>OY292314.1:47224400-48424400 GCA_958496155.1 Sisyra nigra
TATATACTAGTTAGGGGTTAAATACAGCCAGGAGTCCCAAATACCGATACTTCAAGAATAAATCCTGAGAAGACTTTTGAATTTATAAATACACATAAAATTTTGTACACATTCTATGGTAAAATTGAGCTGTATTGTAACATTTTTGTATTTGCAAAAATAATAAACCAGTGAGAAAAATCCTTCGATTAATTACTAAAAATATACTTAAAAAACTTGTGTTAAAGTTTGAAACTGATCGGTTCAGCCGTTTCTGAAAAATCTTGCTCACGGACTTGAAAAACAGGTTTTTAGAAAAATGCGTTCCAAGTTTTAAAAGCACTATTCAAAGAGTGAAAACTGTCTTTATAAAGGCTCTAGCCCAATAGCCATAAGAAAAGTGCCCCAGGCGGTTTTTGGAAAATGCTTCCGTGTGCTGATTCCTCTTCATGGAAAACTTATTGTCGCACAAGTTTAACCCGCTATTCCTACTTTTTTTTTGGATTTACGGTGGAAACTACCCCAGACGTTAATTTTTTTTTCTAGAAAACTATTGAAGATTTTTTCATGAAATTAAAACTGTACGTAGATATGGATAAAACGCATAATATATATTTTTTCAAAATTTTTGTAAATCTATAAATGATGAAAAATATTATTTTTATTTTTTGAGGGTGGTTTTTACATCAACCCTTAAAGTGACACTTTTTTTTTAAAAAATGCGATAAGGGCATTTTTTATCCATCTTTCATTTAAATTTTCTAATAATATTTTAATAATTTTAAATAAATCAAACTTTCTTTGAATTTATTATTAGTAAAAGAATGGATAAAAGATCCCTGCACTATATTGTTAATAGGCCAATAAAAAATTTCAAAAATTAATTTCTTTGTCAGGACCTTTTTTCTTGACGAAAACCATATTATGGCATATATATACAAGTCATAAAGCAATAAATGCATTTACGAAATGCGCTGTCTATTACAAACCTGTCCCTGGATGACCTCATTTTGGTGGTGAGCGACAACTAATTTCTTAAAGCGACTTTTTTTAAATGAAAGATGGATAATAAATGCCCTTATCGCATTTTAAAAAAAAAGGTGTCACTTTAAGGGTTGACGTAAAAAACCACCCTCAAAAAATAAAAATAATATTTTTCATCATTTAGATTTACAAACATTCTAAAAAATATTTATTATGCGTTTTATCCATATCTACGTACAGTTTTAATTTCATGAAAAAATCTTCAATAGTTTTCTAGAAAAAAAAATTTAACGTCTGGGGTAGTTTCCCCCGTAACTCCAATACAAGTGGGGGTAGCGGGTTAAAATTGTGCGACAATAAGTTTTTCATGAAGAGGAATCAGCACACGGAAGCATTTTCCAAAAACCGCCTGGGGCACTTTCCTTATGGTTATTGGGCTAGAGCCTTTGCGCGTAACTTTGAAAATAATCACCGAATTGACTTGAAATTTTCTAGGTGTGTACTTAAATATATAAAAACGATTTTTTGAAAATTCTAACTACATATAACCCTTGAAAATAAGTGAACAAAAAGGACTTAATTTAAAAAAAATATTAAAATCACTTACCAACTTCTTCTAATACATTCGCCTTGTAGTTATCTCTCAAGTCATTTATTGCATCTGAATCCACATCTGATTTCTTAAACATATTTAAGAACATATTGCTAATCGAATTAAACACATCAAAGTTAATACTGTCCAGCATTGATCCACTATCACTTTCAGAGGACTTCTCTGAATCTATAACATCTTCAACCTGAGCCTGATCTACTTGATTCGCTTGAATATTCTCTTCCATAAAATCACTGGGTGGACTCAGAGTTGTAGGGATTTCCTCTTGATTTTCTTGGACCTGTTCTGCTTGATTCGATTGTATATTCTCTTCTGTAATATCGCTGGGTGGACTCAGAGTTGTAAGGAGTTCCTCTTGATTTCCTTCACTTGGTAAATGTACCTTTTCAACCTCATTATCTTTAACTTCAGAACCTGAATCATTTAAATTTAATGCATCTTCTACGATATCTGGTAAAAATGTTTCGGGTTTGATATCTTCATTCTCCGTTACACTATTGTGAATATTTTCAACAGTTTCTACTGGAACTTCAGTCGTTTGAAAAAAACTGAAAAAACTTGAAGTTTCCACATTTTCTTCAGTTACAACCTCGTTGATGTTTTCATCAGACTTTTCGTCCTTTTGATTTTCAGTTTCAATTTTTTCAGTGCTTGTCTCTTCAATTTTATCAGTGGTTTCTATAAGGTCTATTATTTTTTCAGTTTGTGTTTCTACAGATGATTCGAGTGTAGTTTCAGTGGTTGGTTCTTCGATGACGATTGGAGTTTCTGAAGATGATAGTGTAGGTGGTTCAGTAGTTGGTTCTTCTATTAATATAGGAACTGGATTTTCAGTTGGAGGTAAATCGGAAGGTTGAGAGGATAAGGTTGTTTCAACACTTGGTTTTTCTTCAGTAGGTGTTGCAGTAGTCGTTGTTTCTGCTAGCATTTCTTCAGTTGTTACAATTAATGATTCCGTGGTTGTTTCATAGCTTGGAATTTCAGTGGTCTCCTTTATTGGCTCACTAGTAACTGGTTCGGGAATCAAGAAAATCGTGGTCCCGTCAATGACTTCATAGGGCGGAGCAACAATTGATGGTTCAGGTTTTTCTGGATCGACTTCTTCAGTCTCAATCGGTTCTGTGTTTAACGGGGAAGGTGTTTCATTTTCAACTGTATCAGCCTCTGTATCAACTATAAAGGTTGGACTTTGTACAACCACCTTATTTTCTCTAATGAAACGAATGGGGATGTAGCCCCGTTTGTTATCAATTTCAGCCCCCCATAAATCCATACGAGACCCAGCCGATTTACTATAAATCTTAACAGTTTTTTTCGGCGGAAACGATAAAATTCGTCGATCATTGGACGAGTAACGTAACAAAGTTTCGCCATATGAAATTATTTCTAAAAGAAAAAAAATTATAAAAAAATTCATGTACAAAGATAGGTTAGGTATCTGACGTGTACGTAAAACATACCTGTACATTTTTCATCGGCACAGAGCCTCTTATCAGATATATCACTTGAAACAAATAAACTACATGCTAGGATAATAAAAACAGTTAAATACCAATAATTTGTCATTTTTACATAGTTTCTTTTAAATAAAATATTGCAATAATTCGCTTTGCTTGCAAACCATATCGGGGATGTAATGTATCGCTATCTCACTCCCACTCACTGTTTCGCCGCCATGTTTAGAAACTTGTCATGTTACAAGATACGTCAGCGATGACAGTTGCAGAATGTAAATATTCGTACTGCAAATAAACTTTTACTTTACGACTGAATTATTTCAACTTAATTTTTTTATAATTGATAAGTATTTAATCAATTGCACTCATCCAATTTTATGAATCTATTGTTTTATTGTTGCAGATAAAAATGTGAAGAAGTCAAATATGAAAGGTTGCACTGATGCTCAACCTGCTACAACTTTAGAGTACAACATAAAATGTTATCAATTTTTGTGTTGAAACATAGTTTGAAAGTATTAAATAGATTTATGTGGGCTAGTTTTAATTAAATTATCTTACATAACCTTTATGTTTTTATTTAGCTTTATATTTTTGAGGTGTCCATACCACCGAGAAGTCTTACGAATAACTTTCATTAAATAAAATTAAAATAAGTACCTATCGTTCTTTTTACAATATGTTTTAAAATATTCCCTCATACAATAAGTTTTATGTGAAACCAACCTAATTAGTGATGATAAAACATTTAATATATTGTACTTAGGCTTTGTTTAATTTATCATTTTTAAAATATTTTTTGCTTGAGTTTTCCAAAACTAATCTGTATATGAGCCACCTATAAACTTATCGTTCATAAACCTTGGTCTTTACTGTTAATCTATATATTTTAATTGTACTTTGGTCCCACGTTTAATCTCCTATTTTAGGGAAAGTGTGAAATATTTAGTTGCAAAAAGGTTTCTTTAAAACTCGAAACAATATAATAATTATGAATAATATTTAATTTATTTTTTTTATTGGACAATCTTTGAACGCTTTGAACTTTAAATATCAACTATGTATATGTATGTTAAAATTACTAAATGCTAATCATTTCCCTAATCATTGAGTATGGTACTCATTGTCAAGCTAGAAAGAATGAAAGTAATTGTATTTGGCCTTCGTTAATTTAAAAAAAAAAATGTTTTATATTATTTTGTTAATAATATAGCCTGGAAAGAAAGTCAATAAAGAATTTAGTGTATAGTTGACCACAGTGCATGACCAAATGATGAGTATAGGCAATTTCTATCTTTTGTGTAATTATGATTATATATACGTTGCAATATAGAAACTGCAAAACATAACATTAAATCCCTACCTTGGTTCTAAATGGGCCAATGTCCAAAATTGGAGATGGAATTGGATGCTCTATTTAATACTCCATGTATGAAGTACTGTTTGTGCAAAACGGGTCAATTGTCCTTAAATAAATACATTACGAAAACCATAAACCTAACAGAGGCAAATCTCATTATAACCTTGGCATTGAATCTTGGTGTAAAAAAAAGCAATGTGCATTTAATTTGGCATTTTCTGGGAATGGTAAAAATGAAAATTTTCCCTTTTAAGGTACAGAATTAGTTTTATAGTGAAGGCAAGATTAAACCAACAGAGAAAAGTAATGAAAGCAACGCCCAGTTACAAAGCCTGATATTCGTGATAATACCACATGATTTTATTAAAGTTTTAGCATTTTTTAGCTCCTCATGAGACGAACATAGTCACCAAAGGGACTAACAATCGAACAAAGTATCACAATTTCCTTCAGACCTGCGTAATGGTATTTATAAAGTAGCTATTTTTGGTTACCATTAATTTCGAATAATCATGGTTTTAGCAGTTAATAGTCCTATTGAAAAAAAAAACGTTTAAATTCTCACAAAACATATGAAAATATGGTTAAATACATATTTAGAAACTCATAGATTTAATGAGATCTTGTACGTGTATTTGTCATTCCTATAAGACTTTTCCAATAAGGATGTAGCATAAAAATATATAAAATCGCGACTTAAAATTATTTAAATTTGATATACCTACGAAATTTTGTTAAAAATACCACAGATCTTTAGAAGATTGAATATTAAATAGTTTTTTTTTTCAGAAACTTAATTAAAACCCACAAAAAATCACAGATCACAGAAACCCACAGAAAATTTAATTAAGGAAATCCATAAATTTAAAATTAATGGAAATAAAATCATAGAAATTAAAAATTATAATATTTATTCTATCTTCTGTATTTGATGAGAAAAATATCGATGATTTGCAAAATTCTAAATTTCAAGGTTGAAAAATAAGTTAATCTCTTAATTGGATTAAAATTACATTGAAAATCAAAGCAATGCATCGATAATTTTTACATTTGATTTTTATAAAGCAAAGAAGTAAAAGAATTTTATATGTTTTTTTTTTAAGAAAAATTTATAAACTCTTTTATATACCCAACTACCTAAATATAATATATCTACTAAGGAGGTACAGGATATTTTAATGGGTCTCACACACATCACAATGAATTTCTTATTTTCAATTTTGTTTTAACTTATTTAATAAAAGGTAGTTTAACGGATTTTGATGAATTAATTATGAAATCTTACCCTTGCTATATATATATATATATAACGTCTGGAAGCTACACCAAGATACTAATTATTACTCTGGAAGATGCTTGGTTATTAAAGGTTTACTATTACCCTTTTCTTTCAAAATAGCTGAAAGAATTTTTTTTATATTTCGGTATGAGGGTTTCTTGTAATCAATTCGCGTTATTTAGAAACGGCCAGCGAAATGGACGGGTGTAAGTTAATTTTGTTTTTATCTTTTTTTCAGAATACTACTAATAATCACGTTATCCATTGCTAGAAACTTAAGTATCGTGAAACTCTTCACCAGACATTTTTAAACGTTTTAATTATGATTGTATTTTGTTGAAATTTCCATTTTCTATATCTTGTTATATTACTCCGATAAAGAAAATTAAAAAGACTATTTCCAGAAATAGCTTTCCCAACTTTTCCCTCATCCAATACTCAAGCACAATGACTGTTGTTCAAGAAGGTTCTTCTTACCATAAAAACAGAATTTTCCGCTACTCAATTTGCTTCTCGATATTGAGAATAAACAAACATTTTTCTTTCTATATTTAATGCCCAGAAACTATAAAAGTTTCCAATATTAATCGTGACCTTTAGTTTTCAATTTCTAAATTATCCTTATTTAAAAATCAAGTTGATTTGTTCCTTACTTCCTGTTTAAAATAAAAAAGAAGCGACATTTGGTTACATATTATAATTCAACAAGGATCATTCATTTTTTTCAGGATAAAATAAACTGTGAGGTTTTACTAAACTAGTGACTGTACATGTGGTTAAGCTTCACCTACTTTTGGCATCCTACTCTACCTTGAATATGTCGCATTATGAAAATTTCCTTAGGTCAAACATGTAAAATAAAAGTGAATTATGAATTTACAAATAACTCAAAATGTTCAAATACAGGCACCAAAAATATTAAAAGTCCAATTTTTTTATGAACTTTGATTTGTCATGATCTTGCTTTCAATAGTGTCACAAGTCTAAGAATGTGCCGCCATTTTATGACTCTGGGGGTGGTGATTTTATAATATATTAAGATTACCTGCTCTCACCCGTGGGTGAGCCGAACCAATCACCAGCCAAAGGAGGAGCACCGTTATCACAGGATGGGGAGGAATCTTATGAAATACCAGGAAAACCAAAATATTTTCTCTCTAAGAGCTTCGTCTTCGAGACCACCTAAACAATAAATTAAACAACAGAATGAAAATTTCTACCATGGAATAAAACAAACGAAGAATTTTCGAGAAGGATTCCGAAATCCTATATAAGCCCCGGACAATAGCCGAGTCAGTCTAAAATAAATAGTGAACGGGAACAGTCTTTAAATAAATCTTCGACCAGTGTTAAAATAAATAGTGAAAGTAATCAGTGCTAAAATAAATAGTGAAAGTGAACCGTGTTAAACAAATTGTGAACATTGTGAAATAAAGTGAAACAGCGCAATAGTGAGTGACAAAAATTAGTGAACAAGTGACTGTGAAAACTGACTAGTTAAACAGTGAACTAACTAATTGTTAACGTGAAGTATATAAGACGTGACAAAAAAGTTAAGATAAATAAATTAACATTTGTTAAAAATAAATTTGTAGTCATTAAACACAAACCTAAGAACCCGTAAAAACGTTACAATAGGTATATCTTGAGTTCAAAAAAGAGGAAGTATTAATATAATTTCGAAGTTTTCAGTTAATTTCTTTCATTTTAAGGTTTAACATTATTGATAACACCAGATAGGACAATAAAAAATTTAGTCAGGTAAATTATTTTAGATCACTCCGCGTTTTAAATATTTTCTTAAGAAGTTTTGTAATAATAACGTTAAAATGAAAAATTACTTTAACGTGAAAAAAAAAAATGAAATTAATGTATAACATTAAGGTTTTCTGCAATTCATTGAACTGCGAGTTATTCTTTGAGTTTTGTAAGATATTTAGTACACCATCATCCTAAACACATTATGAGAAAGAGAAAAATTACGGATATAAAATAATTTCTTAAACATTTGTTCTATCAAAATAAAGAGCGTTCTAATTTAGACCTAAAAAAATTTAACTCCTATAACATTGTACACAATAATTCATAGGTATATCTCGAAAAATCGTTTTATTTATTTTATCGATTTTAAAAAAATTGTTTTATTATTAATTTGTACATGGGACTTTAATATTCTACACATAATATTAACTTAAGCTAGCCAATTTTTCAGCTTTATGAACTTGGAAAACGTGCTTATTTAAATCTATTTGTGAAACGAAAGCCAAATGACAATATTCACATATTTGAGGTTTTTGCATTCCATGCATCTTCATGTGGCGTTCCAACAAATCGATTACGTTGTAAGACCGGTTACATACACTACATTTGTACCTATTCACTTCTGAAAATTAAATAACACTTAATAAACATTTCAAAAGACATACAAAGACTTGGTTTTAATTGAATTACCAGCATGCTTCTGCATGTGTGCATGTAAAGATGCAGACAACACAAAAGATTCTTTACATACACGACAAGTAAATGTTGGCTTATTCCTATGGTCTATCAAATGCAAATTCAATGCAGATTTTGTCTTGAAATTTTTGTCGCATTTATCGCACAAATATGAAAAATCTATATCATCTTTTAAATTAACCAAACTGGTTCCTTTGGTTGGAAATCGCTTTGAGCTTAATTTATCTTTACCGATTCGTAGTTTTTTCTTTTTATGCGATCCTGTTGTTAAGACGTTTTTGCTCAATTCATTTTTACTAAGGCTTTTCATTTCATCGGTTACCGTTTCCAGTTTAAAACTAACATTGCTTGTTGTATGCGATGAAGAGTTCCTTTTTAAATTTGGTTCTTCCGTTTGTATTTTTATAAGCGAATTTGATTTTTTTATAAGTTGTTGAAAGTTGTGGCTTTCATTAAGCTTTACCATGCACGTTAAACATATGATATTTGCTTCCGATTCTTCAATGATTATCTAAATGAAAATTAATATAACTTTTGATGTGTTTAAATACTTGTTGAAACTTAACTTACCTGCGAAGATATAAAATCTTCCAGCTTTTGTAGCAAAAGTTTGTCGTTTTTGAGAGAATAAAAAGGACTTTCGTTGCTTAAACAAATATGGCAAACGTTTTTCATATTTAATTAAAAGGACATGTAGTTATTAAAACACTGTATCGTAAATGATATTAAAGCCTTTAAATATGCTTCTGTAGGAAATAATATTTCTACGCTAGCGTTGTTGGTAATGTAAATTTCAACACCAAGAAGACACCTACAAAAATTTTCACGAAATTATTTTATATAATATGCAAAAATAAATTCATAACTTTTCCTGTCATCAAAAAGTGTATAAATATCTTCATTGCATGACAAAAATAATTTATTTTTCTGTTGCCTCGTGATGGATAATTAAATATTAATTATCTTTGAATTTTTGATAAATTGCTAATCATTTTTATCACAGAGAAGGTACAGTGAAAGAGCTAAATTTATAAGTTTTTAAAAACGATAATAATAATGATTAAGAAAAACATTTCAATAAATTGTAAAAATAATAGTTTAGTGTAGTGAGTAGTGTTCATTCTAAATGATTTACTCATTTGATCATTTGCAGCACAATTGCAAGTGATGCAAAGGAAAGTAAAAGTAACACAAGATTTGAAAGGTGCAAGCAAGTCTAACTTTTTAAACAAACTTTTAACACTTTTTTGTGAACAGGACGTGAACAGGATAGGTATAGCTATGGCACAACTAAAAATGCATGGCTTGACTTAGATTGTAAGGCATGAAGAGGGAGAAGACTTCATTTAAGTAAAAGCCAGTGACAAAAACGAATGCAACTAAATTAAATTAAGATCAACAAAAGTTGCAATGAAAAAGGACGTAGAGGCATTTCAGTACATTAATATTCCATTATGATAGAACAGTTTTTGAGATAGGGCATTATATCTAATGAAATGAATTCAATTGTTGATTGGAGAAATTGTGAGAAAAATTAGCTAATTTTAATTAAATATTTGGGATCATAAAATAACAAACCACCGTGTAACATTTATAGTGTTTCTTTAAGCATAAAGGCATGGATGCAAAAAATGAAATATGAAATTATGGAATGGACACATATTATGTATTTAATCAAGATACCAATATTGCGTTTGTTAAATTCGATGAGCACTCTGAGTTTGACCTAAAACTGAAGTACAACCAGTTAAAGGATTACAGTTGTATGCTGAAAGTTCTGGTTGAAAATCTCTTATAATTTTATTTTGAAAACTCGAAATCGAAAATTCAATCCGATTACAATACTTCCTTTACTATATAATAAGAAATGAAAGTAAAATCCGGATTTGATTTTAAGGGGGTATACCTATTTTAGTACCCTTTTCTCTCATATTTTCAAAGTTTAGGCCTGTAAGAATATGCCCTAAAGAGGATTTTTTAAGATTATTTTTGAACTAGGAATCGCCGATTAAAAAAATGTAAATATTAACTACCATTGTATGGCCACTGCACGTAACTTTTCCCGAAACTTCTAACGCATTTTTCTCGAAACTACTTTATTCGTGACAGCTTCCATAATATCTCAAGTTCTACTGAACCAATTTACTTGAAATTTTATATGAGCCTTCTCTATACATTACTCTATCGTACTAACTAAAACTAAAACAAAATTCCAATTATTTCTATTTTTGGCAAATTCGGCAAAGTCAAAAAAAAATGGACAAAAAATGTCTTTTTATTTAAGACAGCCGGTATTTAGAGATTTTTTTTATTTTAGCTTTTGTATAGTTTGGATGATTGCAGTATTTGTTTAAATTAAGAATTGCTTTGATTTTTTGATTACTAGAAGGGTTGCAATCGTGACAAACAGGGAGCGCCATTTTTTTGAGATTCTCACTTCATCAGCCTGTAACTTTTTGAATTTTGAATTTTTTCCTTTGATTTTCTTTTTATGCATTCTTCAAACATTAAAAATAATAACATTATTATTAAGTTTTTTTTAATTGCACCTGAAAAAAATAACTACCGCTTATTCTCCTGGACTAGAATACCCCCTTAAGGATGTAAGATGGAGATACAATCAATAGCAAAAGAATTATTCATGAATATCTATATTGTTTGTAGCTAACGAAGCAAATAAATTGTTTTAGTATTAAAATATATACATAAAATTCATTAATTTTGTTTTAAAACAAACAAAAATTAATAAAACGAAAAGGTCTACAAGTTTGGAACCATCCATAAATTACGTCACACGAATTTTGTGATTTTTGACCCCCTCTCTCGTCCTTGTCACAGCTGGTCACATTTGTAAGACCAACCCCTTCTTAGTGTAACGTCACATATATTACAATTTTACATTTACAAATAATGAATTAAAACAGCAGTTCCAAAATTTGTTTTATTTTAATGTAAATTATTTAAAAAAAAATTAAGATCAAATCAAACATTTCAAGAAATTAACAAAAAAAAGAGATTAATTATATTAATTAAAAATCCAACTTAATCACCTTGAAAATCAATTGTCTAATGAAATAAAAACAATATCACCGCTAGGCACTGTGCATTTAGCGGCACTTATCAAAGGGCAATAGTATCGGCGCGTAACACTAGACAGAAAATAATTCTCTCTGCCAATTAAATCTAAAAATCTAAATAATAAATATTTGACTGGCAATGGGCTATTGGCGTAAATGAAATTCAGTTGTCAGAAGAAAATTTTTTTTTGTCAGTGTAGTAGAGCGAGTGGCCGACAAAACAATTTGAACCCTATGTTTCTACAGATAATGGTGCAAATGTTTTTGAGTTTTTCGTTAATAGTTACATTAGTAAAAATAAATTTATTTATGAGCAGATCCTCATAAGAACACTTGTTATAAGTACATACATGTTTTTTAAATTATCATAACTTCTGAACAATGAAATCAACAATTTTGAAAGAGTAGAGTACCTTTTATTGGCGCAGCGCTTAGGTCAGTTGATCTCCGCTCCATGCGTCAGTGGTACAGAGCTCGATCCTCGTGAAATCCTAGATTTATGATCCTAGACCTAAAATAAAAATTACTTACAGAAATTTTGTGTGTTTAGACAATCATGACCTTAGATGTTAAAAGCGACTTAAAACACCCAAAAAAAAAAAATGTATAAAAAGTATATATTTAAAGAACGTTTTAAAGAACTTAAATTTGATATTTTCATAACCGTGAGTTACTTTCTAAACATCTTTCAATTACCTCAAATGTTTTAAAACTATAATTCACTGTTTAAAAGTTGAAAAAACTGCTTAAAAAACTTTCTTTTTATTTCAATTTTTAATGCGAATCGTAGAAATAATATTAACTTAATTAGATTTTTACCAAAAATATTTTCTTCATTTTCAACTAGTTATAGAATCCCAGTTATACTTATATCTATAAAGTTATAAAATTTTATTATCACAATCGTATTTCGTTTCTAAGGAATCGTTTCATACACTTAAATAAAGTTATTACCATATAAATTTGTTATATTAAAAATAAGCTTTTTTGAAGTTGTAAACTCCGAGCTACAGGTAATAGATAAGTTGGCTTATAAACAAGTTTAATTTCCTGTTTTCTGATTTATTGTCGGGTAATTTCCGGCATAAAAGCAGTGCAGGGACCTCCAGTGGGCCCCACATGCGTAACATGCTTTAAACTCTTAATATAGTAATTTGCATTGACGATGATTGAAATACGAAAAACTTTCAACTTTTCCTTTACCTTACGTAAACGTTTTTTCCATTTGCAAATTTTTTTATTAAACTAATTTATCATTCAAAAGACGTACGCAGATACATAATGTCTTTTTAAAACCCTTGATAGACAAGCTTGATAAAGTAGAGCTTTTCTTATTATTTGTTCCAATGTTATTAGATGTGTTTAAAAAAAACTTGAGCTTGATTCTATTTTGGTCGATATTAAATAAATTGATTTTATAGTAAATAGATAATATAATATGATAGGTATGATAGAAAAAATTGAAAAGGTAATAGGTTTACTTTTTGAGGAAAGCGACACTGATTTATTTACCTAACCTAATATTGAAATATTGGAAAAGTTGGGGAAATACATAAATGTATATAAATCATTGCCGTGCATGAATGAGAAAATGATTTTCTGATTTATAAGATAATGTTAACACAGAGCTCCGTCACTAACTTGTTCCAGGGGTGGTTTGAATGATATACGACTTTGGGTACCTATCTCGACAAAGATTTCACTTTATTTTCCACTGAACTTTGTTACAACAGCTTTCCCGTCATTTTATTATTTTTTTTCTCGGTCTCAATAATTTGACATTATGTTAAAAATGTGTTTTCATATGCTTCTTCAAGTTGGACCATTCAATAAAAATACTTTCAATTTAAAAAGCCGCACATTCAATGTTTCACTATACCAATTCGATTCGATATTCTAATTCGATTTCAATACTTTTAATGCTATTGAATTTAAAAATCGTTTAATTTATGGTCGATTTAAACGAATAATTTATTTGACTGAGATTTAAACTGTCGAACATACAATATATTTTAATTGACATAAACATTAATTCTGATACATCGAATTAACTCGTGAAATCTGTGATCGAACGTAAAACCAAAAGCTTTTATTTCAATAAGATCTTAATCTTATTATCCATAATCTTTAATAAAAGCTTTGATATGTCTATTTAATACAAGTCATATCATCATATAATCGCGTCTTGTAATTAATATTAATAATTATTTAAATTTATTTCCAACAGTTTACGATTAAATTATTAAAATTTTTTTCACTAATTTTTGTTCAGTGGTTTTTGCTTACACGAAAAAAATTAGTCTTGGCAAGCTTTTTCAAAGCTCAAATATTTTCTTGTGTGTAATAATTTCTAAATGTAATTTATTTTAATAAAGAAAATTTATCGTTATAAATACTTTCTGTAGGTATTTGAATTTTGTTGTTACAACATTTTTCAAGACAAGATTCATAAATCTTGAGAAAAGCTTCAGATAATCACTTACCAGCGAGCATATTGCTTTTTTGTTATAAAGTAACTATGTTGAACTTATATTTTTAATATCAACAGTGTTTGAAGTGTTTGCATGATGCATGCATAAATAAGAATAAAACAAGATTTTAACGAACTAAATTTCATTTTCTCAATAAATATTTGATAAAAGCTTCCATAACTGATGTAATAATATTTTAAACACAAAAATTGTGCACTTGCTTAATGACACGTTGTTAAATGACCATTTAACGCTACCAAAAGTAAGTGGCTTATTTGCGTGTGAAGCGTAACAAAATGCAAATGAAAGAAGTTCGTTGAGGAAAAATGATGTGCAAGAATTAATTTGAACAAAAGCGACCATTACAAACTTTCATATGGCAACCGTTGTAGCTCTGTCATCTTAAATATGGCAATTAACTATGATATATTTGATGGTGGGCTTACGAAAACCAACTACACTCCGTGTAATTATAAACTTGTTAAACATTCAAAGGAAAGCTCTCTGTTTTTGCATATTTTCCGTTGTGATGGAACGATACACGAGGATAAAGTGCATAATAAATATTACCTTATGTTTCGTACTATGAGAATATGTATTAGGCACTGGCATGGCGGAACTACAACGTGCTGAACCCATTGTAGAGACTCTGACAACTCTAGGGAAACCCAAATTCATTGTATGTAATAGGATTTACATGGAATTTCAACTTTTAAAACTTGACTTGGTAAGAATTTATTTTATTTTTTTATTTTTTAAATATTTCAAATTTCAACATCACCCCAGACAATTTTCGTGCAAGTTGAAATTAGAATTACGACTAGTGTATTTACTAATTTCTCAACATAGTTCGAAATTGTTAATTAATTAACTTGTACGCCTTAATACATTTAACGTAACTTAATACTAAATCTCAATTAAATGTTGTGTTAACGATGGATAAATATGTCATTCAGGTATTGATCATGGTTTTGAAATGTTCTGATTTGTGTACATAACGTCTTAAGTTTCCAGTTTTAATAATCAAGGATTATGTAATGTAACATAAGTACATAATCCTGCATTATTAGTTACAGAGCGACTTAGCTTGCATGTAGAAATTTTCATAACATGAACATTTTCAGTTCCATATCCAACAATATTAAAGATATTTTTCAAATCAAATATTTTTTTGGGATGATTTTAATTTAAATATATGAAGATTGCAAAACGATACTGGGACGGCTAACATTTTTGGAGAGGTATTATATTATTTTTTTTTTTGATTATAAGTAAAAAATGTGAAGGGGTTTTAATGGAGCTCTCAATGGTGTATGTGAGTTTAGTGGAATGAGAACTTCTTGTTTAACATTAAATATTATTGAAGATAGTACGTCAGCAATGTAAAGAGAAAAGTGTAAGTCATTCATCATTTTTAAAAACCATTTTAAACCATTTATTAAATAAGTCCATGGGTTCAAAAATCGGCTTAATTACACGGGTCACCAGGTGGGTATTGCATTCGCAGAAAACTGTCATTGAACAGCTAGAACAGAACTAGAACAGTGCGTAAGCACCCAAAGTGAGAGAGGCATTTACGGGCTTCTGTTTTAAGTTTTCCAACTTTTCAGAAAACGAGGTTCAACTTCAACAATGAGAAACTTCAATAATTAATATCCATGACGTATATCACTAATATGACTTAAAATTTCTGCTTATATACTTCGTAAACCTAATCAAAAGAGTTATTTGTGATCAAATTGAAATGTTTTCTATTATGAAACTTTTCCAAGTTTGTCTTACCTACAATTATTAGTGATGAACGAAGAAGACCAAGATCAAAAAAACTGCCCCAGTCTGGCCCGTACTCGTATTATAACAGTTTTGGTCTTGTAAAAAGTAAGACGAATTTTGCTCATCGCTAGTGTTAAAACATTGTAAAGCAAACTGAACATTTTAAAAGAAGAAAACAAAGTACCTTCAAATGTTTGTCTTTTTTTGTCTCATTGGTCCTGCAAATTCGGTATTGGTTTTGGTTTTGGTTTTAGTCTTGGTCTTGCGAAGAAGCAATACAATTAATTAATCCCAATTCCTTTATTAATTTTGCCCTTAATTAATTTATCTTCACGTCGTTTACTGAAAAAAAATTTCAGTCTCGATTAAAATCCATATTATTATTTTTGTGATTATTTAAAACTTAACTAATAAAAAACACCAGGCAGGTAACAGATAAAATTGATGATATATAAATTAAAATTATGACCCTCCATTATTTTAGGTCTTAATTAATTAATAAGTTAGAATTTTGTAGACCAATTAATTATTTTTTAAAAATTTATTTCAATTTGTGACGTTTCGTCGGTGTGATTCCGACTTCATCAGGCAATCTTCAAATATTTAATAAAAACACAAAGTCTGATGATGCAAAATTATTACGTCTGACATTATAAAATATAAACAAGAGTTAAAGTAAAAAAAAATGGTTAAAAACTAACCTCAAGTAAAATGATTACCTAGTTTTATTCAAGGCTGTAACTAGGCAAGGGCGACAGGGGCAACACTTATCCAGGGTCTATATCAAAAGAGTCTCCCGAAAGGCCTTTCAAAAATATTTTCATCTCAGTTATTTTCTTTGCTTGTTTTAACACATGCAAACTGTTCTTATCTACTAAGTTTGTTTATATTACATATCTATCTTTTATATGTTATATTTCTTCAGAAAACTAAAGGCCTTATTTGAAAATCTTACCCAGGACCCACAAAATGCTATTGAAGGCCTTGCGTATATTTAATTTTTATTGAATGGATGCTATTTTCCCTCTCTAAATAACACGCCACTGTTTTATGCTACTTCTTAAAAACAGTTATTGTAATTTTGGTATCAAGCGTTTTAATCCTCGAACAAAATATCCCCGTGACATAATATCCCCGGACAAAATATCCCCGTGACAAAATATTCTTAGACAAAATATCCCCATGTTTTCAATAAAACCGGATTGCAAGACGAATTTTTCTTATGGGAAATGATTTTGATAAATCTGTCATTTAAGACGTAACTATGGGAACTGTCATGTATTTCAAGTTAATTCATATACATACCTCCAACAATTATTGCCAAAGTGGTCCAGGAGGTGCCTATGGCGGGGATTTGGGGGCGGAGCCCCCAACAAATGAAATTCTAGTCATTGTTCGTTTACCCGATTTTCATTCATTGACTGAATTTGCACTTCTTGACACCGCGAAGTTTTACACAAAACTAAATGTTTTTGTACTTAATAAATGATGTTTTAACATAAAAACTATGCTGCAAATATGCTTTGCAGTTATTCCTATGAAACCTATTAGTTTTCAGTAGGTATTCTTTGAAAATCTTTATGAAAACAGATCCTGCATTAATAGAGCATTTTAAATTTTAAAAAAATTTTAATATATAAGTAGTGATCTTTAAAATACGTGATATCGAAGAGCTGTTATTTTGTCAATTCTTTTCTATATTACTTGAGTTCAAGCTCGAATCGCTGTAGTTAGAATGTCATTAATTTTATTGTGTTTTCTTTGTTTTATTCCTGATTTTTTTTTTGAGTAAGTAATTATCAGTTATTTGAAATTTTTTGTTTGAGGATATTTTGTCGTGGGGATATTTTGTCATGAAGATATTTTGTCCGGGGTTCAAAACGTATGGAACCGTAATTTTTGCTTTGCTAAAAATATATATTAGATATTGGTATATTTCAGTTTCATAATTGTACTACCTGAAATCCAAATAGTAACTTACGCAATAAAGAAAACTATTATTATTTTCATTATTATGTACTAGTCCTCCAAACGAAATATTTAAAATTATAGTTACTTGGCTTTTTATATAAGTTTATATGCAATTTTCTTTAAGTATTTGGGATAATATTTTTAATTCTACCCATTAGCGGATATTTTTAACATAAAGTAAAAAGAGAAAAAGTTAGAAAGAAAGTTTCAAATAAAATTTATAGAGCTATGTAACTGCAACAAATATATATACTTATAAAAATTATAGTTTTTTCAATGGTTTAACTGTAAGAAGTGATTGATCAAAACTTCTTAAAATATCTTTTAAAATAATATTTCTCCTATTGTTCTAGTATCTTTTTAACAACAGAGAGCAAAGTTGCATCTGACACCAACAGGAATTATGATTATTGCTGATTTTCCACGAATCCAGTCGCTATCAACTTGAAAAAAGCGAGTAAGACAATTTTTAAATCGATTGGTGTTGAATTGGATATTTTTTCAAATGATAGAAAAGTTATATAAGTTAAATTGCAAAAACCGTATACGAAATAAAATTTGAAATTGGCTGAAACAAAGTATTTCATAAGTTAATTCCCAATATTGTCATTCAATGCACACAAACAATGCATTTTTAGCGAAGTAAAGCTAGTCGTTTCATTTACCCAAGCTATCAGTCGCGAGACAATCCACAGAGAGTCCTGTAACACGACCCTTGGGTATACGAAAAGGTAATGTAAAATTTGCGCCGCAGACTCCTGAAACGTTATACAACGTGTCCGAAGGCGATAGAGACAAAAAAATTTGTCATAAAACCTCAATAGCTCGGTTTGATTTATGAAATTTATTTAAAAAAAACCTTGCTCGAATATCTCTAAAAACTAATTTCAAGTATAAAATTCAATTTATATGCTCGAAGCATAAAACTTTGTTATGAAAATACTTATTTACCGTAATGTTTCGTATAAAATTGTTATATAAACCGCAAAAATGGAAAAAAAAACGTAGGTACTTCCCTGTTCCCGGGTCTCAAAATAATTTGTGGAATTTCATACAAGACACCGATCAACTGTGATGGCACCATCGAGCGAACAATTTCCTGGTAGATCAACAAACCTCGGCTTATTAACTTTTATGATCGTGTGGTGTAAAAGTTGTATGACACAATGAAAAATATACAACAAAAAAGCACCAACAAAGTGGCAGTAAAGGAGAATACACATATTTCAGGAAACTCATTTTGTTTACCTATGTATTATACGTCCACACGGGTTCATGATTTTATTTTCTTTACAAAATAATCTACTTGCAATATAAGTTTGTTCTAGAGAAAAGAAAAAAAAATAGGCGCTCGGGACTTTCCAGATATATTCCTATTATCTTAAAATGAAAAACCCACGTGAATATGATGCATTCTTGTATTTCATTAATTTTTTTACCAACTAGAAAATATAAAATTACATTTACTTACAACTTGTCGACACAAATTACATACTTTATTATTTTCTCTCAACGAGAAAATTAAATTCTATAAATATAAAAGAGATTTTAATTAAATTTTTACTTTATTTTTGAAAATTGTTACATTTAAAAAGAGTATTATTTATTAAACTATTCATACTATAGTTTTAAGTTATTTTATAAATAAATTACAAAACTTTTATAGTATGGTAAATGATTAATGTTATTTAAAGAATATCTGGACAATTAAATTAATCTGTCATTTACTACTTACTTAATTACAACTAGATAAACTTAAAAATTAACGAATAGTTGTACCCACTACTTTAGATCAAATGATATTTCACATAAATATAATCAAAATAAAAGGTATAATGTATTTACGAATTAGAAATCACAATATTAACTTATTTTAACTTTGAAGTCTATTAGGATATTTGTAAGTAATACAATTGTAGTTGTAATTTTTTCACTTCTTGACTATTTAACTTGATTTTTTAGCTTTTGGCATACATTTCGTTTAAATCAAGTAAAATGTTAATATTTAAATGCCAAAAATTGAATTTTTAAGTTATTCAATTTGAAAATTAAAATGTTCAGCTCATTTCATTGCACAAAAAATCCGGCTTCTTAGCTTGATGAATATTAAATACCTAATTCCAAAGAAATCTCAAAATATTTTATTTCAAAGAAAGCAAATATTTGAATCCTGTTTACTTAAACAGGTTTTTTATTGATTCAGTGTTCCAAACATTATGAAATTGAAATTAATCGATTTTAGTTGCGATGATTTAATTAAAGAAACCAACAATGCTTCTCTTTCATAGTAAAGCGTTGTACTACATTCAGTTACCTAAATGATTTTCACATATTACATACTAAATAATATTAACACGGTAGGTATATCTACGTAAAATTTTCGAGAGAATGAATTTTTATGTCCAGTTCAACCTACTGATATTAATTGTGACAAATCAAATGTTCCCATCGATTCGAATGATGTCTTCTTTTTCTCTAGAAATCAAAAATCAATTTCAAATATTATTTATATTATTTTTAACATTTACTAACTTACTCATAAATATACGCCTATATTTAACTTTTTTTTCTACAATGCTTGAACCATAAAAAAAACTTAGCCAATGATATTATTTATCTTACTAATAGTTAATAACTCACGTTTTAACTTTAAAAGAAATAACTCTAAAAATTTTTCAAAGATACATCGTTATTAAATAAATAAACACTTTTTACAAAAATTGAAACTGATGCAAAAATAAGAACTGAAAAGTGTAAAATAAAAGAGGCGTTTAAGATCATACTTAATTTCTTATTACATGCATTTAACTATTTTTAGGTCAGTAGTCAGTGCCAAATAACGTATAACAATACTTTACTACAATATTTTACTTAGGTATCTACATTAGGGTGTTAAAAAACGAATTCATTTTTATCTTATAGTGTCTAAAATTGATAGTATACATTAAAACTAAAATTTTGGTGCCAAAACGAGTTTTTAATATCAATATTAAGGTTTGCCTTAACTTATTTTTATTCATTTTCAAGTAAAATAATACGTTTTTTTTTAAGTTTTGAAAACTTATAATTTTAGAGCAGGTCATAATAAAAAAAATCTGAAAAAATGAATTGAAAGAAAATTTTACGTTCTACAAAAAAGTCTCCAAAACAAAGTTCCTCAGATCAAACGTTTCAAAAATATCAGAGTTCAAAAAAACGGTTCAAAATTTATGAAAATTCAGAATAATTTTTTTATCTTGTGTTCTTTAAATGGGAAATGAAAAAAATAGATTGAGGTAAACCTTAAATATTGGTATAACGAGCTCGTGTTGGTGCCAACATTTTTATTTTAATTTGTACAATCAACTTTTGAATACCATAAGAAAATTTTTTGTTTGTTTTTGAACCACCTTCAAGTAAATGCATCTTTTTTTGGTTGTTTTAAAACCTGGTTAAATTTTTAAAAAAGCTATAAATTGGATTGAAATCTTTCTTTTTTATGTACTAATGCAGGGTCTACTTGAAAAAGAAATCGTCAAAATCGGATCAGCCAGTTGAAAGTTACTGCTTCATGACTTATTTCTGAACTCTTTACTACCAGAATTTTTTTTCTAACAATTGAAGTGAGATTAATTTTTAAATATGTTCAAGCCAAGAAAAAAAATTACCAAAATCGGCCTATCCAATACAATGTTGATCCAGTCATTAAAGGGGCGAATCGTAGAGTGAAAGTCCAACATTTTTCTCAGGTTCTCGGATTGGCCGGTCGTTAACAATCATAATAATTGATGCAACTAACACAAACTTAGCTTACAAAAAAAATGAAGGCAGTAATGATATTTATTCGGGAATTTTATAAACAATTTTTTTCAACCCTAAAATAAGAGTTTGAAAACATAATTCTCAAAATTTTAAATTGCTTAGAAGTTAAACTTTGTTCAATAAGCGCATGTGGCAGTATATAATGCTACATAATTTGTTTAAGTTCCTTAATTAAAAAATATAAAGATAAGAAGTGTAGAGACAAAATGTAATCGTTAATTATGTAGCATTAGAGAATTAAATTAATATTTAATTCACAAGATATAAAAATCGTAAATGCAAATATTGAATTATAATTATAATAAACATTTTTAAAATACTTGTTTGGTAATAAGTTTAGATTTCTCTTATATACTTAATAGAAAATTTACAAAACATAAATTTAACATATTTTTAGTTGTTAAATTTTGGCAAAGAAAGTCAAAAGTTGAACACTTTCAAGACTAATTTAAATAGTAAACTATCGCCGTGAGACCATATTGCTATCACATTTTCTCAGCCATATTCACCGGCTAAATAGAATATAATTGTAATCAATTATTACTTATTGCATTAACTTCATGTAAAACATATCACTTGAGAAACATCTACGGTTTTCTCGTTCAAATGCAACAATAACTCAAACTGCAAAGTGCCGAGTTAAATATTAGTTTGTTAAGAGACTGAGAATGAAGAAGCAAAATAACAATATTGAGCTTGAGCAAGTGTTTGCAATTACACCGTTTGCTCATCAACTTAGATACCAAAGTGGCAAACTTCTGACAATTTCTAACTCCAGTGGACATCCCCAACGAAATTACAGGTGTGATGAATGGAAAGCTGGATAAACCACACAATGTAAAAACTATTTAATATGCATTAGATGAAAGACATTAGTTGAACGTACCACCATGTTATCATCAATCATTAGTTTTAAATGTTTGATTTCTCGCTTTTTTTTCAGTAAAACTTTTTGCTGCTAAATATTGGGTGTTTGTCAAAAAGTTTTCTCGAAGAGTTACAATCTTGTTATTCGTCCTGTAGTAACTTATCTTTTATGTATCCTCTTTTTTTATCAATATACTAAATTGATAGGTGAAGCATATTTGAAAATTGTAGCGAAATTCATATGAATAAATGGATTCACTTTAGTATCTCATAAATAACAAAAATATGAAAACAGTTATAATACATCCATTTAAATTGAAACCAGCGCCGAAATATTTTACGGCAGTTTGTTCGGGGGCAGCAAATTTTTCTTTTATTGACGTGAATTGCACAAGCTAGTCGTGTTTTTATTATTATGATTATGTTCTCATGTATTCTGTGGCATAATTTATTACCTGGCCTCCACTTATAGACACAAACGACACGAGCAGATAGAGGGTGTGCTATAATGTGATTGCGTACTCTGCATAAAACAAGAGTTTTGTGTTACACCGACTCTTATGGGATGATGGACGTATTCCACAAGGAAGTATGGGATACGTGGAGAACGTTTACGTTGAACACACTTTATTGCGAAACTAAACTAGCGCGGATTTATTAATAAGTAAACTGTTCATTGAAAATTTTCCTTAGATTTTATTTTCTCAAGAAAATTAATTATATCGTCTACTGACTTCGTTATTTATTCACCATGGAATATCCAAAGGTTTAGCTTCATATTTCAATATAAAATAAAATAAAATTAATATTGAAAAGTAAATTGACTTTTATCTTGCTTATAGTTTTATTTATTTATAAAGAAATAAGAAAAAAATGAAATTAATTAAGTAAATGCCAGCAAAGTATATATAATTAGAAAAGCAGCGAACACCTATCGTTAAAAAGTTTATTCCCAAAGGAAGAGAGTCTAATAATATCTCCACCGGAGGTAGAAAGGTTTATCAAGCGCTCGCCTTAGAAACCATAAATATAATAAACCTATATTGTGTTCTTTTTACGATATAACTTTGATTAAAAAATTGTCGTAAAAACTTTTAGGTTGTTTCAAATGGGATTTGGATTTAGGCATAGTACATTGTCTCTTATAAAATATAAAATGCTTGATACAATAAAATGATATCCATTGGTTATCATCCAAAAATTTTAACTTATTCACTAATATTTTTGATTTTACCTAAAGGAAATTTTTTACTTAAAAAAAAACTTGTTTGTGAGCAGTCTTTTCTCTCTAAACATCTTTCCGTCCCTCACGCTCTAATCCATGAGCTTAAATAGCCGGTGGAAACCGTAAAATTTAGGTACGTATTTAATTTAAACTTTTTAACCA
The DNA here is from genome assembly GCA_958496155.1 of Sisyra nigra. Classification (NCBI taxonomy): domain Eukaryota; kingdom Metazoa; phylum Arthropoda; class Insecta; order Neuroptera; family Sisyridae; genus Sisyra; species Sisyra nigra. The sequence continues at coordinate 47,247,877 of OY292314.1, forward strand.
ACAATAATAAAGCAAATTAAATTTTTACATTTATTCGTTACCTTAAAATATTATACTGCAGTTGTTGCAAAGCTTTTAAACTTTCGTTTTTCATTGCAAAAAAAAATCTACACAGATTATTTAAGTATCTACTGGAAATTCTATTCCTTTGATGTTCCAAAGCCGATTTTAGAAAATACCCTTTCTATTTAGCAACCTAAGCAATGAATATTTAATTTAAAGCTCATTGTCTAGTTTTCTCTGCTAATGTGAATTCAGTGTTGCATAATTTAACTAGACGTACTTTTAAGTTAAGCTGTAAATGCAGTAGTCTTAAATTAGGAGAATATTTCGATAAAATTTTGAGTGCAAGCTTAAAGTTCTAAATAAATATATTGTTTAAAAAAATTTGGTTTCCAAAAATGTATAATACGTATAATATGTATAATATTTTTTTTATATTAAAACAAAGATTTTGACATCAGCGAAGCTTTATCAATCTATTGCCTCAATTTATTTTTTCATTTTCCATATACTTAAAACATTTTTTTAAAATTTCATAACTTTGAAACAGCTTATCAGAACAACAATTTGAAAGAAAGGATTCCAAGGAAACAAGGCTCAAGGCTCTACAAAAAAAGACGTAGAAAAATTTTTTAAAAAATTAAAAACCTTTAATTAGTGCTATTTTTGAACCAGTTGATCGGAGGAACTTTGACTTAGAAACTTTTTTTTGTAGAATGTAACGTTTCCTTTAAATCTCCTCTTTAAGATTGTTATTACCTATATTGTAACGTTTTTACGGGTTTGAGGATTTGTGTTTACTGACTACACACTTATAATTAACAATGATACGTTAATACACACGTTAACAATGACTTAGTTTTCACAGTCACTTATTCACTAATTATCATTTACTAATGCACTGTTAACTTTATTTACAATGCTCACAATTTATTTAACACTGCTCACTTTCACTATTTATTTCACACTGATCATGGTCCGAGAGATTGTTGACGTTGACCTTTTTTTTCAGACTGACTCGCCTTATGCTTGTCCGGAGCTTATATAAGATTTCGGAATCATTCTAGCACATTCTATTTTCTATTATTCCTTTGCCAGGAGCCATAAATTTCTAATTTTCTTGGAAACTATTTGTCGCCACCACTTTCTAGTTTTATTGGAACGATAGAATATGCTAGAAGAATTCCCTTAATTACTCGCGATAATGCTCCGCCCGGCCACTCCATCTCACAACCACGCCGCATCCTAATTGGCTGGCTGGATACTCCCAGAATTCGAAAATGTCGATGCTCCTCCATATTAAGACCGTGGAAATATTTAATTGTTCCAAAGTTATGAAATTCAAAAATTTAAATAAAATTTCTTGTTGTACTTAAAAAATAGAAATGTGGTAAATGAAAAAATGTATTAAGGCAAACCATAATTTTGATTTTATGAACTAGTTTTGGAGCCAATTTTTTTTTAAATATATATACTATCAATTTTGAAAAAAAAAACTTTCTTGGGAAAAGACCGTAATATCTTTTCGTACGGGAGATTTTGTTCTTAGTTTTATTCTAACAAAAAAAAATAATTATACGAAAAAATCTGAGTACAAAATAATATTTATCGATACAAAGAAGAACTGAAAAGTTTTATAATTTAATGTTAAATATTTTAATATATTTTATAAGTAAAAAAATGTAACAAAATTTAATTTTTCATTTTTATAGATACTCGATACAAAGAAGATTTCTTACGTTTATAATTTCATTTTATATGATTGTTATACTTTAATTTAATATTCCTATATACAAAGAATGATTAACAAAATTATCTCAAAATGAAAGAGAATAGATTTAATTTTGTTTCTTTTGATGCAGACATGACGTTAATTAAAAAATGCCCGGAACATCCCGATTTAGGTATCTATGACATACTATTTAAGTTTAAATACGTTTCAAATTATTATTAATGAGTTAAAAGTAAATTTAAAGTTTCACATAAGGATAAAACTAGATTACAATTAGTTTTTGAAAGACTTTTAGTGATATAATTATATATAAAAAATAGGCACCAAATAAATAGCGTTTTCAATGTAAAATATAACTAACGAAAAACTATGTTAATGAGAAAATCAATGACATAATAGGATCTTTGTATAATAAAGGATAGTGTTTCAAACTCAATGGTTGCAAAATGTGAATACGGCACTTACAATAAGTTTGAGCTCCTCTATGATAATGAAACGAAGTTTTCTAAGTTTATATTTAGAAATTTCATCCCTTTTAAATTATTAGTTTTGAATATTAATAAAAGTTGAGACAATTTTGAAAAGATAATGAGAAAAGTTATGTTTTGATGGTTAAATTAGCGTAATAAGTATGTGTTTGAGGGGTGTGTATAGAAATGGCTCAGGGTACTAAATTAATTCATTTAGAGTTATATTCTGTGCATGCAAATTAGAAGGATTTGTTTGAGATTTTCAAAGTTCAAATTAACTGTTTCATTTCAAAAACGTTTTGAATGCCAGTGATAACTTGTAAAAAATTAAGGTGTATTAAATAAAAAAAATGGGTTTTTAAGTTAGAAAAATAACCATGACCAATAATTATTTTTTAAAAAGTTTTTTTCACAGCGTCACTTAAAAGGGGCTTAATATTTTTCAGGCTGCCCTCGATGACATCCATAGTATCCTTTTGAGAGTCCAACAAATTTCTCCAAAGAGAAAAGACTCTAGATAAAAATGGAAATCTATAGCTTTTAATAATTATAGGTAATTTATTTTTAATATTTTGATTTATTTGGAAAATAATATAGGTAGGTACTTACTAAATAATTGAAGTTTTGGATTTCCTGGTAATAAATTTTTTTGATAATCAGGTAAATAATAAAAAGACTCCATGAGGGAGGAACAGCTTAACTATATTTTTCTTAGGTTTATAAGAGAGCAAAAAAGTTTTTTTCGTACTAATAAAATATGGATTCACCAAATTAATTTACTTAGTGGGTATGTAATGAAAATATATACGAATTATATTTTATATTATTTGACTTGTTTCTTCTTATTTAAACGCTTCAGAAGCTAGTCATATCCATTTAGAAACTTTACTTTTTTGTATAGATTTCGGAAAGATGTAGAATTCCTAACTTTCTTTCACAGAAAATTCGCGGGTACAGCTAGAAAATATATTATGTTTTGGACCATACGACGCACTTTTTTACATAGAAAAATGAAATCAAATATTGGGTGCATCTTATGGTCCGAAAATTACGATATTTACTAAGTAGCTGCTATTAAAATATTTGTAAGTGTTTGGATTTTTTTTTTCGCAACCACCACAATAATAATAGACAAATGTTTGCATGTCGATAGTTAGGAGACGGTTTGTATGAATGTTTGGTTAAGTTTTCAATGTTGAATTGGCAACCTAGCGATTGAAGTGACGGTCCCACATGCGAGAAGTCTAAGGGACGATCGAAATTTTTTTTGACTGTACATTGAGCATTTTAAATATAATGTCGTGAATATTTCACAGGAAGCTACTGGTTAACATTAACCGATTTGTCATTTAAAGCACTGCAAGAAGACACTACATTATAGAGATTCACTGGTTGACTTAATTTTTCAGTTACTTGACATAATTTTCAAACTGCCTAACTTAAATTTGGCTTGAAATTAAATCAAACTTTAATATACTTTAATTACATGCCAGGTATATTAGTTATAAAAGTTATATAATTATTTGTAAGTTATTTCAGTTCCAAGTCAAAATTTAAGCACGATTTATTATACAAAATGCCCATTACTTGGCTTAATTAATCCGTACTAAAATTATATTGGTAAAAATGAAAATTGCAGTACCTATACCGATTAAATGCGATGTAATTTACCAGAAGTAAACTATAGAAATAAGTATTGATATTCCGAGCCAGATAGGTAAGTACATATTTCAAGTACCAAGCAATCTTCTTAACTAGTCTTTTACTTTTTTATTCTTGCATATCACTAATTATTTGTGACTTACCACTTATCAAACATAGAAACCCAGGAATACTTAATAACCACAGAAGAAGGTTACTTAACCATTGAAATACTGAATACGCCTGGTACGGTACATCAATATTTTGGACCCTGGTGCTAGTTTATTTCTATGGTTTAGCTTGTATTGAAGTTATATCGTATAATATTTGTATTAGGGTGGCAAAAAAAAAAACACCGACGGTTTTTATTTTTTGAGTCTCGTGCCAAAATATGTTAGTTTATCATGTTTTAAGAACCCTCTCCAAAAATTTGCTCAAAATATATTTTTAGGGGTCGCTCAAGATTTTTAAAAATTCGAAAACAGTCAAATTTCGATAAAATTTTTACTCGTGGAGGTTTTATATTGTATTTCAAAAAAAAAATTCTTAAATGTTTAGCTCAAAATATTCATTTTTAAATGTGGCTGATAATTTTATTTTATTTTCAAATTTATTGCTTTTCATGTTTTCGAGTAACCTAAATAATCTAAGTAAATCCTCATATTCGGTATTAGTTTATATTTTTACTTTTAATTAGTATAGTAATGGATAAGAATACACTACGAGACAAAAAAAAATCAAACACAATACTTACATAAAATTATAATATTTTAAAATGTCGCTCGAAAATAGAAAATCAATAAATTTGAAAATAAAAACAAATTATGAACGAGACTTAAAAATGAATAATTTGAGCTAAGAATTTGGGAAAACTTTTTTTTTGGAATAAAAAATTCTACAACCACAAGTCAAAAAATATCGAATTGACTACTTTACAAATTTTCAAAAACCTTGAGCAACTTTTTAAATTTTTTTGATTTGATTTTGTGGAAGGGGTTCTTAAAACAATATAGAGTAACATATTTTCATATTAGATTCAAAAAATTAAAACAGTCGATTTTTTGCGCCACCCCTGTACCCTTGTTATCTGTAAAATAATATTTGTAAAATAAAATATGAACTGTTCGAAGATAAGCGATAAATTTCTTAGGTAAAAATAAAATGATATTATTTTCTTCTGAGTTCTTGAATTGAAACTTAGGGGTGGCGAAATTAAAAATCCGAGCCGCTTTTGTTGTATGTTTCGGGGTTGTTGCTATTGATGTTTTTACTCTGTGTCGCTGAGTTACGTGTTCGGATATCCGTGGAATTACGCACAGCTTTTCTGCTCTGCATGAGGAAGGAAGAACTGTCAGCTATAAAATAAGGCGTGCGTGCGGGCGTCGCGACGCAGCGCGACACGAGAAAATTTCGTTTGGACGCCTGCTATCAACGCTCACTTGTATCTTTTGTATAGAAAACAATGTAAACATCTGCGTAGACGTGATTAAATTGAAAAGGTTGCGTTAAATTAATCTTACTTTTATCTCATTTTACATAAATCGGAAACTGGTTCTATTCAGACTTAATTACAATTTTCACGAAATTCACACGAGTTAGGCTTTTATTGACTTTTCAATAACTTAAAATCCAGTTCATTGGCCAGATTTCAACATATGAAGAATTTCTATAAAATTAACCCTAGACTTGTACTGACTTTTAAATAACTCAAAACCCAGTTTATTTGCCAATATATAAGGATCAACTTAATGAAGACCGCCGATTTTTCGATGTTGGTGCCAACTTAAAAATGCATATTACTGATTTTTTAATCTTTAGATGAATTATCCTCTGTTAAGTTATAAAATATATATTTAACATGAAAAAAGTTTGCATTATAACTTCCCTTCGGCATCTTTTTAAGACTTGATAATTTGAAAATTTTGATTCTTATTTTCCATGTCAAATGAAACTATTTCCAGTAGCTCTTGAGAACCTAGTTATTGCCAACGATTCGTGAAGTTTAAATTTTTAATTCGATGTGAAATTGCTGTGAGTTTTCGATGTGTTAATTACTGAGTAATCTCAAAGGCAAAACCCATTTCATACGAACACATTGTTCGCGAAAAGCGCTCGCTTTAGCTGATAGCAATCTTTGATATTGTGGCTGTTATATGAAAATGCATTAACACGAAAATCTTCTATTTTTCGCAGTGTAGTAGTTTAAGACTTGAATTATTACTGAAAATATGCGTGATTGTAGATTTATATGCACCATTAAATGTGGTTAATGTAGAAAAGATAATATGCAATTAATAATATTCATTGACATTTATTATAAAGACCGAATTAATAATAAATTGCACCTGGAAATTTTAATGGCACAATTTATCTCTGCCCATATACAATTTGATGCTTAGCCTTTCAAAATCTACATAACAAGTTTTAGAGAAAATTAAATAATATTCTTCGTTATTAAGCAAAGGTAATCAAAAATTTTTGTTGTATTTTAAATAAGATATACCTAAACAAATATGATTTCATTTTTTATATTTTATATTAAAACGGTATATAATTTTATAAATGTCTATACCTACATCTATAAAATACATATTTCAGAATGTTTTACTTAAATCTTCTTCTCTGGATTTAATGAAAAAGTGTTACTTATAGCCTCACCAACCGGGATGCTTTGTATGAATATGAGTTGCACATGAGAAGGATTATTTTTAATCAGATTACTTTATGGAAAACAAATGTTCATATGTCTTCATAAAGTATACCTATATGCAAAAAGTTTATATTTCACTTTTTTAATCTTAATCGCATGGGTTTTGATTACATTATTTTGTTTTTAATGAATTGGAGAGGAAAATTTCAAATATTATTTTTCCATTTTCAATGAAAACTTCGTTTTTTTTGGGATGTTTTATCGCATAAAACTGCCTTTTTTTACAGTGTACAAGTATATGAATATATGTACCTTTCAGTATCTAATGCGGTGCACATATGTGCATAGGTACTCATATACTCGTATATATATAAAAATTTAGCTTTGACTTGAAGTCAAGTCAAACTTACCGTATTTACCGAACGATAAGACGCACTTTTTTACTCTGAAAATTTGACTTAAAATAAGGGTGCATCTTATGGTTCGATGCATCTTATAGTCCAAACAAACAATACTTTTTTCTAAAAATTTATAGATAAATTTTGGGGTGCGTCTTATGGGCCAATGCGTTTTATCGTTCGGCAAATACGGTAATTCAAATATTATAATGTTGAACGATTAAATCTATTTAACCATCGACATCGCAAGATATTTTATTCAGGTACAAATCAAGGAGTCTAGTCAAGAGTGTATCTTAAATTCAGCATGGGTACTGTTTTAAAAATAAAAATTTGGAGATGTAACATTTTAATGAAAAAAAAATATGAAAAGTTTAGATTTAGATTAGATTAGAAATTTCTCATCAATCTGATATTACACTATAAAAAATTAGTATCATATCCACTTATATATGAGAACGAAGATCATATTTGGGTTAACTAGACCAACATTTACGATATGCTTCATTAACACTGTATCTCTAAGAAAATGTCTTTCACAAACTTTCCCCAAAAAAGAAGATCAAATATTTAGGTTAAAAAAACGAGCTTTCTTTGGACTTTCAAAAATTAGGTAACTTTTTCTCAATAAAAATTAGTTTTGATATTGCTAAATAGTGTCATCATTTTTCTTCTTCTTGCATTTCGAATCAACTTTGAACTGTAAGCAATGGTATACAGGGTGTACCAGCTAGACCGACCATTAAAAGTTTCCGGAGAACATGAAATAATAGAAATCTAAAAATTGGGATTAAAGCCTAACTGGATTGGAGCTACCTTCCTAAAATATTTTTAGTTTTCTGGCGCTTCCGGCTATACCGGAAGTCGACACTAAAGTCGTTATTTAAAATGTCATTCCCTTTTTGTTTTTACATATCTTGATTGAATTAATAATTCTGAGCATCTTCTAAAATAACAAGACCTCATTTATTTCTTAAGGTTTTCGAGAAAAAAGACTTTAATTGGAAATTTTGCATCAAACGGACGTCTAATTGTAAAAGGTCCGTAACTCTCACATTAAATTGGTAGCTCCAATTCAGTTAGGTTTTAATCCCAATTTTTAGATTGCTATTATTTCATAATCTCCGGAAACTTCTAATGGTTGGTCTAGCTGGTACACCCTGTATACCATTGCTAATAGTTCACAGTTGATTCGAAATGCAAGAAGAAGAAAAATGATGACACTATTTAACAATATCAAAACTAATTTTTATTGAGAAAAAGATGCCTAATTTTTGAAAGTCCAAAGGAAGCTCGTTTTTTTTAACCTAAATATTTGATCGTCTTTTTTGGGGAAAGTTTGTAAAAGACATTTTTTTATAGATACAGTGTTAATGAAGCATATCGTAAATTTTGGTCTAGTTAACCCAAATATGATCTTCGTTCTCATATATAATATAATTTCTAATCTAATCTAAATCTAAACTTTTCATATTTTTTTTTCATTAAAATGTTACATCTCCAAATCTTTATTTTAAAAATAGTACCCATGCTTGAATATAAGATACACTCCTGTGTGTTATATTATCTTTGTTGGCTGGTCTCATGGGTCTCATTTATTGAATTTATTGACCCGTAAACACTATTTTAAGAATGCGCATGCGAATAGTTCCTGAACTAGTTCAAAATCGCACCCGCGAACGAAGCCATTATCATTTTTTGTTCTTACAAACGGTTACAAAATTGATTTTACGATTTATTTTTTGCTTCAAACACCGTTAGCTTACAAAGAACCGCTTCAGATTTAATCATCTTGAAATTTAAGAAGCGCGAATACCCCACAAATTACTGGTTTCATCGGTTTTAAATTTCGGCAAATTATCGTCAGTGTCGAGGTCTTCTCTAGTGAAGTGTTCGATTTTGTTAATCTACATGTGCTTCAATATTGAGATTGACAAACGTTATTAAATTAAAGTAACATTGAAGATATAGAACGTTGAACTGAAACCTTATTCAGAGCGACAAGCAACAATTACTTTAAATGTATTGTGGTTCGTAACATTTCTCTTTTATTTGAACCAAATGAAATATATTTCAAACTAACGTAAGTTTTTTTACTCTCTTTACTGTTCCATTAATATTTTTCTTTATTTTAAAGATGTGTAGACATACTTCATTATTTTTTTTAATTTAAGTAACTTTCCTTCCAAAAAAAATATTTTTTGTTGCGATAATAATTAATAATAATAATACTATATATCATATCAATTAAAAAATCTAATTGATACTTTAACTAATGATATTAACTAATGATAAATGTATATCAAACAAAATATTTCAACATGAATCTATTATTTGTTCAACTCAAACTAGATAAAAATAGTGAGAGATTATTTCACAGTTATTGCATTGTCATCATTCTATAATTCAAAATAAAAATGATGATAAGTACAAAACATAATTTCAATAATGATAGCACAACTGCGATTAACGTGATTCTAAGAAATTTTATATAAGCAAAGTCGGTTTTTTTTAACTTTGAAAAAAAAAATTAATAAATGACTCTATGCTTGTATTTAAATATGTGAGTATATAATTTGTAATTATTTAAATTGGCGAAGTTTGTTGCGTTATTATTGTGACATCATAATATGCATTTTATTCTTGGGTCTCACTACAAACAATTGGTCGTTTAGACCTAAAAATGGAATGTTATGAACTCTATTATATATTCAATACGAGTAATTTATTCATATAATATTTTTCTATTATCTCTGTCATAGTCTTTATTTAAGATTTATGTTGAAAAATATTCTCATATTGAAACAAAGATTCTAGAAACAGATATTTACGACTTGTTGATTAAAAAAAATTATACTATTAAAAGTTTTTTGATACAAACAATCAACTTTTTACTAGAACTAGCTGATACCCGCGACGTCGTCTGCGTAGGTTATTATGTTAAGAACATATTTAACTTACAGAGGAAAAACATTTAAAAATTAAAAGAAAAAATATATTATAAATAACCATAAAGAACTAAGCGTATTTTAACTATATGCCAAAAAATTGCTCCTGCAGAATCCGCTATTGCTCCAAGTGTATAGTTATTAGTTAATTAATAATTAATTTTTCAAAAACTTGTAAATATAAATTGTCATCTAAGTAATTCAAAATAATCACTTTTTTGTTTCAAAAAATTGTTCCTTAGATGCTTTTTCCGGATCAGCAATTGCTCCAGATGTATAGCTAATTATAGTAATTCAATTTTTTAACTATTTATGTTTATAAGATCCAACGGCAGTTGATGACGTCACAATACAACAATACATGAATAAATAGTTAAAAATAATTAATTATTAAAAATATTGCAAAAATTTGATTAATAATTTGCGTTATGAAAAGAGCCGAAAAAGAGCTAAAAAAATTCAATTAAAAATTATTTTAGGTTTTATAGCGATTTTAATTCTTGAGATTGAAAATTTAAAAAAAAATTAATTATTAATTAATTATTAACTTTACACTTGGGGCAATTACGGATCCGGAAAGAGCATTTATGGAACAATAATAAAAAAAAAACTTTAATCTCGCAAACTTAACTCTTTCTGGTTAAAAACTAGATGTAATAATAAAAGGGAGTGTTGAAATTTAATTTGATTATTGTAACGGTTGTAACCTAAAAATGTATTTTGAATTTGTAGTGACAGTAAAATATGAAAAAAAAAATGCTAAAAGAGTATTAAAAAAAGTGGTTGCGTGTACTTATGTACGCGCGTGAGAAGTTATACTTCTTTGGTATCAATTAAAATTAGTTTTTATTAATTTTATTCAAATAATCAATTTTAAAAAACTGTCATTTAATATTTAATAATAATAATATATATATATTTAAAGATATTATTATTAAAAATAAAATAAAGAGAATAATATTTTAATTTGTATAAATAAAAAATATCCAAAGCAAGCTACAAGACGTTTATAAAATTTGTCAGGATCATTTTTCTGGTTAACAATTCATTCATGTCATGAAAACGAAGCTTTCATAGAAATTGCGAAATAGTAAGTAGCTATTTGTCAAAGTAAATGTTTTAATCTTATTCATATCTTGTGTTACTAAATTATTATTCTAAGATGGTTGAATCATTTTAGAATCCTAGATTTCGTGATAACCTTAGAATATGTATGGAATGCAAACGTCATTTTCATCATTAAACTTCAAATAGTATAACAGCTACTGCAAAATACGAGAAAAGTAATAACTTATTTATCAATAATATGTGTTATTTGTATATATAATTATTTTTAATTTAAATATAAAAAGAAATAAATTAGAAAATAAATACAACAAAAATTCAAATTACGGGCGCCAGGAAACCCAGTGGTTTTGCGACTAACTTCATTTTGTTAATTTTTGTCTCAAGATTCGCGCGCATCTTAAAATTGCACTCATCATTTTTTCATAACGCGCCTAAAGAAGTATAACTTCAAAAAGCTAAATAATTTAATATCTCGCTGAACTGCATTAACTATTACGTCTACGCTCAAATGAGCCGGTCAGTGCACACATCGATTAACTCCACTTTTTCCACTTTTTCAAATTCTCATTTCAAAACACTTGATTGACTCCTCACTTTATATATCCGAAATTTTTTTTTTCTAATAATATGTAATAACAGCTCTAAATGACAATTTGCTTTTTAACTTTTCCATATTAGGATAATGTATTTCAGAAGTCTATTTTATCAATTTACTCAACATTTTGCATTACGGAGTTAATCGATGTGTGAACTGAACACTGAGCGGCTCAAATATGAAATAATCAGTAGGCAGTGGACGGAGAAACACTGTCTCTGCGCATTAAATCGTTTGTCCCACTCTATCAAAGCGACAAAATATACCCGCTTAACGCGTTCTGCTTGTAAAAATCTCATTTTTTAAAACTTTAATTACTTTGTTTTTTATTAAGATATCGTGATAATTCTTTTTTTAGATAAGGACCAAATATACATATATGAAGTAAACAAAAAAAATTGATCGATATCTATCCAGTTGTTTTTGAGTTAAAAGCGAACATTGGGAAACAGCTATCATTTTATTTATATAGATTAAAAAAAGCTTTATACATGTGGCATATGTTTTGAAATTACAAATTTTATTTATTCATATAAAAAATAACGTTTTGTATATTGTAATTATTGAGACGTTTATATTTCATAAGAGAAACAATAGTGATAATAAATTCAATAAAATGTTGTTCAAATATCAAATTTCCACAAATATTTGCGTTTGTTAAAATCAAATTGTTAACATTTACAATATGAAACAATAAAAAAATGTTATTGTATATTTTTGCTATATAAAATCGATTTTCCACAAAAACGGTGTTTTCCCCAAAGAATGTATTGGTAAAAATTTCAGAACATAATTGAAATTGTGTGAAGAGTGAATTTAAAAAAAAAAACATATTTCAAGTTATAGATAATCATACTTTTAAAAAATCTTTTGGCGGCCACTTTTATGTTGTTCATCCAATTATTGTTATAGTAAATACTTGTTAAGATTACTAATTTTATTAGCGGATGTATCATAATTGAAGACAATTATCTTGTTTTCCATTTTCATGTATTGATTTGATGATAGTAATTTAATAAATAATTCAATTAAGTCTTAATTAGTATTTTGTATATATTATTATATGATTTATAGAAGAATTATTTTTACATGCCAAAATACTTACCTTAAGTATATGTATAAAAATGTTGTATTATTTGAAAAATAATCCACATACTTGTCGTAAAAAGAAAAACTGTGTTATCGTTTTGTTATGTTAATTGAACTCAATTGATAAAATTTTTTTTTCTTCAATTAATTACTTTAATAAACTCATTACTGATATCAAACTACTGAATCACGTTCTCAGTTCTAATAGTTTTACGAAAGTACGTGCATGTGCTGTATTTTCAATGCCAAAATTTTAAAAATATTCACCAATCGGACAGAGGCATGATTCACAAACATAGAACACATAATTATAGCGATCGTTAGCTATGTTTAAGCTTAATCTATTCAAGCAGCTCTTGATCATTTCATCAATGTGATTTAAACGAAGATCACAGAGCAGTTAGTTGGTTGTGCTCATTGTGAAGTTGTGGTACTTGCGAATTTGTCTCGGTTTCAACGTGTCTCAGTGGCAATATTTATTTATATTGTTTGTGTTCTTGTTCTGTTTTTCGTTAATGAAAATGAAAAAGGTTTGTGAAAACTTGATTAAAACGTGCACCTACATTTCATAAACACACCATCCAAATATACGTATCAACAGCGCGTTTTAATGATTAATCAACGGAATTTAACACGAACACCATTTTAATTGAGTGTAATATTTAAATTATTCTTAATATATTCATTTCATTTCCAATTGAAAACAATTTGACTGTAAATTAATTTTTTCCTACCGATATAATAAATCTGATTTAAAATTAAAATTTGATGAAATAACTGATTCGTAATATGCAACAAAATTTGATGATTTCATTTGAAACGATCGATTTTACTAAATATACGTTTTTTCAACACATTTGTAATGAATATTTCAAAATTATTTGTTTGGCAAAATTTTTGAAACATTGTATGAACGTTTTATATAGGTTTCAATATTTTTTATACGATTCATTTATTTAATCATTTTCGGTTGTGTTTTAATGATGCTGCGTTTTAAGTAGCTTCGAGCAATTATAGAACACATTCAATTCTCACCTGTTCGAGCATTGAATTGGTTTTTAATTGATTGAACTGTAAATTAATGCCTTTTTTTGTATTCGGTAACTGAATTATAAAATAGAAAAAAAAACTTGTGATCAATATTAATAATGGTTTTATTATTTTTTCTACAATATATTATAGGAGAGAGTATCAATAATAATTCTACGAATTATCTTTGGTATTTATTTGTTAACATGCTTTCTATTTACATATTGAAATTAATTGGAACCTTATAGTGGAATATCTTTAAAAAAATCGAATTATTTTGTACTTTAACATTTTGGAACTATTTTTTAAAGTTAAAGCTTAAATTGCTCAAGGGTTGTTATTTATTTGATAAAAAAATTAGTTTGTTAAAAAACGTCTCAGACTTTGTTGTTATTTATTATTTTTATTATTATTATTGATTGCGTGTGGTCTCTGTTGAATCAGCAAAAGCATGGAAAGTTCATCTTTCATTTTATACGTTATCTACTATTGCGGTTTTATCTTGCATCTTCTTTTTGTCTTCCAATTCGCTTTTTGATCATTTTGTGTAAATTTGACTACTTCTACTAATTGTTAAATATTGTTAATGAATGAACACTTTATGTTTGAAAGATCTCAAATTTATTTTTACAAAATGTTTAAATCTTGATTAAGACCAGGGAAAATATTATGTATGTACAACATAAAATTTAAAAATGTAGCGTTACATTACACTTTACGCCTATTGCAACTAATAGCATTGTCATTGTATTAACATATACCTAATTACCATAATATTAACATATTCCACCAACACAAATACATCATTCATTGGAAAATGATAAGCTACTATACCATAGTATTAAAAAATATGGTATTTAGTGTTGCGATATTTTAGTTCGTATCGATGGAAGAGCCTAAACTTAATACACTGTTTACATAGTTATCATGAGGCTCGTTCCAGATAACAGAAAAATCGTACATGAACGGCAAAAGATATGCGAAGTGTAATAACATAGCGTTCCAGATAATCTGTGGCTGTTTTTATACGGGCTAGTTTGTGTATCTGATAAACTTATTATTTAATATTGTATGCATCTGTAATATTAGTACTTGGTCTCGAGGAAGCATCGTTCAAAAATGCTCAAATCTAAGCAAAGGACATCAGACATGCACACAAAGTAGGAACATTTCTTTATTGTTAAATTAACAACGAATTTACTTCATGATTTTTTTTTTAAATTTTGTTGGTATAAAAACCATTCTTTTAGTAAATATTTCAAAAAAAATTTTAACGCAAAAAATGTTTTTAATTTTAAATGTCAAACATAATTACTTAGCATGGTATGCAAAGAAAAAAATTCTTATTAATATTTCTTCAGATCCTTGTTATTTCGTATTTATAACATATATATAGAGTTAGAAGGGTAATAGATCAAGATTTACAATGAATTCAAAAAGAATATCAGGTCGCGACGTTTCGCCGTATATATTATAGCTTCTTCAGGCTCTCTAATGCATGCTTAGCATTCTTGTCTTTGTTAAAAAATTATACAAAATGTTTTTCTATTTTAAAACTGAATTTGACACTCACGTTTGCTGTTTATGAAAATTATTAGGTATTCCCATACTATAATCGTAAAGAATTCTGAGCATGCATCAGAGAGCCTGAGGAAGTTATAATATATGACCAAACGTCGTAACCTGATATTTTTTTCTCATTTTAATGTATGTATATATAATAATAATAATAATTTTTTTTTTATTTAGCTATTATAACTTGATTGCTAAATTATTTTTTCTTATTTTTTCATATAGAAATTATTAAATTTTAAAAATTATTTTGATACAAACGCATCTTCAAGATATAATAATAATGTTTCTTATTTTTTTGGTACAACAAAAAAAGAGGACGTGGCATTCATATAGTCTCAGCACGTGTTCGATTGAGGTGTGTTACACGTCGTTCGAATCATAAAAGTTCAAACTATGCATCCGAGCATCGTATGCCTAAAGAACTTATTGTTCAAACGAAGTCTAAAATTTGATCCTCATACAATAAATTAACATTTTTATGCCTTAGAATTATCATGTGTATATTACAAACAATAAGACAAGCATCATTAATATAGTTTCGTTTAAGTAATCTTGTTTGAGCCGAGTGGTCCATTATTTTCTCAATCATACCTAGAAAAAAGATTTGATGAAATAGTGTTTAAATGGTTACAAAACAACTAAATATTTACGTTGATTTCACACACAATATAAGTAATAAGGTTAGTTCTTAATAATTCGATTTTTTAAAGTATTACAAATCATTTATTTAATAGAATTCTTACTACATCTACCTACATATTGAAAATATTACTTACCTAAATTTTAAACTATGATTCTTACAACTTATTCTGTGCAAGGACATAATATGTTGTATCAAGACAAGATTTTGAACGTTAGTAATTCTAAATATTGTTCTTTTAACTGGCGGTAATTACACTGTAATTTAAAAAATAGCTAATTTAACCCACGAGTAATTGAATAGATAAATAAAAAATGAAATATGTTTTCTAACGGTCTATTATTCATATAATTCTTGGTTAACGAAGAGTGAAATAATTCAAATCTAATAATATTCGCGTAACTGTATCATATGTAAATATGTTTTATGAAATATAGGTACCTAATATACAATAGTTTTTTTGTTGCCTCATTTGTTTGTAAAAATAATGCAAAACTAGTTATAACATTTTTTATATCTGAGTTTTCATATTATTTTATTTTTAACACACCAAAGCATAAATTTTTGCTATTTAAAAGACGTTGTCTGAGGTGAAACTAAGGATGTTTTTTCCGCTTCTATAAACACGGTAATTGCGTTCGAGTTTCTTAGAACTGATTTTATGTTTGATATGTTCAGATAGTAGATTTGATAGTTTAATTTTATTCATCAATACAAAATTATATTTTAAATAATAAGTTGTTTTGAAGTTTATCTTCAAGAAACATTCAATGGAGCAAAAAAAATACATCAAATTTTGATTTTTATAATTTATTTTTCAGATTTTCACCTCGATATTTTTTTTTTTATTTCCAAACCAACAAATTATTTTATTAGTATGATATTATAATAATTAATATAATAATAAACAGAGAATCATAATAGTATCATATATAGGTTCCTCTCCATTGAACGTTTATTAGAGTTTTCTAAAAAAATTTATAATCTTCTGGAACATTATTAGAATTTAGTAAAAAGCTCAAAATTACTACTTAATTATTATCGTCCTCATTACATTGGGGTTCAAAAAATTGTTAAGGATATCTATCTACAAAAATAAAATACAAAGTTGTGTCTTCATACGATTTTATTTTCTATTATTACCCTTTAAAAGTAACATGTCCAATTTGAACTGTAAAACCTATACAAACAGTTTAGGATGATTAATATTTAAGGCAACCAAAAAAAAATTCCACCTAGGTATATTAAATAAATTTTGAAATTGACAAAAATTAATTAAAAATATCAGGAGAAGAAATGGCAGTTTTAGACAGTAAACTGAGAAACAGAAAACGTTAAAATTGATGAAATTTGAATGTTTTTGAACCAGCGAACTTATTTTTACTTTTATGCAAAATATATGGTCTGGCAAGGATCAGAAAAGATGACAAAATATAGCAAAATATACAATATTTATATAGGTAGCTACAATTTTAAATGTTGAAAAAAGGCGTGTTCTAAGAATTGGTCTTTCAGCTGCATATATTTGTAAAGATTCAAAAGTATTATAAAAAAATCAGTCGTGGGTCCAGGTATTCAATCTGAAATCATTCAAAACTGAGTATTTTTCTCATTTCCTGTATGCAAATTTTGAGTTATTTGGAAAGTTGTTAATCAGAAAAAAAAATCCTAAAATCTGAATCTCTAATTTTTCGAAGAAAATCATTAAACAACACACTGTTTAAAATGTATAGTTCATAAAATTTTACAAGAAAAGAGAAAAAATTTTGAAGCTACAGAAATAAAAAATATTTTTTTTAAAATCATTTATGTAACAACCTATAATAATATATATAAAAACCAGGTTACCACCTAGGTTACCTAATAACGAGAGGTAGACTAGGAATATGAACAGATACGCCGTAAATTAATTTATGTTACACCATAAAATATGATAAAATTTGGTAATGATATATTGTACCATTAGATACGATAATGTAAATGCTTGTATATGATTTGTAAATAAATTATACAAACTAAAGTAGTTAACAAGCTAAAATTAATTTGATTTATCTTGAATATCACATACATTTAATTAGACATTTTTTTTATTTTTAAGAAAAAACCATGTAAACATAGATAAACATAGATAAAGTTGACGAAAGAGCAAATAGATATTTTTGTTCTTATAATTAAACATAAGAAGCAACTACTAGTATTTATTTTATAGTTAAAGTGTTATACTTATTTGATAAGAATTATTTTATAATATCTTTTATCAAAAAATTATAAAATGAGTAAACAAAAATTAATTTAAAAATTATTTATGAACATTTCAAGTCATCTTCATGAAAGATTTTATAAGAACGCCAAATTCTTTCACAATTTTAGTGACAAATATTTAAAAAATTCAATTTTATATCTCTCAACTAATTGGAAAGTAAAAATAATTCTTATGTAATAAGAAATAAACAAAACCTCATTATGTTCTAATTTTCGACAAGACACTGAACTTTTGATACACAAAACAACGTGCTAAACTCTCAACAGTGCTTAAAGTGATTACATTGAAATATATTTTTAGCTTAGCGTAATAAAACTTGAATAGATTTGTACAAAGATGAGATTATTTGGCACAATCATTGGTGCGGTGAAGCATTCATGCCATATAATACGTACACTTATTATTAAATAGAAATTTCAGAAACAGTTATACTCAAACTTTTTACTTATCATCTTGATTGTAACAAAACGGTAATTATTTTTCTGCCGCAAGCGAAGTAACTCATAACGTAAGATATATAATGTTCTTTTATTTTGCATTTTCTTTTGCGCAAGTAAAGTCTTCCTATTCATACTTCGTAGCTGTAATAAAAATGAATCGTAAATTAAATATTTTTACTTTAAACTTTTGTACTTATGATATGTTAACGGGCTAATTAGTGGCTGAGTTTGTAGTTGAAAGAAAAAGTTTTACACTAGAAAATATAACTTTAAATTTTATACTAAGAAACGAATGTTACTTTTATGTTCAAATATTAAAACCGTGAAAAACGGTTACAACGAAACTGAGAGCAAAAAATTTTTTGTGTGTATTTTTACACACAAAAAAACACTTTCGTGTTAAAATAAAAATGAAATTATGTATTTTTAATAATATTTGACTTTATTTCTTTGCGTTTTGGTTAGAATTTACATTTGTCGTAATTAACATTAATTGCAGTAACTTTTTTGTTGTTGTTCAGAAGAAGCTTTTTCTTCTATAAAAAAATAAAATTTCACTTTTCATAAATTAAAAAAAAAAACAAAAATTTGATTTATTACAATTAAATTTTGTTTTAATAATTTCTTTTTCTGGCCACCATCGAAGGCTGAATCGCGTCTCATTTCTGGAGTTACCATTCAGAGAACCACTAAAATTTAAGGTACCTTTTTTAGGGAGTGCGGTCTTCCCCACCTGTACACCGTTAAAAATTATAAAAATGTAATACTTAACCTGTATTTAAGTATACGTTTTTATGATGTTTTGCTCACTCAATAGCTGAAATTTAATATAACCAATCTAAAAAGATAGAAAAACCTTCATATTTTTCTGTATCATCCTTAAACTATAAAAAATAATTTTGCTAAATTTGATTAACATTCCCTGGACGGTTGTTGACAAAAATTAAAAACAAATTGAAAGCCTTATTTTACTGGTTAATGCATTGTAAAAATTGAAGTACACTTACCATCAAAAGTTTGTAGACTTTTCATTTTTAAATCAAAATCAATGTTTTTTAGTACTGAAACTTATTTTTTACTTCGTGACAATCTATAAACAGTTTATATATTCATGATTTATATTGTAATAAACTAGTGTTCAGTACTTTTGCCCCTTACTGTATTTTCTATACATCCTGAGTTATTTACTAAGTTACATATCGAAAAAAATACACAAAAATGTAATACTCAGCAAATTTTCACATAAAAACCATTTTTAAAAAATAAATATAAAATATGGGATAATGACCTACATAAGTAAAATATAGCTGAAAAAAGAGTATTAATTTCAAGTTAAATAGTAATTCACGAAAACGGGTGATTTTAAAAGTAATTATCAAAAACTATTTAGCCTAACAAAATTCAAAATGTTCTTTAAAGCATAGGAAGTGAGCTAACCACAAAAAAAAATCGACGTTTAAGAGCTTTGAGCTTAAATATCTTACTATGCGCAAGTTGCGGATCACATAACAACGACCTGAATTCCCTAATTTAACCCTTCAATTACTGTACTTCCTATATTGTAAGCTTAATTTCTTGACACTTTTTAGTTCAAAAATTCATAGCAATAGTTTTATTACTTATCATAAACCAATTATTTAAGATTTGTATTGTAATTCGTTTCTAGGCCAGATAATTTTTGCCTAAATTATTAGTTTCTTCTAAAAAATCCTAAATGGCTTTCATCCCTGAAACATCATATCTTTAACCCTTAAACTCCCATTACCAATTTCTTTCCTTTAAAAATTAAATTTGTAAGCTAGAGTGTAAGAAATTGTAAATTAGCTAATATCGTTACTTTACAAGGACAAGGTTTAAGTTAAAATAAACATGAACTTAAATCACTATTTGTTTTATTTTATAACACAAAATTAATAAAAACTTAGCCTTAACTATTGAGGCAAGTATTTAACTCACACACGATATCTTAGGAAAATATTCAAATAACTCATGAAATTCAAAAAAAAAGGTAAATATTTAAAACTTTTCAGCAACATTAAGTCTCATTCTAATATTCACTTTTATACAACTGAACTACCCAAGAAACTAATTTCTAAAAGATATTTTGGTAAATCAATATAACTTTAAGGAATTCTTTGTAGCTAAACGAAATTTTATTTATGGTGTGCTAAAACAACTCCTACAACATAAATAACCAGGTTATGATCAATCTTTATGTGGTTATTTACTATCTTTTATAGCAAAGTTCAAACAATGAAAAATGCATTGCAAAAGTTGTTTTATATTTATCTTTAATTGTTAAGATAAATTCAATTTTTCCATCTCAATATTCAGATAAAGTATAAGATTAGTGAATCATAAGACTAAGTATCTGCAAATTTTGTGCACTGAATTGAACTTAACGTTTCCATTGTTAACTGAGATAAATACAAATTTAATTCTTGACTTGTCTTGATTTTTAAACATCAACATTTGATTTTAGTTTGACTTGATTTTCAACTAAATTTAAAATAGCTTTCAAGTCAATTGATAAATTTCTACAGTCTACATAAGATTTATTTTAAAAACTTAAAAAATATTTTTTCTTTTAAATGACTTAAAATGAGAACAATTACATAGATGAAAACATTGTTGGTAGTTGTTAATTGCAGCTATAATAATTGCCTCATAAAATACAAATCATATAAAAAAGAAAATAAAATTTCGAGATAAATACTCAAATAATTACACATAAAGTAATAGTAAAACATATTAAAAATTTTCCAAAACAACTTAAAAACTTTTCTTTCGCAATTTAATTTTCATAACTTTATAAGCTAAAAAAATCACGTAATTTTTTTCTAGTATCAGTAAAATAGTTGTGGTTGAAATATGAATAAACAGTCAAGTAATGATTTGAAATTTGATACATCAGATGAAACTCAATACATAAAAAATATAAGTGAATATTTTTATTCCTATATTTCCCTCAAGAATATTCTCTCGTATAGTTCATTTTAAGAAATAAAAAAATAAAAGTTTTGATATAGCATTTAAACAAGTTTTATTTATCACAAGAAACACTCGGAAATCGGCCAGAGAAAAAACTTATTCATTTCATTTTTTATCGTTTTGATGGGACGCTTTAAAATACAAACAGTAAAAAAATTGTATCGCTATCAATATTTTCCTTACAGCTCCTCTGCTTTATTGCCTTATATTTATTCTCGCTCTTAAAACCTTTCCTATAAACTAATATAGTTTATTTCCTGACCCATTTTTTTATCAAAACAGATTTTCAATATGGAAAATATGTCGGGGAAAAAACACCCACTTTATTATGATAAAAATAATTAAGAATTAACTGGTTTTGATTAGTTTTAACTTTAATGAGATGCTAAAAGTAGAATTACGTTTATAAAAAGTTAAAAAAAGTTTTTTATAAGAGATAAATCTCCTGTCATTGGAGCATACTTGAAAAGTCCTTAGGCTTTAGGTGTTATGAAGATGAATGTGGCAAAGTGATGGGAATAATGAAATTTCTATTAAGTTCAGCCTAAGATTTTCGTCAGTGTAAAAGTTTGATTATTTTTTTACAAAGTATCTTAATGTGCTCATTAATTATTAAAAAATAAAATCATTTAATGAGAGTTTAGTTCAATATTCATGGGTTATCAAAATACAAATTAGAGCTCATCTGAAGCAATTTAATAAAAAAAAAAAAACAATAAAAAGATAAGTTGAAATAGTAACGCAATTAATAGATGCAACTGTTTTAGTATAGCTTCAGAGCATATAATAAAAAAAATATTAAAATCTTCAAAGCTTATTACAAAACTCAAAACAATTAAACGAGAAATATCATTTTTTTCTTTTATGCTCTAGTATTACGCTGTACAAAACAATTGGAATCGTTTAATAAATTTCTAAGAACTTCAATAATTGCATTAACAATGAAAATATTATAATAGAAAATTGAAATCGATGTAATATAACAGAAAAGACTTTAAATATTAACATTCCATGAATATAAATTTAAAAAATGTATGCTTATATTTATAGTATAAATGTATAAGGGTAAAATTTTTTTGTTTGCAAATTTATTACTGAAAATTTTTTGATATTTAAAATAAATAGAATACTAATTACATTGTATATACGAAAACATTTGATTATGTCTTAAATATCTTCTTGAGGTATTAACAAAGATAATGATTACATAGCTTCGACATGAACTTTGAGTTGGGGCTCTATACGTATGCTTAATTTTAATGTCTGGCCATAACCAAGTAAAAAAATAGTTTTACTATAGCAACTTTGATTTTGTAGTTACTTTGAAACTAAAATATTGAAATTAAAATATTCAAAAGATTTCTCGCTTATTTCTGCGTTAAAAATTCAAACAATTATAAGTTTTGAAATCAAATCACTTTAATATACAGGAAATTATTAGAAATCAGTTTTTTATGTAAAACTATTGTTGAAGATATTAAAAAATTTGTTTCATACTTCTTTTATGATACTTTGTATGAATTTTTTTTACTTTTAAAAGTAGCGTTCGAACATTAATGTTCTTCTTATTCTACTAGATATTGGTGAGAACGGACACTCCAATTTTACTTGATTTGTCTTGTTTCTGATAAAGACCTCATTAGGTTAAAATCAGGTTTGCAAATTAAAGTTTCTCCATATGACAAACCTTTTGAGATCCATAACGGGATCATTATTCGTCCGGAGTGTCCGGTTATTATAAGCATGACGCTATAACAGAAGAAGTTATATGATTTAAGCTTTTCCTGATCGGGTTCATATGAGATTTTTTCAGGATGACCTTATTATAAAAGCTATCCTTTTTCAACAGATTTTTTTGATCGAGTACCTATCAAGTAATTGTCATACACAAACATAAAAATACAATTCTGATGTGGATCTTATAAGGTAATTCTAAAGAGGGTCTCTTGGGTTATATCCTCATCAGGTTATTCGTATGTTAATCTTGATTTGAACCTTATTATAATACATAGATATTTTTTATAAGGATCTTATAAGATAGTCCTAATAAGAACCTCATGGGTGATCTGCTTACATCCTTATCAGCTTCCTCATCTGGTATCCCTAGTCTGAATGTTATAAGGACCTTATAATACATTATAGTCGGCTATTATTATTTAAAGATTATTTTTAGTTACGCAAAAATGGATGAAATGTAATCAAAAAGTTTATTTAGATGATACAACTTATAATATTATGATATATGCTGTAAGCAAAGTTATTTTAATGCAGTCTGTTTCCAAGAAGGATATCGACAAGCTTAGAATATTGACCACAAAATGATAAAATTTAAACTTATTTATTTTTTACATTTTATACATTTCTAGTAAAATTCAGGACACTACTCAACACTATAATAATTTATAAGTAAAAGTGATGGGGTTAATATTTTTAAGCTTATCTTTAAGCTCCTCCTTTTCCTTCTATTCTTTCCAACGATTGAGAGTTTCTAAAAGTCTTCACAAATCCTGAAATTCGTTATCAAAACACATTTTTGTCTTTGATTTCAATACTTTTTTTCAAAATATTATACTATTATTTCAAATAATAGTTAAATGTTGATCTTAAGTGATAGATACCTACATTTAGTAATTTTGAATCAGAAGAATGGTCGTTTTTTACGTATAGGTATATGTACTATCCTTTGGTTATAAAAAGATTTTATTCTTCGTTCACACATTACAAAACTTTATACTTTTATCATTGTTAATAACAGATTCGGTTTTATATTTGCAAACCAAAATTTATTATTATCATTTAAATTATAAATGTTAGTGACAATTTTTTTAATCACTATAGTTATACTTCTCAATGCTATGGGTTACACGCAACTCGTAACGTTCTTAAATTTAATATCGTTTCACATATTTTCCTTAGTTTGTCCTAAAAGCTCCACTTAAAAAAAGTTTACTTACCGAGAAAATAATTAACATTTTTTTTTTCAGATGCAACTCTTTCTTCTTTTGCTAGGCGTTTTCTTCTTTAATGGGATATCCGGCGCTAAAATATTGGGAGTTTTCCCCCATTCTGGCAAAAGTCATTTTGACGTGTTCGTCGTTCTCATGAGAGAATTAGCCAAACGGGGCCATGAAGTTACTGTGATAAGTCATTTCCCTGAAAAGAACCCATTACCAAATTACACCGACATAAGTTTAGCTGGAACGGCACCGATTCTCGTAAATATTGTCGATCTAAACCAAATAACACACAACTTCTACGCCGAATTTCTATCAATGTATTTCCTGTCTGAAATGGGAAAATTGAACTGCGAAGCTTTGGGCACACCTCAAATCCAAAACCTGGTGAAATCGAATCAAACATTTGATCTAATAATCGAAGAGCAGTTCAATACGGATTGTTATTTGGCGTTAAATCACATCTTCAAAACACCACACATTGCGTTAAGTTCCTGTACAATCATGCCATGGAGCTACGACCGTTTTGGGATCGTACAGAATCCAGCTTTTGTACCGCACAGTTTCTTGCATTATACCGATAAAATGACGTTTTGGCAAAGAGTCACGAATGCATTTTATATAGTGGTTTTCAATTATGTTTTGCATCCTTTCATGATGGATCGACCAGCTAATCAGTTGGCTCGCAAACATTTGGGGGAGGACATTCCAGACTTACAAGAAATTGCAAGAAATACCAGTTTAATGCTGGTTAATACCCATTTCTCAATAAATATGCCACGATCATATCCACCGAGTATTATAGAAATTTCGGGCTTATACTTAAAAAAAGCAAACTCTTTACCTCAGGTTGGTAGATTAATTAATTATTTCCATAGCTTATTCCCTATATATAAGAAAAATTAAAAATATGTGTTATAATTGGTCCATAGATAGACTTTGTTAAACTCGAGTACTTTTATAATTAAATAATTGATTATAATATTATATTTAAAGCAAAAGTATAACTAGTAGAACTTTAAAATTATTTGTTTTTTTTAGGACTTAGAAAAATATATATCGGAGTCTAAAGATGGTGTAATATTATTCAGTTTTGGTTCAATGGTGAAAGCGGCAACTTTTCCGGAGGATAAACGTAAAATGTTCATTGATGTATTCGCAGAGCTTCCACAACGAATAATTTGGAAATATGAAAATGAAACATTGCCAAACAAACCCGACAATGTTTTGATTCAGTCTTGGTTACCACAAAACGATATATTAGGTACAGTTCTACAACAATTACTAATTAACAGCTTCATAATAACGTTTGTTTTAGCTCATCCAAACGTAATTGCTTTCATATCTCATGGCGGGTTACTCGGCACGACTGAGGCCGTACAAAACGGCGTTCCTGTAGTTAGTATCCCAATGTACGGTGATCAGATGGCGAATGCAAATGCGTTAGCTGAAACAGGTGGAGCAGTGGTGCTAGAATTCACAGAACTTACGAAAGAAAAAATATTAAACGCCATCAAGACAGTTTTATCGCCCAGGTACTCTTAAATTTCCGCGTAAAATAAATTCGAAATTAAAATTTTCTTTTTTCAAAGTTTCCGGGAACGAGCGAAGGAAATTTCTCGAGCGTATAACGATAGACCTCAATCTGCGATGGAAACAGCTGTTTGGTGGGTTGAATATATCATCAGACATAAAGGGGGACACTTTTTGCGTGGAGCGGCTGTTCATATGCCCTTTTATCAAAAAATATTGCTGGATATTATTGCATTTTATGTCGTTTTGTTCGCTGGATTAAGTTATATTTTCTACAAGACAATTAAGTTCGTACGAAGCAAAAGCAAAAATTCCAAGAAGAAACTTAAACAAAACTAAGACTAGTATTACAGTAGTAAAATAAGACTATTTATTTTCCCACAGTAAACTTTTTCAAAGAAAATTGAAGTAAACGAATTAGTAAAATGATTAGATTTTAATTTGAAAAAAATATTTTTATAAAACCTGGAAATGTTAAGAATAAAATAGTGGTGAATTAGTTCAACTATGGATCAATACTGACTGTGATCAACAAAATGAATTTATGTATTTTAGTACTCTAATGGCATAGAAAATAATAAATTAAACGTATGGATAATAATACTTGTGTCTGATTAAATTATTAAAAATCAAGAAAAGATATCGAACCAATTTTGACTTTTATTTTTAAAAGGTTAGTAAAATGTTCTTTAGTAATTATATGAAAATATTTTCGAAATAAACAATTAATTTTTCAAACGGAGATTTCATGTACCTACTATAACAGTATCTTACACTTTTTTATCATAATTAAAATATATTTTTTTCAGAGAAACATTTTAGCATGTATAGGAGATACAATCAGAATGAAAAGTACCTACTGAAATTATTCACTAATGTCTACTATTTGTAGCTTGTCACCAAGTGAATAAATACTTACAATAGTAAAAAAATGCATAACAATCATAAGTCTTGATTTAAATAAGAAAAATAGGATAAAATAGATAAAGTGAATTACTTAAGTGAATTTTTGTTTTATCATTATTTGGATTTACTTCCCAAATATCCGTAATGATTATTTCAAGTTATATAGTATAAAACAATAGTGTTATTTAATATCTAAAACTAAAAACTTTATGACAAACAACTTAAATGCATAAAAGGTACAACAAAAGGTACACAATAGGTACCAATGCATTTTTTTTTGGTTTATTTATTTTAAGTCGCATCAACATTAACTGTCCTTGGCGACTGTCTATTTAGAGAGATCTTTAGGTGGATTCAAGAAGCTGATGTTTTTTTTAAGTGTTTTTAATTTCTTCCATGCGATTTTGGTCATTGCGTGCAGCTTTATACTCATTGTTCCTTATAAGGGGAAATCCTTCTTGTACTAGCGAGGGGCATTCACTGAGAACGTGGGTGACTGTCAGTGCTTTGTCATATCGGCTGCATTGTTTTGGATTGTATCCATTTAACAGGTGCTGGTGGGAAAAAGCGACGTGTACAATCCTCAGCCTGGCCAGGAGACACTGGTCAGACCTGCTACAAGGTCGTGGCCTCCTCTCCCAAACATCCCCCACGGGTCCGATGCAGTTTTGTGTTTTCCACTCGGAGTTCCAACGTATCATGATGGGGTTTTGAATGGATAGTTTGTAGTCCCCATAGGTAGTCAGTGTTTCGGTGCGTTGTCCATCACTTGTCGCTTTTCTAGTGCCCTCATCAGCTTTTTCGCTTTACACATTATAAGCTTAAACAATTTTTAGAGACAAAAAGTACATATACGTAGATGTCGATAAATAATAAAATTATTTTTAAAACATAAAAATCATTTTGAGTATGTAACAAATTTTGAAAGAGCTATTTTTTCATGGTGAATACTTCAAAAATGTCTACTGATATTAGTGCATCGAATATTTGCTTTTAAATTCACTTATTTGTTTATATATAAGCGATTTTTTGGTTATATAATGCATATAAAACACAAAATTCAAGAACTATTAGTTCATTCATGACGTTCATTCGGAATATGCCTAATATATATTTTATAGTATATTTGTCGTTAAAACTAAATTGTTAAAAATTCAATAATTTGTTATACAACTTTTTGTACTTGTTGAAATTATCTGAGAACAAAGTAACATTAACAAAATGCTAACATTTGCCTAACTAGGCCCGGGCTGATCATAAGGCAGATTGAGCAAATGCTCGATGAGTCAGTCTGGCCAAAGGGCCTGTAAACCAACAGCAATGACTAATTATTATACATCACGAAAAAATTTTTAACCATGTGGCTACCAGTGATTTCAGTCACATAAAATTTATCAAAATAAGATTGCACCATAAATTTAAAAAAAAGAACAACAACAAAATCATCTTCCTGTATAAGCACCTGGATAGTTCTAAAAACGTAATAATCAAAATTAAACACATGAAAACGTTCGGTATTATAATAATTACATCAATCAAAGATAGTAAACTTAAAATAATTGTTAACCATGGTTTTCAACCCTTAAATTGATGAAATAGGAAATTACAAAAGCAAAGATTTTTACGCATGTATGAATATTCATCATTTAAAAAAAAAACGTAGGAAAATTTATGAGTTACACGAAGGACGTAGGTAGGCATATGCAAAAGTTTCAACTTTCTTTTTGAGTTACTCCGAAATGAAATTTCGTAGAATCTTTCTTTAGTGAAAGCCACATTATTTACAATAATCAATAAGAAACAGAAAAAATAATGAATTTTTTAAAAGTTACTGAACGCAAACTTAAAATGGTATGGATATAACATAGGAAGCTGACGTTTTTAAAAAATCCGGGTCGATTTTAAGTCCTAGTTCGGGCTTTTGCCCAATCAAAATAAAAAAAGTAATATCACAATCAAATTTTATAAATCTATTGTTAATAAGGTACATCAATGATAATATTTCTGGGTGAAAAATATTATTCCAGCTTAGAAATAGAGAAATGCAATAACCTTTTAGGACGTAATTAAAAATTGGTCATGGTAACCTACATTTATGGTACTTAATTATATTATGTACCTACATTCATTTTAAAAAAATATTACTTACCCTTCGTACCACAATGCAAACAGCGTCATAAACTATTCCTAACTAAAATAAATATGTATATTGATGTCCCCATATAAAAACCACTCGTTTAAAATTATAAATATATTCATCATCCCACATATATATTTTTATTTTTAATTAAAACTGGCAGTTATTTTTTGTTTCATTGAACGTGTAAATAAATTATGAATAGATTTTTCCATTCTAAATGCAAAACCGCTATTTTTTAAATAAATTTTGATTTAAATCTGCTGCCAATTGTTTATTTATATGAGTGCAGGCATTTTTTGTAATTATTCGGATTTATAAAATTGCATTTTTTGGCATGGTTTGTATTATTTGTAATGAAACTGGAATTACCTAAATCAATAGGATATTAAACGTCGACATTCGCAATGATAGTTCAATAGTTTTAAATATATAATAGTCATGTCAAAAGAAGGGTGAGTTTATTTTTAAAAGCACCATAGCAATTTTAAAGTTCACTAAATCAAATTTGAGTAGTTAGTCACTTTTAGGGTGGCTAAAAATTAATTTATTCAAAAATTAAAAAAAAACTTGGTAAAAGGAATATTTTAAATCTTTTTCAGATTTTTTGTATCGAGGTTGTATTGTTGTATCTTAAAAGTTCAAAGAACAGAAACCACATGGAACCAAAAACATATTTTTTAGTTTTTTTTTTGAATATCCACAGTACGTGGTTAGCTAAAATTCGCTGGCTTAAAAAAATTTGTTCAACTCCTCAAAATATTTTCCAAAATACATAACTATAATTGATATATACAAAGTTCCCATTGAATACACAGAAAATTGACTCGTACAACTATTTTGATTAATTTATTTACATTTAATACTATTCACTTATTTATTATTTACAATGAACCGGCAGCTCATAAACTACTAAATAATGAAAACTGATTAAATGAATTAGTAATTACAATCTATGTTCTATGTATTTATCGTTCAAGTCGGTCAACAATAATTGTTAATTAAATTTATTTATTAATTTAACCTAATGAAACAGCTCGAATTTTATAGTCAGTTTTGATGTCTTCAAATCTAAGTTTTATATCTTTGAATTTCAACTTTACAGATAACATTGGGCTAGACTAAGATCAACGTCTGACTTGTTGATTTCAACATTAACAAAAAAGCTCAAAGTTCTAAAGTCTAAACTCTCAATAATGATTAAACAAAGTGAAATTTCCTCAGGATATGTATAATTTTTTAAAATCTATAACAGATGTTTCATTGTCACTAGAGTCTGGAACTATTTTCTCAGATAAATTGCTTTAATTTGAAAAATGAACTTCAAACATTACAATTTTATTGTTTTAATAGATGTAAAAACTTTGAATAGAATGTATGAACGTAGTTATATTAAACTCTCTACGAGAGATTATATTCTAGTCATCTTGCCTCTTGAACAACAAATAATAAATTGTAATTGGTTTCGTTATTTTAACATGATAGATATTAAAATGGTTTTCATGTTCCAATTAAAAACTGTTTACTCTCGTCACTGTAGGACTCTTCAAGTATTTTTCAATATTGAAAAATTATTTAACTTGACTCTGAAAAAATTAAATTGGGGGATGAATTATTTGTGAATGTGTATTATATGAATTTAATTTAGATAATTGTATCAAAATTGTCACTACCAAGAAAAATCGAAACAATTCAAGTAGACTCAACATGTTGAAGTGTGTTACCATATTTTGTAAAGCATTCAGAATTAAATTATTTTTTCTGTATTGAATATCGAAAAGTTGAAAAATTAAAAGTTTTATCATTAAATTCCAAGTTTTTTCTCAAATCTCATTGAATACTACGCTTATTTAAAACATGCGTCCATTAAAATACTTTCTGTATACAAGTAAAAGTAGAAATTCTCCATTCAATATTTATCATTCTAAAAATGCGACCATTACAAAATTAATTTTCTGTTTAACTTCAAATAAATAATAATAATGAAAGAAGAGTGCAAAAAGCCGAGCTAAGCTTGTTCAAAATTTATTAGCTTCAAAAAGTACATCAACTTTTCACATTTACCTTGCTTGTTTTACAAACTTAGTATGTACGCAATTCAGATACATGCATGTTATATGAAAACTTTTTGTATGTTCATGATTAATTTCCGAGTAAGTTCTTCCCATTCTTTGCTCTCAATTTCAGTCAAGGTTTAGGCATAAGGAAGTAAAATTTACATCGAAAATTAGAGCGGTCCCTGCATAAACAAGAAAATGGACTCACGCTGAGTTAGAATATCAAATTGAAAGGGAGCCAAATGGAAATTACAAATGTATTATTTAATATGCAACTAATATTTCTTGCGTTCCGTCTCCCACAGGATATGCGTATTATTTGGATAACAAATAACGAGTTATATGAATTGAAATATTTCATGATTAGTCTTTTTAATTTTACGTTTTTCAAACGCAGGGTTCGGAGAAATTTTAATTAAAAATTTTTATTAAATTTTTTTTAAGTATTCTAGCTAGTGTAATTAAAACCGGAATTAAATGGTTTGGTTAAAAATATTGAGTTATATGTAACCAATTTTTTAAAAATCAAACTGTAGCCAAAAAGCTTATTGTATTCTAAGATTTCCGACTCTGCCAACAAAAATCCTCGAAGCTTGGAGATTGGCTTCTCGCTTTATAATTATTCTTGAATCGCATTATTCTTAGACTTATTTCACCACAAAGAAAATTATTTTCTTTAAATGAAATTTTTTCAAGTGCAAAAATTATCTGGTGACATATTATATAAAAGAAGAGGCTGATTGACTGGCAGACACGATGGAGGCTAAACCATTAAAGATAGAAACATGAATTTTTAAAGTGTTATTTCTGAGTGAACTGTGATATCCACCAAGAAATGATTTTTCAAAATTTCATCCCTAATTAGTTCAAAAAATAGTTGACAGGTTTTCATTTTCTTAAGTTTTTTTTCTTCAAAATAAATTTTCTGAAATCCTAATCTTGCTATTATCAATCCACATGTAAATGTAAAGAACCTGTGCATTTATAGTTTTCTTATTCGTTCGTTAAAGGGTTGAAAACAATTTTTTTAAATCTCAAGAAAGTCCCCAAGAAATTGGCCCAATTGACTCATTTATTTTTTTTTTTAAACTACATTTTCCAACTCATTATAGGGTACTTTTTAAAACACTGTTTGTTCTATAAAAATGTGTTGGGAGTGAAATGTTTTGAAAGTTAGCACCAATTTAAGTTTATTTTGATAAAAAAAAAAAACTAAGAAAAAATATCTGTTTAACCTGTGAAATGAATTTGGAGAAGCTATTTTTGGAGACGGGAATAGAGATGCTGATTAATCAAACGTTAATTAATTATTAAAAAAAGTTCTTTTATTGGATGGAGAAAGGTTATTATAATATTTTGAAAACAATTCTAGCAGCTGTTTAATTTTACTCAATACGCTTTCATTAGCTCTGTAATATGAAGCATCAAGAGAATGTAACCTCTACAAAGCTTCTCAAGATATCAACATAGAGGATCTCAAACTTGAGTAGGAGCATTCAAAGTATTTATTAGTTAAAATTTTAAAAGAAAATAGAAATACGATTAAAAATCTGTTTAATTTTGATCTACTGACTTATATTTTTAGTCAAACTTAAAGAAAAGTGATCAAATATGTTAGTATTGTAATATAGAACAATTATTACTAATAGATATCAAATAAAAAATACAAACTGATAGTAAATTGTAGTTAAAATGCTTCAGAACGTCATTCTTGGCACAAATCATAATAATATGTCCTATGCCAGAATAAGAAGTACAGATTTCATGAGCTCATTCTCTACAATCTCCACATTCGATCCAGTCTTCTTTAGGTGGATCTTCGTACGGATCACCACAAACGAGTTATCTATACATTTTCGTTTTTTTTTCTGCATATTTTTCATGTTAAATTGTTTATATCTATGTATCTGGGTGCCCTACCCGTTTTGCCCGAGACGCTATTTTCTTTTTAAAGTACAAATAAACTCAAAATGGCAGATAAAGCAGGCAAAGTGTTTATGTAGTTTCAAACTTATATTAAACTAAAACAAAACGATGATACGAACAACACGAAAATTATAACGATTTTCGATTAATCAGGACATACTTAACTTGAAATTTTTTAGTATAATTAGCAAAGAACTTTTATTTAAAATTCCTATGTTTGTAAACAATTCCGGCGCTAAAGCTTAGCTGATTAAAGCTTTTCAGGGTTAAACAAATCTTTGCGCATGCGCACAAAATGTTAAAGCTTCATACAGGAGCGTAAGGCTGCTTACCCGTTTTGGGCTCACTTCTTCTATATACTTTCAAATGCCACTTAATATTCACGTGCATTTGATATCTTCTGGGTGGTCTTTCAAGAAGTGGCGACAAATGTTTAATACCGGTCCTGCTTCTAAGTGATTGTAAACGAGGCTTATTTAAATTGAAGTTAATAAAATCTAGGTTTTAGAATCAAAACAAAGATTTTAAAGAGTTTGTACTGCAAAAATTCGAATAATAAAATTTTAATTTAATAAAGGCACATTATCTGTGATATGATTTTTATTTAAAATGATAATTAGAGTTGATACATTCTTGATTTGTACCAAGTAGCATTAATTCACGGTACGCCATAAAAATGGTATACATAATTTATAACACTGTGACTTATTTTTGAATGGCAGCAGATTCTAATGCCGCGTTCGCACGTTTCAACTTTAGTTGAACTACGATTTTCAATCTTTCAATTCTGCTGGTTTGTGCTTCACTTCTCGCGTCGCTTACCTCGCTACAGTCTAAAAAATTGAAAATCATCGTTCAACTAAAGTTGAAACGTCTGAACGCGCCTTAAGATACATTTTCATAAGGGCTTGGAAAAGAAAGTTATTGAAAGCCTCGTAGTTTGCTTTTGTATATGACTGTAAGAAAGTTATTAAATTTTCTCATGAATTTCAATAGTGAATAATCTTATTGCAATTTCTGTCTAAAGTATTTAAACTACGTATAGAAATTTCGTTAAGTGGTTACAGTAAAATGAAGTGTGAATATGCATAAATGGCAACGACACAATATAATATAATCAAACATTAGTTGTTGATACCTCTTGTGCGAAAGGTGAGGCGAAAGCATGACGAAGGTAAAGTTGAACACCGTTAAGGCTGACATTAACTAATCTAATATCTCCGTTCACTCGCTATTACATTACCGAGCGTCTACCTACATAGTTAACGACCCCCTGATTGGCATCCTTGCCGCTTCCTTCAGCCTCCTTTTGCGTCATCAAAATTCTCCATCTTGTTTATTCATAAACAATGCGTGTAATACAGGTGTTAATACGTAAACACACTAATGTCGTTAATGTCGTCACGTTAACTTGTACTCTTTAATTAAGTTCAGTTTATTTGAGCATTATTGGTGGTATATAAGTAAATATGACTGTAATCGATTTAAAAGTAAATTTGGTTTAGAGCTATCGCGCCTATTTGCTGAATAAATTTTATTCAAATTATCAGGAGGATCGCTATTTACGGAAACCTGAGCAAATATTTTCGAGTATTAATCCAATATTGGCATCCGGGAATAAATAATGGAAAACATTCCTTGAGCTAACGTTCTCTCCGAGTTAAGATTACGTTTATGTCTATCAAATCTTACATGAGAATTTATGTTCAGATTCTAGATTTTCTTTCTTTTATTATACTACAAATATTTTTATCAGTTCTCAACAAAGAAATTTAAACAAAAAGCATCAATTACAATACTTTAATTTTTAATTTAAAGGATAGTATAAGATTTTCTTTCTTTTTAGTAAATAATGTAATGAATATCCACCTTTTGATAAAAACGCCAATAGTTTAAATGGCCTCATTTTCAGAAAAATGACGAACAGATACAGTTTTGAAACTTTTCTTCAGTATTGATGATTGGAAAATGTATGAAAAATAAATAAGTTGAAAAATCTTTACCTACTTTGAAAATTATTTGACGTGAACAAAGTCTGAACTCATATATACTCGGCTAGTGTATGTTTGCCTAGCAAGATATAATTTCAGGATACAATAGAACAAGTTAGAAGTTAGAAAAATGAATTTATGATAAAAATAAAGTAAATTTTAGAGTACGAAAATAGTGAAATGCACACAAATTTGATAAAATAAAACTTTCTAAAAGTTAGAAAATTCGAATGGCATCCGTGAATTGAACATTCAGTCCATCAGTGTGATGTTTCCGTAGAGTTCTTTTTTATCTAATAAAACTAGAGCAAGAACATCGCCATCGGATTTTCTAAAAAAGTTTTTCTCTGTTCTCCTGTGATTGAGTTAAATGAGTACCAAATAAGTTTATCATGGCATTCCGCAGTACAGGGGTCACTGAAGGACTACCAATAAAATTACCACGTCAGGGTTGTACTCACTTATATTTCATAAGATATGATTGTTTCAATTTTTTGATTTCTGTATAATGTATATATCTAAGCTTTTGATTAAGTTAGGCAAAATATTTAAAAAATGTAAAGCAAAATAGATATACTAATGCACATACAATAGGTTACTGTATGTGATACTTTATTAGGGTGGGCTCTTTAGAGTTTTTAAAAATCTTACTGTTGTTTGTGCTTCTTTTTCTGTATTAAAGCACTGCTCCATCGTCTAAGGCATCTTCCATTTAAAAGTTTTGTATAATAGATAATGCCATAGTTACAAGATTGACAAGGAAAGAGAAATAATCAATTAAAGACAGGTTTTATCTCATTCCTCTATACTGTTCTTTTCATCTGTTTGTTGAACACGTTCTCGCGACGTTGGTAACGTTCGTGTTTAACACTAGAAATTATGAGTGTATCAGGTTTCTTCTCTAATAAATATAGGTACATCAATTTAATCTGAAACAAGATAAAAAATAAAATTATATAATATTGCATTGTTTTTATGGGTTCTTAGGTTTGTGTTTAACAACTAAAAGTTTATTTTTGACAAATGTATAATAAATTTATTTATCTTACACTTTATACACTTATAAACTACACGTTAACAATGATTTATATACACTTAAACAGTTAATTAGTTTACTGTTTGACTATTCAGTTTTCACAGTCACTTATTCACTAATTATTTTCACTAACTATTGCTATGTTTCACTTTATTTCACAATTTTCACAATTTATTTAACACGGTTAACTTTCACTATTTATTTTAGCACTGATCACTTTCACAAGAGACTGTTCACGTTCACTATTTATTTTTTTTTATTTATATTTTATCTTCTTGAATATTTGGATCTATTATTCCTTGGTAGAAATTTCCATTCTTTTGTTTAATTTTTTGTATTACGTGGTCTTGAAGACAAAGTTCTTAGAGAGAGAATATTCTGGAATTCCTAGAACTTCATAAGGTTCCTCCCCATCCCGTGATATTAATTCTCTTCCTTTGGCTGGTGATTAGTTCAGCCCGCCCACGGCTGAGAGCAGGTAACACCACCCCCAGAATCATAAAATGGCGGCACTCCCTTAGACACATGGCGGCATATTCTTAGACTTGTAACAATACATACCAAAAGTTTTTTTGATTTTATGCTTAAGTTGCTGGAAAAGTTTATGTTAGTTTGTTCACGATAAATTTTTTGTACCGATCGCTGCTTTTTTGGACTTTTTACATAAGAACATTTGTTGAAAATTTGCATCTAGTAGGAAATTTGATATACAAATATTTTGGGTTTAATTTATCAGTTCGGCGCATGGGTTCACTAGTTTTCTATAAGAAAAAATAAAAGTTTAATGTTGCTTTTATTCATATGAAGCAGCTAGAAATTGTTTAACACATAATATTACAAATATGTCAGACTACTCAACATATTTTTCTGCTTGAAACAATTTTTTTAAAGAAAACCTTTACTAATTATTCGGTTTTAGATGCTCGAAAGTTTTATCATGGATTCTCAACGGGGTAAAACAAAAATTAACTTGTTCTGTATTATACGTTAAAACTTAAATTTATTGTGTAAAGCTGAAAAGTTTCGTTAAAATCTGTAAATAGCGACGTGTTTTCTATTTGCCATAAAATAAAACTACAGCCCTGTTAAGAATCGTACGATTGAGTTACGAGAGCAAGGTGAATATGGTGGATTTTATTGGTGGTGTTGTTGGCAGCGCATATTCGATTGACCAACAAGAGGCTACTGATAGACAATACGTTTCTCTATATGCCAGATATCCCGAGGCAAAATTTCCTCAATATGTAAATTTTATCGCATCTTCAACGTAATTTTTTTTGAATCAGTACTGAAATAATAAAAGATGAAAAAAAAATATTATCATCGTTAATTAACAAAATTGAATATTGGTGTTTCATAATAATAATAATAACACTGGTAATTAAACTGTTGATATTATGGCTGAATAGATATTTTTTTAATGAAACTGATGCATTCTGTGATTTTCTAAAAAAAGGCTTCAGTTTAATTAAATTTGATTTTTCCCGGTTTATTTTTATATGGTGTCGACTAGTTTATTTTTGATCTTTTTCTTTTGAAGCTGAGAAACTTATGAGGGAAAAATCTCAATGCATTAGGGAGACGACGGGAATAAGAAGGTGGACTTATGAGGTTGTATTAAAAGGGAGTTAACACCAGGTAGTTGGTGATTTGACCCGTGAAGCACCCCAAGTTTGAGCATCGCGGTCCGTGGCACAAACTCCATTAAGAAGTGAGTAAGAAGTTGGTTGGCGTGAAGTTACCAGGAGTTCCCTGGGGACGCCCCGTCGACTTTTCTCTTCGAAACCTCCGTCTTATTTCCACACACATACAATGGATGAGAGCAAAGCTTCGATGTTCTTGAATCCCAATCTGGTCTATCAAGTACACCCAATTGTAACCAGTTGATGTCTTTAGCGACGCTATAGTTTCATTCGAAACAATGTTTATTTTCTTCTGTCAGGCGAGTGAAATTGTCATTTAAAATGTCTGTTATGTTTATGTTCGGTAATCTCAAACCATGCTTTTCCTATAGATATTGTCTTTAAACACAATTTGTTACGTTCTTCCTGTCTCGTTTTTCTTTACGAAGTTCAACTTTCAGTTACTGTCAAATTAGTAACTCAAATCAAATATTTTTGAGTAGTTACAGTGGAAATCTTTGCCATCTCAGTCCATGTGCTAGCTTTGTAAAAGTGTACTTTAATAGAAGTTGAAGCTCGCTAAATGCTTTCACCTCCCTGAATGATAAAGGTCGACAATCCAAACTTTATATTTGATTTTCTATCAATCATTCAATTCAATCTCAGTGGATGTAAGCTCTTCTGTTTCAGAAGGATCAAATTATAATAAAACCAACTTACTTTCATTTGATGACTCACAAACTTAAATACGTTTTAAGATAAAGTTGTTTCACTTATTTCTTATTCATCAATTCTTGTTTAAGAACTCGTTATTCGTCACTTTTTCAATATATCTTCTTTTTATATTATTTAAAAGTCTTGATGTTGTGAAAGTTTTTGAATTGTCGTTTATTTATCAACTGGCTTCCACCTATATAAAACTTGCCAAAATTGATTGCATCAAACACAGTTCATACTGTGAAAATTATTTGTCTAGACAAATAAATGTTTATGACAAGCTATATACTATAAGTTGAATATTCCTGTTATTATACTATGAAAGAGAAAATAAATAGATTTAGATAAAAATGAATAACAAAATTCAATTTTGTATATCTAAAATAATCAATTTTTGTTTCAAGATAAAACTTTACAATGTTTCTAATAATTTGTCATTTTCATTTCGTTATCGGTTCTTTATTAACTCCATCTGTTTGTATTTAAGGTATCTAAGTAATTTTATAAGCGATATTTATCTCCTTTTTGGTACCAATCAAGGTTATATTTTGCAATTACGCTTATTCATAATGAAAATGATCAATTATTGATTGTGATTGATTTGTTTATGAAATTAATTTACCATTATTGTTAAACAGTTGATATGGGATATTACTTAATGAGTAAAAAAACAGCATTAAAAATTATTTGAAACTATCGAAACATCATTTACTGTAATATAATATATGATACAGGTAAAGTTATTATAGAAAAACGAATAAACCTAAGTTTACCCGAGTAAACTTTGTAATATCCAAGAAATATAAATCAATTCTTTTTCACGTTGTATTCGCTCACGCTTGATTCTGGATTGTAGGATTTATTATATAACTAACTCTTACTTATTAATTGATTTATTATTTGATTAAAAGTTAGAGTAAAAGAGTTTAAACTTTAGTCTCTGGGGTTTTATGGTCCTTTTTCCCAGACGAGCTAAATGAGGAAAAAAAATTTTATTTATAAGAATTTTATTTATTTATTTTAAGAATAGTTTTAAGAGGTAAAGAATATTAATTCTGGTACTCTTAGTTTCTAGTTCATATAAAAACTTATAAAAAAAAATTTAATCTACTTTGACAGAAGAAAATTGAGATTTTCAGACTTTAGATCCAAAGTTAGTTAATCAAAACCCTTAAAACTACCTTTCTAGGAAGAGATATTAACTATCTTACAGGTTCATTACAATTTTAAATATAAAATGTTCCTTTAGACTTGAAAATTTTCATTTCAAATGTCATTTATAACCGTTC
The DNA here is from genome assembly GCA_958496155.1 of Sisyra nigra. NCBI lineage: Eukaryota > Metazoa > Arthropoda > Insecta > Neuroptera > Sisyridae > Sisyra > Sisyra nigra. The sequence goes on from OY292314.1 coordinate 47,287,577, forward strand.
AGCTATTTTAGTAGAATATATTCGTAGCTATCCTTCAGGAACCGTGTCTTTTTTAGGATAAATGGTGTTCAATACGTTAAGATCTGAGGTATTTTTAATAACAAAAATTCATTAAAATTAGTTCCGTTAAGTAAATGTTAATTATTTAAAAATTTAGTATATTATTTTAATACGTATATTTCTAATTAATAACTTCTGGCTTAATTAAAGACTCACATAATAACATTTTAATATTTATAAGAAAAAGATAGCAATAAAACAGCCACTACGTACGACGTACAATATCCAGTCGCTCTGCCAACGCTTTTTAAATCTCTGATATCTTCTAAAATATTCATTTTGATGATATGCTGTAAAGGGCAATTTTGATCTACATGAAATGCACAACGTATTTCATATATTTAATTGGATTTGGCATAATACTGTATTGTTTAAAATAGCTTGGTAAATAACCAATAATTTTTTTGTATTATGTAAAAGATAAAAATGGTTTCTGTGGGTTATCCTTAAGAGATAGACAATTACCTACTTTTACTTTTTACTTTACGACAAATACTTTTTAAGAGACACAATTTCGCTGCATATTAGTTTGATCTATCTCGTAAGGTTTAGCCAGCGTTTGCAATGTAAGTGCACAAAAATATGTTTGTTATGACATCACATTACAAATCTTTGATTTTCCCGACTTTTCTCTACTACAATATGCATGTCTTATGCCTACAAACCTTCCTCTTGAATCACTCTATCTATTACTGAAAACTGAATTAAAATCCGTTGTGAAGTTTAAAAGATCTAAGGGAACAGACAGCGAGAGCGTCTTTGTTTTATACTATGTAAAGATATTGTAACGTTTTTACGGGTTCGAGAATTTGTGTTTAATGGCTACGAATTTATTTTTAAACGATTGTTTATTTATTTATCTTACACTATTGTTGCTTATAAACTACACGTTAACAATTACTTAGTTTTCACAGTCACTTATTCACTAATGTCACTCAAGATTTCACTGTCCACTTTATTTGCAATGCTCACAATTATTTATATAATACTGTTCACTTTTTATTTATTTAAACACTGATCACTTTTCACTGTTTACACTTTAACACTGGTCGAAGATTTATTTGAAGGAAGGAACCATTGAAGAAATATGGTTCCAGGACCAATTTTTTGTGGATAATGAGTAACTTGTAGATCTAGAAAGTGTATCATAGGAAAAGAATACTTTACGACAATTTGCAAATGAACAATCATTTTTAGGAGGTTAAAGTTATAAACGGTCCAAATGTATAACTAAGTAGATACATGGTCAATAAATGTAAATGTAACGCCATTAGAAATCTTTGTGCTATAGTTTTGGAAGATCTGGACCTAGTTAAGGAGGTTCGTGGTTTTTAGTTAGTGGATATAGGTGAAGGCCAGTCTTCTGGTATTAATAGCGCATTTCAATGGTAGCTTCTGTTAGTTTCAATGTACAGCCTAATAGATACTCTACGGTGAAAGTGGTCGGAGTGACTTCCCCATTTACTTATTGGGTGATACAGTGCTCTTATTTTTATTTGTGAAATGTGTTTTTATTTAAATATATTTTAAAATTATTTATGGCCTTGTCACTTTTAGAACACTCAAGTTTAAGTAACGAAAGCAGACAGTACATGATTTATCTAGGTAAAGCTCGAAACGTGTGCATTTTCAAATATATATTTTGGCCTTTATCCATGTTTTCTGGGTATAACAAAGTTCAACCGGGAAAATATAAGTTTAATCGTTTATCGAACTCTACCCTTAATATATATTAGGTATTATGAACTAAATTAAAATGTCACTAAATATACCTATTAGAAGAAACAACTCTTAAAAAAGGTTGCAGTTTGAGTAAAATATAATTTACATATTTGCTTTAGTTGATTGAGTTTATCAAAATAAACCCATGTCAGAAAGATCATCAGATGTCAATAAATTATTAATTATATTTCAACAAATTGTATATAGTGATCAAACTCATGCAGTTTTAAGTAAAACAAAATTTGTGTGCTATCAAGAAAATAATTATTTTATCAATTTGATTTAATTTTACAACCCAAACATTTGTTTTTGTATACACTAACGTTTTTAGATACACAAACCTTTGATGTGCCAATACTTTGTTGGAAAAATATTTTTTCAATTTTTTTAGCCTTAGGTAATTAGCTATCAAAATATGGCTGTAACTGAATATATTGTAATGGTATGTGTAATATAATATTGCAACGTAATTATTAATATCTCCTCAGGATATGTGTGTTCCAGGCAGCCAATGTTTAGATTCAGTAATAACAGCCTCCAACATCAGTTTACAATTAAAATTATTTTTGCCTGTTTATTATTTTTAAGTCCTTCCTATTAATTGAGTGCACCTATATTAGAAAATATCTCCTATCTTTTAATTAAAAAACCTTTTTAAGTAAAAAAAATTTGAAAATACTTTTTATACAAATTTAAACCAAATTTGCTAAGTATAAATGAGAAATGAGTGAAAGTGTACTGGTGTCAATATTTGTTAAATTTTCTTAAATTCAACAATATAAAGAGAAATATTTACACGAGTTCCAGTCACTAACATAATATTTAATATTAGATGCTAGTTTCACTCGAATCAAGTGAATTTTAAATTGGATATTAGAGCTTTGAACTGGTAAATAGACGTTGATATGGGTATTTGGAGAATCTGTTTGATTTAATAAGCAAATACATCGTATGATTTCGCATTATTTGCAATCAAAATAAGACGTTTCGTTCCAATCCATTTGTTCGATGTATGTGTATGAACATATAATGCTAAGCAAGTAGACTTAATAATGCTCAAGTCGTTTACATATCATGATATTATGTGCGAGTGTAATAATTGCTGAATGCGTAAGCGTATTGATTTGGGAAAATGTTTCACTTGAACTTCGATTTGACTTATTAAAATTGGCTTATTGACTTATACACAATCAATATTAATATATTATTTGAAGTTACTTTTAAAATAAAACTATAAAATATAAAAATTTGTAAAACTTTGGCGATAAAAAATAATTGTAAGTCAATTATTCATTTTTTTTAAAGATACAAATTTTATCGTTTATGTTTTTTCACTGCAGATATATTTAGGCAAATATATAAAGTTGTAGCAAAATAAAACACGTTAGTAAAAAACGTTATGTTTTCGTATTGTTATACAAAAATATGAACCATTTGTATACATACCCTTATATAAGTGGATTTAGACATTTGATAGGGGTGGGACTGCACCAAATTGAAAAACAAAAGTGATCTTGTGACAGGTGTCTCGAAATTAAATTGGAAAAATAAGAAGTATATGGAGCCTTCTTGACCCCCTTAAGTTCTTTTACTGAAACGACAATTCCTTCCACCACATTTGTAAAATATGTGACGTTACTATACAATATGGAGTGTTTGAAAAACCTGTTACAAAAAAAAAAGAAAAACTTGAAAAAGAACCCCAGTTCTTTTATTTAAAAACCATTTAACATTCATTTTTATTTTAATTGTTTTTCTACAGCTTTTTTATTTGGCTTATTTTTATTAATCCACACTGTGAGTGAAAATCCGGAAATTTTTGTTAATGTTTAAGGTGAAATGTGTGTAATTCGAGAAAATTACAAAAAAAAGTTTGTGCTGAAGTTTCATAAAAAAGGCCTAAAGTATCATGATTTATTAACGAAATCTGAGAGAAACAATTTTTCGTTAGGAAATCTCGGGGGAGATTGACAGCTACTATGTGGAGACAGATAAATAAATAGCTCTAATGGGAAACTTACACAAGAATTTTATTAGTCTAAAATTGTTTTTATATAATGGAAACTTTTTCCTACGTTAGCCAAGGACTTACTTATTTTAAAAAAAAATCATTATGCAGTTGAAATTTGAAATATAAAAAAGCATTAACAACATAAGCTTATAAGCAAAAATTAAATACAGCCAAAAATAAATTCAAACTTTTAAATTTGGATCAAATACAAATTTTTGAATGAATTAAAAAATAATATCATGATAATCTTTTCTGTGAATTAATGAATTTCATTATCAATCCATTCAAAGAAGCACAAAAAAAAAGATTTGTGGAAAGAAATGGAGTACCTAGTCTGAATTTTTTTTGGAAAATGGTAGGGCTACTACGAGTACCTACCAATCGAGTTCGAGTGAGACTGTTCGTTAAGATAAGGGTTGAAAGGATTTTTTTTTTTAGAATATTTTTTTAATTATTTATTTATGGCTTCTGATGAACAAAAGGAGTTTGAACTTCCAACAAAAAGTAAACTACGTATTTTCACTGGGATATATTATACCAGGCAGCCTGGTCTTGTGTGCCTGTATATACATGACAGCCAGTCAAAATTACGGTAAAAAAGGGTATGAGAAACCACGGAACCACGGGCGGTAAATTTTTTAAGCAACCGCTAGCTTCGTTTTATTTTTTTATATCGATTATGGATAGAAAGCAAGCGCTTTTTAGTCAGTCATCAGAATATAGGTAGATATTAATTTCATTGAACATTTTTTTTATTATTTATTATTATAGTAATTTGTAAGCCATCAGTCAGAAAACATTGACCCCTCTTATTTTAGTTGTGTTCTAGTCAGATGCTAAAATTTTAAATGTATTCTAAATAAATAAAAGATAAGGCATTTCTACTTCTTTCTCATCCAACTCTCACAAGCAAATGGTTGAGACTTTTGATATGTTATAGAGAAAAACCATCTTTAATGTCTCCAGAAAAAAAAAACCTAGACAAAGAGCCACATTTTTTTCGTTGATTAACTTAGTTAACTTAATATTTGTTTTTGGAAATCAAAAACTACATGTTTGAAACTTTTGGTGCAAATTGGAAGAGCACGAAGTTATTATTTCAAGTTCTAGTCAAACATGAGCTAGGGTTGTAGATATATAGCTTACCCAGGCCTGGGCTTAGGTTGGTCATATTATGGAATTCGTCAATGAGCCATTAAATAAGAAGGTATTATAATATATAACGGTTAAAAGTAATATCCTATTTATGTTTCTAATTTTTAGGATGCACATAAATTTTATAAATTAGTTTGTATATTTGGAAGATTAACTCTTAAATTCATATTATATCGTTTGCATATCAATCATTGCAAATTCAAATTTTTTCTTACCTATTAGAAATTTTCATTATTAAAATCTCTTGAATAAAAAACGTTTTAGAAAAAAAAATATTCTCTAACTCTTCTATTCATTTTTAATCACGAAAGTTTCACTTTTGACGCATGCATAAATACTAATAAATATACAAATTTTAATTTTTTTGTGGCCTCAATTTCTTTGGTTATGGGTATAATTATGGGTAAGACAAATAATGTATTACCCTTATCATATAATAAAAATAAAATCATTGTTTTTTTTTTGTAGTTTTACATAAATTTTGGGGCTTGAGCGCAATATTATTTGAAGAAATATGAGATAAAGATTCAAAAGCTTTGAGATATACAAACCAAAAATACAGATATAATTGGATATCAAAGAACAGAAAACCTCAAATATGTACGTGATATGTAGGCAGTATATAATACACGTTAAATGTACGTTATCTTGGCAAATGTAAGCCTCGAAATTCGGCCGTAAAATGTTGTGATTTCAAAAACGGTCGTAAAGTAGGATTTGAATGTGCGGGAAGATCCCCAGTGATCATGTCGTAAGTAATGGGAGCGGATAGTGAGGACAGCTGTACTGAGCCAGGTCTCAGAGGCTCACGTTCTCCCTCTGCCTTTGCATCCCAATCACAGTGGTCTCAATTTTTTAAGGATTTCCTTTCGCCGGGGTGTAGAACGCGCAAGATCACCGTGTCACATGCACTCGCATAAACCTTCCTGATAAGGGATCGTTTCAAAGTAAATTATTGGCGGAAATTGAATATCTACTGTTTTCTCGTGAAAAATCAATGATAACACCATCGCTTAGGCACATGTTTGTGTTTTTCGATTCCAATGGCAAAGTTTATTTTATCAGTATGTTTATTTCGAGTGTGTTGCTTCAATCAAATTAGAACGTACTTTAAATTGTAAATTTTGTATTAAAATAAATAATTTATCACTGCAACTTTTTTTTTTATAAAACGGATTTCGTTTGTGAATACATACGTTAAATCCTTTGGGGTTGCGAATATATGGAAGCCGTAAATTTTTATTTGATTTTCTCTTTAGAATAAACCAAGGTAAAACAAACTTTTATCAATTGCGTAAAATAAAAGTTGTGTATATTAAAACTTTTTTTTTGGATTTAAATAGTTAATAGGTACCTATATGAAATTGTTAAATATTGATATCGATTTTCATAAAAATAAATAAAGCTCAAGATTAAAGAGTTTAATTGGTATTTTTTATAAGAAAAATTAAAAACTAATTTTTTTTCTGAATATTAATTTAATAAGAAACGGCGAATGAAAATTGTGAATTTTGACGCTTCAATTTTCAAAAGACGAATAAAAATAAATACTTCGTTATTTTTCATGACATTTTGTTTGTACAATCAACTTGCAGCATAACAATAGAATTAAGCTTTTAGTAAGAAAGACATAAAAGCGTTCGCCTTACCTTCAGCGAAAAAGTGAGTCATTAAAATCGCTTATAATTCATGAATAAATACTCAAAACACGAACTTTTCAAGTAATAAATTTTAATTTCCACATCGATTTTGTTAGATTTGCTTTATAATACAATCACAACCGAGATTCCAATTTGCCCCGTGTTTGTTATCTTTTCACATGAAAATAGCATCTTTTCGAATAAAAACGGGAATGAAATTTATTTAAGAACAAATGACGCTGCTAGCATAAAACGAAATAATAAAGAAACGGCGAAAGAAAATAGAAACAATGAAATAGTGGAGAAGGCGCTTTATGAATTTCGCCGTAGAAAAAGCAATTTGATGTATGAATAAAGTAACAAGGAAATCGTATAATAGAAGCGGTCACAACCTTCAACAGCAGCCAAGACAATGGTCTGCGATGTGGAATAATTTGAAATTAAATCATGGAACAATAATCCTTTCAACGCAAACGTCTTCAGTTACGGTTGTATGCAGAGATATCGGCCATATCAAGGGTTGTCCATGACCGTCGCTGATGATAAACTACCCTACAATTATCGGTCAGCGAGGCTTTGTCGAGTCTCGTGCTCTAATCGCAACCGCCCTCACCACTCAGGTATTTACCTATTCTGCATGGATATTACGCAGATATTTATAGCTTCCGAAATCATTGCGCGTCATGTTTATGCAAATACTCTGAATAATTACACTTTGTTAGCGGCAGATAATAACATTGTTTCAAAATAAGTGTTGCTACAAAAGCCAACCCCCTTCACATCATTATAAGGGTGAATATAACTCCCTCATTCAACTCACACTTAATATCCTGCGGGCACAAACTCTTTGTTTTGAAAATATTCCTTTACTTATATTTCTTTTAAATTCACATAAACGGATTCGTAAGTGAAATTATGTATGAGGTTATATGGCATAATAATAAAGATGAATAAGATAAATGTTACATTTAAGCGAAAGAACAATTCCCATATATTCATATTTAAACTAACTATATTATACCGAAAGCATACATTCAAAGTTATAAAAGCGAGAACGCGTGTTAAATAGCAATATTTGAAAGACTAAAGTAATTAGTCGTGCTTCGGAATGGCTTGTGCAAATGGCACGTAGCTAATGCTTATTAAATAGTTCTTTATTAAAAGAATTACCTTTGCCTTCTAAGTTTAAATGCGAGTTTTATTACAAAGCAGATGTTGCCATTTGTGTTCAATGTGAATTTTCTATATGTAGGTCTCGGCGAGGGTCGGTGACGGTGTAAGAGATTCCGACAACTGGATAGTGTTTAGGTGTGTGAAGTAAGAGAAAGAAGAAAATTGGCGGTGGGAAGATAAGCGATGCGCTAGCAAGTTTTCACCTCACAAACGCAACTTTTCCGAAAGCCCTAAAGCGATGTACGAAACTTATACTTGGCTTTCGTTGACACAAGCATAGAAAACATATATTTCAAGTATTTATCACCGAGTTGGAAACTTTAAAAAAAATGACCATCCAACTTGCAGTTGGTCGTGGAACTTGGAAAATGAATGTAGCTAATCATTTGAGACTCAATATTTACTTTATGATTAGGTATACCTATTTAAAACTTATTAATCTCCTCGTTAAGCAAATTTTCAAAAAAAAAAAGTAGAGAAATTACAAAATTAAGAAACTTTACAATAAACTTTACTTTTATACTTTACTTTTTTAACTGGAATTGAATATTCAAAAGTAACAATAGAAACAATATACAATTTAGATTTTCAAATGCTTATTTTAAAGTCTTTTATGATGCTAATTTGGATAGTTTTTCACTCTAACGATAACAGGTACAAGGTGATACCTTTTTAAGGTGTTTTTTCTTATGCCTAAAAATAAGAGCTTATTATACAAAAATATTAAAACCTGAGTTTCAATTAAATGAGCTTCATCTTCAATGGTAATATTAGTTTGACTTTTCTTCAATGTTTATAACTTCTACTTCTTCTTGGTGTTTTTATTTTTTTTAATTCGCTTTAACATCTTACGGTCATATTACGACTGCCTAAGCCCAGAAAATGTTAATCTTGAATCCTTTAAAAATTTTTATAAATTAAGTGGTTCTATTGACCCAAAAATTGAGTTTGGTGGGAATTAGTGTAAAAAACTCTAAAAGAATAAATGAATCTTATTTTACGAAAATTAAAATGTAAACTCAGTTACCGTCAGGGGTCCAATCTAAATTAGTAGGTAATATTTCCGATTTCTGATATCAAATAAAGATATTCCTTTATAATAAATGGGTTTTAATATCAATAAAAGTGTATTATCTATATATTAATAAGTGAAACAAAAATTTTAAGCCCCTTTTACCAAATATTATACGAACGGAGGAGTATGAAATTTGGCACAATTGAAGTTTATATGAGAAAGTTGCGTTTTGAGATAATATTTTTTATAATAATGCTTCAAAATACCTAAAATTAATGAAAAAATACGTCACACACACTACCACGCGTTTGACACACACAGACACACAATACACACAAATATGTAGATTTTTAAATCTCAGTTGTTCAGTTTGACCACAGACTTCAACTATATTCCAAATGTCATTATTTAAACTGATTTAAACAAAATATTGTGAGAGGAATTTAAATTTTGAAATTGTAATTATTGAAATTGAAGGAAACAAATTTAACCGATTATTTGATTATTGAGTAATATTATTAATAATATATTTAAAATATACGTATAACTTCAAATACACAACGTTTCAACCATTTTATTTGATCTTTATCAGGTGTTTCTTGATTATTATATAACGTATAAATAATTCATACTATATTTTTTTGGCAAAATCATTCAAATAAATTACACAAAAAAGTAATTTAGGTAGGTAGGTACTATTTGAAAAAAAAGCTTAGCTTAATTCAAAGTTTTTTATCTTTGGCTTTTAAATGAAAAAATCTAAACATAAAGGTATTCTTGTTTTACTTTTGAACGTAGGAAACTCACTTGAAATTACTTCTGATGTTTCATAGTCATATTTTTTTGGTTTGTCTAAAAAATATTTCAGAATACTGTTATTTGAATTGACATACAACATTATAAAAAGAAAAATATCTGCTGCGTGGCGTCACAGTACTTTCTTTTACTTTCATTTATGAAACTCGTTGTTGGTTAAAAGAAATATATAAGCACCTTATAACTATACATATTAGAACTATATGCATACAAGTATACAACATATATGTATTTATGAATTCCCAACCTTCACCCCAGAACCGTCCTTAATCGAATTTTCCGAGGAAAAAGTTTCAAATAAAAGTTGTAGCCATTAATAAGTCTAAGAACTATCATAAGCTTAAAGAATATCTTTGCAGCCGTTTTCAAAAAAATTTGAAAAAGCTCAAAAACTCCGAGAATAAAGTGGAGCTTTGGGTTAACCGATTTCAACCAAAAGCTCCGCGGCAAAACAATATATAATATGAAGGAAAATTTCCAAGTTTGGTGAAATTCGGAAAAGCGTTCGATACGATATGGCTGTCACACACAGGCACACACAGACATGTTTCTAAAAACTACTTTTTTGGACTTAGGGGACCTCAAAACATGTATGATATGAACGAATTGATATTTAGTTTTGAAATTTTTAGAGAATATTCTGAAATAATTTTTTAAAAGATTTATGGAAGAAAAAAAATGAATATTTTGAAATCTCTACACCTATTTCCTTCCTTAACTTAAAATAAATATTTTCAATCATTATATGATGCACTTTCTTTAAATGAACCTTGAAGAAAAAATTAGTCAAGAAATTATTTTCCAAACATTCGCAAATGCAATTCATTATCTGCTGTAGTTAGCTTAGTAACTAAAGTTTTTGAGGCAGTTACAAGTGAAGTGTACCCTTAGGTGTGTAAAAATTGTAACGAATTATGGTCGAATTTCGACCACTGGGTGACCTCTAGTAAAAATAATTGGAGCATACTCTCTATCTGATTTACAACAAAAATATAAAAAATATAAATATGAACATACTAAATATGAGTTAAGTCTAAAATCATTATATTCAAAAGTTAAATACTTATTAGATATCTTTAAATAACTGTCTTTCAAATTTTTTTTTATATTCACCACTATTGTTAAAGTTAAAAAAAATATTTTCTTTGTTATTTTCTGTATGTATTTATTTACTGTTAATTATTAATATTCATTTCACAAATATAACTAAAACTAAGTAGTCTTACTTCCTAATCAACAATACTGATGGTACTGGAAACGGCACATCAGACTACCAAAATGAATGTTTTTAAAATGAATTTAACAATTTTTTTTCCGCTTTATGAGTTCGCAATCTATCCCTGGACATTAAACGAATATGATGAATGTACAGGTGAAGAAGACCGCACAGGTGTTAGTGGTAGGTACTCTGAATGGTAACTCTAGAAATGAGACGCGATTCAGCCTTCGATGGTGGCCAGAATTGTCCAGAAGGTTGACAGCCAGATAGTTGGCATGTTTGCCCAGTGTCTGCAGGCAATTTAAAATATGGCAATAAATTATTACTTACCATTAATATTTAATATTAATATAAAGTTAATATCAATGTTAAAAAGTCGCAATATGGTTTTTGCTAAAAAGTTTAACAATGAGTTCATAAATATTACAATTAGAATTAGATGCTGTCTGGATATCTAAAAAAATCCATTCCTCAGGATTATTAATATAAAAAATCTACGTTTCATTAATAAAATGCTTTTGACTAATTTAAGTATCCCTATAAAAAGATGATTTATAAATCGTAAAAAAACTTCCGCTTAAAAACTCACAAAAACTGACATAAAACATAAAACCTAATTGCATACCTAAGTTTTTAATAAAAACGCGACTTATACCCGTTAAATGAAATATTAAAAACAAATATAAAACATTGAATAATGTTTAATTAAATATTTTTACAGCCGCTATTTTCTCCGATACGTTTCGCGAAACATGAAATTATTCATGTGATCTTAAAGTCGAGTTTTATGGAGCTATTTGAAATGAAATTCTAAATGCGATAAGAAAATACAATTGCATATTTAACTGAATAAATAAATGTGTCTTTCTATATCTATATAGACATTATAATATATTTGTATACATTTTCTTTTCTTTTACAATCCAATTATCAACATATTTTGTGAAAATGTCAAGAATCAATTTGGCTGAATGCTGAGCTTAATCCAAAGAGAAATATCTTCTTTTATGTTGTTTATTCTCAAGAAAGTTTTGATTTATTCTATTATATTTGAATATACATATATAGTTACGTTGCAATACACATGTAGATAGTTTTACTATATAAATCTGCCAGTCACAAAATTTCGCAACAAATTCATTCGTTTATTTTATTTGGATAGACAATAAATTGTATTTTTATCGGAATCTATCTTTTTGTGACAGAATTATAATGAATTTAACCTGCTGATTTATCGATAGGTGAATTAAATGTAAACAGCATTATACATAAACTCGCCCCTATATTACACTATAAATTTAATGGGGTTGTTCTAAAACTAACGCTTACCGCAGATTTGTTAGTGCTGGAGTTTTATTTTCTCATTTCTTTTTTTTTGTGTCAATTTTAAAAATATTGCTTTTCGAATCGCTATTTTTCTTGCCGTTCTAACTTTATACTTTGTGGCTTTTACTTTATGCGTTGACGTTTAGAGCACATTACATTTATGAAATTAAATTTTGGAAAATATGGAAAACCGCAGTGCTTTGAGCGCAAAATTATTGGTGATTGGTTGAGATTCAAAGTTTTCAGTATGGAAATACTTTTGTAAATTGAAAATTTGTTCTTGGTTTGTAAAGAATTTATAATCTTCGAATATCAATCATGTTTTAATCAATTTATTTAGGGAATGTTTTTACCACAAAAACTTTAATGAACGAACATTTTTAGAATTTTAGTTTAGAGAAACAAACATTTTGAATTCTCCATTATGGTTCATAATTTTTAGATCATATTTATTCATGACTTAAGTTATCACAAGTTATTTGGTTTCATGCATGGTAAAATATGTAACCTTAATTTGAGAGGAAAGTTGTACTCCAAATTTAAAATTTTGAATAGTTTCTGTGATACAACTACACTTTTACGGTTTTCCAGATTTTTCTTTTAATTTGAATCCTTGTCTATAAAATTGACATCGTACTAAGCTTTATGACTCCAGGTCAATGGAAAGTATCCTATAGATTTTATTAGTTTTCCTATAAAGTAATAATAACATCTAGATCAGGACTCGGTAACCTTTTTCGACTGCGGAACAAAATCGACTAATATGTGGGTATTAAATAGACTTTTGGGTCAGTGATATTTTCATTTTAAAAGAGCATTTCAGTGAATGATAGGGGACATTGTTCTTTTCGGGCGCCAAAATTTGACAACGAATCTCGCCAAATAAAAAAAAATAATAAAAAGTACAATTTTCCAAGTTTTTACTTAGTTTTCGAGAAAAATTGGATTTTAGTAGGACTAGCCCAATGCTATTTTTTTTTTTTTGGTTTATTTAAGGTCGCATCAACTACTATGGTCATTAGCGACCGTCAAATCCGAAAACCCAGAAATAAATTCGTTATTTCTTCTGAGAGTTAAATTTTGTGAATGCGGCTATTTTTGGAACTACAAAGTTTTGACAGCTGCTCTCAGCTATTTTGAAAGTATAGTCCGGGGGCTCTGGGGGTGCAGCTCCGGTAAAATTTTGGGGGACAGAACCCCCAAAATTAAAATTAAGTCACCTGAACTTTTGTTTCAAGAAAAATTAGCAAAATAGGTGTGACCATGGCATTGTTTTTTAATCAAATACGTTGTCGATGGGACCTTTAAAATTTGATATCTCGAAAACTAAACGAAAACTAGAAAAATGGTATTCTTAATTTTTGATTTATTTTAGCAAGATCTATAAGAATCTGTCGTCAAATCTTGGGGCCCGGGAAATAACAATCTTGCCGAATGAAATTATTCTTTGATTTGTTTTATATATTATAATATAATTTCGGAACTGAAGTGGGTTACTTATAATTATCAAACGGGTCACTTGGTGACTCGTGGGTCTTAGGTTGCCGACTCCTGATCTAGATATATACCATTTGATTGGGTTGTCTTAAAAGACTGCATTTTTCATATCTCCAAAGGGCTACAGACTTTAGTATTTGACATCCTTCTTAGAAAAAAGGACGGACAAAGGAACAAACAATAAACTATTGAAAATAAGGGTTCCATTTTTTCTATTGGAGATACAGAATCCTAAAAAATCAAATAATAATTGAATCACACCTTATTTATTAAATTAGATAATAGAACACCAATCAAACGTGCAGAATTAAAAGAACGTAACAATATATCAACTTATATAAAACAAATTTTATTATTTCGATAGGTACATAAAAGTTTGAATTGCCTCCAAAATTACAATTTCTTTTAACTGATATCTCTCTGAGCTTACCGATAAAGATATTTTATAAAGCTGCCTCGCAACGCATTTCAAATAAATCAAACGATTTTCATATTGGCCACGACGAGATTAAATCAAAAACTTATTATATTTTACATTTTCTTTATTTACTGCACATCGTTTTATTGTCGTAATAAATATGAATGACCCCGAGTAGTTATATACAATATCGCTAGATTGTATGAAATCACGTTTTCTGAATCTTCGGAGCCTTGATTGGATATTATATTTATACGTATTTGCTCAAGCTTTATAAAGTCAATACGATTTTATAAACCTTCGTTATATTTATCAAACCATAAAAATAAAATTGAGGCTAATCTCTATTTAAATTCAATACATTTTCTATCTTTTAATGCGTATTAAACTTTTTTATGCGAAAGGCACATATATAAATTCGATTTTTTGTTCAGCTTTAATACAACTTGACAATTGATCGTTTTGTTGCATAGAGCAAATAACATTTTCGTCTCTCCAATTTCAACAGTTTTATAAATAAGAGCAAACTCTCGAGACAATTTATTTTATAATAAGAAAATAAACGAATTTTGTTAAGTGCATCGATGGGTTTTGTTTTGAACTCAAGATCAAACTATATTGAGATTAATATTACAATGAGCCTTGTCTCATCATTATTTTTGTCTGTAGTTTTGAACCGCATTCAAATTAATATGTAATAAGAAAAAAATAAAAATAATATGATAGAGATAGTAGAAGTAAAAATAAACTGGCATCTAATAAAATTATAAAGAACTTGTAGGCGTTTCTCAAATAAAATAAATTCATAAAATATTTGTTAATACAATTTGAGTAAATAAGAAGTAAAATAATGAAAGAAACATTAAATATTAAAAATTAATGTTGACAATAATAGTAAGCAATTGAAAACGAAAGTTGTAAATGATCACAATTTTTCAAGTAATATAGCATCTATGGCAGAAATTGGAGTTTTAAATATTCAAAAAGACCTTCGAAAGGCAAATTTTTCATTTCTAACACGTTGAACGAGGACTTATTGATTCACTTAAAAAGTTATCAAGTGTTGAAAAGCGTCTTTGTTTAAAAGCAGTCTTTTTTTAATAAAATTATAAAGTAATTTGCTATTATTCCCAATACAATGAAAAAATGAAAAAAAAATTTCAACTTCCAAGTCATTGCCAAATTATGATTTCTAAAAGTAATATTTTTTTTAGTAAACAACACAATATTATCAAGTTCATCAAATGTGTGTATAACAAATCGTCTATATTGGAAAAGGAAAGTTATTTTTTCTTTTCATTTATGAAATTAATAAAAATTAAAAACAAATAGCAACCAGGATAAATCTAAATAAAATATTCAGTTTGAAATGACTTTTTTAGTTGCATACATTAAGAAGGGTTACAAATTAAGAACGGGCAAACTTTAGAAATGATTTTTTTTTAAATACAAAACGGTAGAAGATTTAATTTTGAGATTAAAAAGACTAAAACATTTGTAAAGAATAAAAACGTTGATATAATTAGATTGGCTTGAAATGGTTAGGCTCTGCCCTAGTAAAATTTTTGCTCGTTTATGTTTTGATCGTTGCGTTTTCAACATCAAAAAAGCACTCAAAATCCAATTTGGTATGAATTAGTGTAAATTTTAGATATGTAATTCGCAACACAATAAAAATAAATTGTTCTATAAAAGTCATACGTAAAGTATAAGTTCAGATTGGCCAATTTTCTCCGGTTTATGGCGACATAGTCTGGATTAGAGAGGTAATGACGGTCGGGTGGCGGTTGTCTAGATGTTTGGTTAGTTGGTTACTTGTCTACAATGGCTTTCAGTAACAAAATCTCGTCCCTGGTGCAAAATGGTTCAGCCGCTCTTTGATAATGACCATCGGCCAATATTGCCATTCTCTCTTCTATTATCACCAACAACGAACAGCTCGAGTTCCCAACGGTTTATTTTATATTTCTAAGGGTGAACAGTGGCACCACCCCACATATTCAATGGCTCATGTCCTCGTTTCGAGCTGCAAAACTTTACATAGCTGTTCTGACCCACGCACTCAATTTGTGTTAATTAACACATCACATATTGCCAGAGATGTACATTGTATATACCTATGTACATATATATAAACATTTATATAGCAAATGTATGAATATATTTGTCGCCGTTATTGTTGAAAAGATTATTCCTGGAACGCTAGCAACTATAATTAAAATTATTTGCGGCCAACATATTCATCGAGTAATTCAACATCATATAAAAACTAATTGACAACTTTTTTTCCAAAACTATAACGCATATTTATACTTTTTAATAAAGATAAAATTTGATAATACCAACAAAAAAATTAACAAAAACCCCGAAAGCGATGCGCTTTCATAAAATTTCAACATCAAACTAATAACATTTAAAAAAAAACTCTAACATAAAAATTTAAAATTTTATGGTGAAATAATAAAATTGAACACAAGCTTTTTGGAAACTTAATAATATTTTGAGGATTATTGTCCCGTCACAAAAACCATGTAATCCCTACACATATTGAAATAATGAGAAATTATTGAATGTTTCGAATATTAAACCAATAAAATTTGAGTAATATGATACAAGGTAATTATAGAATTTTATTTTTTCCAACCCCTCATTATTTCATGATTTATTATTTAATGTCTCATAAATTTTTATATTCGAATTTCCAATTGGATTGATGAAAAAATTTGTGAAATTATCTGAATACTGAAAATAAACTGAAAATAAATGAGATTTGAGATATTATTTTAAATGAAGGCTTGAATAATTTTCAAACGACGTTCGTTATTTTAGTTTCAGCGGAGCTTTAAATGTTTCTGTATAACAAAGGTGTTTAACTGACGATTTAAGGACTTGCATTTGCCTGAAATTAAGTTAAAACAAATTTATGTGGTAATTAGAATATGTGAATAGGACTGAATGAAAAACTCGACTTTCAATAAGTAAGTTTTTTGGTTATTAAACTATTAACCGCATACAATTTATACAAGTTATCCTTAACATAATCTTTTTTTATGTTTTAAACGTAAGGAAAATTTTTGATTTAAAATTATTCTAACGTTATAAAACCCAAACAAATTTCTTCGACTGTGATATCTTTGGTTGAATTTAAGATCCAATTAGGTACTTAATTTTACGTTCAATCAAAACTTCTTTGAAGCTATAAAGGTAGCATATTGTGATCATATAATTAAAAGTCATAAACAAAGAACGGAATGATAAAGCTTTTTTGTTTTAATCTAAAAGAAAGTTGAGCTTAGTTTACAATTAGGTACTTCCGTTAATTATATCTAGCATTTGAAAACTATCCAGGTAAGGAATGAAATTCTTAATCAAATAGGAATTTGTTGCAAAACATTGAACTTCATCTCAACGTAACGTATGCTTATATTTATTACTTTTGTTAAAAACATTCTTCAATAAACGAGTAAATAAAAGGAATGGTGCTTGATTATACTTTACCAGAAAAACTTTTGAAAAAGTAAATAAATGTTTGAACTTTAACTGTTGTAAGGTTGTTATTTCAAGCAATACAATTAATTTAAAACAAATTCCCTCTTAGTTTTTTGGTTATAATTGTAATTGTTAAGATTGATTAAAAATTTTAAATTATAACTAGAAAACAAAAGCCTTCAAATATTTCAAAAACTTCAGCTAGAAAAGGAAAACACCATATATCGAGACCAAAAAAAAAAAAAAAATTACAAAAATGGCTCAGTGTGTAATGGAAAATCAGGATATGCAATATTTTCCTCCAGTGATACCGTCAGAGTAAGATTGCCAGATGGGTCCTCTATATTTAGTTGTGAGGCCAAAGCGATTCTAAGATGCCTAGAACTATTGAGGAACGCCCGGTGGAGGAGCAGATAGCCATTTTTTCTAACTTTTTATTATGCGTAAAGAACATCAAGAGTAAGGAAAATAAAAATACGTCAGTGGCCCAAGTTCAATGCAAGTTAAGAGAGCTCCACGCTTAAGATATTAAATTAATATGGATTTTTGGGCACAAAGATATTGTTGGCAATGGCTCAGCGGACTTAGCGGCACAAGAAGCCACAAATGGTGATGTAATGTGGGAGTGGTTACCCACATTTATTTACAAATACATATATATTTACAATTACAGTGGCCAGAACTGCCCTCGAATAAATTGAATTGCTTAATGTATATAACGTCGTTTCATCAGGGCAGTTGCGAGAGGTATCACTGCATGTTCGAATTCCATTTCTAGCGCCACAGTAAGTTAGGACCATAACTGACATTATAATTCGAGGATGAACTAAGGCAGTGTAGGAAAGTAACAAAGGGGCTGTGAGACGTTTTTTGGCGACTCCAACCACAAAAGCTCAATAAAATCACAGTATCAACCTCAGAGACATCATCTGGACATGAGCTGCCAAGAAATTTTGAGGTAAGCCTTTTGCAGACTGAGGGGGGGCACACAAAACTGACCCACAGCCACCTGTTCAGCAAAACATCGGCGCTGCTGGAATGTCAAGAAACGGAGAGCCTCAGACTGAAGTGGTTGATACCGCTTAAGCTTAAGAAGCAAAGCTTAAGATTCCTTGAATACTGAGAAGGAGATTACAGCATACCTGAGCCTACTGCATGCCTCTCAGGGAGACCAACCTACTCATCGAATTATGCAATTGTGTAAGTGAAAAGTGACTCGTGAGTGATGAATGCGATCAAGTGTGAATGGAACTGTGCGTTAATAAAAAGTAAGCAAGTTAGTGAAAGCAGTGAGAATCTATAGAACTGGACAGTCGCTGATAACCTTGGATGTTCCAAGCGACTATAAATAATAATAATAACAATTTTTTTTTGATGTCGGAATTTTGAATATTATTTTCTTTTCAAGTGTGTATCTAGCGTAAAAATCTTTTTTTCTTATATTAAGCGACAGTAGTCACATTTTCGATAATTTAAACAGAAAAATCCAATTCGAAAGTTTTTAGAGATATCATGCTATTAATTAGGGCTAACCTCAACATGTCTATACAATGATGAAATAACTATTCTCTATGTTTGATTTAAAAAATAAATTCAAAATTTTCAATGAACTATCCTTTAAATTATCATCTTATTAACTTAATAAAATCAATTTATATTTTAATTGGTATTTTAAATAAACCAACTACTTTTTAAATTTATTTTTAAAGTAAATAACTAGTCTTAAAAACTACAATTTATGAATTAAAAACTGATGAAACGTTTTAATCAAAATAAGTATTTTTAAAATGAAAAGATTGTTAAAGGTTTATGATGTGTTACTTGCAAGAAAATTCAACGACGTTTGAAGCAATAAAAACAAGCTTTAACGATATTAAACATCGAAGTAAATTCCAAAAAAAAAAATGAATTTTTCATTTTACCAAATGCTTTTTATTAAATTTATAAAAAATAAATTTTTGTTCAATTTACTTTTGCCAAGTTTAATACAATAAGGAAATTTTAGGAAGAATAACAAAACTTAGTTGTTTCCACATACGTACGGTCTTTTAGGAAATAATACAGATGTGTAAGTATGGGGGGATTGACATGTAAATTATACGCTTGTATTAAAAGAAATGTTTTTTATGTTGTTGCTTATTCTATAGCTGTATATATATAATAAATGAAGTATATATACAATGGAATATAGACTGATATATTTTATTTATTTGGAGTATGCAATATATTATATAAATTGTATTTGAGATTAATAAATGGATTACACTTTGTAAGGCACATAACGTCAGAAGTCATTGTGTTCTTGCGTTGGAATATATGAAGGGGCTGGGGTGGTTTAACGTCGCAGTCACTTGGGAAATTTTCACTAATGTCCTTTCTTCTTGTTTCTGCTACAGCTGCGAACTCATCACTTCCAGTTTCTTTTATCTCCCATGCGACAACAACATTTGTACCACGTACCTGCTGTTATTCCCAAAGTTAAATAGTGAAAGAAAAGGCAACAGAACTTATTTAATGTCGCTCTATGTTCTATTACAAAAGGTTTCTTCCTCTTTTAGCAAGACTATCTGTGTCCATCAGGGATTCTCTGTCGTCACTGAAAATTTATACAAGTGGTAAATCGTTTTGTTTACACGAACAAATTATTATTAAATGACCTTTATTTTAAATATTTATTTTTCTATTTATCCCATGCGAGACATTCGAAAATAGCAATTCATTCACATGACTATTTTCACCTTTTAAACGAATTTTAAGGAATTGAAACTTCTTACAAATATAAAAGTATAGCTTATGGAAACTTTACGTTCTATAGTAATTTTTTAATGATTTTAAATAAACAACAAAATTAATTAGGTTTTCTTTTCGAATTGACTGTAAAAATATTTTTGACTCTATGTATTTCATCAATTTTCCATCAGATATTTTATTCATGCCATGCAACAGTTCATTAAAGTTTCAGCGACTCCGCGTGTGGCTCGTCAAACAATTCAAAATGACGTTAAAAATTTACACATTCTAAAAATTGATGGTTGGTCGGGTTTTTCGCTGGGAGACATCGAATATTTTCCTGTTCATATGAATATGAGAAAACGCTTCGAAACATTTCAGGCATTTAAGCGTAGGCTTGTTGATATAGGAAACCGCAAATTCAACCACATTTGATTAACGCTGGTGACATTGCTCCACCTTGTTTCATTGCAATTGCTATGTGAGTGTTTGGTGCAGTTGATTGTATTAGTTTATTGTGTAAAATCAACAGAATTCAATTCTGATTGTTACAACGGTGGCAAACGCTCACACTTGATCATTATGCGGTTAAATATACACATGCTTCGTCTATTAATAAAACTATGACTAGTGCATACGACTGCAAAATATTTATCCTCGATATGTGCATGTTAAATTTGCAACGCGACAAAATGTTGAATAGGTACAATGGACAATGTTAGTAGTCGAGTGCTTTACTTTTTCATTTCTTTATCAACTATTCATTGCATGTCATATCCAAATTCAAACTTACTTTTCAGATTTTAAAAATTACAGTTTATAATTAAGGGGTTATATAGAGTCAGAATTTTTAAAAAAGTAATCGATTTTTCAATATCATTTTTGTAATGTATATCTATTTAAGTATACACCCAGAAAATTTCAAATCAACCCGGCGATTATTTTACACGCAAATCTTTAAAGACAGTTTTAACTCTAGGTAAAGAACTTTGGAAACTTTTAACGCGTTTTTCTCAAAACTGTTTTTTTTTTAAGTAAACAAGATGCCATAAAAACGCTGAATCGATCGATCTCAATTTTCAATAAAAGTTTTTTAAGTATACTTCTTAATAATTAAATTTTTAAGTATTTTTTTTTCATCAATAAATATTTTTCTTTTTAAAAACAATTTAAGGTCAAGGTTTTATTCAAAAATCGATGAGAGCCCGTCATTTTGCCAAAATATATTTTTTTCCGTATTCCTTCGATTAATTACAAGATTGTACATTATTTTAACGAAATCCGTTTGGCTTTTTTATTATAAATTATCCAGTCCAGAGATATCGTGGTCACCACAAAATACTGTTTTGAGAGGAGTTTTTGGAGTTCAGTTATAGCAGTTTTCAAAAAAAACATTTTTACAAATAAAAATGTTAAAGTACAGTTTAAAACTATCATAATATGTGTAGTACAAAAGTCTTCTCAGGAAAAATTCTTTAAAAATGTTTTTTTTTTTTGGGGGGGGGGGTTTGTATTAAGCCCCTTTAGGTAAAAATATGGAAAAATAATTTAATGCCTTATCTAGAAAAACTTGAAAAAAATTAGTAAAAATAAACAACACAATGTTTAATGGATATAGGGATTATCAATTATTGTATGTACTTATATAACACTATATATTTTCTAAATTTTTCAAATTGTTATAACTTAAAGTTATTTTATGCTGTTTTTAAACGATTATTTCTTTATTAACTTCAATATTTTTGGTTAAATATGTAACAACCTTTAAATAAAATATCTTTTAAATTGATTTGTAATGTATTATATAAAACAGTTATTCTAGGAAATATATTAAGCTCATCTCATAAAAACAATGCTTAGTTTCTACGTATTTCAGCTTGAAAAGAATATACAAAAATTATTCTTGACTTTAAACATACGGTGGAAAATCGTATTGAAACTAATGGGAATTACAAATGTACATGTTGTCAAACTAAATTTAATTATAATAAATAATTTACTTTTTATTGATACTCATTTTCAGTCAGTAGTTCTAATTCAATATTCCAGAAGTATAGGTAAAGGTTCGAGAATCTAAAAGGTGATAGATAGTGATTATTATTTAAGCTTTAGAATAAAAGGATATTTCATTAATCTCAGAAGCGATTATTATTTCATTTTAAAAGAAAAAAAAAACTTAGTGGTGGAAAAATTGATTTCGTATTATCCGATGCTGTTTTAAGCGGTTTTGATACAAACGTTTTCTTCTGTATTTATTATAAATATAATACAAGAATAACGTTTAATTCATTCTTAAATTATGTATTGATCAAGCTTAATAACATCAATTTTATCTTTAATAATTATGCACAATAATAATAATTATAAACAATTTGTAAATTTAAATTTATAAGGCATTGAAAACCACCTAAGAAAAAAATTGTAATAATGATAAAGACTGCAACTTATGATTTAATAATTTAAGGAACTTAACACTTATTAAAGTCCTTCTCAGTTCTTAATTTGCTTTTAAACTTAAAGGTGCAGCTTCTTAAAAACGATAAAATAAGTCACTCGAAACATAAACTCTGATTTAGAGTTCTTAGAAGTCACTAAAAGTTGAAAGTTTTAAGCTGTTTTTTAATGAAAAATGTATTTGAAGGTATTAATATAAACGAAACTTATATGGAACAAGAACAGATAAAAACTTATATATTATTATTTTTTTATAAAATTTACACATTTTTTAAGAAAGTCAATTTTATCATTTTAAGAAATTGTTTTTACAAATAACTTTTGCCAGTTTTCCTTTATGTGTCTATCTCAATTGAAGAGTAAAAATAAATTTTTTCACGTTCGTAGATTTTTCTCAATAAAGTTAAACTTATCATAAATCATTCGTCGCAAAGCTGACCACAGATTGAATATAAGCCGAGTGTAATATGATATTTTATAGTAAAATATGAACTTTTAGTGTACGGTTGCGGCAGTGTGTGGTCAGAATAGGGTTAAGTTTTAGCCATATGTGTGAGACATTCCCGATGGACCTCATCAAAAAGCTTTCCATATTCCACAAATGACGTTGATGTAGCCCACAATCCCACTGCGAACAAACCCCTGCGGTTCTTACCAAGCTACTAACCTTATTCTGTATGAATGAGTTAGTTAAAATGAGATATTTCCTCCTCTCACATATTCATTTCTTGCGATCAAAACAGGCCAACACTAACGATATAAAGTCAAAATAATTAGTAAATTTAATCACCCAACAACGAGTAAGGCAACTTGTGTTACTAATTAAAAAAGCAACACAAAAGTTAGTCCTGTTAAATCGATTTTTTAGTTTTGAATTATTAAAGTTAATTACATTTTTCATGTGTACAATACAAGATAAGCATGAAGCTTGTACCTACTCTCAAAAAAAAAGTTAATATGTATTCTATTTGAAATATTAATAGCATTTTTCGATATTGGAAATAAAACTTCAAAAGGTTGCTTTTATTTTATATGTATTATACGTATTCAAAACAAAGGTTATTTGATCATAACCAAACAAATGAACTTACAATACAAACAAATATGTTGAGCGAAATGGTTATCGAAGTCGCTTGCGTTTATCTCTTTGTGTTCTTCCATTTTGTCCCCCATAGGGCATTTAGCCACCCCCTTAAAAAAATATTACCTCAAACATGTGCAGTCCCAACAAAGATATGAATCCTTTATTAGATTGCAGACATAAATCTTTGTTCGTAGTCGAATATAATCTGAACATAGAAAACCGATGCTGTTCATTTTATATATATCGTATAACGTTCGCAATCTCAAAGAATCGCTCTTCAAATAACTATGTTTTCCTTTATTTCAATAAAATGCAAATTTGTTAAATGAAATTGCTCTAAGAAATGGAAAAAAAACTCTTGGAAATCTTTTATGATTTGTTGATTTTTAACAAAAAAATATGCCAACGACAATGTAATAACATAATACAATCATTAAAATTAACAATCTAGTATTGAAGTTAAAAAACCAGTGTTATTCGGACATTCGGTAAACAAAAGTTATCATTTCCATAATTAATATTTCTTCAGATCCTTGTTTTTTTGTATTGATAGATGTGTGATATATGATATATTGGTTGATAGTTAAAGAAGCAATGGATTGGGAAATTATATCCTACAGGAACTGTACATTTAAAATGTAAAGTTCGTGAAATAGAATTTTAACGCATTTTCCTCCAATTTTACACAATAACGAAAGAAATCTCTTTAAGTTGAAATTAAAAAATTGACAATTTTTACTGGAAAATAAATAATTAAATAATTATGAATTTCAATTTAACACCCGATAAAATTAATAATGAAATGTTTTTAAATATTTGAAGTTTTTCATTGTTCATTGTCGAAGATATTAATAAGAAATAAACATATTAAAATAATCGACTAAAAATTTCAAAATCTAACAATTACTTAACGGAACGAATTTTAATGACGTTTTGCTAAATATCCTGTAGGGTAGCTACTAATCTATTCTTTTAAGGGAATTAACGTGAGGCGTTCAGGGGTTGATAGGGTCGAGGCGAATCTCATCTAATCTTACTTTGGGGAAAGGGGAGGTCTCGCAAATATCAAGTATTTTTTTGTCACACAGATCACATTAGATTGCGGATTGGGGTAGTGATAAATGCCAAATCTCATGACATCTTACAAGAGGGAAGGGGATGGGATTTCAAAATTGCAAAAGACGCCTCGCGCAATTAATGGATGCCCCCTAAAATAGCTGTACATATCAGCTAGTATATTATAGTTTCGTCAGACTCTCTGATGCATGCTCAGCATTTGTGTTTTTTTGTAGCCTTGCGTATACCAAGTATATATATATATTTTTTTTTGGTGAGAGGAGGAAATCCTCGTGGACACCCAGGGGTAGTGTCAGACTCTTACTGACTAAAACCCTTTCTTAACCTCTCATTTCCTGAAACCGCGTGAGCATTACTTTGGGAAAAGAGAACTCGTACTCAGATCAACCAGTTTCTGTTTCTTTCTTGCTCCTCTGTTGTACGATATTCCGCACGAGGGTATCTACAAGGTTCTACGTATCCTTACTAATAAGCATGTAGTCCACACAGTTTTCACTAGTTAATGTATGGCCTTCTGCACTATTTGTCGCCTCGATTAACAGTCTCCACTTTTCGCAATGAAAAAAGACGTGATTTATGTCTTCGATCACCTTGTCTTCGATACCAAGTGTATATATATATATATATTTTCTATTTTAAAAATGAGTTTGATACTCATGATTAACAATTATTGTGAAAATTATTGTCACCATATAAACATAACCATTCTTGTTGCATTCATTGCAAATCCCGATCCATTGCCCTTCTAACTATATCTATCGTTATAATTTCAGAATTTAAGATATTTCAAAGATTAAGTATACCTAAATAAACTAGGAATCATGAACAGGTCAGGTTTTTTCTTTAATAAAGACATACTAGACATACTTATACAAATGATTAATCGTTCTTTACATTTTCTATAGAATACAAATTAAACAGTTTATTTAATTTCAATTATATATATAAGTATATACATGATATTAAATTTGTTTTATACTAACAACTTGCCTGATACATTCAAAATTATTTTTAATTTTGCGTTTTCACATTTGGTTAGTGAAATATCAAACGACGATAATGAAGCGCAGAACAACTGAAATATTTCAATTACAACTGAAATGCGTTTCTCTCCATATAATTTTCTCTATTTTCCGTGAAATTTATAATGATTGACATAGAAAAGCCACAACTGCTCGAATTATCACGAATTTTGAAATGACTTTTTCGACTATCGATCAATTATCGTTGCCATATAATATTGTAAAATTTCCTAGAATTGCCTCTAATTGAAATGCGAGTTTCTGTCAGATATTAATTTTTCATTTTCCAACGAATCAATCAAAATTAAAAACTCCACATGGTTTCATTTAGAAAAACTGCACCGGAAGCGATGGTGATTGATTCTTTATTTTATATAAAAGGACATTGTCAATGATTTTTTTTAAAGTTTTAATTTCGATATTTTATTCAACTTTTTTTTAAAAATTCGAAGAAAACTTTTGGTATTTATTTGTTTCCTATATTTGGTATAAAACTATCAGTCTAACAACGATAGAATATTGTACGATAGGAGGTTTTTGTCGTTCAATAGATTCAACTCTAGTGCTTTTCCAACAAAACGGTAGTACGTGTCACAAATCAAGTGAAACATTGAACTTATGAACTGAAACGTTTGATGGTTTTGTTATTTTGTTCAACGACGCCATTATCTGGTTTTCAAAATCATGCCATTTAAACTGAAAACTGTAGATAGAACAATGGTAAAACGAACTAATTTTTACCTTTAAAAGTAAACTGAGTAGTAACTATTTGGAGTATAGTAGCTTACAAGTTTTTTTTGAAGCACGGTTACTAATTATTTTAATTTTAAATGTAGCAAAGAAATCGACAGGATTAATAATAGTATTTCGTAGCTGTACACATGAAATGATCATTTTTTCAACAAAGAACATTAAAAATGAATGTCTTAAAAAATACAGAGTAAGTATTACACTAATAATATAATTAATGTTATATACGTAAAGTAGTATACATACTTATATGTAGGTGCTAGATAGGTATATTGAAATGCAACGAACCACATGAATTTTTACAGTTTTTATACTGTAATTTATTAGGCATAAAATAATTTTGGTAATTGCAAGACAATATTTCTACTCAAATTAAGCAATAATTTTCATATTTGATCTGATTTGATTTCTGCGAGCATTGCAATGATATTATTCTTACCAAAATCAATCACGAAACAGTCCCAGATAGATCCAAAACTGACAGTTTTTATTTAATTTTTGCTAGTTCTTAGTTTTTTAATAATCTTTAATTTGAACACAAATATCTATAGTTTATTCTTATTAATTAATATAAAATCTGTTAACCAATATAAACATAAAAGCTTTCTTTAAGTCACGTTTTTAGGGCGCTTTTGAAAATGTAATATACAATAAAAAGTAAAGTGAAATTTACAAGATTAACTAAAATCTAACAATAATAGGTATTATTTTTAACATAAGCAAAAGATATTTTAGGATTTGAATATATTTTTTAACTAAAGACTTATCACTTTTAAAGGATTTATGGGTGTAAATTGTTAGATTGTTCCAGTTTTTACTGGTCTTATTTTTACTTTCTTCGTGTGTATGTTCAAAGTACATAACCCCATTTTTGTACCCCTTTCCGTTATCCAATCATAACCGACTTTTACATGCAGGATAAATTTCGATGACATGACCCACCGTAGCTTTCACCATGCTTAGATTTAACTTTATTATATATTTTCGATTTATATTGACTTATACACATAAAAAGGTGTGTGTCGTGGATATCTCTCCAAATACTCCTACAGAAATTTTTTTTTTTTGAGAAAACCATTAAGACTACTAGCTTACATTTAAATAGATAATAAATTGTAAACACTGGGAAATCTAAAAACTAAAAATAAAAATATGTAAAAAAACATTTTTAAAAACTGGTCTTATTTTCAAAATGCACTAAAAAGTAGAAAATACATTTTCTATTAGAATAATATACGAAATGAAAGATCCCTATATTTCAAATTGATATAGTCGTTAAAATTAAAAGTGATACAAGAATCTATAATCGTATGTTAAATTATCCTTGATAATGCGTATTTCTTCGACTACATTAATAATATTCTCATTTAAAGTCGGTTTGCTATTTTGTTAAGTTTTTCATATAGAAGATTGCATTAATTAAAAATTTTCGAAACAAAAATTTTAATTTAAAAAAAAAGTCGTTTTTTTGGTTTTAACGTGAACTTAATATGTGATTGATATTGTCAAATAGAAAGAAAAAACGACGCCAACGTTATCAGGTGCTTAACATCGGAGGTGGTTGCGGCATCAGTCAGGTTAAGCAACTGTCGGCTCAAATTCTGAACGGTGTGGGGGCCGTTTGGGTTCGAAACTGGACGTTGGTAAAAAAGTGAAGCAATAAAGTGCCAAAGAAAAAAAAAGCAGTCAGTAAGGTAGAGCAGGTCTAGGTATCATAGAAGATTATGTACTTATATATGAGTTTATCATCATCCAGGTCTACACTGTAAAAAAAACGGTGTAAGTCCATGCGGTGTACGGTGTTACAGTGTGTTACGGTGTTGACAGTAGCACCGTTAGCGGTGTTAATATATATTTATATTAGTCATAAATTTTCCGGTGTTGAATACATTTTAACTAAGATAATTTTTATAACTAAACGCTATATGTTTAACAATTAGAAAAAGTAGTTAAAAAAAAATTAAAAATAAGTTTATGAAGATTAAAAAATTCAACACCGAATTTTTAACACTGCAAAAGAGCATTGTAACACCGGTGTTACACAGCGGTGTTAAAACGAGTCCATTTTTTTAACACCGCTTTTTTACTGTGTAATTGTATATTAAATTGATCATCTAATTGGCCATCATGAACATAAGACCAGGGTGCTTAAATAAATTTATTAATCTGAAAATTTTTAATAACTGAGCAAATTAACTTACTTGTCTAAAATTTACCACTTATAGAGCACCTTAGTCTTATAGTCATGATGATAAATTAGATAATCAATATAGCATACGATTATAATATAATAGATTCTTGTATCACTTTTAATTTGAATGATTGTACCAATTTGGAATATAGGGATCTTTCTCTTCGTTAATTCTAAAATTAAATTTATTTTCTACATTTTAGTGTATTTTGGAAATAAAACCAGTTTTTAAGAATGGTTTTTTATTAATTTTTATTTTACATACCCTCAAAATTTGGGCAATTAAAATAAAAAATAAAAGCTGACTTTTCAAGAAACCTTTTTAGTGCAAATGTTCTTTAAAAGAGTTCAAGACCACCACATCAAAATACAGATGAATTAGGTATTCAATGGTAATTTATAAAAAGGTTTATTATAAAATTAGGTATTAAGAAAATTCCATAGTCAATGTCGACGTGTTGGAGCGACCATAAAAAAATTAAGTTTGAAAATTTGTACAAATATTTAAGTTTATTAAGAAATTACTTAATTTTGTATAATTTATTCATTTTAACTCGCCGAAAGGTTGTTACATTGGCAAATATTTTGTTTTTCTAAAAAAAAAATGTGTATATAGTTGATTGCTCGACCAAAACTACAAGCAGAAATACAATCAAAACAGTGTTGTTGGAAATGTCAAAGCTTTCCAAAGCGAAAATAAAAAACGCAAAATTAAAAGAGCAAACATGATATAAAAAAGCGGTAACAAAGTATTTATAAGACCATAACTGTTTATGTGCATAATTCCGTTCTATAGTTAAATTGACACAATTATATTTGCGCTCTTGGTCTCCTTCTGTCACTGTATGATGCTTTTCTTTTGTTGTACTCATTTGAATTTTAACTATTATGTAATATCCGCAGGCACCGGTTATACATACAGCTTAGTGCCTTTTTGAACGTGGCATGCCACTCATTCGCTCTATGTGTATGTAATGTTTTGTATGAAATAATCTTCTTGGGGTTCTGCGGTGCCCTCCACAGATAGTCGTCAACCAAAATGTGATGACACAACGACGAGACGTTGCTATTTGTAAAATTTAGAAAACCCGTGGGGCAATAATTACTATACGCATTTTAATAGTTAAATTATAAAGACTTGATGTTATAATATTATGGTGATGTATATTCATGTAATGTCTGAACCGTTTGGCTTTTTCATTTTCTCTCGTGAAATGTAAATAACTTCCAAACAATGTTAGTATTTTGCAAAACGGATGCAATTTAACTTTATGTCTTAAATATCACATGTTACGTTACATAAATTCTCATCTTGTTATGTTGGGCGCATTTTAGACTTTTATTATCTATTTACGACAACGACGATAAAAATTTATATACATATATGTATGAATAAATACTATACTGTTAAATTATATTGAAGAGAACATTTATTTATTATTTCATTTTCTCATATTTTCTGTTGCATAAAATTACATTAAAATCATTTTAAACGAAAAGTTTTTTTATAACCCGAGAAAAACATTTTCGCGATAACTTCGATCAAATCAAGTTAAATGACTCGATAATATCAACTCCCACATCGACTTTGGCGCAGTCCATTCCATTATTCAACCATCTCTGATAATCTTTGAAACATATTTGCTGACTTGGAAATCTGCTGTTAATAGATTCGTCTTTTAGAGGCTTAAAAACCGATTTAAAATCATCACAACAAAAGATTCGAAATTCTATAGATAAGATCGATAAATAGAAAACGCTATCGTGATTTAACATAGAGAACGCGAATGTGAACATGATCCCCGAGCTTTATTCATGCATATACTATCGTAAGGAAAATTGAAGAATCCCTTTATCGCACAAGAGCATCTTACAAACCGAGCAAAATTTTATGTATCATACATAAAGCTGTTTACAATTTACTTTGAATAATCAAAAACTATTCAAAATTATCAGAAATGGATTTTTTATTTCTGATAGTGGTTTTACAAAGCTTCAAAACGAGATATTATTGATGTTAAGAACTATAAAATGTTCAGTTTCATTGCTTCTTTTTCTAGCTTAAAATTTAGCGAGGGTTCGTTAAAAGATATTTTTGAGTAATAAAATCTGAAAAATCTTGTTTTTAAAAATGTCCATTCTTTTCTATTACCCTTCTATTGACCTCCTATAGACTCAAAAAAAGCTTTTATTGATAAAATAAACATCTCATTGTTTAAGAAATTAGTAACTAACGACTTTTTGTCGTCCATTAATGAATTGCAATGGTTAATAGAAAAGTTATCTAGAAAAATATTTTTTTATCAAATTAAAGAAAATTTGATTTTCTTAGCAGTTTTGAAATCATTCTATACATTACAGTGACATAAATATTTATTAATAAACTTAGGTTATAATAAATTCAATATCCTTCAAAGTCTTCTCATATCTTATTTATTATTAAAATTCAATTTTCAATATAAATTAAATGCGACTTTTGTTTTTTATATCTAAAAGCTTTTATGAAATTATTTATTTCCACAAAAGAATCATTTACTTATTTATTTATTTTTTTTTTTCTAAATTGGTTCTTATAAAGGTTTTGATAACATATCATCTCTTGAAGTGTGTTAATACTAATTTAGGTATTCGATGCACATTTCTAATTATTTGATTCCTAATGGATATTTAAGTTGGCTTTAATCTTGTATTGCAATAATTTGCTCCACTAATTGCAAGTAATTTCAATTTAGTTAGTTTCGACAAGTTAATGTAACTTAGGTTATCTTACTTTTCATTTATTGCTGCTTAATTTTGTTAAGTTGATGCTAATCGACAAGGGAGTTAATTACATGGTGAAATGGAATTCAAAGTAGCATCAATCTTAATGTGAAGAAAGTTTAAACTAAACCAATTTACATGTTGATAAAAATGAGATGATTTCCTGAAAATAGTGAATTAAAAACTCATTTTTTAGTTTGGTTTTCTTACCTGTAAAAGTATTGTTACAGTCTTTGATTCAAAATTAACGCCAAATGTTCAATGTGAAATAAAAGTTAAAACTCAGTTTGATTTTCAATGGAGACGAAAAAAAGAAATGAATTTAACGCACGAATTGCAAATCTGATTATACATTCGATATCGGCCAGGAATTAATATTCACGCCACATTCTTTTCAACGCCATTTTTTAGTAAAACGTCACACGAATAAATAAACAGATTTCAAAAAAAGAAGAGAATTCATCGAATTGTCAGAAAAGTTTGAGAAGTTTTTTCTTTTTTTTTTTTTTATTTCTGTAAGGGTAAGTATAACTTTGTCGGTCGTCAACAGGGAGGAAACACTTTTTTCATTGAAGACACACTGTATATTAAAATATCACGAGAGTAAAAAAATTGATACCTCTCAATCTTTGATCAAGTGGTCGTTTTGTTTGCTTAGTTTAATGATATTCTCGTATCGAAGACGAGAAGTGATTAATTTCGATTTTACGCGCTCTGGAATAAAATATCTACTTACAGTTAATTCAATGAAATATTGAAAGTAAAAGTCGAAAATAAAAACTTTGTCACCAAGAAGCGTTTTTTTTTATTATATATTTTGGTTAGTAAATAAATATAATGCAACTTAGCTATCTTAAATTAATTAGAAACTATTAGTTAATCTTTATTTTAACTATTCAGATAAGATTATTTAACAAAACATCATTGCTGAATAATTCCCTTTATATATTAGGGGGCATCCATAAATGACGTAAGATAAAATGGGGAGATGGTCGACTAAAATCTTACCAGAGCTTAAAGGGGAAGAGGATCAATGAAAAAAATCATGTCAACTTTTAAATACAAATAATATGTTTTATAAATAATATAATATATTATAATAAATATATTTTTTTATTTTTTGAGTGAATCTCACGTGAAGTGTAGGGTGGACTTATGTAATCTTACCAAATCGCACCAAGAGGGTGGGAGGAGCCAAAATAATCAAAAAATACCTCACGTAACTAATAGATGCCCCCTTATTTTATAAGTACTATGTCACATATCGTTATCCTTCTATTACCTACAACTTTCTCAAGTTCTCAGTTATCAAAAAATTAATTTTTGGTATTGTGACTGGAGGATCCTTGTAAATCCATCGGAAAGCTTTGCAAAGATATTCACTCTGAGGAGGTTTGACGAACAACAAAATGATCTTGCATATGGGGAAATCGAAATTCCTTGGTGCCCAGAAATAAATCATTGAAGTACCTCGGAGTATCCTTTGACAGCAGGCTAAATTTGAGAGACTACATCACCTCAAAAATAAGGGAAACAAATGCTCGCTTACTTCAGCTTTACCTCCTTGTAAACAAAAAGTGAAGCCCTTGTAGAGAATGCTCTCTTATGATTTACAAAACTATGATCAGACCAATACTAAATTATGGCTGGTATGTATAGATCAAAACTTCTGGGATGAATTTTAAGAGGCTGCAAATTTTCCAAGACAAGGCGCTGCGCATTATCTTAAAAGCACCATGGTTCATGCGGAACTCTCAAATTTACAACGAGCTAAACATGATAACCATAAAAGAGCACATAACAAGTCAAGCTAAAATATTTTTTTTGTTTAAAATTTCCTTCTGATCAAGTGCTGTCGAACTAAACATGGACCATTGCAGATCTTAGAGAAGATTAAAGAGAAAGCTCCCACTGGAAATTCTTGAAAATAATCTGACAATTGTTTTAATAAAATGTTTGAGGATAAATGATTAACCTCCAACCATTACCAACTTTAAAATAATCGCTCTCATCAGCACTATGCATTGCGACTTTTGAGGTTCACTGAACTAGTGAGAATGAAAAAGAACAACACACAACAAAAAAAAATATATATAAGAGAAAGTTCATATAAAGTATTATTAATAATTATAATTCTGTTTATTTATTGTTTATCGTTAGGAAGTCAAAAGGTGTAATTAAAACACGAATTGAAAATTGTTTGTGTGATAGAAAAATGTTTGAAAAATGATTAAATCTGATTTTTGTGTCAATATTTGTTGATAAAAAATGATACTATCTACTACTTTTTTCTCCTGTTCATTACTATTCATTTCATATTTACTTAAAATTGAGTTTACAAAAAAGTGCTCAAAAAAGTAACATATGACTTCATGAAAATTTGATTAAAGACGAGAGAAAAACGAAAATAAAAGGAAAAACTTGAAATATGAAAATATTATTTATTTAACATATTTTTATGAAAACTTAATAACATTCTCTTTGATCATCTGTTGTGAATCAACATTCAGAGAAAGGCACAAACAAAAATATATATCAAACATTAATAAAGGTTACAAATTCTCTGATTACAAAACCGACTACTCGACGTCTGAAAACAATTTGAATTCACTTTGAGAATTCCCCATTTGAAATTCCAATTGCCAATATGGTGGATGATGCTGCCATCGGGAACTGTTATATCTATTCCACACACACATGAAATATCGGCTCTACGGTTCAAAAGAATACAAAATGTATAAAAAATGATTGCAATCGCATAATAACATTGCGGTGCTCTTCGATATTGATTCTTCAAACCGCTATAATCTACAATCACATGCATATACATATATACATATATATAGTGTACACACTCCACACACCCATCAAATATTTCCTCGGCATTATATTGTATGAATTTCATATGGGCACATTTCTATTCACATTTATATTTTTGTACATAAGTACTTGTGCTTTCCTTCGCATTTTCATAAATGGAATCTTTGCGCCTACATAAAACTTTATTGGACAAATGGAGAGAATTCAATCGTTTTTGGCTTTTTACCTGAATTATTCACCTTATTCAATTTACATTATCCGAATAAAACCCAACAAAAAACATATATAACATTTGTTTCTTATACAAATTCGGTTTATTAAGTGCTACTTACAGAGAACTGTATTTTATTATATTTTCTACATTCCTTAAAATTTTTCATAAAAGTAAATCACATTCATTTTAAAATATATAAAAATACAGTTCTAAGAAAATGCATTAAATGATAAAGAAGAAATGTTTACATATTACCTTAAAACATATTAATTATCTAGTGATTCATCATGCTAAATTGTTGAATAATTTAAAAAAAATTGTGCTTGAAATTTTGACTTGTAAATGAAATATCTTGCGATTCAATATTTGACTTGACTCAACCTTGATGTATATGGCACTAATTTTCCTAATAAAAATTTTATTTATAGTATAATATTTTAACGTATTTTTCATAGAAAAGAAAACAATAACGGATGTAAAAAAAATTCATTATAGTTGTTTTTAACATCATATCACGGCTGTATGTTTAGGGTAGGTGGGGTAGTCTTTAAGGGGTGATATACATAAGTAGTGATGTAGGTATATACGAAGTGGTATACAGTCTAGAGGCCCAAAAATGATTTTTCAAGAATTTTTCTGAGAAGACTATCAAATTTGAATGTGTACCCCTATTATGGAATCTTTACACTTTAATTTAACATTTTTGAATTTGCAAAAATAATAGTTTTGAAAATTGCTATAGCTGAGCTCCAAAAACTCCTCTCAAATAAGACATCTTGTGATGACCACACGGAAAAAATGTGTTGTAGTTTTAACAACATTCCTTGTTAATTTTACTACATTAACTAGTATTATATAGGATGACACCACGTGTGGTAACGTTTACCAGTCAAGTGTAATTAAAAAACTGTAGTATTATTAACAACATGAACTAGTAAACATGTAGTTGAATTTTTGACACTTGCATTTATTTGTCAAAATTATTGGTTATGTTGTACGCACCGCATGCGCAAACTCCAAAATTTGTTAATTGTACAACACTCAGCAGTTGTAACAGCTACATATACTATGGTATTTAAAAATACTATATGTTAAAGCTGAATACAATACAGTGTGTTATCTAATGTTACATTTGTGGTTATAGTGAACACAAAGTGCAGTAAAAATATTACAAGTTTAGTGTTGTAAATCTTACACCACTATTTTTTTCCGTGCACGATATCTCTGACCTAACTAATGAATGATAGATATAGTTAGAGGGACGATGGATTGGAATTTACAATGAATGTAACGAGAGTATCAGGTCGCGACGTTTCACCATATATTATAGCTTCGTCAGACACTCTGATGTATGCGCAGCATTTGTGTCTTTCTGTAGCATTGCATATACCAATTAAATATTTTTTTCTATTTTAAAAACGAGTTTGATGAGTGTCAAACTCGTTTTTAAAATAGAAAAAAAAATTAGTTTATGCAAGGATTTAGAAGGACACGAATGCTGAGCATAAATCAGAGAGCCTGATGAAGCTATAATATATGGCAAAACGTCGCCACCTGACACTCTCGTTGCATTCATTGTAAATCCAGATCCATCTCACTATATCTATCATTACAAAATAAAAACGATCTGACGAAATATTAATTAAAACATTTCTATTAATTACTAAAAATTATACTTATGACACTTGTGTTAAGATTTCAGACTGATCGATTGAACCGTTCGGGGAAATCTTAAGCTTCAAAAGGACTTTAAATTGAGTTAAAATTGTCTTAAAAAATTTGTGTGTAACTTTGAAAATAAGCATAATTATGTATACACAAAATTTATAATAAAAATTCATTTTTTTAAAAATTCTAACTATATATAACCACTAATGTCATCAAACCTTGACTGTGGTACGTTTTATAGACCTATCTGCCGCATGTATCGCTCGAGAATGACCAGATTGTCCATCTCGAAGAATTTATTAAATAATTCTAAAATATTTTTCTTATTCATGCTACAAAAAAATAAACTTTGATTTCTGTTTATTAAAAATTAATTTTACCTTTTTCTCTATAATTTAAAAAAAATTGGTAATAAAATTTAAGTTCAAAATGTAACGTTCAAGTGAACTAAAAAATGGAGCAGAAAATAATATATTCAAAATACGATATGGTTTAAGGAAAAAATAAAATAAATATGCATGCTGAAAACCTATCAAATTTCAAGTTTCAAACTCAAATAAAATTCCCAGTTACAATTGAGTTAAAACTTCCTTTTTTATTCATCCTTTAAAAAAAAATCCCATTAAACCGATAACGAACTCAAAAATCATTTTAAAAACAACTCCGTGAAACGAAATCCCGTATATTTTCAATGAGCTCAATTCTCATTTTTTATCGAGAATTCGCATTCCTATCGATTTTCATTTCTCTATTGAGTGTAACGGTGGCTGTTTGTGTGCTCTCTTATCTCAAACCTATCTCAATAGCTTTCAGCAAGTTGCCTGCGTTATCTGAAACCACCGTTCAGGATGTTCCATCATTGTAATAGGACACTTTACACCCGATCATCAACAACGTGAGTGCTATAAGAGAAGGTTTAACTTGCCACATTGTTCTGATAAAACACTTTACAGCCTTTAAAACCTCGTTCATTTCTCTGTGTCCAAATACACATGTTTTTTAAAGATTTAATCAGACTTTCGTTATGTGCTACATTTGCATTATAATTAATGATCAATCAAAGTAAATCGTTCAGTTTTAAACAAAGCCTTCAACGCAATTCATTTTCATTATATACGATTTTTTTTCTTTCTTCAATATATTTCATTTCTGAATTAATCGTATCAAATCGATAATGTTATACGATAAAACCGTTCCAATAAAATGTTAATTTAAAATTTCTATAGCTTAATAATGGTGCATACAAATAATATGAAAACGTGGAAAAGAAGACAGCGATGACGGAATAAACGGTAGAAAATAGTCACAAATGTATTGGTAGAAGAACGTTTGCCAACTAAACATATTAAATTCTCAATCCAACTTGGCAAAATTACTAAAACGATTTCCTTCATACGATGACCAATAAACAACGAATAATTTCCTCATAAAATTACGTTTCTATTGAAGCTGGCTTGCGCACATGCTACGAAATGATAGTTGAACTTGTTGCAGTACAATACTTTTCTTAGATCAAATTGCTTCTGGTATTTCGATTTTATTATATAAATCTTGTCTTGGTATAATTTATTTAAAATTTATTGGCATTGCACTCGCTGGAGATAATAAAAACATTTCAAAGAATCTCACATTTGATCAGATGTGCCTCAGCGTTCCTGTTTTTCCCAGAACTGTGTATGAGGGTCTGTTAAAATTGCATACGTCACAAAAATGATAGATGTGATGATTCAAACTTAAATTGATTTTCAACACGCTTATTTTATTATTAAATTATAGAAAATATCTTCTTGGAAACGAAAAGTATTTTATATGAAATTTACATTTTTAAATTAGTAGATACAAATAAATCAAATTTTGTTGTTTTTTTTTTAACTTTTCCCCATTGTAGTTTTGTCGGTTTTTATACACTTTTATAAATTACTTTTTGTCTTCCATTAATTTACTTTGAATTGAAGCGCACTTTGAACTGCATTGTAGTTGGTAAGCTTCGATTGGTTTCTACATTTTACGAGGGATTTAGATCGAAATGCAAACGGCTGATATTCTAACTCAAAATCATTAATCGAAGTCAATTTTAGAGTTACAGCTAGACGAAATAAAATTTTATGAGTATAATCTTATGGCATATAAAAATGTTCTCTTGACAACTTTATTTTTATTTATTACTAGCTAATACCCGTGACGTCGTTACTATGATAAGAACATATTTAAAACAAAGTATTTAGCACCAAAAACATTTAAAAAATTGAAAGCAAAAATATATTAAAATATATTAAAAACCGGAAAGAACTTAGCGTAGAACATTTTTAACTATATGTCAGACAATTGCTCTTGCAAAATCCGCTATTGCTTCAAATGTATAGTTATTAGTTAATTATAATTAATTTTTCAAAAATTTGTAAATTCAAAAATAAAAATTGCTATAAAATCCAAAATAATCACTATTTTAAAAAAATGTTCCTTAATTGCTCTTTTCGGATTCGCAATTGCTCCAGGTGTATAGTTAATTAGTAATTAAATTTATAAACTATTCGTGTGTATAAGATCCAACGGTAGTTGATGACGTCATAGTACTACAATACATGTATAAATAGTTAAAAATAATTAATTATTAAAAATATGTAAAAAATTTGATCAATTATTTGCGTAATAAAAAGAGAATATAGAGAACTTAAAAAAAAGAAAAACAAAAATTTAAATTAAAAACTATTTTGGATTTTATAGCAATTTTTATTCTTGAGTATGATTTTTTTTTAAATTTAATTATTTATTTACTATTAACTATACACCTAGAGCAATAGCGGATTCTGAAGAAGCAATTTTTGGAAAGGAAAGAGCATTAAAGAAGCAATTAAAAAAATGACTTTTTGTATTTTATAGGAATTTTAATTTTAACTTTAAAAAAATACATTATTAATCAATTAATAACTAGTTTGAGAAATTGCGGATTGTGAGGGAGATATTTTTTGACACATAGTAAAAAAAATGTGTCTCGCCAACTTAACTCTTTCTCGTTAAAAAACATATGTAATATTAAAAGGGGGAAAAGGAGTGTTGAAATGTAATTTAATTATTATAACGGTTGTAACTTAAAAATGCATTTTGAATTTGTATTTACAGTAAAATATAAGAAATTCTAAAAGAGAATTTTAAAAAAAGCTACAAAAATATTTTAAAAACTGTTAAACAAATAGAGCATAGAATTCAAAAAATCTTCATTAATCTAATATCTCGCTGAGCTGCATTAAGTCTACACTAATTCAATTCAAATATGAAATAATCAGTACCTAGGCAGTGGAAGGAGAAACATCTTCTGTCCAGTTCATGTGCATTACATCATTTGCCCCACTCTATCAAAGCGACGAAAAATCCACCGCTTAACGCGTTTGCTTGTAAAAATCACATTTTTAAAACTTTAATTACTTTGTTTTTAATGAAGATATTGTGATAATGCTTTTTTACCCAAAGTATATAGGAAGTAAAACAAAAAAAAAATGATCGAAATCTATCCTGTAGTTTTTGAGTTAAAAGTGAACATTGGAAAACAGTTATCATTTTATGTACCTATATATAATATAGATATAGAAAACAAAGGCTTGTAAGTATTTAGCTATTGAAAACTCGGTTTAATATGCTTTGCATTATTTTGCTTAGCGAAAAACAGAGATGTTCTAAAATTAACTCAATTGAATATTAGGAAGTGAATTAAATTTCAATTATAAAATTTCATCAACATAGATAGGTAAATGAAATTATTATATGCATGTCAATATACTAATTAACACTTTCCAAAACATGATTACTAATGCGATGAAACTATAGAACTCGACTTGCACTTGCCCTGTTTTTGTTAGGTAACATTGTTATTAAATAATAATTAACTAAACATTCCCTCAAAATAATGTCTTTAAAAAAATAATGACTTCGCTATATTGTAAAACGTTTTATTTATGAATAATAAAACACATGTCAAAGGCTCTGTCATTTTTAAGTGAAGGAAATGTTTACTTTTCTTTGGTTTTTATAGCCTCATTACTTTTAAATTATGTTCCAAAAGAAAGTACGAATAAAATTTTTAACAATATAAAATAAAAATTAATTTTTTTTTTTGAACCAAAAATTTCTTTCAGTAAGATTGTTTTCGAATCTCATTGACGATTAATAAAAAAATATTTTCTATGTAAAAGAATCTGAAACATTTATTGGGGTAAATCTTTTCAAATTTGTGAAACATTATTGGAATATTTGATTTGAAAAATATAAAATAAGAATACTAAATTGAGTTGTACAGAAGCGACAGGCAAATTAGATATGACGATAAGTTTGTTTCAAAATATACAACAAATGTATATATTATGTAAGTAAAAAGAGTCGGTCTATTTAAAATCAAATTTATCTAGGAAATTGTAGCAGTGCTCTCCATTTACGTTTTTCTATAACTAAATGTGACTTTCTCGTAAAAGCGTGCTTATAATGGTATCAGAAAATATATAAATTTTGAAAAGAGAGAACGAAGGTTATACGTTCGTACGAAAGCTGATACGAAAACAGGAATAATGTGTATCGAGAGCAGAGAGCTTATTGATAATATGCATTACAGGAAATATCTGTAGCGCTTGAAAGAGCAGCGCGATATCGACGGGTTCCACGCGCTTCGTTTTCAATAGCGCCGCTACTTTTGCTGGAAACTCAGTCAGAAACTTGCTAGTAAATCATTTCGCGCTCGCTTAACTCGATTTCGAATGAATCACGAATGTGGTTTTGAACGGAATTTTATACCAATAGATGCCAATACCCTGAAAAACAATGCTATATCGTCTTTACTTCAAGCTCAAATCTCGTACAAATCAAGCATTATGAGAAAATAAGTAACTTCAGTGCTGGTTACTTTTATCAATTTTACAAAATAAGCTCATATATGTCAGCAAAAAGGAACTAAAAAGAGTAAAATAAGGGCTTACGATCTCCACTTAATTACCTATCACTTGAACTTTACCATTTTTGTTGAATCGGTGCTAAACAAACAAATAACAATAGTACAATATGATATTTTACTCAGGCATCTGTCTATTTACAATTTGAAAATGCGGTCCTCAAAAGAATAAAAGTAAAACCAAAGGACAATATGGTACTTATCGAAATAGTGACTTTCGACTATTAAATAGTGACTATTCACTATTTTGTAGTGAAAAGTATACCACTATTTGAATTTAGTGGTATACTCTGCACTGAAAAAATATTGAATAGTCACTAAAGTCACTATTTCGATTTAAGAGAGGTCATTGTAATAAAAACTTGAAAAGAAAGAAGTAAAATTTTTCTTCTTTTTACAAAAAAGTTTTTAAAATAAAGTTGCTCAAATCAACCGTTCCAAAGATATCAGAGTTAAAAATAACACTAATTTAATGTTTTAAATATTTTTCAACGTTGTTTTAAAGATTTTTTTGTAGAGCGTGAAATTTTCCTTAAAATCCTTCTTACAAATTGTTGTTTCGATGAAATATTCCAAAGTTATGAAATTTTGAAAATATAATAACAATTTCTGTTGTAACAGCTAGAAGTGGAATTCAATTTGAACATGCAGTGATAACTCTCTCAACTGCCCTGCCAAAACGACGTTATATACCTTAAGCAATTCAATTTGTTCGGGACCAGTGCTGGCCACTGTAATTGCAAATATATATATGTAAATAAATGTGGGTAACCACTCTCACCATACACTGTTTAATGTTAGTAGAAATTTAAAAAATGGATTCAGGGAAACTTTAATATCTATATTAAGAACTCGTTTGGGTTCTAAATACTTTGTTTTAATATATTCTATTAACATTTGGATAAGAACTACTTTTTGAAGTTATACTTCTTAAGGCGCGTTATGAAAAAATGATGAGAGTGAAATTTTTAGATGGGCGGCCATCTTGAGACAAAAATTATCAAAATGAAGTTAGCCGCAAAGTTTCTTGGCGCGCGTAATTTGAATTTTTGTTGTATTTATTTACTTATTTATTTATTTTTATTTTTAAATTAAAAATAATAATATATACAAATAACACATATTATTAGTAAATAAGTTATTACTTTTCTCGAATTTTGCATAAGCTGTTATAGATACTATTTGAAGTTTAATGATGAAAATGACGTCTGCATCGCGGTGCTTTTTTAGACGCATTAGTAGCGTTCTATTTTATCATCACAAATTAACAAGATGAAGTTGCCCGCAAAACGGCTCAGTATTTTTAACTAGGCGCGTGTAATTTGAATTCTTGTTTTATTTATTTATTATTTTTAAAATTAAATTAAAAATAATTAATTCTTTAAATATATTTTTTATATTTTATTTAGAAAATATTTATATATACAAATGACACATATTATTAATAAATAAGTTCTTAGTTTTCTCGAATTTTGCAGTAGCTGTTATACTACTTAAAATTTAATGATGAAAATGGCGTCTGCATTCCATGCATATTCTTAGTTATAACGAAATCTGGGATTCTGAAATGATTCAACCATCTTAGAATAATAATTAAGTAACACAAGATATGAATAAAATTAAGACATTTACTTTGAAAAGTAGCTACTTAATTTTTTTCGCAATTTCTATGAAGCTTCGTTTTCATGACATGCTTAGATTGTTAACCAGAAAAATGATCCTGACAAATTTTATTAACGGCTTGCAGCTTTGTTTGGATATTATTTATTGATACAAATTAAAATATTATTCTCTTAATTTTATTAAAAATATATAGTATTATTATAAAATATTAAATTACAGTTTTTTTAGTTTATTTGAAAAATGCTTTCATTTTTCCTAGGTTACAGTTAAGATGGAAAGTATCCTTGATATACTCCACCTAAAAGAAAAAAAAGACTTTCTCAAAATTATCCAATTAAAAGTTACTATTTCAACCCCTATTTTAACCCTTAGAGTATTAATGTTTTTCTTAAAATTATAGTGCGACTAATATTAAGGTATGCTGTACATAAAGATAAAAAAAATGTATTTCGGATTGGTCATAATTTAAAAATATATTCTTTTCAATAAAAAAATACTTATTGAAATCGGGTTATATAGTAAAAAAGTTATACAGTAAAATATATTTACTCTTTTTTAAGCCCCCTACAAGGGAAAGTTTTGGTTCAAATTAAAGTGGGACCATTTTGGAAATATTTTCTAACAAAAAATCATCAACATTGGTTCATTAAAAAAATTTTTGGTTTTGTTTGGTATGACATACCAAGATATAAACTGTAAATACATGTGGAATAAAGATCTTCTTTCGTTTTTTAGTTGCAGAAGTTACGGTAAAAAAATTAATATAAAAAAACATATTGATCTTTAAAATCTGAATTAAGTATCGGTATAGATAGTTTTTGAATCTGTTAAAAATAACAATTAGTAGAAGTAGATTTTGTGACAAACCAGCTCCATTTTCATATTTGATGCTGCAACGTGTTATTCTACGCAATTTTATAAACAAAATAAATGAGTTTTCCTCGTCCATAGCTGTGCTACATGTCGAGCTTTGCTAATAAGAAAGTGGAAAGCTCAAAGCTCGAGCACGTCATGCGTTTGAGCAGTGTTAGATATAATTTATGATAAGGTTAACTGGGCATATTTTAAAATATTCCACTCTGTGTGTAAAACTTATATAAAGCAGATAAGTTTAATAATAAAAATGAAAGTGGAAGTTCTTTGGGCTCACATAGATATCGTACAATTGCGGATAAATGTATTCACCTGACACGGCAGTGTGTACGCTTCTGCACCATTGGGGTGGGAAGTTTGGTCCCTAGCTATTTTGAGGTTTGTACATTTTTAATTTGCCGTAGTACGAATACAATTTCAGAACCCAGAGACGTCTGCACTGCGGATGCTACGCTTCGTTTCTAAGTATATTTCTGTGTTAAGTTATTTATACATTCATAAATAACAATGGGGGCCAAAAACATTGCGAAAGACTCAACAAACATCATTTGTGAGATCAGTGTCTTTACTTACATTATTTATTCATGAATTACCCTTACAACCAATAAACGTTGCTTTGATAAATCATTAGTGATTAAAAATTAATCATTTAACACTATAATTATTTTAACTGCTCCCATTCATTTTTTATATTTTCTTCTTGTTGACTGTTCATTACTAAACACTGACAAAATCTATATACTTCCGTTATAAAAAAAATTATAAGAAAGTTATTCAAAAAATTTTCTTTATTCTCAAAATAGCAAGTCGAAAATTTGATTTGATTCAGAAATTTTTCTGGTACAAATAAAATAAAACTAAAATTGAATTGGTAACTTTTAGATCATTTTTGAATAAGAAACTAAGGAACGTGACATAGAAAAGTGTATGTAACTTTGGTGAGGATATGAGGAAATAAAAATTCATATTCAAAAAAGAAAAAAAATTTGTCATTTTTTTAAAGAAGTTCTTATACGGTTGCTTTTTTTACTCAATAAAACAACCTTGAAAGTTTTAGTTCACCTTTTTTCATTGAATGGTAGAAATCAAGAAAACGTTATGCGAAGAGCAGTTTTACTTATGTATATATCAAAAAAGTGAGTACCTGACCTTGTGATAGACGAACAATTCTGAACAAGAAAAAGGATCAGGACAAATAATTTAGCCAATAAATAGTTTTCCGTAAACTTTATCGACGTCCAAAGTT
Organism: Sisyra nigra; assembly: GCA_958496155.1. Lineage (NCBI taxonomy): Eukaryota > Metazoa > Arthropoda > Insecta > Neuroptera > Sisyridae > Sisyra > Sisyra nigra. Next base: position 47,332,563 of record OY292314.1, read on the forward strand.
CTTGCGTGCCTTCTATAAGGGACAGAACGGTGATATTAAAAATATTAAAATAAATTTTGAGAATTAAATTTAAACTAAACATTAGACTTATAAATCTTAAACCCAAAAAAATTGGTTACTTAACAAGTATAAGAAAATAATTAAGTTAAAAATTCATTCTTTGAAAGTAAAATACTTTTTAAAACACCACTTGAATTTGATTCAATTCAATTTTAATAAGAATACACTTATTAAGTTTTACTAATTTTGAAAAAAAAAACTTATTAATGATAAGGTAAATGCAAAAGTTTGAGAGTTTAGGTTTTTAAATTTTCATCCTCGAATATAAAAACAGCTCAAAAAATACTGTTATAATAAAAGCGAGTCGCTAGAAAATAAATTAATTTCCATTGTCTTTTCTTTATTTCAATTTTAATTTCGAGAACATTTTTAAAGTTGTTTCAAACGAAGTTTCTTAAAAAACAGTGAAATATTGAAAGTATTAATTAAACAAATGTTCTTTAAAAAATGAAAAATGGAACCAAGGAGGTTATTATGTTTACTTTTTTACGTTAAAAATTTAATACAATAGACAATGAGCAGACTAAATGATGATTTTTTTTATACTCTTTATTTATTATTTTGTCTCGAACACAATGTACAATAATAAAACGGCTTACATAAATTTCCACATGGATGCATATTAAATTTATTTTAGACAAAATCCATTTTCGTGTGACCTGCTGAATATTGCAAGGTCACACTCGCTTTGGAAACGATAATCTTCGTTTTAGTCTTCACAAAGCTTGTTATCTCACTATTTATTAAAGATTTCAACTTAATGAAAACTCAAACCAATTACAAAGCTTCCAGCTAAAACTTAAAGATCGGGGAATTAATATAAAACGTTATAATATGTGTGAGACGAGATGCAGTTGGAGCTTGAGCTTAGACTCAACTCGTTTTTCAAAATTAAATAAACCAGTTAAGTGATGCGGTGGTCACTAAACTCCTGTACTGGTGAGAATTTAATTAAATCATTTTAATTTACTGCCATATGGGGGAAATGCACGGGGAATGTCAAAAAGGAATTTGGTCTATGAGGAATTTTAGAAATCAAGACGAATAAATATGGTTTGTTTGAAACGATTAAATATCCCAGTTGATACAATTATAATGCTTATTTGCTTTTGTACATGAACAAAATAATTTAATTTTAACTGATTTTGATGGTACTACTTTTGACACAAATAATTAGTAAGCATAAAAGATTTTAACATAATCGAGAAGTACAGAATATTACTAATGTATTCAATTTGATAGGTAGGGTAGGGTAGGTTTGAAAGGGCAGAAGGAATCATTAATTTTTGATGACTATAAAAATGACTCAGAGATTACTGAAATGACACTATACTAACAAGAGAATGTGTTATGCATATGCATGTGTAGTGTATTTGCTCTTTATGTTGATGATCAACACTTTTTAAATTATTTTTAAATGCCATTCAAAATCTCGAACAAACCGAAAAACAAGATTCCGCTGGTCAAGCTTACCGACTATATTATTGTATGATTTTATAAATATTTAGGTTCATAAAGATTTTTACTTGCTATCAAAGAGTTTAAACATTGACTTGTCAAGACAAATAAATTCTTTGATCCCCATCTCGACCAACAAAACATTTCGTTCATTTATTGCTTAAAGTTAACCTACGATTTGTTGACAAATTAATGAAGTTATTGCTTCTTTATTATCAACTATTAATCTTTAAATAATTATAAACTTATTTAAATCATGGTCTTGTAAAAACTCAATCTCACCCAAAGAGTGATTTACGCCGTTGTTACTTAAGCCTTTCGTATTTGCCCCTCTTCCCCTCTTTGCTACATTTGATATCAAGCGAACAAGATGTTCTGTTATCATCATTAAATAATTTACCATATTGTAGCGTTTAGTTTATTTTATTTTAGCGGGTTCTTGGATTTGTGGTTAATGACAATAATCTATTTATAAGAAATGCTTATTTATTTATTTTACACGTTAACAATGATTTAATACACTGTTAAACTAGTCACTGTCCACAGTCACTTGTTCACTAGTTGCCATTCACTGTTAATATTTCACTATTTTACTTTATGTAATATTTATTTAGCACTGCACTGTTCAAGATTTATTTAACACTCGCGATTCACTATTCATGTAACACTCATGATTTACGGTTTATCAACTGACGATTTATTTATCACTGAACTCACTTGGTTTTGTGGCTCGCTTATAAAAAAATTTTGCCATTTTCCAGAAAATTCCAACCATTCGCCGAAATTCTCCATTTCTAGAACATTCGATCCCATTGTTTTGGTGTCTGTCTTTTACTTACCCATTAAAAATTCTTTAGAGAACATTCTGGATGAATCTGTTATCTCATATTCATCTCTTTGCACAACGGGGGTTCTAGCGGCAGACATAATCCTTCAAATATTCTAGACTTTCTTTTCTTAGCTGACATCCCCTCTTCCATCCTTCACGCTCACACAAACATAGGCCCAACCTCTCTGGTTCTCAAGTCTGTGACAATATTTTTTTTCCGCTTTATTAATTTGCAATCTGTCCTTGGACATTAAGCGAATATGGTGGATGTACAGGTGGGAAAGACCGCACCCCCTAGAAGGGGTACATTAAAGGGATAGTGGTTCTCTAAAGGGTAACTCCAGAAATAGGACGCGATTCAGCCTTCGATGGTGGTCGGAATTATCTAGAAGGTTGACAGCCAGATGGTTGGGGTGTTCGTTCAGTCTCTGCAAGTATTTTTGGCTGAATCTGGCTATCTCACACCTCACTGTAGCCACTTTGAGGTCCCGGTGGATGGCGTGGTTGGAGACGTACCAAGGGGCGTCGGTTATTGTTCTCAAAGTTTTAGACTGGAAGCGCTGAATTTTGTCCACATTGGATTTACTGGCGGTTCCCCACAGCTGTATTCCCATATTTCCAAATGGGTTTAGTTATGGACTTGTATATTGTTAATTTGCTGTCCAGGGACAGTTGGGACTTTCTTCTAAGTAGCCATTACAGTTTCCGGATAGTAATATTCAGTTGGTTGCATTTGTGGAGGATGTGTTTAGACCAGGTGAGTCGTTTATTCAGGTTGTGACAATATAAAACCAAAAATACTTATAAAGAATGAATTCATCATATGTTGCATTTGATAATTTAACATTTATTGCCATTGAGAACACGCTAGTATGTTAAAATTCAGATTGATTACACGAGTATATCGGAAACAAGGGTAAAATATCGATTTGAAAATCTCATTACCACAGAAAAATGAAGTAAATATAAGCCTGCAAAGTGACTTTAGTCCTTCGTTACAAGTTACAACTATCGTTATTAAATTTTAAACATTATGAAACAAATTTACATTTCGACTTTACTATTTTCTTTACACTAACTTTGTAAAATTAATAATGGTAATTAAGAACTAAGTTAATATTTAAGAATTCATACTATTATAATACTTGTATAATGAATTACAAGGATATTTATATTTCACATAAAATTAAATTAAAAATGGTTAAATGATTCTTTTTGCTCGATCTGGGAAAGTAGAACGTAGTTTATTCGTATATTCTAAATTACATGTATAAACTCGACTAGTGGCGTACTGTACATGAACATACCTACATAGATACGTATATCGTTCTATCTATATTCCACAATTTATTCAAACGTACATCGTAATAGCGTTAACTGCAAATTAGTTATGTGCTGCTTGCCAATCTTCAAACATTCTCAACGTACTCGCTATAGTATTTTATATGAAATACTCAACCCTATCAAGTCGTTAAATTTAAAATTTAAATGGTTATTAACTAACGGGGTTGTTAACTAGAAATGTTGAATTAATAACATTACAAATAAAACGTATTTGCGTTTTAAATTAATGAAAATGTTGAGCATTTTTTTGCGTACAAGAATTATAGCCTTTATTTTTAGATATCAAATGAATATTTTATGCCATTGACATTTTAGAAAAAGTTTTTGTAGAGATTAATTTTACATGTTTGGTTTTAAGTACTTAAATACACTCTGAAGTTTATAGCGACTTGTTAAAATTGAAACATTGCAAGTAGCTAAAATTCATTGCAGAAGCTTTGTGACGACTTTTTGGGTGGAATGGTATCCTGTAAAGACATTTTTCTCATTTATGTTTCTGTCCCTTAAAAGAGCTGTATTTATATAAATACACATCCTTTTTAGGCGACTTAAGTCAATACGAGTCTTATAGCTCTTTGATAATAAATATTTGGAAAATTTTATTGCTGACCGGCTTTAAAAGGGTTCTAGATTTCTCTTGTTCTCTTATGTTTATATGTGCGTGATTTTTTAGAAACCGCACGACTGGTTTTTATGATACTACCCTTGAGGCCTTGAACTAATCTCTACATCCAAAGGATGGTTCTATGAAACAGAATATTGAGGTGTTTAAAGTTTCGTAGTTTAATGAAAACTATTGAAGTTTCTTTGTTTGAAGTAAAAATTAATTTTTAAAAGTCAAAAGAAAAGAATGTAACGCTTTTATATTTAACAGTAAACCAAAAATGTTAACAAGGCAAATTTTTGAGTTTTTCCCTCGAATAAAACCGTATTGTTTCGCAACAAACAAAAATTTACCTGCATTTTTCAGCATTGTAAATGGTTGAGAATTTTTGCTATTTTCCACGTTCTTTTGATGTAACCACATGGTTTTTAAACAGGAAAGTTGATGGGACGCCGCAGTTAAAACCGCAACGACGTTCAATGAAATTGTATTGCCGCCGCTGCCACCACCATTGTGAAGGGTAAAATTACAAAGATAAAGTAACTCGTTGTTGCTACTTATAATTTATATGGAAATTTATATAACGAACTCAAAATGCTATATAGAGAGATACAAATAGAAATAAAATACATTCTAAACTTCCTCTGTTTAACATGCGCTAAACGTCGACCCTTGATCCCCAAGACATTAACGTCAAAAGCAATTTACCAAGTTATTTTTTTACTTTTCTTTTTAAATATTATTATTTAATGAAAAATGATTTTTACAATAAATTATAAATGAAAACGCGGAAATTGTAATCCTGAAAACATTAATATTACCTTATTTATAACTTCACACTTTCATTACGAAGAATTGTGTAGATTCTTCAGAGCGATTTGTTAAAAACTTCATAACATAAAACGTTTTAATAATTATTTTAACAACCTCAAATCTTCAATCGTTAAAAACATCCTTTATGCTCTTCGTATTAACCACTTTTTCATTCCTTTTTCTTAACGATTCAATTCCATATTGCAACACAATGTATATTTAACATCATTAAAACGTTTATATATTGATTCAAATTATAAATATGTAGTTATGTTTTCTCGTACATATTGTAAGTAATTAAATTTTCTGTTTCAAACTGTTTCCATTATTATTTTTTTTCAAACAAAAAACTTTTTTAATAACTCATAACCATTACAACAGCACGTGTCCATAATAGAAAAAGAGCATTTAAAGTAAATAACAGTACAAATAAGCGACTTGAAATATTCGTTTTATTTTTCATTGTATCGTAAATATTAATAATTAACAACAACACAAGAAACGAAGAAATGATACAAACATTTATTTTTTAAGTGATTGATTTTTCTTGTTATGGAAAATGACAAGTAAAACTTTGACAAAAAGTTCTCTTTAATAATAATTTTTCAAAGGGTGTTACGTTTATAAGATGGTATTTTTTACTTTCAAGTTTAAATTTTACCACTTAACAAACTAATAATTGGTTTTAAATTTTTATGAACTTTAGGTAATTGATATGTTCATAAAACTTTTTGAATAAAATATTTTTTTCAATCAACAATACTTTTCTTAAGGATGTTTTTAATAAAAAAAAGTCATGAAAAACCTTGTATTATTTAAAATTTTTAAAGTTATTGATTCTTTGATTTTTTTTTTCAAATATATAATTAACAAATATCAAAAATTGAAATTGGTAAATTTTTATGTATATAAGAAAACAAACCAAATAGGTAATGTTATAGAGTTGTAAGTACAGATTTCGTATTTACTTGAGAAGCACACACTAAAGTAAAATGTTTTCTGAAAAAAATAAAGGTAGTGCCCATTTGAAATAGTTGGTGTAGTTTTTTTTTCGTTGTAAGCTAAATAAGAGCCATTTATAAATTAAATCATACATGAAGGTAAGGGGAGAGGGTCAATGCAGTGTGACATTGTTTCACAAAAGAGCAGGCAAGGCCATAAGCTTCGTTACATTTCATGTCAAAATTTAAATAATTTCTTTAACTTTCGTTTATGAAACTTACTGTTGGTTAAAAGAACTATAAGTACTTTATAACTATACAAATACCTACATATAAACAGAACTATTGTATATGCATACAGCCTATATGCATATGGATATACGAATTCCGAACCTTCACCCCAGAACCGCCCTTATTCGAATTTTCCCAGGAAAAAGTTTCAAATAAAAGTTGTTGCCACTAATGAGTCTAAGAACTGTAGAAAGTTTAAAGAAAATCGTTGGAGCCATTTTCGAAAAAAAAATGAAAAAACTTAAAAACCCCTAGAATAAAGTGGAGCTTTCGGTTACCCGATTTCAACCAAAAGCTTCGCGGCACAACTAGGTATAATAGGGAGGTCCAATACCAAGTTTGGTGGAATGCAGACACACACACACAGACAGGTTTCTAAAAATCACTTTTTAGGACTCATGGGACCTCAAAACATGTAATTCCGGTGAAAGCTCGAATTCGAAAATTCGACCCGATTACAATACTTCCTTTACTATCTATATAGTAGTAAAAGAAAGTAAAAGGGAATGAGTCTCAGAAATGTGATCATTTGTGACAAGGACCAAAGGGGAGTCAAAAAATCATGAAATTTGTGTAACGCAATGGCCTCTAATAATTGTACAGTGGCCATGAGGAAAATGAATTTTGCCTAAAAACTTTAATTTTTATTGGGAATTGTTTCCTATATGGTTTCAAGAAAATAATGCCAAAGCAAACACAATGTAAAAGCCGATACATTTTTTGAAATAATATTTTCTCGTAATATTTGATCTTTTCTGTGAATTTTCTGTTCACCCAATTTAGGTTTGTTCGACTTTTTATGAGATTATATAAAATCTTTAGTTAACATCGCACTGAAGGAAGTGACAACTGAAATTTCTTTTAGGAACTGAAATGCTGTAAGTAGGACATCCTTGGAACGTTACTATTGTTAAGAGGTCATAAGTCTAGGAAAACTTTAATATATCAGATCTAATGGAATTCTTGTCTTACTAGCAGTGACTTCATCTTGCTAGAACCAGATTTTTTTCTTGTAAAAAACAAAAATATCTTGCAATAAAGCCACATTAGGCTTAGAACTCACCATAACTCTCTGTCCTCTTTAATCTTCAAAAAACTAAGGTTTAATTACAGCTGAAAAACCATCATAATCGTCCCTCTAATAAGCCTCTTCTCATCGTTTAGCAGTTTCTGAGTCTAAACAACTTCGCCTCTTGGCTTGTATTTCTCGTTTCTTACCAAATCTTCCTTTTAAGTCTTTACTAGAATAAGAAAAGTAAGTGTGCGACAAAACTAATTACGAATTAGTGGGAATGCTGAAATTCTAAGAAAGTTTTCCCAACACCCTCTTGATGAGGTTTATAACGGGTATTCGACTGTATTCCCATATTTGACAATGTGTTTAAAATAGTTTTGTTAAGTGCAAAATATTGGATATTGTAATATTTTTTGTTAATTCTTTTAAATGAATAGGAACATATTTTTAACCGTCTTCAAAAAAAGAGGGTCTAAATTTGACTGATTTTTATGTGTATTACCGCAGAACTTTTTTATTTGAAAGCTGGTACTTTTCATGTAGTTACATATAAATTTAATCAAGATCAGACTAGTAGTTTTTGAGTTATTCTTTATAATGCTTATTTCGACATATTCGACTACATTGATGTTATTCTCATTTGAAATCGGTTTTCTATTTTGTTAAGGTTTTCATATAGAAGAATTCATCAATTCAAAAATTTCGAAACAAAGATTTTAATTTAAAAAAAATGTCGTTTCTTTGGTTTTAACATGAACTTAATTAACATGTGATTGATATTTTTAAATATAAGGTGAAAATGACGTCAACGTCAGCAGTTGCTTAACGTCGGTGGTGGCTGTGGCATCAGTCAGGTGAAGCAACTGTCGGCTCAAATCCTGACCGGTGTAGGAGCAAAGAAAAAAGCAGACAGTAAGGCAGAGCAGGTCATAGAAGATTATGTATATGAGTAAATAATCATCCAGGTCTAAGTATAATACAATAGCAAATGAAATAACAAATATAATATAATCTAGCAAAAAATATGTTTTTTTATAAATCGAATCTTCAATTTTTCAAATAAGTAACCTTTCACAATCTTTAATTATTTTATCGTCGAAAAATTTAAGCTATTATTTTTTTTTTGTCGACAATTTATATACAGTAGTGGATATAAGAAGACTTTATTTGCTATAGGTGCAGTTTAGGGAGGAAGAAAACGTCACTAAAATTTTCATTAAAAAGATTAAATAAATTGATAACAACGATACTTGGAAGTAAGAATATTCATTAAAATCTCTTATTTTAATAACGAACTTAAAACGTCAAAGCAATCAAAAAATAACATTTAACTAAGCAAAAAAGCTTACAATTTACACTAACATGTGTTTCTTTTATGCGAAGCTGGGGTGTAAATTAACGATAAGCTTACTAGGTTAGAAAAATAAAATATGATTTAATTGTTAAAACTATAACAAAACCCATAAAGTTAATAAAATACTCAACGCATTTTTATAAGGCAATTGGAAAAAATTTAAGCACATGATCATTTTTATAAACTATACAATTTGCAATAGTAAACTTTAAGTGGACATGGTTTTGCACTTCTAAGATTCCTTCACACCTACAACACATTTTATAGTTTTACATTTACTTCCCTCGGCTTTTTTCAGCGCCACATTTATTCAAGTTCTGCCAACTCGGTTTCATATCGTAACTGTTGAATTCTGATGCTCCAGTATATTTATAATACATTTTCGCGGCTATTTACCTCCAGGTTAATGCTTTTTACAGCTTCAGTCGCTTTTAAGAGAACCAATAAAACTTTTTTAACTCACTTTACATTCCTTTTATATTCATAAAACGAAAAGCCTTACAGTAAAACAATTCATTGTACGTAGGCTTATTTTTTAATTTCTTGTCAAAGACTTTCATTTTTAATCCCTCATGACATTGAAATATTCAAACTCAGACTTATTAAATTTCCCACCAACAACATATTATAATTACATAAGCTCTTTTCACATTTAATCAAATTCTTTATTGGTTCTATTATTAATAATGAAAGCAAGCATGATTTTAAACACACAAAGAGTAAATCTTACAATTTGAAATTTAATATTAAACAACAACTCCGTTAACATGTTCAATAATCTTTTATGAAACGTTTGAACGGTTAGAATAAATAAAATACAATGTTGAGTTTTCATATGTTGCCCCGGTAAAATTAATTTACAAAGAAAATCAAATGAGAACAGTTTGTGACATACGATGCTCTACGACAGTATGAGCTTTGTAATAAAAGGGTTGTACATTGTGTGATACACATTTTAGATAGCACAGTTCTTCTGTCAACGGTTTTATAAGTCTGCCTTGTTAGTTTCATTACATTTTATCTTTCTTCCCGTATCTTTGAAAATTAAACTGTTGATTTCCGCATTTGTAAACTGAGTTATAAACTATTACTCTCTGCTATTATTATATATCAAAGGTTTACTGCTAATTTTCACGTTGATTTACAAACGAAGTTTTTTCTTGTATTTCAAATAATTACGTTAACGTGAACGCTTTTGGTGTCAATTAAAAAATTTTCACATTAGAATTAAAAAAATAAAAAACGGTTTTATTTGTTTTTAAACTTTTTTAAAAGTGATTTTAAAGGTAAAATAATATTTGAAATTAATATTGGTTAAGATATCGATAACTTTCTACCTGTCAAAAATCAACGCTTTAACAGTATCTAATTACTATAGTCCATTAAGAAAAATCTAAGTTTCTAACACGAAAATTTATCTTAGCTGTCAAAAATCTTAGTTCTTTGTCATTAAAGATCATATGAGCTAATAAATAATTCTACATAGTAAATAATTTTTTCATAATTTCTCTAAAAAAGATTCTTCGTTCTTGTTTTAATATAAAATTATTTTTAGTATTCAAAAAGTAATAAGCTTCTTGAAAATACCTAAAGACCTCTCTAAATAGACAGTCGCTAAGGACAGCTAGTGTTGATGCGACTCAAAATAAATAAACCAAAAAAAAAATAATAGATGAAAAAAAAAACTTTTTACAAACATTCGACATAATTACAAAATCTCCTTTTATGCATAAAACTTGAACTTTGTGTAGATTTTGTACTTAAAAAAAAATTTAAACATTTTTTTTGAAAACATTGGATTTTTCCTGCTTTAAAGAGGGTCTTCTTTTTCTACTAAAATGATAAATCCAGACAAAAAATGTAAGGAAAGTTCCCTTTTTTATCAGACTTAAGCTGGCTTATGTTGACATTTATCAGTCCAGTGTTATTAAGTTACATTGGACAATCCTATGTTAGAACCATGTATAGAATGATATACCTAACAGTTGTGTTTTTCAAATTTTTTATTTTAATATCCAATGTTATAAAAATTTTGGTTTTACGAAACCACGATGCAAGTGAAACTTTTTTTCGCAGCTTAGACACTTAAGTAACTAAAAATTTTTGAAAAATTATTCGATTTAGGGTATGAAAATAGAATAGAAAGAAGGGGATGTGGCACGAATTCACTGTCTGACGTAACGCACACCGTTGCAACTATTTTTGAATTTCCATTATTGATGTTAATACTCGAATGTTATTTTCATTATTGAATTTGTTGATTATTGTTAAATCGATCATCTGCCCGTTGTTATCTATTGTGACATCACCGTCGGATATTTTCGCACTATTCTCACTAGCTGTATCTTTGTCTATCATGGTCAAGTGAACAATAACATTTATATCAATACACTGATCAAAATACAAATACCAATACAAATATGATTGACAATTAATGACAACTTATAATATAATAACACGTTGTCATGGAGAGGAAAATAGCTTATTACATTCAGTAATAGCTCGCGCAACAGGCCTGGAAAAACGACATGGTGTATAGCAACAATTTGTATACGAGCTCTGCCAAACACTTGCCGATTCCCTGACGAGTGTGTGTTACATTTAGCGACATGCTAAAGACAGGGCAAAAAATTTGAGACGATGAATCAAAAGTTTCACTTTAATAATTGATAAACACAATTCATTAATTTGTAAATAAATAAAAATTAAGGTTTCGGATGTTTGTAGACCCAAAACTTGGAAAGGCGAAACTGCATGTGAAATGTTTTCATTTTTTTGTTCGTCTCAACTCAAAGGTGGTCAACAGTTTGGATAAAACCTAAAGAAATAGCTAAAAAATCTAAAAGTTCGAAATTGTTAACGTCCGATAACTTTGAACATAATAACATAACATAACTTTGAATATCTTCGAAAGACTAACAATAGAATACTTTTAAATTTGTAACAACTTAAATGATATTAATTCTGTGAAATTGTGGGAAATTTTCATTTAATTGTCATTGTTATCATTTTAAACATCTTATATAAAAATAAAAATAAATAAAAATTTACGGTTCCTGCAGGATATCTTTTAAGCCAACCTACTATCATAACGGAGTGAAATGAAATTACATTAGTTTAAAGATCAGAAAAATAAAAAATAAAAGAATAAAGATGTCGTAATTTTCCAAAAAAAGCAAATTTAACTCTTTATTCTAGAAAAATACATTGTCCATATGGGGTACTTTTAAATGTAAAATTTTGTTTCATAAGTTTGCGGTGTTCTCATACAGGAACAGAGCAAAAATTAAAAGTGATGTTTTATACAATGGTAGGTATACCTATGTTATAAGACAATGGACTCAACAGAATACTTTTGAATAGGTCAAGATTCTAGGGAATAACCATCGCCTTCTAGTAAAATAGGATAATAACACTTAGGATAATAACATTAAATATTATATTTAATTTACTTCAAAATATTGAAGCATTCCTGTAAGACGTAGGATAACTCCATTTAGCTATAATTTAGTTTTTAGGTCGTAGACTTAGGAGATAGCTAACCTATTCTTGAACAAGTAGTTAAAAGGATATTGATAACTTCACTATCAAATTCAATGCTTACTATGGATTTAAGGCATGGACATATCCCCAAGATATTTATTTTTCTGGAAAATGCATGGTTTTTTATGAATAATTATTATCTTCTCCTCTCCAAATAGCTGAAAGGAATTTTTTATATTTTGACATGAAAGTCAACGAGTTTAATTTTGATTCGCTCAGGAATACGGGCGAGTATCAGCTAGAAATAAATAATTGATCTACTAAGCTTGAAACAATGAAAATACAAATGACTTGAATATCATAATTTTTTGAGTAACATTTATAAAAAGACCTCAAAAGAAATAATTGGGACCCTTACCCCAAAAATTAGTAGCGCAAACTCATTTTGAAAGCCCAAAAATACTGGTTGATACTTTTGCTTTGTTTTTAAAAGTATGTAATGGAAACTATATATATACTATAGGAATGCTATGTTGTATACCTATGTAATTAATTAATTTCTAATAAATTTTCATCCGAGAAACGCCCGGCCTTTCCCTTGGTAGTTTTATTAATAAAAGCCTTGGTAATAACTAGGACACGAAGATAAAAACTTTCCTACTGAAATATCTCATAGATTTCCTCAAACTAATGCAAGTTAGTAATGCTAATCATATGGTTGAATACGGTTTTATTGTTTGTATGCAAGTATAAATAAGCAAGTTAAAAACTATAAATTTTGGTGGAAAATTCCATCATTTCTTACGTTATTTTTCTCAATTATGTTAATGAGGAAGACTGTTCAAGTCAGAATTTTCTTTACAAAAGAAATAAGCTTCTTATAGTTTCATCTTTGATCGAAGGAAAAATGACCAAATGCTTATTAGGAATGGATTATTTTTCTTTTTCAAAAGAAAAAAAATAGAATATCTGCAGCAGTACGGCACGGTGGTGGTCATCTAACTGGATGGTGGTTGAATGGCAATTCCTCTGTATGAGTCTTCTCCACATATATGTGTGTGTATCAGAAAAACATGACTTGGAATTGGAATGTATTCTCATATTTGGTCGTCATTGCCCATGAGAATGTTACATCAAAGGCGCCACCTGAGTCTCTTGGACGGTTAGCAATCAGCACGTATTTCCGACTACGTGTTCAATGAGCTCAAGTAATAACCATCACATTCGCTTCAACAATCCAATGTTCGTATCAAAATAAGATTCTGTTAAATATATTTCTTGTAACCAGAATGAGATTTTTCCATTTAAAATCCGCTTGCTATTTGAAATCAGCTAATTTTTTTAAAATTCTCCTCCTCACATCATACAAACACTATTAACAATATAAAATTATATTACACTTTTAATTACATTTGAAATAATCAATGTTCGAAATATCTCATTTAAAATGGGATAATAATGTAAATATTAACATAAAATGATTGCAAATAAAATTGACGCTATTTCTCGCATTAAAACGAACATGAAATTACAACCGAGTGTAATTTATGAGTTTAAAAATATGCGAAAATATAATATTTTGTGTGCCATAAAATGAAATTGACTTTTCCATTTTATTTGTGAAAATTTGTCTCTTACTGAAGTGCTGGATTCATCTACATGCATTCTCATAGAATCACATACCTAGTACATATATACATATATATATATATATATATATATATATATATATACAAGCATTTCATTTTTCTATAAATGATGTGCAAGATGTGACTGCATCTAACTTTAGGTACTTTCAATTCGTACTGCAGCTCATTTTTGAAACTCAATTTTCACATAGTCAAATGTGTTGTGTGGAAGACGTCGTTCACTCTTTGAAATAAATCTTTCCATGGAAATTAAGAAGCTTTTTTAACGGTATTTGGAATATGAAAATATTGAATTTTTTTAAGAATAAATTTGTTTCGTAGAAAACAGTTATTCTCATAGAGTCAAGTTGAAGAGTCAAACATGTTGAAGTTTTACAGCTTCATGATTTCTTTATTTAATTTTATTTCCAATTTTACAAAAACCTAATCTCAAAAATAAATTGTTAAATGAGACTAAAACAACAAAAAACATTTTTAAAGAAATAAGGTGAAAATCTTTTTTAATTGACTGAAGATAGGTTGTATTTACAAAATATATCCTGCTAAATTATAAATATAAAATTTGTTCATATAATTTCATCAACGTATAAGTTAAAATGTACAGGTTAAAAATCAAAAAAGCTTAAATGAAAATGCAAAATAATATTCTCTAAATCTTCCCAAACAAGAAACCGTCGTAAACTGCAACTCAATTTTCGTATCTCATCGCCACAGCGAGTGAATTATTTTCGAAATCAATTTTATTCATCAGTCTTTTTTACAAATTTTATTGATGTGTAAAAAGACGATTGTGAAAATTGGTTTCCTCTAGCTATAAAATAGTTCCGATCCTTTCTGCGCCACTGATTAAACCTTTCTTGTTAGAAGATTAGATGTTCCTCGTTCATTTTCATCCTTCGAAGGGGGTCGCTTTCTTGACTTGAGGTGAAATTCGAACTGTGTTTTAACGGTCTGATTTCATTCATTGCCAAAACTTTTATTACATGGCGTCTCCATTAATTTAAGAGTTGTCGGAGTTGTAATGTATTTCCATTAGACGAGTGGATCGTCATCATGACCTTTGTCTTGCTTTATAGATTCTTACAGTAAATACGTAGGGTTTCTTTTTACGTTGCTTTAAAATAATTAGAAGAAATGAGTTAATGCTTTTCCGTATAAGCCTTCTAACAAGTTTTTCTATTTTTAGATCTTTGATTCTTAACTTGATTACTTGATTAGATAACAATCTGTAGATAATACAATTTTTGAATATTTTTCTAAAGGAAGAAATGAACTGTTTACACCAAAACTAAAAAAATTTTTATGAATTTTATCTGTTTAAAAATACTTTCTTTTTTATTATATGTATTAGCAGATCTTATTTATGGTAATAATTACTTTATAACTTTTTTTTTTAATCAATTTGTTGAACGAGCTTGGATATTTAGCAACTTGTCTATCTGATAAAAATGTGTGATGGGAAACAGCCCAGTGGCTGTTCCCATTTAAAATAAGATGCACAGCTACATCAGATCAGCTGGCTTTATTCGTTTGAGCCTTCGAGGAGGGTCAGGCTCATTAAGCATCTTCTGGACCTCAAGGTTTGGGTGTACTCAAAGACGCTGGTGCTTTCCCGCATTTTTTTTAAATATTAAATTGATACAACGAGAATCCGAAATTTTAATAAAGATATTAAGAAAAAAAACTCTTAAAAAAATTCAAAGAAAGTAAAATTCAATCAGATAATCATTTATTTAGGTAATTATAGGTATTACCATAGGTTACATTTATGTCAATAAAATTAAGTAATGTAAAACAAAATTTATAATACGTAAGTAACAACCAAAAACGTTTCATCCTCTGTTGGAGAATGTCCTTGTTTATATTCTATTCTATTACTTAGGCCCCAAATTTAGCGCAAGTCGATGTTTTAACGGAAAATAAATGGTCAAAAAATTCCGCGTTATATTCGAGCAAATATGGTAGATCATTTGCCATGAAGTTTCAGAATAAAACCTCACAATGTTTGTAATACGTAAGGCTTAAAAAATCAATCTTCAAGATGTTCAAAACAAATAATAGTTAACAATTTTTAATGGTAAGACTAAAAAAAAACTAAGACCTTTCTGTACTTGGTCTTGACTTTCATCTCTAACATTTTCACTTCGAAATGCTAGACAGAATATAATAATATTCTATGTTAAGCGCTTCCTTTTTTTCATTTCGTTGTCAATTTTTTTTTTCTTATTTCGACATTTTCATTTTTACAGTTTTTCCTTTTTCGTGCTATTTTCTTATGCTTTTAAACGAGTTTCTCAAGCTTGGTAAATAAATTTCTTTGTTCCATTCGATTGTTCCTCGGCTAACGTGACTTTAGGCGTTTTTCGTACAAAAAAAGGTCTCTCATAAGTATCTGTAACATTTCATGCTAAATACAGTTTTTGAAACTTTGATTTTACAGAGCCATTAGAAAGAAAATCATAAGACAAAGAAACAATAAATGACAAATTTTATTTAAAACATTTCCTCGATATTTTTTAGCTAAAGCTCAAATAGTCGTACAAATGAGAAAACTACCTTAAAATTCTCATTATTACTCACGAGCAGTTGAGTAATGGATAATTATAGCATAGTTCATTAAGAGCTTAATTTCTCATAAGCTTGGTGTTAGCTAAAAGATCGTATTAAAGTTTTTCCATTCCATTCAGTTCAAGTATCGTGGAATCTATTACCCACAAGGTTAATGTTCATAGGTTTCAAAACTCGAATTTTTGTATCTTGCTTACTGTGCTTTCTAAAAAATATTATTGCAATTCTAGAGAATAAAATTTCTTATCACCAAACTAGCTTAGATGCAAGAGCTACGACCGAGGTAGAAACTGCCGCTATAACAGGTAAGGACGCTTTGAGATGAGAAACCGTATCGAAGAAAGATGGAAACGAAGGTGGAAAAATTCAACAAAGATACACATGAACCTAAACAACATCAACAAACTCCCTGAAATCTGGAAACCCGTCCAAGCTAGAAATGACCAAGTACTTCTCGCCAGACTGGCTGTGGGACACAAGTGAGCCCCTCACTCATAATACATAGAGGGAGGAGAACCACCAAGCTGTTGCGGTGAAACCTAACAGTCTATCAGCTATCTTATTATTTTTTAATGTCCACAGTTTAGTGGAGAAACTAACTTAACCTTCCACAAAAGGCAAAAGCAATATTTGGTACGAGCCATGGTTGTAGCAAACTGTTGAAGTTTCTGAAGCTGACGTTATCTATCGCATAGTATGCTTTAAGTCGCAATGTGACCAAAGATGTTGGAGTGGCTGTAAAAAAAAACTGGGTGCGTGTACTTATGTACGTGCGTGAGAAGTTATACTTCTTTGGCATCATTAAAATTAGCTTTTATTAATTGCATACAGATAATTAATTAAAATAAAATTTAGAGAATAATATTTTAATTAATATCAATACATTATTCATACGGATAGTTTACCTCAATTATATTAGAGCATTTAAAAAAGTATAAAAGCACAATTTTTTTCACTAATACTTGCGAATAGTAAATAAGTAATATTAATCCAAATATTCAAATTGCTTGCGCTGTGATGATAAAATAGATCGATACTAACGATTCTAAGAACAACGCCCCGTACTAATAGCCTAAAAGTAATCTGACGTTAAATACGTTTTTATCGAGTCACCGTTTGTGTAGAAAATTTGTTATTTTAATATTATTTAATGGCTGAAATACTGTGAAAAACTATGGTTTGCAATGAAATAAAATTCAAAGAAAGCTGCAACCCGTTTATAAAATTTGTCAGGATCATTTTTCTGGATCATAAATTTTACAATTCATTCATGCCATGAAAACGAAGCTCCATAGAAATTGCGAAATAAAGTTAGTAGATACTTTTCAAAGTAAATGTCTTAATCTTATTCATGCCTTGTCTTACTAAATTATTATTCTAAGATGGTTGAATCATTTCAGAATACCAGATTTCGTGATTACCAAGAATATGAAATGCAAACGTCATTTTCTTCACTAAACTCCAAATAGTATGATAAAATGATAACAGCTACTACAAAATTCGAGAAAAATAATAACTTATTTATTAATAATATGTGTCATTTGTATAAATAAATGTTTTTTAAATAACATGTTAAAATTATATTTAAAGAATTAATAATTTTTAATTTATATATAAAAATAAATAAATTAGAAAATAAAGACAACAAAAATTCAAATTACGCGCGCCTAGTTAAAAAAACTAGTCATTTTGCGGCCAACTTCATCCTGTTAATTTTGTGTCACAAAAATTTCACTCTCATCATTTTTTCATGACGCACCTAAAGAAGTATAACTTCAAAAAGAAAAAAATTAGAGGTATTTTCTTTTGGCTTCGTTTTTGCTGTATATCAATAATTAAAAGAAAATTTAATACTGTACGTCGTAAGAGTAAACTGAACAAATACTAAAACAAATTTACAAAAAGAAAACCAGGATCAAAGTCTCAAATGTTATAAATCATACAAGAAAACATTAACTTTGTATATCTTCTTACGAAAATACCTTTCTCTAATTTTGAACTCAACCTAAATACAAATATCTTATAAATAATTTCATTTGAACTTGTCTTCTAGTTTGAATTAATGTTGCCTCAGATGCTCCACTGCGAATTTCCGTTTGTTCTAATAAAGCTTTGCTCTACTGCATTGCGTATTACCAAATAGTAATATTCGCACACACATACGTTACACCTGCGCATTTATTCACCTACCTTTCAAAGGTTTAACATCTCCCTGGAGCGTAAATTAAAAACATTTTGCACCCACCATTATTTGCGTTTCCGCCGAAATTTCAGGGATGGTCATTCGAGAATCAAACAAAAAAAAATTAAAAAAGGACACACGTGTAATACGTGATTAACAAAAAAATCCTAATGCTAATGGAAATGTTTTTTTTTTCTAAATAACTGTCGAAATTATTTTTTATTGTATGTAAATGAAATTCACTTTCAAAATTAAAAAAAATTTTTTGAGAAATATTAATAGCAAATATTTATTCTTTGCTCAAATTTCAATTTGCTATCAAAGTATTGTTTTCAAAGATAACAAAGATAAGTGAAAAGAGGAAAACAAAGTGTTCAAAATGAAATGTAAAGTTGACATAACTCAAAAGTTATCTTTCAATTATATTAAATGTTCTGTGTGTGTTGACGAATTTATGTAACTATCATAGAAAAATAATCCACCACAAACGCCACTACGCCCCTACAGTTTGCTTTGTTTTTGCAGCTTAATGCGCTATCTTTTGAGCAACATAAAACTTGGACAAACAAAACAAGATGTGTGAAACACTGAAAAGCTTTCCATGTCAAAAATATATTCTTATTACATAATAATATAAAGTAACTAAAACCTCGGGAGGATCTGCACAGAGTGATGTTTACCATTTTCTGCTTTAGTGCTCTGAAATATTTTCAATGCCATTTACATTGAATAAGTAATGTTGAGACAGTAAATGTATTATTTATATGAGGGTGGTGGCTTTTGAAAAAAAAAATGTATATATGCTACATATGTGAATGATATGGCTTTAGCAGAGACTCGAGCTTTGATGTATGACATATTAATATTTTATTAACCGACGACGAGCAAGTGAAATTATTGAAATTTCTTGTTTTACAGTGTGCGAATTTACATTTATAACGTTAATCTAATGTACTTTTTGAATATTTTCTTTTTTTTTTTTTGATCTGGTTTTAAGATTTTATAAGACCAAAATATAATCTCATTTGCCTTGTAAAAAGTATATAGAATTCTTTTAGCTTGTTAAAGAAAAAAAAAATACAGTCGAATTGAGAACCTCCTCCTTTTTTTGAAGTCGGTTAAAAATGTAGTGCACGATGACATAAGTTTTGAGGTTTAAACGTAACTTTTGCGACGTTATATTTGGCTTGTATGTTAAGTTTTATTAATAAGTTTGAATTTCTTCAAAAAAGTATAAAGTTAATATAAACCAGACTTGTTGCGAGGGTTATAAATTTCAAAATTATGAGACTCTTAATAAATTTATAATAGCTGAAATTAAATAATTTTTCAAGTGATAATCTTTAATTAAGAAATAGATGGCTGTCGTGGAAGATATAGGGCTTATACTTATTTTACAGGCAGCGACTTGTTCAATTTTCTTAAACCTGTATAAATTATTAGTGTAAGAAGGCGGCATTGTGTAATGACGTAACTTTAGAGATATCTCAGGTGGTAGACGTTAAACATGTCGTGATTTAGAGTCATTGTTTTCGATAGCACCTGCGCGCCATTATCCTGATTGTGTCGTGGCGTTAGATTTGCCACTATACTGCCTTCAGAGCCTCCGAGGGCAGTATCCCCATCGGGAACATATGTACCAACCCCGTTTGGATATCCACCCGTTGCACCTTACCCCCAATCTCCACCATCGAGCTGATGGATGAATCGCTTAGCACTATACACGATTGCTTCCAGTGTAACATCCCGGCACGGGACAATGGTCCGTGACGTCGCCACCAGAACCTCGATATAAAACCTTCTTTATTCATCCCTTATATCGTTGATAGTTATTCCAATTACTTACATCAAAAAAAGAAAACAACTTTTTTTCTTCCAATTTTATTAAAACGATTGATTCCCTCCTTTGTTTGCGATCCATTATTTCACTGGAATTAAGATAATGTTTACAATGCTTTTATTTTCATCTTCTCCATTTCCTCAAAATGCCATTTTAACTTGTTTCACAATTACAGTAACTATCTTGACGAAATAACTTAGCTGTAAGTTTATTTGATACTTCACTATAAAATTTATTATTATATATATTATTATTATATAAGATTTTATTGGAACAATAAAGGTATCACAATCATATCAGTGAAACAGATAAATTTTTTTTTAATTATATCAACCAAAATGAGAAATGAGTTTTGGGAGCTAAACTAATTACAAAAGGTATAACAACGGAGAATGTCGATTCATGGTATGTATAAAATGATTACACATGCATATATGGCTTAATACCGCCGTAAAATTAACCCTTGTGAATATATATATGTGTTGGAATATTTCACAACTTGTTGCGTGTAGACCGTTCTAAACATATAATCTTAATTTTATTATAAATACTCGTGCGCTTTATATAAATATTCAGTTTATATTTCTTGTCGGTCATATCTCATGTAATCACCGTTATAATTAATATCCTGCAACGGCTAATGAGGGTTTCAATATTTTTTTGCTTTGTATTCGTCAATTAAAAGTTTGTTTTTTTTAATTTGTATTTACAATAGCATTAACAAACTGACAATATTTTTAAAAAAGATGATGGCCAGTACATGTACAGTGAAGCACTGAAAATTTTCTTAATGTTTGCAGCAAAGTTGTCTTGTATTTTTCTTTTCATGAACAAATTTTTTTTTATGTTTGCTTTGTCAAATTTTAACGAAATGGTGGGTAGTCTTTATTATTTACATAGCATTTAATTTTCAAAATAATTAAATCTACCATTTATTCGAGATAAAATAAATTAAAAACGATAAAACATCTCTTGAAAAAAATAATATCCTAGATCAGTGATTTCCAAACTGTGCGCCGCGGAGCCATGGTGCGCCGTAGCAGTGTTACAGGGGCGCCACAAAAATGCCCTTAAAGACAACTTAAATTGGCTTTTCCAATCGAATTCAAAATTTTTATGTGTTACGTAAGGATTTTTGCAATTAATTTCAAAATAAGGTTGCAAAACATAGGTGCATAATAAACCTTATATATAAGAGATTTTGCCGAGGACCTGCAACTCGGAGCCCCCACTATAGGCTTTTTGGTTTTTTGTTTGGTAAGACGATCCTTAACAGCTGCCAACAAAAAGAAACTGAAATGTTCATTGTTTCTTACAATATTTTTATAGTACTGTGGTGACTACAAGTCACCATTATATAATAGTAAGTAGAATCAAAAGAATTCAAATAATGCTGATTAATTCTTATTATGAATGTCTTAACTTTAGTAGGCAATCGGCATTTCTAATCCTCAATGGTACTAAGTAATGGAAGATATTATGTCTCATTTAGTTTTTATTCTCTTTTAGCTTTTAAAGCTCTTAAGGTCATAACGCCTTTGATAGCGGTTCAGAATGCAAGCGTCCTAACGTCAACTATCTACCGGATTTAAGGCATTCATGATAAGATCGAATTAGCATCCTTTGAATTTGATTGGTATTCGTTACCGCCATAGTAAGATATTCTATGAAGATGTTTGTTTTATTTTTTCTTCAAGACAAATACGAAAAAAATTAAATACGTAGTTTAACCGATTTCTGTTATGCTTTGGGTAACAATTTTTAATGGCAAAAATTATTAATAACACAAACTTTTTCATGAAATAAACCAAAGTCTTGCCTTGGGGCGCCGCGGAATAATGCTCGTATATTAAGGGCGCCGGAAACCAAAAAAGTTTGGAACCTCTGTCCTAAATTTTTAGTTCTCATCTTCCATCAATATTTATATATTTAATAGAACTTCAGTACATTTTTTTATAAAAGAGTATTTTTAAGTTCTTACTTTCGTTCTTATACAAGGTGATTCATGTACTAATTGATGTATTAATGCATTAATGTTTGTATTAGAAAAGGAGTACGATTCTCTGCTAGCCTGGGCTTCATCAGACAATATCAAGTATCCCAGAATATCTTCAAAGATCTCACGTGAAAATGCAACTTAATACAAAAAAAAGAAGTACATAGACAAGAATTGTAGACAGCTGTTCTGATTACTTGGTAGGAGATCAAAACTTTTCCTAGAAAATTAAAATTCTAATCTATTTGACAACAATACCACAAATTAAGACAAACAGTATTGAATTGTAGAGCTCGACCAGAAAAGCTTAAGTAACTTTATCTTATATTTTGGGTCACTATCATTCTAGTAATAAGAACAATTCTTAAATGCGAGATTTGTTGTTAAAAGCAAATACTATAAATAAATCTTATATTAAAATCATTATTTTTTTTAAAACATGTTCTTTTATAAATAATATTTTTATTTTATATAATACAATATAAGCATTGCACTGTATTATTAAACAAAACGAAACACCTGATTTAAAAAACCAGTTTCCATTTCTCCCAATATTTGCTTTAAACATACAAATTTGCGCGCTACAACCAGATTAGCTCTCTAACCATATACAGGAAAAGCAAATTTCAGTGTTAAATTTTTATGACTATAATTTAAGTGTTAAACTAAAAATTTCCAACTAAACAATTTGTATGCAAATGTTAAAAATATAAAAACAGTTTCTTTCTTCATCGACCAAAAGATTTTCTCGTATTATACTTTTCATGGGTTTGCGTTTATTATTTAAATATTCAAACGCAATTTTTTCTTGGCGGTAATTTTGTTTTCTTGCAAGTGTTCGTCGATCGAAAGTATTTTGAAACTTATATGAACTTAACTTAAACAAACTTATAAGTGCACATCCTATATTTTTATATATCATATATTTAATACAATCATTTTTTTTTTGTTTTGAAATACTTTCATTCTGTTCTCTACAGATGTTGAAACGTAAAATATGAGAGTAACAGATATTAAAAGAAGTTTCAACTTAACAGCTAAGTTTTGATTTACGAGAGAACCTTAATTATTTATTTTGATTTATAAAGAAATTATTTTATATTAATTATGTTTTCAATTTACCGTATTAAAACTTTTAATAACAATACTTTTTTAGTGGTCCAGTTAAATTTTTTATTTTAAGATGTTTGTGAAACAAATTTATTTAAAATAATTACATTAATTCGTCAGACATTGTATTTTCTTTGATTTTGTCAAAAAATTTTATCTTCATTTTAAGGTGGGTAAGCAGATCTTTTTGTCTTACTATAATACTTTTGTCGTTATTCTTTCAAAGAAAGAAACTGTATTATTTTGAATTGAAATAAAAGATCAAACATAAAGCTCGTCAAAATGTAACTGACATAACAAATTGTAGTCTAGTCTTCACATCAAAGGCATGAGAGAAATAAGAAGAATAATTGTAGAAAATCTCCAAAGCAAGCAAATAAGAAAAGGTCTTAGTACGTAAGAATTTTTTTTTTTGGAAGTCAAAATGTACCTTTCTAAAAAAATATCCTCTTTTTCATTTTACGATTGTGAAAAAGTATACAATTTTTTTTGTAAATAATCAAAAAATTCAATTTTTCCTAATTGTAGTTTGAAAAGTTCATATAGGTTCTGAATAATCTTTAAAATAATGGCACACGTATTTGCTATTAATTCCTAAAATTGAAAGGGTTACAATTTTTTTTTGTTTGTTAATTTTTAAACTCATACCTTCTTTTTTCAATTTTTTCAGGTCTCAAAACATGCAAATAAATAACCATTATTAGATTAGTAAATATTACACAATGCTCACAGGAATTATGCTTTTGTAAATATTTCATTTCCTTAGTTTTTATTGATATTTTGAGTATTTAAATATTATACAACATAAAGTTGTTTACAAAGGTTCTCAAATTTTTCACATAATCAACCCTTCACTTAATGGCTAATGTCAATTATCACTAATAATCTTAGTGATTGAAGTGATCTCTAATAAAATATGAAAAAGATCTTAACTTTTTGCTGAACTTTTTCTGAATTTTTTTGCTGCCTCCCATTTTCAGAGCTTGGCGATCAGTTGAGCAATTTGTACTTTTGAAATTGCTCTACGAAAGATATCGATAGATGTCCTCTCTTACTTAACCCAAAGGTTTTTTAATCAGGAGTCTCTTTGGTCAGGTCTTCTCTTGGCTTTACGAATCTGTTGATTTTTCTCTTGATTATAAGTTGAAGTAACGTGGCGTATTACACTATTATCTTCTTAATGGTATTCTAAAGCTTCACTTCAGTGCTGTTTCTACGCCGTATTTCTTAATTTGTGTTTTTATCTGAAATTATTTGATTAGGCATGATGCCAGTAATTAAAAATCACTGAAATTATGTATTTATTTAATGAAACTTGAACTATGGAATATGAAACACGTATTTTTTCTTTTATTTAAAGCGAGATTGATTATTATTTTGATAAAATAAAACTGCAAAATTTGAAAGTCCGCCATGTTTTGTTAAACACTAATCGGAGCGAATGACGTCAATGTTGAATGCAGCGAATGTAGTAGCAGTTGAATGTTGACAAACAAGCCAAGTCGGCCAAGCCGACGGCTAGCAAACGACTAGTTCCAAATTGAACGACTAATGAACTTCTAGTTACTAGCGCGTCTAGTATTGGTGTTTATGTTGCGTTTATTCAACCAGCGTTCAAGTATGACGTCACCAGCGAAGCCATTACAGTTACAAGACGTTTTGGCACGAATTTAAATAAAAAAACTGAAATGCCATTTTTTCTTACTAAACGTTTACTAAATGAAGAAATATGTATTCATTATGCATTTATGTATTATTCATTGTAAATAAAATATGTTTCTGAGCATTATTGGGTAGTTTTTAAAAATTTGTCATCATGCCTATTCTAACAATACGTAAGATAATTAAATAAAATATCTACAACATAATTTAAATCAATCTATTATTAAGTAGATCAACAAGAACGCACTGTAACTATGTCAAATAATAATCTAACTAGGTCACTTAGTGGCGTGATGGACTAGACAGTTGCATTATATGCCAGTGGTCCTGGGTTCGAGTTCCATGAAAGCCTAAGATTTTTTCTGGGTTTTCGGATTCGACAGTCGCTAATGACCAAAGTAGTTGAAGCGACCTTAAATAAACCAAAAAATAATCTAACTTAATATGTACAAAAAAATTGAAACTGTTTCGGTTTTATATATTTGTATTAATATAATATTTTGGCGGTTATTATTCCTTTAACAATACAATTAGCTGCAACGAATATAACGTTTCAGGTAAAATTTTATACTACGCTAATTTTTTGAAACCCCACCTAAAGAAATTACATTTTTCAATACTTTCAAAGCTTACAGCTTTGAAAAAAACTTAGAGAAAAGTACAAAGCAAACAAATGCTTATATATTTATATAAGTTTCAAAGTTGAGAATCAGAATCAAGTTAAGATGAAAGTAACAAAAATTATTTAAACATGTCATGTCTTGATTTTGTTTGAAATATCAAACAATCTGAAATAATTAATAACTCCGTTTGATATAATTCATATTAAAACTTTATTTACATTGGAACGGAATCAAACATAAAAGCTTTTATATTAACGTTCATAATACGAAAGTTATGGACATATCAAAGAACGTTTTTTTTTTTTTTACATAACGCTGACTCCGTTACGTAGGTATATATAACAAAGTATGAAAATGAATTACTACAGCCATATTATTTTTATCCTATAAACGTTTAACTTGGACTAATAGTCTTATCGCAAGACATAAAGTATATTTTTATGACGTGCCAAATCTACAAATGTATTCGATACGTTACTTGTATTCTATAATATACACACACGTTACCTTTCATACGTGTTACAGTCATTTTGAAAAGTGGCTTGTTTTATTACCTTTTAATACCTTTTATCTCAAAGAAACTAACAAAAATGCATTAAGTTTAGGTAATGTTACATTTGACGACCGGGTTTTATTACACAATATACTAAAACGGCTGACGTGCATTTAAAACTGACTTTTATTGATACTTTCATGATTGATTCTCATATTTCATTGTTACATTTTTTTTTTACTTCGTATTACTTATTTTGTAAAGTGTTCAATATTTTTAAAGGTATTCCCAGTTTTATTACGATGATGTTTCCGGGAGTCTTGCAAATTTTGAATTAAACGAGAATACAGAAAAATTTGCTACAATTTTATGACTCTTAAGAAACTTTGTAAGTGAGAGATAAATGTTTAGTCGAACAAAGTATTATAGAATTACGTTGAAAGGTTAATGAAGAATTGCTTGTTTTATCAATTGGTTGCTACCATAATTTATTCAACAAAGGTAATAATATTAACGAAAGAGAATTTGTAAATAAGATTTATAACGTTGCGATTTATATCACGTATTTAGAAGGTAAAAATACAGACTTTTCATTTGACTACTTAAGCAAATGAGATTCGTTCGCAGAACTCATCCAATATTGTTTTGCTATCAGATGTCACCGCCCTTCGGAAAATTTAAAATTGTTTCCGTGCTATTGTGTAATATAAGCAGTGTTTGTACTTATTGAGGTGCAGAATAAATGCTTATCTAAGCACTAAATCGCCCCGAATAGCCTATAAGAGCCACCTTGTACCATAAGTCTTCGCCTACTTTCTACGTCTATTTATATTTTGAAGCACTTCTCTACTTTTACGCTCATCATCGAATTAAATCGGCTTTCAACATTCGTTTTTAAACTTCCTCTCTCCCTCATTTTATATTTCCAACCGTCGACTATCTTTTGATCTGACGTAATATCGTAATTTAGTTTAATGTAATGGCTTTTTGTCACGTACGTTAAAGAAATTTAAGGAATTTGAATTAATTTCTAGCCAAGTTTTATAATTACACTCGCATTTAAATGATACCACTTACTTTGGGACAAGTGGATAATTGTTTAACTCACAAAAACCATATGAAAAACGATAAGACAAAAATTATGTTCGTTTCAATAAAATATATTCAAAAACATTTCAGCTTCTATAAAATTAAACTTAAAAAATATATTTTCGGAAAAAATTTTTAGTTTTTCAACAGAATTTTAATGAAATGAACATTCCAGGAACATTTTAATGCAGTTTTTATAACACTTTACAAAATACTTAGTAAAGTATATGATAAAGAAAGTTGGTCCGAAAAAATTTTCAACATCAGATGGAAATATGAATATCAGCAGTGTAAGAGAGAGCGTAACTCAAAGTCATTTTATAACATTTTTACACCTGTTAAAATGTTTGGGAGGTAAATCAAATTGATGCCAAATAAACCAGAATTCACTAGTTTCCTAGTTGATGCTTAATCTACTGTTGAAAAGTGAAGATGATTGACTCCACCATTCAAAAATTTTAGCAATCAATTAAACTAGATTAAATGAAATTTTTTTTTACTTATAATTTCAATAAAAAATGTTTAGCGAAAGGAACTTTGTTTCAAAATGGTATCTTCTGATATCTTCTGTTTTTATTTTTTATATTTTAAAGTACTCAAAATTTGAGAAATTAAAAAATGCTGTGTTAAAATATCCATTTAAGTAGTAGGTTATTGAAAATATTTTTTTTTTAAATTTAACTACTATAATTATAAACATTTCTACAGAAATAATTTTTTGATTATCCATAAATAGCAAAGTCTTACTTTAAAAAGGAGAAAAGGTGTTATAAAGTCTTCTATGTACAGTTTGATTGTATTTCGAACTCCGTTGAAGTTTGATAAATTGGAGGTATTAAATACTTTCCCAAGTATTAATTCTTTTCGAAATTGTTCAGCAATAAAAAGCAGAAACTATTTGAGACACTCTAAGAAAAATGTTTTGTTATTCTTACTATATTTCAATTATTGTTGACTTCGAAATACTATTGCGAATTGAAAAAGTTTTATACTTGGCGAAAGTTCTGAATTCCCAAGCGTTCAATGCACGCTTTTGCCATCTTAAGATGACTTGTAAAATTGAATGATATACTATGTAGGTTCCCCTTTGTGCGCTCACTAGGTGTGAGAGAATATGTGTGTAAAGTGAGAGTTAGAAATCCATATTATTTGGAGAAGAATTGAAAAGGGATTTGAACCGTATGCCATCGCCTAACTTAATATTAGATGATGTAAAAGTATGGAAAATAAATTTTTCAGCGCAATCGTACATAATGCCGCCGTGTTTATATTTGCATACATACGAAACTCGTAAAATTCCCAACACCTATACCAGTGCACACGACTCACGCTATTTCTTCGCTTTTTGTGTATTATGCAATGAAATTCCATGTTTGAAAAACAAAAGGAAAATTCACGACGTGTTAATAATGCATATGCTGAATTAAGAGTTAAAGGAAGCTCACAAGCTGTTCACGAATATAGTTGTTATACATCTTAATACTAATAAGCCTTATTATAACATCTCCTATTTAAAGCTTTGTTTCTATACCTATATTTGTTTTAATGGTATTTGTTTGTGAACAACAATAAGATTTTGTTTTCTAGGAAACATTATCATCCTTGTAATTACTGCGAGGAACGAGACAATGTATATTCCATCGCAACTTTTCAAAATACATACGACATAATTAAAAGGATTGTAACATTTCATACAACTTTATTGCACATACAACCTACACATCTCATGCAAAACTCATTGAATAAAACTACTCGATTTGTCTAATGATAAAGTTGTTCTAAACATCAGAGCTGCATACCGAAAATCCTTAAACATTTGCACTTAAATAATCCAAATTTCGTAGAATAACACTCCAAGTAAATAGGGCATTAGCTTAAAAGTGTATTCATTTTCCTTATGAAGTAAATGCTTTTCAAACTCTTGAAATTCTATGAATATACATCAGTAGACAAACAACAATCATTACAGAGTTATTTTAGACTAAAAAATTAATAAAAAATTTTAAGGAATAATTAATAAACATTCCTTCCATCAAGAAAGTTATTAAAATTAAATTGGTCCCAATTAAACCTTTATAAATTGCAATGAAATTATTATATTACAATTTAGTAAAATCAGCATTTATTGGTTTGTTTTCGAAGAAGAGCTTTTAAAATTTATGTTGATTTAAATCATATACCATCAATATTTTCAAAGATATGAAATTATCTTTAATTATAAGGCACTGAGTAATAATGATAATCTTAATAAAAATTAAATCTAAGGTATATAATAAAATAAAATACAGTCTTAGTTTGTAGAAATGAAAAGTTCTAACAAGAGTATATTAATTGTATTTTTTATTTTTGATATTGAGAAAAATGCTCGCATTTGAGTCGTTTGAATGAAGAAAAAAAAAATTAAATGTGCATCAAACTTTTAAAAAAATATACGTCGTTGAGGAGAAATCATTATAAAGTTTCAGTTATCAAATGACAAGTTTGTTCCAAGTTCCAAACCTCTGTAGGCAAAACTCGCTCTTCAAGTAATTTATTGTTGCTAACTTACTAACATACTGATGCTACATAAAACTTTCAATCAATATATAAGTAACTTTGTATCGTAAAAACATTATTAAAGTAATCAATTACTTACTGAAATTACATTTGACCGAATCAATAGTGTATTGCACTGACTTGCACGTATAAATGTGTATTAGTTTTAATTACAACTATTTCAATAATGAATTGATTTTATTAAAATTGGAATGTTTTAAAACATGCATTTATTTAACAGGAGTAATGTTATTATTTCAAAACAAAAAGAAATTTAATACAAAAAATAATTGCCATTTTATTGATTTATAAAATTAATGTAATATTAAAAATATCAAACAAAACATAACATCTGCTTTTAGTTTTTCATTTAAAAAATAAATTTAATCGAATTTTAAAAATATTTTCAGAATATTCAAATTTTATATTAAATAAGTTTTTAACTTTAAAAAAAATCATTAATATACTTGATAATGATTAAATAAATAAAAAATAATTTTATCCAGTATTATAACATCAATAATTGTATTACTCTCTTGAATATAAACTGTACTAAAACTAATTTTAGAATACTTTTTTTTTGGTTTATTTAAGGTCACATCAACTACTATAGTCATTAGCGACCGTCGAATCCGAAAACCCAGAAAAAACATCTCAGACTTTCATTCGGATTCTAACCCAAGACCACTGGCGTATAAGGAAACTATCTAGTCCACCACGCCACTACGTGACCGTTTTGATATTGTTTTTTGAAAATTTTATTTATTAATACTTTAGCTGATAAAGACATTTTCCCGACTTGGTCAATAAAAGTATATATAAGGTTATTAATGTTTGATGTCTTTATGGCTCACCAATACTCCAGAAAACCCAGAATCTTTGGGCTTAGATCTATTGGAGGTATCGGCAGATGTTGGGCCGAGCCAAGGGGTGTTCACTTTGACTTGATCAGACGCAGCCCCCTAAAACTCCATGTTACAGAAATGTGACCATTTTTACTGGATTTGCGGTAAATTAGTTGAAAACGAGTTGAACAAAGACCACAAAAACTGACGAAGACCGAAGAATTTATGGAAGTCGGCGGTTAGAAATAATTTTTTTAAACGTCAGACAAATTATTAGAATGTAACTTTTTTTATTGTGCTCATTATTATTGTTATTATATGAGAATAATTATGATAAGTATTTTTATATAATAAGTAAAATAACTCTGATAAGTTTAAGTGATAGTTTGAGACGTATGACTCTTATAGCAACACAAATAGTGAACAGCTGTTTTTCCACTAGATACCAGCGCCACCCAAAGAGCCCAAAAGTACTAAGATTTCCGTATAAATCGGTAACGTTTTATATCATTTCTCGTACCTAGGTGATAGGAGGCTGATCTGACGTCACTGGTTTGTAGTTTCTGACAGAAGCCAGTAGAGGTGTTAGAGGCCATTAGCTGTCGTTGGTTTATGGGGATTCCATCTGGTGACTGCATTTGGTTGGCACTATTATATTTAATAAAATATGCTTTTTATTTAGGTTATTAAATCCTTTTAACAACAAATTTAAACTTTCAATATGTCAATAATTAATTTTTATGAACATAATAAATGTTAATTTGATTTTTCTTTCTTATTGTATTTTAATTGAATAATGAAGATATATTTCTTCTAGAATCTATACCTTACTTATCTATACATTTTGATTTCCCGCGTCAGTCAACAAACCAGTGACGTCATTTTCAGAGATTAAAGAAACGCCGCCTAGCCAAGTGAGCATACCTTATGTATATAATAACCTCGGGGCCGAGCTACATCCTGTGAGGATTCGTTTAGCGGTCAGGGGTTCGCCGCAAGATGGACATAGAGGCCTCGATGCTTTTGTCAGTAGGAAGCTGTGCGTTAATTTGGTGTGTCCGATTCTCAGGCGAGTAAGGACCAACTCCTCTCGTCTTCCGAGATCACTAAAAATGTTTAAGTTCCCATCTAGAGGCTTAAATGATCTCTGATGGTCGAGGAAAGCTCCCCACTTGACAAACCAACTCCGTTGTAATAATTTTTTTTTTATTTGTTTGTTAACAAGTCATTTTATGAGGCCTTGCGATCCTTCAAGCCATTTTTGGTGTCCTCTTTGACAGGACGTTGACTCTCTTGTTCCCCCTTATGCCAACGTACCTAAGAAACCCACATAAAGGTCACTCGTGGACCCAGACGCCATCTGACATCTCCCACTAAGTTTCCCGAACCTCTTTATGAAGAATCAATGAACTATTATTTTTAGACATTTATGGTAAAAACATACACAAATACAAACAAAATGAATATGGGCAGTAAATTCTCATATCTCAAAAAAATATACAAAATTTAATCTGACTTTGAAGCTAAAGCATTAAAGAATAAAAAAAAACTATAAATAAATAAAACAACATTTAAAGTATGTAATTATCAGATTGGAATTTATAAGATACAAACTTCCAAACGTATTTAATATTTTTATGAAAATCTAGTTTAAGCCACGTATTTATCCGATAATACCATACGGTTTAGTTTCAATGAAATTTCTATCTTTCTCTTCTATCCTCGAATATCTTTAATAACGATGTAACAAAATCCTTATAGCTAATTCAAAAACACAAATGAAGCATTCGAGACCATTTCATAAAACTCATAGATAAAAACTAGCGATAATCATAAAAGTATTAAGCGAAAACGAGAAAGTTTTGATGACTCAAAGATATGATTGTGGAATTTAGTATGGATTATCATTCAAGCGAACCGGTACAATGCATTATTTGATATCGATTTCTCGGTCATCATCGCAAAGTATTAGTCTTATCAGTGAATAACAGGCAGGAGCAAATAACTTCAAATAAATGACCTCACAAATAATCGGTTATCCAATAGATTTATATACTAAATCGCTTCAAGTATTGAATTTGAATAAAATTAACGTGAATTTCCAACAGTTAAATGCGATTTATTTGATCAAAACTTGAACAAACTGTTCAAGTGAAGTCT
The DNA here is from genome assembly GCA_958496155.1 of Sisyra nigra. Taxonomy (NCBI): domain Eukaryota; kingdom Metazoa; phylum Arthropoda; class Insecta; order Neuroptera; family Sisyridae; genus Sisyra; species Sisyra nigra. The sequence goes on from OY292314.1 coordinate 47,365,507, forward strand.
CAACTTTTAACAAACAGAATATTAAAATGACGAACTCGAAAATGCAATTACGTTATTTAAAGATTAGCCATTTATTTTTTAAATTGGAATCCCATTTTGTCAGTAATTAAATGTTGCGTTTATCTTGAAAAAAAAATATTTTCCATTATAATCGCATGAAAAATCCGGTTGGGTTGCCTTCAGTCCCACTGATATAACATACTATGAAACGTAGTTGGGATGAGAAGGGATCATATCATCAATATTGGAATACGATTGTTAGAGGCTCCAATATCTGTTATTATAACTGTCAAACCAATTTGCAACTTTATTGCTCCTCAAATCGTTTTTTGTGCGCTTTACATAAAAATGTTACCTCAAATATTATACAGATAGCTTTTTGACGACCGCTTATAACATAAATACACGTTTGATTTAAAAATCCCGCCTTGAATAAAATATTTATCAAACCGCACATTTACTCGGCGATAAAAATATTTTTTATCAAAAAAAAAATACAATCTTTAGGTACTGTGTTTAATCTTAATATCTCAATTTAACAGCATATAATGCGCATAACGTTGACGTTTTCGATTTTCGAAAATGACCTTAGAATAAAATATCTGAAACATGTAATGTGGAAAGTTGAACATCAGAAAAGTAATAAAAAAATGTATACACAAAACTTGTATATCTCTCTGATTATTTAATGGCTTAGAAAATATAACTGGCGGTGTAAAAAATATTTATTTATATTTTTCCTCGAGGAAGACAAAAGTTGATATCTGAATCTTTCAATGGAAATCTACATGCTTTTAAATTATTTAAAACCGAGACAATGGAATTAAAAGCTTTATGGACTTGAGGTTACTTCCTCAACTTGAACCAAGCACGAACAAAAAAGTAAAATTAAATAGATTTCTGTATTGTTTTCATGATATTATAAAAATATTTTTGCATAAATTTTTAAATAAGAAATACTAAGAAACAATTTGACAATATTTTTTGTCTTACCAAATAAAAATAGAAAATGATTAATAAAACTTTGAATTTCTAAGAAAATAAAGAATGAAAATGCTGGTCGTATAAAGAATTCTATAAATAATAAATTAATTGAATTAAATATAAACTAAGACGTTTTCTAAAACTTAAAAATAAACACTTGATGTAATTTAAATGTTTAATCATACTTCCAAATGTTTTATTTAGTCTTGTCAAACGCCAAAGAATAAAAATAAAGTTCAAAAATTGAACGAAATTTTTCTTTGTGGCTATTAAACGGTTTTAATTATTAACTTAAGAAAAAGTAATCAAAAACCAGTAAATATCAAACATTTTTATTTGATTTAGAATAAACCAAAAAAGCAATAATATTATTAGCAATTAATACAAATCCGGTATCCGCCCAAACTGCTACCCGTTTCATCACTAACTATAATATAATTCAGTCAATTTTTTAATTTTTAATAGAAATTTTTACTTGTAATTTCTTTTTGACATACTTTGAACTCTCTAGAAATTACACCCGTGAATAGGTTTTTTTTTAAATTCAAATTCAACCCTCTGTAACTCTGTATTTTCCCTTCTATAAATCGAACTCCTAACGGCTTCACCTCTCTAAGTCAAACTCATAATCGGGATCACTTAAGTCGAACCGCCTGCTTAGGTTATTTATTCTTAAAAATTATCATCAAATTTTAAATTGAAATTTGATAAACAGATGTTAATAATTGATTGCGGCTGTGAAACTACCACTGGTACCTTCTCTTGAGATTAAGACACTGAAAATGGCACATTTTTGTAACTTTTTAGCACAATATTATCTAAACATTATCATTGTACGTTGATTCACCAAATTCATTTTTTTTCAATTTTTGTTAAAATTTACCGTAAACCGTAGTCTTTCCACATCTTGTGTTAGTTCTCCAATAGAAACCATGAGGCAGCCACTTTGAAATACTTTAAATTGATAAGGAAATAAATCTGCAGCTAACATAACTTCACTAATTGATCCGTATGTGTCACATGCTTAGACATTTCAGCGCGATAGACTTCTTTAGTGCTGTAAAGGGCGTCGAATGATGAATGAGTCCGAACCGATTCCAGTTATTAAATACATGTACAACATTTTTTTTCAGGTCAATTATTATTTTTTTTCGTTCGTCCCCATGTAAAACGTTTAAGTAGCTTCACTGCTAAAGTAACAAATAACAAACAATGTAAAAATAAATAATAAAAAAACAAAACTTGAGGTTGTAAATGAATAATTTTTTTTTTATTAGGGAAAGAGATTTTTTTATTAAGAACCTGGCAATGGCGTGTAAACAATTCGAAATATTGTCGCTTTGAAAACATAAAACAACAAATCTGACGTCACATTTATATTGAATTTGTTATTCCATGTTACTTGCGTCACGTCCCACGGGAACGGGATAAAAAGTATCCTATGTCCTTCTCCTGGTTCTAAGCTATCTCCCCACCAATTTTCAGTCAAATCGGTTTAGCCGTTCTTGAGTTATAAGTAGTGTAACTAACACGACTTTCTTTTATATATATATATATATATATATATATACATATATAGTTATAACCTCTTAGTCAAATTTTTGAAAAGAAAATTTTCTTTATTCAATATAAATTTTTCCACACAAAATAACATTATATTAATATGAAAAATAAATATCGCAAAAATAGCTATGTGTTAAATGCACCAATGAGATCATCAAACTGAATTAAGATAACAAGAGTTAAACATACGTTGTTAATGATCTGAAAATAATTTAATAGTTATTAAGGAGCCAAACTAAACTTATTATCAGAGATCATCTTCTCTCAATCAAGATCGATCTCTTGAAAAGAAGTTTAACAAAAAAATAATTTCTTAAGAGATTTTTACCTCCATTAATAGTTCATTTTCAACTGCAAATATTTCACCCAAAGTAAATTTAATTGGTTGAAGAATTATGGTCCTTGAAAAATGTATAACCTAAAATATTTCAATTAAAAATAATAAACAAAGCATCACATACTGTACTAAGCTTACAATTGTATCAAGTTCCTTAATGTCCACTGTATTTTGAAACTTGTGTAAAGACCATGCTAGTTTATTTCCCTGTAAAAAACTTTTGTTAGAAACAATTGTTTATGACAAACTAATTTAATTTAGTGTTTACTTTTTCCTGTGCATAATTGCAGGTACAAACCAGCCAAATTGTTTGTATGAAGTATATTACCAAGTACCACCCAAAGACTATGCTTACGCCCAATTCCAAAGTGTTTTTATACAACTCATAATACACCAAATAAATTGTAAGAGTAATGGAATATTGATTGAAAAGGATAAAGAAAAAAAATGGCAGGCTATAGGCTTCACTGAAGTTATCAAAGAGCTTGTAAATCTTTATATAGACCTTATAAAGATGTCTCAACGTGTCTTTGGTCAAAAGTTCATCACGAAAAAGTAACCGTTCCTCGGCATCGTCCAGAAGTGAAAAATTTTTCTCCATTAAATCAAAAATTTTTGAAATATGTTCCAAACGATGTCGAATATTAACAACAAAAAATATATATTGTAAATAATAAAAATTCGATGGTAGAAATGGAACGTACATCACCAATACGTAATACAAACCCCATTGAATGGATTCATAAACATAGCCATCGTATATAACCGATGATACACTAACAATGCTGACAACAACAATACTAACGTTTACAAATATTTTAATTTTACGGTTGCAAAACGGATAGCCAAGTTCTGAAAAAACTTGATCAATTACAATTAACTGATTCACTATAAATTCAAAGTTGCGCCGTTTCATGCAAATATAAATGAAAATGAAATTTAAGAGAAAATATTGGCAATCATTCAATAAATATATGGACAATGATTCAACAGGACTTGAATAGTTGACAGAATCGATTAGATTGTCTAAATTGCCGGTCCAGACAAAACCAAAATTCAAAATAGCAAAGAATATAACCGTGACAAAAACTGACATTTTGGAAAATGAAATTTCTTGGTTTTTTCGATCGTATGTGAAAGGATAGAAGCCCGTGTATTTGGTACAAATGAAAAAAAAATGAAATGAGGAGTAAAAATCAACACACATTTTTAACAATAAGTATTATCTTTCCCGTTATTTAATATTTTACACCAAGTAGTTGTGCTTATATATGAAAAGATAGAAAGCTTTTCATTTTGTTTTATCGAATAATTAAATAGTTAAGTACTTGAAACGTCCTACAATAATTTTTCATTTTTAGCTGACATTTTTCAAGAGACATATTAAGTCACATGTATGATTTATATTACTTACGTTAATTATGACTTGTATAAAAACGATATTAATTTCTTGATAATTATAGGTTTTAAGAGTTCTATATAGAAAAAGAAAAAGCAGTTTTTCCAATATTTTAAAAGGAATAGAGTAAAACTAAGGTCGTCCATATTTCAGTGTGAATTAAATCAACCCTATACCACCAATATCTTCTTTACCACCGTTTATATGGGTTTTATAATCAGGTAAATCGCTGAAATACATTCAACTTGATAAGGTTTTAAATGTAATTAAAGAAACTTAGAGGAATACTTTTTTTAATAAAAAAAAAAATTATAAAAATCCGATGATTTAGTTAAACGTCACTATTTCATCCCCTATTTTCATCCTTAGGTGGTGGATTTTTTTCTTCAAATTGAAATGTGAACAATTTAAAGGTACGAGGTACGTAATAGAAAAAAAAATATCGAAATCGGGTTAGCCAGGAAAAATTTATTATTTCATCCCTAATTTTTAACCTCTTTTGAGTGGAGTATCTTATAAAAAATGGGTATGAGATTAATTTAAAATTATGATCTACCAATAAAAAAATAGAATTATCAAAATTGAGCTATCCAATAAGAAGTTGATATTTCATCCCTTAGTTTTCAACCCTTTAAAAGTAAACGATTTGCTTCAAATAAAAAAGGAACCACACGGAAAGCACCAGCTTTCAAATAAAAAAAAAATAACCAAAATCGCTTCACCCAGTCGAAAATTCTGAGGTAACAAACATAAAAAAACATAAAGTCGAATTGAGAACCTCTACCTTTTTTTGAAGTCGGTTAAAGAGTAAACATAATTCAAGCTTAAGAAAATAAACTCCTGTGTACAAAGAGAGGAACTACAAAATTCTTAGCACAAGCACTATTCATAAAATTAAAAAAAAATTCTTATGATCGCGGCACGACAAAAATTTTAAAATTCTAATCAAATTTTATAATGGTTCGATTAAAACAGTCATTCTAAATGTGCTTTCAAGGCGGTCAGTCAATTTATTAATTTTTTCCCGTTTTATAAGATGCCAGGAGAAAGACTTGTACAGATTAGGATTTATGAACAGGGGAAAGATTTCAACATTATATTTTATGAAGAAAACAACTTTCCATTGAACTATTAACTTTATTCAGTCATTTATAACAGTAGCTAACTTTTAAACAATAAAAAAAAATATAGTTTGTTGTTTTCATACCTCTCCGTGTCATTCCCCTGGCCCTTACAAGACAGGAGAGATATAAACAGGGGAGATACTTTTTAGTAACAAAAATAGAAATAATGACAAATGTATTATTTGCACGTAATTAACCAAGAAAAGTTAGAATCTATACACAACGAGAAGTAAATATACGAATGAATTAAAATTTTTAGATGTTTATTTTTCAAAAAAAAAAAACTAACCAGGGGAGAGACTCAATTCACTCGTTCTCAACTGTATCCACAGAGTGTCAGTAATGAAATAAATGACAAAATGACTGCATACCTAGTTTGAGTGACGTTGATTACAAACTATATACCCTATATACCCAATGACGTTTGTTCAAGGTCCTTAATTCCCGCGAGTCTGTAAACAAATACCGATCTTACAGTAAAATAATCATGTCAGGGGACGAAACGCAAAATACTGGGGACAAAGTAACGTAAAGGGACGTAAAAGTAATTTTTTTTAAGAAAATAAAATATCACAAAATTTTACTTGCTTGATAACGATAGTTGATTTAAATTATTTTATTAAAATGTATAATTTATACAATTTATTTGATTTCCAAGTACTTAAAATTACAACTAAATAAACGAAATCGGCCCGGGGACAAGCCAGGGAAGAGATGTTTTCCAACTTTGAGGTGAGATTGTAACTAAATTAAATAAAATTAAGAAACGAATTTCAGTGACTACACTTATATGAGCACGAGTTTTAAGAGATAATGACATTTTTTTTTGTAAATTTAAAAAAAAAGTGATTTTTTGTTATGGACGTCGAATTAACAGCTTAACTGAGAATGACCCATTTAATAAATTTCACTTGATTTGTTATAAGATTTTTGAAAAAACACGAAATTGTTTTTGTGTTTAAAGAAAGTATGTTAATAAAGAAATAATTGAAAAAAACTGCAATAAAAAGGTTGTCAGTTTCTTTGCGATACTGTGCATCAGATAATACGAGACATTTTTATGTGATTCAACCATTGAAACCCATTTGGTATTTTGAAATGTAGGCAAATGGGATCGAGCGAAAGCTACATGCACGTACATATTAATACAAATACACGTTGACTTCCACATGCATGCACGTTCACATACATAAGTATAGAGCCTGAGCTTTGGATAATGTCAACCGTTTTTTCCGTCATTCAATTTCCTCTGTCACATACAATATACAAATAATAGTTATCTCGAACGCGTTACATTGCAAGCCCTCAACCCCAGCCACCCTCGCCCGCAACTTCTGCTACAACATTGGGTAGACGTGAAATTGATTTCATTTATTACCTCGATTCTTGTGACAGTCAAATTTCCATCTTCAGTGATGCGAATAGTTCATAGGAATGCCTCATATCTTTAGCTGCCAGACGTCCTCTCCCACCCTTTCAACCCTCCGACTCACATCAGCTCAGAGCTTTCCAGTTTACTTGATCGAATGGTGGCACATTGGTGGTGTTTTGGGTTACGTTATAAAATTGTAAAGGATTTTTATTTAATCATAATATAATGCTCGTCTTTACATTACGTATAAAAACACAAATGCCACCCACCCTACCATACTCAAGACGATTCTCAATTCAAACTTGATATCTTTTGAAAACTTTTAATTTTTCGCTAAATTTAATTTATGTTTGATCATTGAAATATTTTATTCTTAATCGAGTTTGGCTCAATCGAAATTCGTTGTCTTATCTGTTTGTGTGTCAATGACGTTGACCTAGAGGTTATCTATTAAAATATTAGAGTAAGTTGAATTAAAACAGACCTCATTTCTTTAATATATTTTATTGCAAAAGTTTTCTTCAGTAATTACGTTAAGGGTGCGCAAAGCGTTCCTCAACAGATAGCAAACAGCATGTAATAGGTAATAACTGTTATCTTTCGAGCTGTACAAGGGTATACGTTTAGTTTAAAACTTGTTACATTTTTCACAATTAAAATTGAACATAAGTGTAGTTTGTACTTTTCTGATTACACTCCATTTACTTCTATATTTCTTCATAAGTTTTAGAGTTAGTGTTACAAATTTTATTTAATTCGAACTAAAAAAAATAGTGCTATCTTTAAAATTCAAAACTAGTTCTCGCAATTAGTTCGTCTGTATTGCTTTGATAAAAATCGTCGAGTTCTTCAACTTCTTTGCCGCTTCTAAAACTTGAGCTGTTTCATTTTGTGATGGCATTTCGAAAAGTAGTGCGCCATCTGAGGTTTTAACAACACGCTGTGCTTCCAAATCGGGCAAATTTAATACTTCCCATAAAATGAAATTAACCATATCCTTAATACCGTCATCTACGACGTTTGGGATGAAGCCGGTTATTGCAATTCCCTGGTTTAAAGTGGGATTGACGTCATTTTTTTGTCCATTGATGACTGCCGATGTGTTGGTCTGTTGAAGGTTTTGAAGTCTTTTCACTTCAGCTTGGGATACTTTTAACGATTCAATTAAGCGGTCGACCACTTGCTGGCATGATTGAAGTGACATTTCTTCACTAGGGGACGAGCTGGACTGTGTCTTGGCACTTTCTGAGCTGCTTGGTTTTTTTGATGCTGATATATCAATTAAATCTAAACGAAATACATTAAATGACAATGTAAAGAAGTATCGAAATTAAATTTACCTTGTACGACATATATTTGGTTTGTGAGTAGATATCCCAGGTGGTCTTTTAGTACATATAGCCAAAATGTAATTATGTCTCCCTTTTTCAATTTCATGTTGTTGTTTCGATAAGTCCACCGGCCGTCTGGAGTTTTTTTCAAAACATCCTTAGATAATTGGCCCGCTTCTAAGTCTTTAATTGGGTTATTTATATTGCCGTGAAATGCAATCAGCTGAATTCCTTCCTCGTCTGGGATTGACACGTGCAATCCTCGAGGTTTGAATACTTCCACCCTGGGTTCAGGAACTTGATATGTCGCACTAGTTAACGATGTTAGTAGCAGTAGAAAGACAGTGGAAGTTGTAAGGAATGAGAACATGTTCGTAACTGTAGCATAGAAATTGGAAAACTATTTGAGATAAATTTCTTTGTTAGTTAAATTTAAATTTACACCAGAATTTTTTAATGTACTTTAATTTAAAGAAACATAAATTATTTAATTCAAAGAATTTATTACTTTATCTTAACAAAATGCAGGGGAAATCGTTTATAACGAAATCGCTTAAAACGAAATTTTATGAAACAACCTGTGGTTCCGACTATATATACATATATATATAGGTAACTTTTTTTCGTTTATGATGGAATTGTTTGATACAAAAAAATATTTTTGGTTCCTCCAGTTTTGTGAAAACGATTTTCGATTGTAGGTATTCATTATTATGATTAATCATTGATTGTACATAAATGTGTTTTACTTTCTTACAAAAAAAAATCGTTGCAATTTAAAAAAAAAGTATTTTTGACTATAGGAAAAATTAACTTTTAAATTCATTAAATGCTAAATATTTAACAATTTTCCTCTTGTAGGAACCCAACTTTTTTTTTGTGTTTTAAATCGTTTTAACATCTAGGGTCATATCACGACTGTCTTAACACAGACAATTTCTATTGGTTAATTTTAATCTTAGGTCTAGGATTCAACGGGAATTAAGCCCGTACCACTTGACGCATGAAGTGGAGAACTACTGCTCTAAACACTACGACGATAGGTGGTCTTCCCAAATTTTAAGAAGCAATTATTAAGGGGTATTTTAGTCTAGAGGAATGAATTGTTGAAGTGAATTTTTTTCAGGTGTAATAAAAAAATCCAAATAATATTTTTACCAGCCATTATTTTACCAAATATTTAATAATGCTTGAAGAATGCATAAAAAGAAAATCAAAGGAAAATATTCAAAATTCAAAACGTTACAGGCTGAAGTGGGGAGTCTCAAAAAATTGCGCTCCCTGTTTGTCACGATTGAAACCCTCCTAGTTATCCGAAATCAAAAAATCAAATCAATTCTTAATCCAAACAAATGTTAAAATCGTCCAAAATATGGAAAAGTCAAAAAAAAATTTTCGCCAAATATAGGCTGTTTTAAATAAAAAGACATTGTTTGACCAGTTCTTTTAGCTTTTCCGAATTTTAAAAAAATAATAATAATTGAAATTTTGTTATAGTTTTAGGTAGTACGATAGAGTAATGTATAGAGAAGGCTCACATCAAATTTCAAGTAAATTGGTTCCGTAGAACTTGAGATATCATGGCAACCGTCTAGAAAAAATTAGTTTCGAGAAAACGCGTTTAAAGTTTCAGAAAAAATTACGTACAGTGGCTATACAATGATCGTAAATATTTAATTTTTTTAAATCAGCCATTCTTGCTACAAAAATAATTAAAATTTTGAAAAACCCTCTTAACGACACATTTAAAAGGTTAAGCAATGAAAGTAGGAATGGAAAGAAAAATCGATTTTTTAAATTTTTAGATTTGAATACTCCCGTTAACATTGTATACCAATGATAATGAGGCAATCTGTGTTTTTTATATTTTTAAAATATGTTTCGCAACAATTTTTATAGGTAAAAACAGAAATATAAAACTACTTTAGTAATAAAATGATTTCATCATGAGAATAAATAGTTGAAAAAACGCCTTAAAAAATTCAATTAAATTTTGGATCCACACGTAAACGTTAAAATGTAAAATCAAAGCAAAAAAAATATTTTCAAACACTTTCCATTTCCATTATTTATACATATTGTTCCGATTTCAATTAAAATATATATAACAAAGTTCACTAATCGTTAATTAAATTGTTAAAATAAATGACATTACTGCAAACGTACGAGTTTCACAACAAAAAATTGCGCCATTTTATTCAAATGAAAAAAATCTGAATTGTTTCCAATTCAATTTAAAACAAACGGTACACATAAGGAAGTGCAAAAAGATTCAATTAGTAACGATCTTATTATGAACAACTCGGGTTTTTTTCTAATTATCATTTGTACAATTTCGCTCTTGAAATTGAATAAAAGGTATAGAGAATGATAAAACAATGAATAGCCACGAGAATAAAGATTCATATTATAGACGGAATGAATTGATATTTCTCTAAATCAACACACAGTATTATTATTAAATAACTCACGTTTCCGATACGTCTTATTAAAGCAAACAACTTTGGTTAAATTAGAAAATACTAAATAAAACAATTTTAATATCATCGCGTATTTGGTAAATAAAATATGCCAATCTTGCACGTTTAATTTACAACAATATCAACAAACACTGTTTCGAGTTTCAATCACAACAAAATACAAACAGAACAAACCTTTGTTTCGCAAATTAAATAAATAGTCGGTAAATTTTAATTATTGAAAACAAATAAAGTTGATATTTTGCGGCAATATTAATTCCGTTTTAACCTTCACTGTCTTTCGTTAGAATCTCACTCGCTTATCTCACATAAACACGAATTTATTAATTTCTTGCTCCTCTGCCTGTAGTTTGTGTTTTTCCATAATTTTTTTATCTTATAAAATTAATACCTCCACTCTTTCAAACAAGAGTAGGAATATCTATTATATCCTAAAAAAATTATCAATTTATCTTAACACTAAGAAGTGGGTATATAATTATAAACTTACGTTAACCACTTAGTTTATTATAGCCATATCTATAAAATTAATCTGCAAAAGTTAAAATACAAAGATTTATCTTACTTTTATGCAAATTAAACTTGAAAATTTATTAATTCAATAAATATAATTGTTGCAAAATAAGTATTTTATTTTTTGTTTAATGACTCTTTTAAATCCAATTAAACCAAACAATCATAAAGTAGAATTTTCTATAAGGAGACTTAAAAATTCAATATATTCTTAGATTTTTATTTTGATATTTATGTAAATATCATTCAATTTTTAGATAGTCATTTGTATCTATGAGTATGGAAAAACTTGTTTTCTCCAATAATAAATAATCTTAATTTTTAACTCTTATCTTCTATATTTATAGTTATATAGACTTAACTTATTATAAGTAAATTAAACTGAAACCGGCAGCAGACTCAATAACTCATAAACATAACCATGACCTTTTGGAAGATATAGTAAAAATTGATTAAGGTAGGTACTTTTAAACAATTATTAATTATATATATTCAATTATGTATCTAAAACAGTTGTAATAAAGAAATGAAACGTAGTGAATCAACAATTGTATACTTAAATTAGTCTCATTTCTTGAAACTTCTACACAATTATTTTATTTGGCTGAGATAATCATGCTTTACTTAAAACGTTTTTAAGGTTTTAGGATTGTTAGGATTTCACAGATCAAAGAACTGATATTTGGAATTCTTTAGATGACTTTAACGATATTAAAGTTTTCATTGCATCACCTGGTTGTTGTTTTGATCTTACAATTAGTGCGAATCAATCAAGAGTTTAATTAAATACTAGATAAACGGAGGTTTTTACAAACAAAGATTTCCTTGTTAACTTTGAATAACTGAAGGTTGGGTTTTTCAACTTACTTTAAAAATGAGCTATCGATTATTATTGTAAAACAAAGTTTTTGTTACCTCTATATATCCTACCTATATCCTTGTGATAACCGTTTGTATGGAAAATGCAGAAAGGAAGAAATATTTATCTACAATTATTTTTATAACTACTTTTGCGTTTTTAATGTAACAATGTGAAATCAATTATCAGGTATTATTAGTATTACTATAATTAAATTGAATACAACTAGGTATTTTTGCTGCACGAGCAAAAAATGCCCTTCAACCTTTATGTGATTGCATATTTCTATTTATAAGATGCATAATTGTTTATTTAATTTCCAATGTATTGAGTTCGTTAATCAAATTGTCATAGTATTAAATTTTTTTAATATATCCTACTGAAAGCTTAAATTTGTTTCTATAGGTAAACATTTTTACAATTCATTATGTAAACTTAATCGTCATTGAAATTGGGAAGTAAATATTCGTAAAATTAATAAGAAAGGTACCTCAAGTATATCTTGCCAATTCGTAATTTTAGATATAGCAATGTGCATAAAACGTATCAGTTTTTATCTTTGGAGAGATATTTTTATAGGTTGGGAACTATACCCTTAAAACTAATTCCTTTTGCTCTTTACTACTGTTACATAATCACATTTCTTTAAGAATAAAACTTTTTTTTAATTAAAAAATGATAACAAATTCTGGTAGTCATTATATGTAAATTATCAGATTTAAAATTAAAAAGCTATTGGTTAAAATTTACAATCATCTATCTGATTTAAGCAGAACTTTTTTTTGTGTTTAAAGTCGCTTTAACATCTAAGATTATATCACGACTGTCTTAACACAGAGAATTTCTGTTGGTCAATTATATCTCAGGTCTAGGATATTAAGTCTAGGATTCAACGGGGATCGAACCCACTACCACTTGACGCATGAAGCGGAGAGAACAATTGCTCTAATCACTACGCCAATAGGTGGTTTAAACAGAACTGAAATGGGTTTTTCTGTATTTTTGAACACTTATGAAAAAGTTACAGCTAACAAGGAAAAACACGGTTCTAAGAACAAAAATTTTACTCCACTCAGATAATAGATAGTGGGCACTATCCCATTATTCATTATAGAATACTGTAATTATGCAAATACGTTTTCCTTAATCAGAATTCATTTTTTTTTTATTTTTACGTGAAGTTCTTTATTATTTGGTTTCTTTGTTGAAACTAAAACCATGCAAACATTTATAACAGATATAATAAAAAAAGAAAACGAATTACTTACAAATGTGTTGTTAAGTATAACAATAATTATAATATATTTTCTTTCTATATTTCTCATTTAGCATTAATCCTTTTAATATTCTTAATTAAATAATCCATTTCTTAATCCTTTAAAATTTTTAAATCATCTTCTAAAATATTTTCCCACAGTAAAGTATGATTCTAATTGTAAATGGATGAGAGAAAAATTCCTAAAATTTACTTATTCGAAAAAGCTTACGCTCAAGGGAAATGTTGCATATCACGTGAGTTACTGTGTCACAATCAGAGACGCATCAAAGTTAATAAAAAGAGGTATAACTAAAATGATAATTTATATCGGGCTTATAGTAATCTTTAATGATTCAAAACTAGGCGATACTCAACAACGATGTCCACACTCATTGTTAGTTCAATATTAAAATTCTTAACAAAATCTCAACAATTAATTCAACATAAAAATAACTTAACTCGTATCCATAATCTTAAGTGTATAAACTCGAGTTAGTTAAATAATAAAGCAACTGAGTTGTCATTGTACCGATTCGCTTTCCACAAAGAGTAAATAATGAACGCCAAGGATCGGATTCATCGATTCTTAAGAGCGTTAACTATAGTATCAAAAAGTAACTAATAGTATAAAGTTTAATCTAGTAAATACGTAACTATTAAAAGGATATACTACAGTTCCTTACAAATTTTTACAGCAGAAGGTTGGCTCTTATAATGGGATAGAATATAAGTTTAGCTGGGTAGAAGGATTGAGATACATGCCTAATTTGTTTAGGCTTGCATACTGTAGTCTACTTTCTCCACTTCAGAGCCGCACGTGAAAGGAAGACTGTCAACGATTATCATGTAGAAAAATTAGGTTCTGCAATTATAAGGACTGTACTGCATTGGTTATTGGCAACAATAAATATTCTAGAGCAACCCATTCAAGAGAACCGTATAGCTCTATTTTTTATAAACATTTTCAAAGAATTGTTTTTTCTTAAAGGACCACCTTTTTTGGATTGTTTGGCTTGTCTTATTGTACTCTAAAAATGCTCATATAAATCTGTATATAGAATTGAAGTACTGTCTGAGAGTGCCATTAATGTAGCATCTTTAGCCTTTAGGAGTCAGCTTCGCCGTTAGCACGGATTCCTCTATCGATTAGATTTTGGAATCCAAAAAAGATTTAAGAACGTATCATTGGGATTACTATTTAGGAATAGATTATAGGTACTTTTATTATATCAAAAATATATTGACTGGTTTTAACGTTGTCTATAAGTGATATGAGCTCAGAACAGCGCTTAGTGAGTCATTATACCTATGTATATATAAATATAGAGATTTCTAATTTATTTTGAACTTTTATTTTATCAGGTAATTACGGTGGAAAAAGTACACATCAGGATGACTCTCTTACATGCATTTTCGTCGTATCAATTAGCTCTATTTGCACTATAAACATATAGTTAATGATATTAATTTTGAAACCTGCGCCTTTTTTTGGAGCTTTTTAGTAATTTTTCATTTAAAATTGTAATTAATTAGTGAAGGTAATAAGTGTAAGTGAGTGAATAAGTAATTCATTCATCAATTAGTGAATCTAATAATTAAACAAATATTGATACTGAGATCACTTGTGTGTACCAAATTTCAACTCGATTGGATATTGGGAAATAGAACATCAATTAAAAGATTCTGTAAACACATAAAATTTATATCAAAGTAATAAATTAAATTTAAATATGCTTACGATTCAAATAGAGTTGTTTGTAACTGCTTTTTATGATAAGCCACTTACGAGATGAAACAAATGTTAACATAACTGAAAATTTAAGCCCAAAATTAAAGAGTTCAATCCCGAACCACTGATTAAAGTATCATTTTACAATTCATAAAATTATCAACCAATCCTGATTGCTTTGTGTTAAATTCGTTCAATCACTTCGACTCCCTTCACATTAATTACCTAATCATCAGTTTTAACCTTGGCTCATTCCAATATACCAGCAATTATTAAATTATTGTGTAACATAAAATTTTTATTGTTTCTGCTTTAATTATTCAAAATACCTTTGTGCTGAATAAAATCATTTTACGTTAATTAACGAATTGTTTTTATCTGTCAAATACAGCAACCACTTATTTCGTTATGTTTGTGAAAATTTTGAATTTATCTCAACATTACTTTGAATTTTTGTCAACTGAAACGGTTTTTTTTTATTGAAATTGTTATTTATTCATTCGAATACTAGAAATCAAACGTGGAAGCTTTGATTAGGTTGACTTTGTCGAGAATAACACAAAATCAATATGTTTAATTCTTTACAAGTCTTCGTTCTATTATCTGCAATGCTTTGTATTCTTTTATTCATTAACTCTTTGATGTTACAATTTGGCCTAAGGAGCTCAGTTAAATGTTCAATGGATTGCTACTTTCTCACGATATATTATATACAGATCAAAGGTTTAACGAAATTTTGCACGAAACCAAAAAAGTATTTGGAATGGAATGACTTTGTGCTTCTGGCATGAGTAAGTAATAAATTTTGATTTACTGTTGTAAAACTGGATTTTTAAAAGGTATAATTGGTTATACAATTATTATAGGTGTTAAGCGGATTAATAAATAAATAAGGTGGAATTAATAAATATGGTAACTTATGCAAATTGAAATTGCAATCGTTAATAACTTCATGAATATTAAATGTTCGATATAGTTTGAAAAATTCAAAAATAAAATAATAAGTTGTAATTATAATATAGGAAAAATGTTTATGGAAATAGACGATTATTAAAGGATTAAATTGTTTAACGGGCATTTAAAATTCAAATCAGAATTTAATTAATGAAAATAATGAAGTTTTCATTCATTAGCGCCTCGTCGTTTTTATTTATGGGGTCGGGCTGGTGAAATGCTTTATATCTTGTTGTCTTGTAATCGAATCCGAATGAAAATTGTGTCCGCTTCGAATATTTTACAAAACAGATTGCATTGCAATGTTTAATGTTATTCGATTTAAGAAGATATGTCTGAAAGCAGATACGTGTTTGCCAGCCGGCTCCATTACTCGTTCGTTGATTCACACACGCAAATTTATTGCCAAACAGATAATGTTATGTAGTAACGAAAGCACCCTTTTCCGTTCCCATGTTTGTTTTTCCATGCCATGTTTTCCGTATTGAAAACTATTATGGATTGATAGGATTTATTTACATCGCTCGAACAAGATATAGTGAAGCCGCGTGATTAAATTCTTACAAAACGCTTTTCAAATGCATCGAGAAAAGAGCGAAAAAGAATCGAAGCCACATGACAGACTAACTGATTCGCCTGCATAGAAAATTTCATCAATTGGTGTGAATAAATTTAGAGACTTTAACTTATGGCAAATCGAAATCATTGTCTTTATAAAGTAATATCTGGAGGATTGCACAAAACTTATACGATCATATTCTTTTATGTTATCAAGCCGCGGTAACGTCAAGTGGAATACGAGGTTGTTATAAGGAAGATGTCTGGCGAAGAATATTTCAATTTTGAAAGTTCTGTATGTCAAATGGGGTTAGATTCAACGTCATTTTCTTTATGCTTGAACGAAAAAAATTATGGACCCATTCAATTCTCGCTTGTTCGACACCGGCTGTGATTTGGATGATAATAAATATCAGGCTTTTCGCTTTATCTTATGAGAACCAAAAATATGAATATTGAATTTTTCTCATCTTATTAACTCATTGAATCAATTTTCTTTTTTTAAGACGAACATAAAACGTTGGCGTCAAATGCTTCAACTGGGCAGCTTTTAAACAATAAAAAATGTCTTTCAAATCTTTCAAGGATAATATTTTAATTTTTCTACACATAAGATTTTTCTTTGAAATCAATTTCTAAAATTAATTTCTTTATTACTATATAATAACTAATTGATTAAATAATAAAGAGACAAGACGAAGTGTAGACAATTTTCATCGTGGTTTTTCAAACTTGGGATCCTAATTTTTTAAAAGAGAAACGACTTAAAGTTTAGACTATAGAAGAAAAAAACTTAAGCAAAATAATATAAAACCTTACGTTACGTGTTAAGCTTATTACAGTCCATTTGATAATCATGATAACGTCATAATATATTTGCAGATAAGATACCTATTGTTACACAAATATATGTAACTCGAAGTCGAGTAAAATAACATTGAAATTTATATTTTTTAAATTAAAAATGAAATTAGATTTGCTTCTAAGGATAAATAAAATTTAATCTTTCGTTTATATTGTTACTAGCTGATACCCGCTCGCTTTGCTGAGAGTATCTAAATTTAGTTGATTGATAAATAGATTCCCTACCTTCATAGAGAAATATAAATTAATCTTTTTTGACAGAAAAACTTTAGATCCAAAGTAAGTTTATCAAAATTCTTAAGACTACTTTTCTAGGACGAGATATTAACTATCTCACAGGTTCTATACGATTTTAACTATAAAAGGGTCTTTTAAGAAAATTTGAAAATCTGTCATATCAAATGTCATTTAAAACCGTGCAGCTATTTAAGTAGAAAATATTAGAAATTATGCTACAGGAACCGTACCTTTTTTAGGATAAATGTAATTCAATATGTCATGACCTAAAGTATCTTTAACAAAACTTCATTAAAAGTAGTTCCGTTAAGTAATTGTTAATTATTTAAAAATGTAGTATATTATTTTAATACGTTTATTTCTAATTAATATCTTCGACAAAGAACAATAAAGAAACTCAAATTTATTGAAAAAATGTAATTATTCTTTTATCGGGTGTTAATTAAAATTCATAATATTTATTTTCCAGTAAAAATTTTTAATTTTATAATTTAAACTTTGTAGAGATTTTTTTCGTTACTATGTAAAATTGGTCAGGCCTTTTTGAGGAAAATGCTTTAAAATGTTATTTTACGAACTTTAACAAATTTTTTTTTAAATACACGGTTCCTGTAGGATTCAATTGTTTTGTTATCCTATGAGAACCGAGGATGATTCCGGCATAAGAAGCTATCTATATCATTTTCTGCCACGTTGACTACCACATGGAAGCGGATTGTATATTGTATCAAAATTTGAGCTCAATAAATGTAGAATTTTTCGAGTTTTGTCCTGGAAAAGGACCAAAATAATATTTCTACATATATAAGAAGGAGATATCAATAAAACAGTCACTACGTATGCCCGTCGTATAAAATAGCCAGC
This sequence comes from Sisyra nigra, assembly GCA_958496155.1. Classification (NCBI taxonomy): domain Eukaryota; kingdom Metazoa; phylum Arthropoda; class Insecta; order Neuroptera; family Sisyridae; genus Sisyra; species Sisyra nigra. Next base: position 47,383,933 of record OY292314.1, read on the forward strand.
CGTTCTGCCAACGCTTTTTAAATCTCTGATATCTTTTAAAATATTCATTTTGATGATATGCTCTAAGGGGAAACTATGATCTGCATTGAATGCACAACGTATCTAATGTATTTAATTGGATAAGGAATAATACTGTATTGTTTAAAATAGCTTCGTATATAACCAATAATTTTTTGTAAAATATGTAAAAGATAAAATGGTTCCTGTGGGTTATCCTTAGGAGACAGACATATACCGTCGCGGACATTTTTATCAATCTTTTTAAGATTCACATTTTGCCGCATATTAGTTTGATCTATATCGTAAGGTTTAACCAGCGTTTGCAATTTAAGTGCACAAAAATATGTTTGTTATGACATCACATTACACATATTTGAATTTCCCGATTTTTCTTTACTATAATATGCTTTTTTTGTACTTAAAAACCTTCCTCTTTAATCACTCTATCAATTGCTGAAAACTGCATTTAATTACGTTTTGTAGTTTAAAAGATCTAAGGGAACAGACAGCGGAAGCAACTTTGTTTTATACTATTTAAAGATCATTGAAAAGTTTAAATTCAGTTTTCATTAACATAAAAATCATTATTATTGTAGATATTTCAAGAATATATAAAGATCAAATAAAATTCTTTTTATTTCAAACACCAAGAACACAAAAAATATTTTACCGAAATAATATACGCATCGATTTTTGTGTGATAAAAGTTTTTAAATCAGCCTATTCCAAGTAGTTCATTATTTTTATACTTGGAACAAGAAAAAAAGTTAACTCTTGATTATACAAATAACAATTTGAATACAATTTCAAATTTTTACCTTCAAAATAATTCCATCTCTAGGCACTTTTCGTATAATTTCATCCCGTTGAAAAAAATATCCTCGTTACTATCAACTTTCCTAGAAACTATTTTTTTAACAAAGTAGATGAACCTGTGTTAAAACTTTAGCCATTTAAATCTTGAATGTTCTACGAAATAGCTTTCGAGAACAGCCAAGTTAAAAGCCAATTATGTGGCAAACTGAAACAACTAAAAGTCTATGTGAAAATTTAGACGCACAAAGAATCCTTGTAAAATGTAAATTTATTTGATAGTTTTCTTTTTTAATTTTTTATAGTTAACCTTTTAGGACGCATGTCAATAAAGTGCATGATATATTGAAAAATATAATCTTAAGCGATGTCAATAATATATTATAAAATCGTAATAACATTTATTATAAATATGATGATAGTGTTCTGAAAAAATGGAAATAAACTCATCTGATTTGATCATATTTAGCGCATGAGTAAGCTTTGCTTTTTATGAAAAAAATATTACAGAAAAAAGCTGGAAAAGCGCAGTTAAATTTTATCAATGAAAAGCAAAGATAGATAAGAGCGGCTGGGAAGAGATAAAGATTGGAAACCGGAATAGAGTTTCCACTACACATTGAAAATATAAAAAAAAATAAAATATGAAAATTGTAGTTTTCTAGCTCTGGTCCAGTAAATGAGATGAAATGAAATATAACGTTATAATAACACGAACAATTCAAGTAATTGCAACAACTAGTTTGAGTCGGTTGATGAATTGCAATAATTTTTACTCGACTAGAATTTAATGTAATGATAAAAAGTGTGTGAAGAGATCTCTTAGAATTTCGCTCACACATGATCACTTTTTCCGACGCGTTTGTGTTTCAAGATGTTCTTTATTTGACATATATATTTATTACACTTCTTCGTTGTCTTTATATCAAGTCTGAACTTAATATAAAATATATCTTCCAGTATAAATTAAATACGCGAAATGTTTTGCTCGCTATAATTTTCAAACAAACTGAACAATTTTAGTGAGGATATAAATTGTGTACCCGGAAATAAGGAACATTTAAATGTATTAAACGTCTTTGTTTATTATCGCAGAGAAAAACAAATCTGGCAAACTTTGCAAAGTCAATGGGATAAAACTAAGGGATTATTTTCAAAATATCACTTTGTATAATTTAATCAAGGTAACGTGGAAACGTTTGAAGCTTCCATGTTATACATTTTAGTTTAATATGGGATTGTTGATATGTTGATATTTTCAAATGATTCGTCCTATTAGCAAACACGTGTTTTAAATGATGTTATGCAATGTTTGTTCTATTAAAATTTAATTTTTATCAGAAAAAAAGTGACTGCGTGTACTTATGTACGCGCGAGACAAGTAATATCCTTTTGGCATAATTAAAAATTAGATTTTATTAATTGCATACAGATAATTAATTAAAATAAAATTTAGAGAATAATATTTTAATTTATATCAATAGCAGCACTTGAAAAAGAATATATATACATTTTTTTTTACTAATACTTGCGAATAGTAAGTAAATAATATTAATCCAAATATTCAATTTAAATCACTACTGAATATAATTCGTAGAGTGGATACTTTTACGAAAGGTGCGGTTTTTTTGAATTTTAGTACGACGCGTTGAACAGAGATGACGGGGCAATGTCCAAAATGCATTTAAGCATTACGGACTTGCGCTGTGAGGATCAAATAGACCGATACTTACGCCTCTTAGAACAACGCACCGTGCTAATAGCCTAAGAGGTAATTTGACGTTTAACACGTTTTTTCCGAGTCACCGTTTGCACAGTAAATTTTTGTTTTTCTGACTATTTAATGGCTGAAATACTGTGAAAAACTATGGTTTACAATGGAAATAAAATCCAAGAAAAGCTGCAAGACGTTTATAAAATTTGTCAGAATCATTTTTCTGGTAAACAATTCATGCATGCCATGAAAATGAAGCTTCATAGAAATTGCGAAAAAAGTAAGTAGCTACTTGTCAAAGTAAATGTCTTAATCTTAATCTTATTCTTAACTTGTTTTACTAAATTATTATTCTAAGATGGTTGATTCAAAGATTTCGTGATAACCAAGCATATGCATGTAATACAGATGGCATTTTCATCACTAAAGTCTAAACTCCAAATAGTATGATTACAGCTACTGCAAAATTAGAGAAAAGTAATAACTTATTTATTAATACTATGTGTCATTTTTATATATAAATATTTTCTAAATAAAATATTAAAAATATATTTAAAGAATTAATTATTTTTAATTTAAATATATAAATAAATAAATAAGTAAATAAAAAAAACAAAAATTCAAATTATGTGCGCCTAGTTAAAAAAAATCGAGTTATTTTGGGGCCAATTTCATCCTGTTAATTTTGCGTCACCCTGATGCGCGCGCATCTTAAAATTTCACTCTTAACATTTTTTCATTAGGTACGCGCCTAAAGAAGTATAACTTCAAAAACTTTGATTTAATAGATCTCATAATTGTCTTTCAGATCATAAACTAAAAACAATTATAGTTTCGATATTTTATGGTTGGAGACTAATAATTTTTAATAGATACATTTTGATAGCTTGAAATATATAATATTAAAATGCAAAATATTGCATCCCTTTTTATATTTTTTTATAAAAATTTCTTGAATTTATGTATATTGTAACTAGAACAATAACCTTATTATATTGAGTGATAAAAGCGCGTCTAACAAACTGTCGTTTTTTGTGAAAATATGCTGTAAAAATGTAACGGATGAATTTTTTGTTTAATGTGACTGTAAAAAATTAAAAACTCCAAACATACATCAATTCGTTTTTCTAATAAAAATTTTAACCGAGATGAGGTTTTCAAGGCAAAATGTCACAGAGAAAAATCCAAACAAAATAGAACCACATGAGAATCCACCCTTATTCAATTTACATAGAAAAAGTGTATATATAGTGTAGTGTTTCTAACACTTCGTCCCTCCTCCACACAAACGACTAAAGCAGATGGTACCTCAACATTCTACATGCTACAACGATATGACGTACTTGGCAAGAGTGTAGATTTGTTTTCATTTGGTCTTTGTGTCAGTCTCCATTGAGGATATGTACGGAAAATAAACTCGCTATGAAAATTGAAAATAATAGCTGCAGGCTTTCACTATACCTACACGAGTGCTATAGCTCTGTAGTGGAATTCTCTGTGCGTTTTATGTGAGTACCATGTGATATATGTATGCGCTATATGAGCCATGAGCTCACATCCACACATGCATCCTATTTCCTACATAGCATAGATTCATGTATGGAAATATATAGACACATAAACATACTTTGCAGCCCTCCCCTTTCCAATCTTTATTATTGACACACAGAGATTAGATTTTTTTTTCAATATTATATTAAAATATTAACTTTGATCAAGGGTAAAATCAGCATCGCATTTATTCTTCCATACTCTTTTACATCGAATTAAATCGCAACTGTATATTTATTACTTGAGAATTTCAAACATTTTTCAAACAATAAACATTTTTTATCTCCACATGAAAATTTATTTTTTACTTTATATTTAATACTGGATGGAATCCTTAGGGAGAAGCTAAACTCTGAGTTCTAATGGAATTTTTCATTTACCTTTGATTTTATCGATAAATTCATAGAAAATAGTTTGGAAATAAAATTTAAATAAATGTTTTTACAACATGTTTTTGCAGCAAAAAAACAATTTAAAACATTTTCTCTTAATATTTATAAGTTATTTATTTCATGCATTTTTGTGAAAATTGACATATTTCAAACTTGCCATTTTTCGATAGCATGTACACAAGGGATATCTTTTTATGTTAACGCATCGAAATACTCATGTTAAAACTTAGCCAGATGCTAGAAATGGTGTGATTTAACTGGCAGTTGATTGATCTGATTCTCCGGATATAATAAGGAAATATTACTTGGTAAAATATTATTAAAATTAAAAAAAATTAATGATTTATAAAAAAAACATGTTGAGATTAATAATGGAATACAATGTCAGCCAAATGCCTGCCTCCTCTGCATACTATAGCCCTTTTTATTAAATTTTTTGAGACTCTTTTCAAGGCAGTTGGCTTAATTTTAGGAATAACCCGTTGGATCTCTTTTTTTTTCTGCTTAACTGCAGAAATAAATATCTGCTAGGAGGCGTCACAGAACGTTCTTTTACTTTCATTTATGAAACTCGCTGTTGGTATAAAATAGATTAAATATATGCACTTTTTTTTTTGTTAATGTTATTTTTACTAGATAAACAAAATTCATTTGTTATGCATAGTGTTGCTCTCTGGGCACTTTAGAGTAACTTATTTTTTATTTATTTTTATTTTATTCGAAATTTCCCAGGAAAAAGTTTCAAATAAAAGTTATAGCCACCAATGAGTTTAAGAACTGTAGTAAGTTTTAAAAAAATCATTGGAGCTGTTTTGAAAAAAATTTATAAACCTCAAAAAATCCTAGAATAAAGTGGAGCTATCGGTAAACCGATTTCAACCAAAAGCTTTGAAGCACAACTAGGTATAAATAGAGGCCAAATTCCAAGTTTGGTGAAATTCGGATAAAGCTTTCGATACGAAATGGCTGTCACACACAGTCACACACACACAGACATGTTTCTAAAAACAAGTATTTCCGGTGAAAGCTCGAACTCGAAAATTCGACCCGATTACAATACTAGTTCCTTAACTATATAGCAGTAAAAGAAAGTAATAGCAAGGCGTCAACTCGCAAGATCTGGGCGGCCAATTTGCGTCACCATTTCTGAAAATCACACGATCTGGAAAATGTTTTCTTAACAAATCGATGGATTCTCTTGCTGTACGGCATGTGGCACCATACTGTTGAAACTACATTTTTCTAAAGTCCATGTCATCCAATTGATTCGACAAAATGTATAAAAGTACAAAATTTGTAGCAAACTGATTCTGCCAATGTTTAATTGTTTAGAACAACGACGCTCTAAAGTTCTTGGATTCTGGACGTGGTTAAGTTTTTTGATTTAAGTTTTAAATTAATCTTTGGTGGGCTTATTAAAATATAAATTTATAACAAATATTTCACGATCGAACTGTCTCCGCATAACTTTTGCCAAGTTTATAATTTTTTTTTAACAACAGCAAAACGTTGATCTTTAGTATAGCGATACATTTTTAAAAACCACATTAACAACAAATGATAGCTATTAAAGATTAGAGTTGCCAACTGTAATACAAAAAAAAAATAAACAAAAATTTAAATGCGGCGTATTTCATGGACTCTGAACTTGAACTCTTATAAAGAAAATACGCAAACAGTTTAATAATATTGTAAAGAATAGCGATAAACAGTAATTTAGTATTCTAGGTTGGTCTATTGTAAATAATGGACATACGAACCATCAATAATGATACAGTCAACGGTTTTTGGAAATATCTAGAGAATTCGAGAATGTATAATTGTTAGCCTACGCAAACTATCTAAACGCAGAGCCAATCGAATGCCTGGATAAGCCAGTCAGTGAGTGCAAGTAATACGAGTGATTTGAAAATGTGTATTTTGTGATAAATTGTTTATCAACAAGTGAAATTAAATAAAGATGTTGGTTATTTAAACGTACCTATTGGTGCTATTTGATTAAAAGAACCCTTGATGAGAATCTCAGTATAGGTTTGAGTAATATCATTACAATATTTAAAGACTGGACATTAATAATAGGCTAAGTGCCAAAAAATTGAGTTAGACCCGAAAAAGGAAGCTAAGTGGCATTGCCAACAACCTAATATATACATCAACTTATACATTAATAGTTACTATTAATGATCATGGCATTAAGCCTTTTTTTCCCTTTTTTTTTGGGTTTAACTCAATTTTTTGTTCTTAGCACTTAACTCGTTATTGATATTCAGTCTTTATTTGTATACAATTTTTGAAAAAGTTTACTACCTAAAGCTTATGATTTTTTTACGAAAAATTGAAAAATTTCAATTAACTATTTTTTTTTTATTCCAAATGTACAGCGGGTGTTTATTGAGGCTCGTTTTTCTAAAAAATATTATTAAAAAATTTAAAGAGAAATATTAGTTAAGTAATTTTTGGAGCGAATTTTCGAATTTATCATAAAAAAAATTAAATACTAATTTGTTACACACTTATATCAATGAACCCCATGTACCCTTACGCAAAATGTTTGTTAAAATGATTCGCATTCATTTATCTTCATGTCTTTCACTTTCAGATGACGTATTGTCAAATAAAATACATACCTATGCATTTTTCTAACTGTTTTATATCACTATGAAATGCTTGGCTTATAAATTTCAATTTCATGAAAATACATTAACATATACATGTTGTGGAAAATTCTACATTTAACTTATTGCATTTAGACATAAGGCAATTTATTATAGGTAATGCTAGAAGAAGTTAGCAAAAAGAGTTTGTGAAATGAAAAAATACTTAGTAAGTGGTGCTATTTGTGTTTATGGGCGGATATTCAGTCAAATTAAATAAATGAACGACTTAATTTTTGTCAATTAAATGGATTGGGAGCAATAAAAGGAAAAATCTATGACCAAAATGTGTTTTTGATCGGCTATATAGCAAGCGTGATGTTTGAAGCTTCTGTCGCTATTCGCACTCACTTTTCACTCCGATTAGACAAAAGAAAGTTTTGTAATCTGGAAAAGCGTCACAAAGCCTTAAGCTCTAGCCGTATAGCGTCTTGACGACCATTTAAACGTGTCCACCTCGCTCTAGAAACTGTCTCCATTCTTTCCTGTAACACGAAATATCTATCCACTGAGCGTTCCCTCCGTTTCATGTACGCGAGCAGATTGCTTTCAGACCCGTTGGGACGCGCTGCAATTTCTTTCATTTAGCCCCTGATGAAGATGGACCGTGCACATTAATTGTGTTCCACCACTAGACAAACCCTCTTGGCGATCGTCAACGACCATTGCACTTGCCTCGCCACTGAACTAAAATAAACATTTTCTTTAACTATTTATCGATGAAACGGTTTAATTCAACGACCCACTTTTTAAAAATGATATTATAAAATCTAAACTTATTTTATCAAAAACAAAAAAAAAGGTTCCATTGAAAAGCAGAATTTCTACTAAATGAGTCCTGTACATCCGTCTCTGTGTATGTTACAACCATTTATCTCAAAAACTATTGCACTTAAGAACATAACGTTTAGAATATATGCATGAAACTGTTGAGCAGTGCTAAAGTGAGATTGTCAATAATATAATAACAGATGATTCATCCATTTAATTGGGAAATGAAAAAAAAACTTTGTATATTTGATCAAGTTTTCAAAATCTAAACAGCTCTATTGAAATCCCCAATCTTAGTTTTTAAATTAAAGGTTCAAAATTCTGAAAAATTGGGGTTCTAGAATATAAAAAAAACTTCCTCCTAAAACTTTTTGAACAAAATAAATTGGGTTACAATTATTTGAAAAAACGTTATTTCTTAAGCAAATAGATTGAATGAAAAAATTCAACATACATATTTTATTAATGAACTATTTAAATTACAATCAATGCAGAGATCTATTTATTCTATAAATATAATTAAGTAGAAATACTTCACCATAAAATGGATCTTTGAAGTTTGAAAGCAATTTTTAGTAAAAATGAATTTTAATTATTACCCCAAAAATGGAGCCTTTTACATACATGTTGTAACACTCACTTGAATATTTTTATTCATGTTGTTACTAAATAATTAAAAACAATTTAACAAAATTACAAAATATTTTCTTTCTATATTGCTACACTCAAGCTGTTTCGTTGCGTGGAAGCTGAAAATTGAAAATGTCATATAGAGTTCAGAGAGTCGTACGTCAGTATTAGTGCCCAATTCGCGGGCACCAGAAAATTAATTACAAGTCAACAGACTCTAATTGTCACTTTACGTGACGGCAGATATTAATTTTTACGCTCGATATAATATGTTGAACGACGTCTGTCCATAAATATAGATTTGAGCTAAACGTTACTAGCATTTCAATCGATTTGTTCAATTGTAAATGTTTATATATGGTGGTTTTATAGGACATCATAAAATTTATCGTTTGAATTTCGTTAGTTGGTCGATTGATTATTAAATTTTCTTTTTCATTGAAAATAATTAAATTTATTGTTTCAAAGCTACGAGGTAATTAAAAAAAGTAAGTAGAAAGCTTTGTTTAGTAACTTTATTAGGAAGATTACTCTTATGATGAAGATAACTAAAATTTTAATATGGAGAGAAGAACATAGTATATGTACATAAAGTAAGTAAAAGCAAAAAAAAATCATAAGAAAATATAAGTTTTAAAATATAAATGAAATTTGAAAACTAAGTATATCTACCTATTTATATTGATTATTCCTATAATCCAATTTTTTATATAACCTCATATTATTTTTGTACGTACTTTTCAGAGTATGAGTACTCTCTATATCTTATGATAAGTAATGATGATGTATAATATTTAAAGAGGATGATCAGTGAAAATCAATTTTATAAATGATGCTCTTATAACATTTAAAATCGTAATCATAACTTAATTCTTGAGAAACTAAACTTCAAACTATACAAAAAATTAATTTTTTTCCAATATTTCACTTTTATATTATGAAAATAACGTGATAGGTCTAAAAAGAATTATAAAAAGACATTAATATAAAAAAAAATGAAAATAATTCTCAAGAGCCTAAGTAGATACTTATAAAAAACAAGATGAATAAATATACCTACCTATATAAAATAAGAAAGCATATTTTGCAACCTTTTTTAAATTTAAAAAAAGAAATAGTTTTATTTCATTATAGGCCAGTCAAAATCGACATAAAAAATAGCTAAATTCGTAAAACATGATGTATTTCTGATTTTTTATTATGTTGTTTGGACCCATTGGGGCTATGTATTCTCAAGTTTGCAACTCTCAAAAAGTTGTGGAAAAAATTTTATAGAGGAAAAACCGTGAAAAATTTGAACTTGTTTCAGATTCTGCTCGGTATTTCCTAATCTATACATTTTTCTTCGAAAGCTATTTTGTACGTTTTTAAGAGCATCAAATTTATAACAAAATAAGCCCAACCGGAGCTCTACAAGTCAATGGGGTACCGAATTACGGCACTTTGAAAATAGGCCAGTTTTTCAAAAATTGAAAATTTTACTGTTAGACCTTTTTCGGATCGAAGTTGCGTCGAAACCATTGATCCTGCGAGCACAACTTGTTGAGTATAATTTGTAGTCAATTTAACTAGCACTAAATTAAGTGCAGAGCGGGGCCTGTAAGCTTCATAGTTCTCTCAAAATATCAGAGAACCCATATAAGGTAAAATCGCTTTTTGGTGAGTACTCCAGTATTGGTGTATCGTCAGGGTTTTCTTGAGGTTCGTCACGGTCGTCCTATTTATTGCAGTTTTGCACATTTCCCCAGAGCAGGTATTACACATCGCAGAACATCTAAGCCCTGCTTTCAGGCCAGTGCAGCCACCTCTTTGCACCCCTTCTTGCATTTACAAGAGAAAAGATTTTGGAGCTCTCCGGGGGCAGGATCTACATTTCTGAGAAAATGTAATTTTACCATTTATGGTAATGTATTACTTTTTTTAAAAGATTTTGAGAGAACTACGAGGCATACAGACCCCGCTCTGCACGTAATTTAAAGCTAATTAGATTACCTACAAAAATTTAGACACATTTTGTTGTAGGATCAATTATTTCGACGCAACTTCGATCCAAGAAAGGAGTAAAACTAAAATTTTCCATTTTCGAAAAAACTGGCCTATTTTCAAAGTGCCGTACCTCCGTTACTTATTGACGTGCAGCTACGATTAGGCTTAATTTGTAACAAATTTAAGGCTCTTAAAAAACGTACAGAATAGCATTCGATGAAAACTACATAGATTAGGAGATACTGAACAGAATCTTAAACAGGTCCAAAATTTTCACGGTTTTTTCTCTAAAAAAAATTTTCACCAACTTTTTGAGAGTTGCAAACTTGAGATTACATAGCTCTATTGGGTCTAAACAACATACTAAAAAATCAGAAATACATCATGTTTTGCGAATTTATTGTTGATTTTGACTGGCCTATTTAAACTTTTAATAAAAAATAATTTTTTCTAAAAATAATAAAAATAATTAAATCAGGCAAACACTATTTAAGAAGAGATATTCTAAAGCATCTAATATGAATTTTTCTATCTTAAAAAATCTTAGGAACTGAAAAGAAAAAAAATTTTCCAAATAATATATAATTGTCACATTTCATTTTCTATTGTATTATACTTAGACCTGGATGATGATTAACTCATATACATAATCTTCTATGGTACTTAGACCTGCTTAGATCTGCCTTACTGACTGCTTTTCTTTATTCTCTTGCATTTTGTCACTTCACTTTTTTACCAACGTCCAGCTTCGAACCCAAACGGCTCCCACACCGGTCAGGATTTGAGTCAACAGTTGCTTAACCTGACTGATGCCACAGCCACCTCCGATGTTAAGCAGCTGCTGACGTTGATTGACGTCGTTTTCACTTTCTATTTGAAAATATCAATCTTACATTAATTTCGTGTTAAAACCAAGGAAAAAACGTTTTTTTAATTAAATTTTTTGTTGAGATTGTTTAATTGAAGCAATCTTCCATATGAAAAACTTAACAAAATAGAAAACCGCTTTCAAATGAGAATATCATCAATGTAGTCGAATATGCATTATTAAGGATGACTCAAAAACAACTAGTCAGATCTTGGTCCAATTTATATGAAACCACATGAAAAGGACCAGCTTTCAAATAAAAAGTTCTGAGGTAATACACATAAAAATTCAATCGCATTTAGAACCCCTTCCTTTTTTTTAATTAGGTTGAAAATAAATTTTTATTCATTTAAATGATTACAACAAACAAAATTACAATATCCAATATTAATTTTTTGAAGCCTTTTTTAAATGTTTTCTTTCGTTCTTTCGTTTTAAGTCACTTAGACATCATCGTCGAATACGATATATAATAATCGAATTATATGAAGAAATAAATTTTCACTGTGTGTTTTGCCAATATTACAGTAAGTTATGTAAAGTAATCACTAATCAGTTTTTGTAGCATAGTCGTTTTCTTTGGTGCACTTGATTTAAAATTTTGTCCATTTTTTTTTTTGATTTATTGAAAGTCGCATCAACTACTATGATTATGTTAGCGATCGTTGAATCTGAAAACCCATGAAAATAATGTTAAGCTTTTATTGGGATTCGAACCCAGGACCACTGACGTATAGGGCAACTATCTAGTCAACCAAAGCACTGAGTGACCTGTTTGTCTATTAGTTCGGTCTATTTTTGGAATTAAATGAAGTCTCTTTACTTTATTTTCAAAATGAAAATTTGAAGTAGCTATAACGATACTTACATATGTATGTATATAATATATATGAATGCTTAAAAGTATTTGTGAATGGTTTGTAATGGGGTTTATTTCTGTTCGTTAAATATAAGTTGCAATCACCTAGATCCTAGAATTTTTTAAAAATTTTATGTTCATATTTCATTGATAAAATCTATTATCAGCATTTTCTTTTCGTCTGACAAAAAACGTAGCTACATAAAAAATCAAGAGAAAAAAATTACTTTCAAGTCAAAAGTCAAATAACGTGAAGAAAAAAATGTTAAATTATTGAAGACAAGCTTTGAAAAATGAGACTACCATCGACTATTATAGAAAGATCATTGAATTGAAAGTAGATATTTGAAGAGGAAAAATGCCAAGTCATTTGACAAATGTAACATAATCGAATAATAAACTAAAATAACAGAGCCAAATATCGATAGGTGTTTCAATTATAAAATTGACTTGGTCATTAATAACTGAGGACTATTTTTAATGATTTTTTGTTTGTCTTACCGACGATTTCAATTTTTATTAGTGGATGAGTTTAAAGGGATAAAAGAGTTCTATGTTGGTTTTAATGAATGAAAATTGATTGTTAATCGATCATAAAATAAATAATTGTTTAATAATTGATCGTATTTGTAACAGAGCAAAACTTCTGGCGCATTTGACGTCCGAATTGTAAATAAGAGACTGGCATTGGTTGTAAAGTAGATTTAATTAAATCGAATTTATTTTCGCGCATAAAAAAATTTGCCGGTGCCAAAGGTTATCGTAACGATCGCGGTCCTATCGGGGTCTCGATGTACTTCATTTGATCGTTATAGATATTATATGAAATTCCTGCTAGATCAACGTCATTTTATTTTACGGTTTTATAAAAAATTGAATTGCATGAGAAGGATAGAAAACCGATGAACCACGGAATTCAATTTTATATTGAAACCCATTCATCTTCCGGCTTCAAATTACCGTAGCTCGGCATTCATCCCTCTTTCAACCCTGCTGTATGTGAGTTACATCTACGTACCCACACTACAATTTACATTCAAAATCAATGTGTTCTCTTTTCCATTTCTGAATAAGAGAAATTCCTTTTTGAATACTTTGTTATACTAAAGAAAACATCAAATTATCCTTGCACGAGTGAAACATTTGTACAATGAATATAACTTTTCATTTTGTCAGATATATCACTGTACGGTTATTTCCACATAGGTATTTCATAAAAATTTTTCTGTTGCAAATCGCTCAAATAATTGGCATTCTGTCATATTAATTTAATGCAGTCATATTAAAAGATTTTCAAACAATCTCCCGAGCAAAAAATCAAACACAAAACGCTGATGTAATAAAGCGAAATTAAATTGAAGAGTTCAAATAAAAGCGACTCTTGCCATCCGGTTTTTTTTTTATTAATCTGAATTTGAGTGTCGCATCCACTATGAAAAATTCATAATAGAACGACACATTGATCCTTCTATTCAAGCAGCAGTCACCTTAATCTCAGCCAGCCATATATGAATACATAAGAATTTATAAAGATCCACAAGCTTGCCACGAGTTTTATGATGCGAAACAACACAAATATGGTTCTAGCAGTTGAAGGATTTTTTTCTCTCGGTATTGGTCACGAATTCTTTTATAACCCCGGCAAGCCGGAAATTATATGTCTGTGGGAAAGTTTTTTTTTTTTTTGCTACATAAACTAGATAAATCGGGCTGACACACAAACTGTCACACAAATAAAATTCAAGACACATTTATTTTTACTTTAAATCACTTACGTATTATTTATACTATGCTGTCCTTCCGAAAGATCTGTCAATCAATTTCCGTCTTAGAAAAAGCAGTTCATTTGTTTTCGTTAGTGGCTGGATTTGAAGAAAGTCTCTGTAATGCCGTCGTAGCTGCCTCCAACCAAAAGGATTATAGATAAGGCAAAACGAAAAATAAACGACATCTGTCTGAATCGAGAAATACGTAATATCTAATTTAAACAAACAAGGTACTAATAACTACTTATTACAATGATCCATAAATCATATCCAACAATAAATAATCTATCATTAAACAAACGAAGCATTCGTGTTTTTCTATAAAACGGTAAATATTACATTTCAATTAGATTTATGTGCATTAAATCGATTTATATCCTTCTTACATTATTTTCAAATAAATTTATGTCCATGTTACGCTTCAGCTTAGACTTAATGACGCATTGAACAAAGCTTGAAGAGAATTAGGAAAATCTAAAGATCCATAATTCTTAATTCTTATCAGTATAGCTCTATCAAATAATCGCTATATTTAGATACTTTCTACAACATACCTTTCGTATTATTAAGATGTATTTTTAAAACAGTAACTTACACCCGTAGTAGGTTGATAAGGGTTACGGATGTCAAAAAGTTTAAGAATTTTATTTGATCAAATGCAACTTTTTTTGGAGATTTACTTCTTGGTAGCTTTTTAAACTCATTAAGAGTTTGTAACGGTCAGTTTTATGAGTAAAATTTTGATAGATCACTTGACCTATTTGTACGTTGGACGTGTGCAAGAACAATTCTTGATATTAGTTTAAAAAAAGTTCTGTTGATAGTTGTAGACATTTTATGTCGCTTAATTAACACTGGAAAATGGTTACAAAAAAACTGGAGACTGAAAATTTTTTTATTAAAAAAATTTGGTAAAAAATAAAATGAATATTAAGATCATTAAACTGATTTAGTTTGATATTTTTGTCAAAAAATACTAATAAATAGTAAAGCATACGTTTTAAAGCATTCATTGAGCTAAACGAGGCATACAATAATTAAAATCTTCTGGTATAATAATAAATATAAATAAACTTTAATTCATTGAAATAAAAAAAAAATAATACAATTCAAACCTGGATGAGCAAGAACTGCGTAAGCAAAACACTGTATTAATAAATTCCATAGTCAGTTACCACCATGTCAACTCTAAAAAACCTCTAAATATGAGAAAATTACTTTTAATTTTTAAACCTCTTTAACTGATTGTGAGATTATGTTTCGCTCTAAATTTCTACAAATGAGTCTCGAACTTATATATTTCCTCTTTCTTATGACGTTTTCTTACATTCTTAGAAAAAACGTGCACTTATTTTGCTAATGACATGACTACCTATGCGAGTACTTGCACCGTATTGGCATCCTGCCGACTCCAATCTGCTTTCTCTGTAACGGGGAACCCATGAACGCCATGCACCTTCGCAACTGTCAACAAAACTAACTAGTCTCTAACCTCTAATGAACGGCGCGGCACCGGATGGCAGAAATGTCAAGCGTGGGCGTTGAATAAGAAGAAGAAAAAAAGTTTGCTAAAAAATTTTATAACTTCTTTATAGCAACTCAAATTGAGAAAAGTCAAACATTTGAGTCCCTTGATTTCCTACTTATTTATGTTATATTGCATTGAAGATTGATTGAAACAAACCTTATTCAAGTATGTAAGGTGGGAGTGGTTACTCAAATGTATTTACATATATATATTTACAATTACAGTGACCAGCACTGGCTTCGAACAAATTGAATTGCTTAAAGTATATAACGCTCTTCGTCAGGGTAGTTGCGAGAGGTATCACTGTATGTTCGAGTTCCATTTATAGCCACCACATCACTCCCCTCCTAGTGACATGGTCACGATTATTGTCGTCGTTGGGCTGTGGGACTCTGGGCTGCCGTGATTGGAATCGTCGTGGATCCGGGGCCGCTGGAGAAGAGCTGCTGTGGCTCGAGTCCGATGACAAAGTGGGACGGATATGGAGTAGTAAAACCGAAACCTAGGATGTCGCTACTCCAAAGTTGAGTCCTTCGTGAGGGGGTCCGATGTATGTAGCGGCTGTATGGCATCCAAAATATGAGGCGAAACTTGCAGGTTTAGGCAGAATGACCGTTCCTTGCTGCTGCGTTGTGTGCTGCTATTCGGGGTCACCAGAATGTAGGGTGGGAGTGATTACCCACATTTATTTACATATAATATATTTACAATTACAGTGTCCAGCACTGGCTCCGAACAAATCGAATTGCCTAAGGTATATAACGTCGTTTCGTCAGGGCAGTTGCGAGAGTTATTACTGCATGTTCAAATTACATTTCTAGTCGGCACAAGTACAACAAATAAATTATTGATTAAACAATCCTGATATGAAGAACTTGTGACAAGTTTAAAATAAAAAATAATATAAGGGCCTTTGTACGGCTTTTAGGTATAAAACGGTATAAAATACTATGTTTATTGTCAATGTGATAAATCTGAGTTTCACAACGTGAGGCCAACGCCTAACAGCAGGATATTTTGATTGGTTTGGGGAGAAATTTAAAAATAGAAGTAAGCTTCTTCTGAAAGTGTATCATGTAACCTTCATTCAACGAAAAATTTATTTGAGCATCATAAAATCAGATTCAAAGCACAATTTTAAAGTATCTGTTTTTTTGAATAGATATAATACTAACAAATTTTAAAAATATTTCAGTCAACAAATCGAATTGAAAATGGTTTTTCAGATACGGAAAGTATAAGAATGTACCTAAGTTATGTTAACCGTGAATTAAATGAAAAATAAAATTTGCACAGGTAAGTATTTGGTTTGAATGAGTTGAGAATGGTTTGTTTATGTTGAAAGTATCCTGAATACTGTGTATATGTATTAGGCAAAATGAATATGCTCATAAATGAAAAAAGCGTTGAAACAGAACTGTTGTACGTATGTATATTGTCAAGAAAATTCTAAATACAAAACTGGTTGTCTATTTCAACAACATAAATCATAAAATAGGACAAAAAAAGAATGAAAAATTTTAAAATTAAATTAATGAACTTCTTTGATTAATATTTCTCATGGTAAAATATGAGAATTAAGAAAAAAAAAGTAATTTAAAACTGCGAATTTTGTTGAACAATACAATACACGTCCAAAACGAAATGAAACGAATTGAGAAATGAGAAGTGAAAACTGAAAATGAATGATGAAATTTTTATCGGGAAATACAACAAATTTCGCATTTACATATAGGGTTCCTGATTTTGTTATAGAATGAGCTTTCTATTATGAACGAAATACTACAATTTGTGACAGAGGCCATGTTGGCACTTGTTCAAATTGCGAGGATGTCATATGCTTTGATTGTGAATGGTTCGTGGGACTTGTACTTTTTATGTGTGTATGTATGTGAGGGTGGTTTATCCCCTCATATTCGTCCAACACTTGACTACTAACTTTTCTATGGTTGCAATTATTACGGAACAACTTGACGCGAATACCTTATTCTTTCACTGTCACAAACAACTAATGAATTTTTTTCCACAAAAAAACCTACCGTTATTCATGTTTCGCATCACTAAATAGGTACGGATGACTAAATAAAAATCAAAAACTGCACTATGCTATCTCAATAAACTCTATAGAATTTAAAGTAAATATAATTAAAGTTTAATACAAATTGTAACATAAGTATAGGTAGCATGTAATACATAGACATTTTCAATAATTGTTTCTTGAATTAATTACATGTACAAAATAACGCTTAATATTTCAGTCTTCCCAATGAAATAGATAAACATTAAATAAGCTTTTCGTGAGTTAACTGTGAGTTCATCAAACAAATTTTATTTCTTTAACATGGCGTTGATAAAGCTTTAGGTTCTTAAAATATACCATTTCATTAAATTTTCAAGGTCTTAACTTTCAAAAAAAAATCTTCAAGACGAAGTTAAACGAAACATTTTTGTTTATTCTTCAAAAGTTGATTTAGTCTAAACTGCTGCTATTTTAATATTAATGTTATGTTTATGAAAATTGTTAACTTTTTAAAAATGTCAATATTTTTATAATTCTAAGAATAACATGATTAAAGCTGTACATTGTTCTGTCATACAAATTGGAAAAAAATAATGGTTCTTAATCAAGTACAAGATAATGCATAGATATCAAAGAGCTACAAATCGGATAGTTTATTTGATTATCAAAATTTAAGGTTTAACTAAGAATAAAATATAAACACAAAAGTAAATTAACTTAGTTGCAAGTAAGAGTTTTAAGCTTTGCTTTAGGAGAATGGGTTTTAAATGGAGAAAAACTAAAAAAAAATAAAAGTTTGAACGTCAACGTGACACGACAAATAATGATTATTTCAGTGATTGAGCAGTCTTACGTTATTCGCCCATTAAGCAGCCAGGCTGCGGCAGCCAAGTTCGACGTATGACATATATATTGAAAGGCGCACACTAAGCAGCCATTACTTTGTGAATTGTGGCTGCGCGAGTTAAATACTTATCTCCATACCAAAAATAAGATTTAAAACTTCTGCTTTTTGAATGCCTATATAATAAAAACGTTTCGTTTTACCTGCGCAAGCAAACAAAAACGTAATCATTTATCTCAGCTGAGATTTATATCTAATCTAAGAAATGTAATGTGTTTCGTTAGATACTCTTTATTATCTACATTTTCACATATTTTATACAAAAAAATAAATGCCATTTACATTGTAATTTTCTCCAAAATATATTGTTTGTCCAAGGTAAACTTGAAAACGGCTGAGCCGATTTCAATGAAATTTTCACAAATAGTTACTAAATATTGTAACTTACATTATAGGCTACTTTTTATTTTGAATATTTTTGTGTCTACCTGTTTACAGACAAACTTGAAAACGGCTGGTCCGATCGAGACAAAATTTCACATACAGGTAGTAAGTATTACAAAAAGTGCTATAAAATACTTTTTATTCTCAAAAATTTTTAATTTTCTGAGCAAAATAATAAAAACTATAAAAACTACGCAATAAAAAACATACATCGACAGGATTTTGTGATACAATGTACATATATATTGTAACGTTTTTACGGGTTCGTTGGTTTGTGTATAATGACTACAAATTTATTTTAAACAATTGTTTATTTATTTATCTAAGACTTATACACTACAACAATGTTCACTGTCAACAATAGTCACAGTACTGTTTATATTTCACTATTACACTGTTAACTCTATTTACAATGTTTACAATAATCACAATTTATTTATACTCGCGATTCACTATTCACTTTATTTAACAATGCACTGATCACTTTTTACTAAGCACTTCGAGGAATTTATTTAAATACTCTTCGACATTTATTTGAATACTCAACTGTTGGCTCACCCTTCGGGATATTTATAGTAGGCGATCACCCGTTTCTAGATTTTTCGATTGGTAATCTTAGCGCATGTCTTACTCTCCTCCATTGGTAAATTAATGTAGAAAATACTAGAATACTCGTTCCTCGTCTAATCCTTTGTGCTGTTAATCCTTTGGTCATAAGACCGCTTCAGGGGGTCCATCCTTTTGTGCAATCCTTATTGTTGGTTATTGGTTAATCCTCGACTTTCAGGCGCCAGACACAAATGGGTGTCTTGGATTTGTGACAATATATATATATATATATCATATCGTAGAGACGACATGATTTAAAACTAATTTGTTATTCTTATATATTAATGTTTGCAAATTTAAAAATTATATGTTAAATTCTTAGAAACCAAAAAATCCATTGTGAATTTACAGGTAGTTAATATATTATCAATAGTTCGGCTGAGTAAACGTTCGAATTATCGAAAGAGGAGAAGGAAATCCTCTGCAGTAAATATGATTTCATTCATATAAATAAATATCTTATTTCCAAAATGACACCCGTAAGAATAAAAAACCAAGTTCGACTTAAGTGATCCCGATTATGAGTTTGACTAATTGTAAGAGAGGTGAAGCCGTTAGGCAGAACCCTCAGAACAAAAAGAAATCCAGACCAACTTATTTTTCAAGAGTTTTTTTTTAACAAAAAACTATATCCTTAATTTTCAATTTATTTTAGCAAGATCTATAAGAATCCGTTGTCTAATCTTGGAGCCCGGGAAATAGCAGACTTGCCGATAAGACATAATGAACTTGAAATAATACTATAGCCTGGAATAGTGAACCTAAGGCAACCTAACCTAATACCTCAGATCTTAAGATATCACATTAAATATTATTTATCCTAAAAAGGTATCAATTTTAATAAAATTAATAAACGATTTCATATGATATTTTGTGTGAAAAGTTTTCAAGTCTTAAAGGAACATAAGTACAGGTAGGTATTTTACAATATTCAAAAAAATGTAAAGTACCTACCTATAAGATAGCTTTTGTATATCTATTCCTGGAAAAATAGTTTAACGGATTTTCATGAACTTTCTATGAAACAAAGGTCTAGAAGTATATAATTATCGTTTTCACTTTTTCACAAAATATTCACTAAATCTACAACTGCAAATCAGTTACTTATAGAAAAATGCAATTTCGACAGAGTATAGGATATAAAATTATTGATTTCGTTTATTATTGCTTTTGACAACTAATCGCACACTCTAAAAGAAAATCAATTCTCAAAATTCAATTAATAGCTGGTTTGTGATATGATTTGTTATAATGACTTATAATCTTAGAAATAATATGTGGGCTTTATTTGTAAAAAAAAAATTCAAAATTAATTTTTTTTTAGAAAAAAATACAAAATTTATAGAAAATATTTAACAATGCTCATCTATAATTGTAAGTATAAGTATAAGTGAAAAAAAGTATAAGTACAAGTGTTTTACGCGGTTTTCATATGTTTAAAAATTATGGGTTTGTTTAAAAAATAAATGATTTATTTCCTTGCAAAGCTTTGCTTAGTAAAGTTTTATAAGATTCTTTTTTTTTTATAATAGGACGTCTAAACATATTGCTAATCAGCAAAGATAATAAAGTTTACATCATGAAACAAATTTTCAATCAAATTATTGTATAGCGGCATTCTAATAAGATAACGAAAATTAAACAGCTTGTGTTTCAGTTGTAGTTTTATAAGTTTATACTCGAACACATGTGAAACATCTGCATACATGCGTTTCGTATTACGAGTATATTCCATATTATTTGCCAGTACGAGTACAATTTCATTAACCAAGAATTCCTAAGTACCTTACATACTAAAACACTATACAGATATACCCAGATGCAACATTAACATTCTGTTTCTTAACAAAACCAGGTATACGTTCATGTAAATGGTTAAAATGAAATAGAAGACCATATAATATATGTTTGTACGTTCGTGAATTTTATCTTCAATAATAACCATTATTAGAAACTTTACACATTTACATACAAATCTTAGTGCGGAAGCGCTACTAGCGTAAGTAACTACTTACATATTGATATAGGAAAATGAATTTTCTGAAATATATCCGATTAGAAATTTGCACCGACAAATGGAAAATTTCGATACTGGACGAATTGTAATGAGCTTTACACGTATCAAGTCGAAATTTGATTAAGTCTAATGGAAGTTTCCGAATTAAAATGGACGTTGTGTTGGATTCGTAGTAATCCATTTGGGATGTGCTTGCATACTTTTAATAAAACAATGACTTTTCGGAAGGTGGCGTGAGGCGTGAGACGATGCAGTGGTCATAGCGTCGCTCGTACATCTGACATCTGAAGGGATACAATCAGGGACGGGTATCATTAGCCAGGATTTGTTAGGATTAGTTCGCCCGATGTGTCTGGGTCGCTATCAATGTTTCCATGGGATATACACATTTTCTTGACAGTCGCTCTAATAGTACTGGCACGTGACTTGGATTATACAGCTGTACATGGACATTTGGCTCAAATAAATGGGATTATTTAATATAAATTCATTGACTGTTATTCATTAATGGTCTAATTTACAATTCGTAATTTGATAACACTAAAATCGGCTTTAATTTCATATTATTTTATCAGCTCAGGCGAGTAAATTTTCAAAGCTCAAATATTATATTCTAGGAGCAAACATATTTTCATATGACCAACGTAGACACTACATGTGTTATTATTTAAAAAAGAATATATATACATAGTTAAAAGCTCTAACAAATTATTGATTTGAAGTGATTGTTACAGAGAGAAGCTGTTTCATGAGACCAAAAATATACCAATATATGGGGCCATCCATAAATTACGTCACACAATTTTCATGATTTTGATCCCCCGCCCTCCTTGTCACCCCTCCTTAGTGTGACGTCACATATTTTACAATTTTACATCTACAAATAATTATTGAATTAAAACAGCAGTTCAAAATTTATTTTATTTCAATTTAAATAATTTTTTAATAAAATTAACATCAAATAAAATATTTCAAAAAATTAACAAAAGAAAAACGATTATTATATTAATTAAAGATCAAACTTAATGAATTTGAGTCCATGGACTTTGAACCCACTGCTTTAAACACTTAGATTAACCCTTATGTCAATACCCGGGTACCTGGGTACCCTTTTGCATTTTCTTACTCACATATCTTTTGTTTCTAACGGAAAATGACCAAATCCTTTTAGATCCTCGTTATTTGAATCTAACAACATCGATTCGTACATGTTAAAACATTTAAATATGCAAAAAAATATATAAATTTAAGATTTAAAGTTTAACCCCCCATTGCCCAATACCCGGGGTACCCGGGTACCCATATGTAAAAATTTAGTGTGTCTACAAAATTGCGGAGTAATAAATAATTAAACTTGTCTCAAGGTATAAAAAATAATACTCAATATATAAACAAACGATTTTATTTAATTTTATTATTAAAAAGTTGATGATTTGCCGGTTTAAATTTGACCTTTCAATGGGTATAAATTGTCTGCGTCGCATATCCACCATACTTTGATTCCATACTTTGCTGGCTTCGATGGCATATACTGGGTGCATTTTGTTCTCCCTCTGTATGGGTAGACTTGCTCATCGACTGTCAAACACTCTGTCGGCTTATAAAGTGCTGATAAATTGGCATTCACCATTGTCCAGATATCGCGGAACGGCGCTGCCTTATCTTTTTTTATTCGAACGTCGTATTGGCAGTATCAAACCATTACAGTACAAAACCGAGTTAATCTTAGAATGCCCTAAAATCTATTGATACCCATAGCCGCTCGGTATAATGGATTTGAAGTTGATTTAGACATATCTAATGTATGGTCCAGTATTGGAATTATTCGCACCTGTCATAATTAAAACTCCCAAGAATGCGTAGAACTCTTGAATAGTTATATTTTTCCACAACATTTTTTTTTCCTAAGATTTTCTTTACTGTACAAATTGCATACAGCAATTGCCTTTTTGTTAGTGGTACGAATAATTATGTCGACCATTTCAACCAGACTTTTGTCGACTGTGTCGATTCGCCACTAATTGTAACTGTTGTGTCTAACTCAGCCTCACTCTCACGATTTTCCATTAAACACAGACATATTATATAAATTACAGAAATATTAAAAGATTATCTACATTATATTTGAATATAGAAATTGTAATGCTAGAAAAAATAATAGTAATTAAGTACCAGATTCTTCGCAGTCTGAGGCTTCTGAATGCTCTCTGTTAGGTGGTAGTCCTCGTCGTCACTATCTGCGGCATTATCCTCGACAGCGGAATCTTCTCCCAATAATTCATTCAAATATCTATGTTTTTCATCAACCGTCAGTTTGTTAAATTAGAAATTTTTTAATAATATAGTGAAATAAGCATTTAATTGTATAAAGTTGATCCATTCAAATAACTACTATTTATATGAAAAACTTGAACGTACTTTGAAAACACAGTTGGTGATAAATTTTCCATTAGGTATTTATAACAATTTTCTCACAAATTTCGGGCAGAAAAATACACACTATGCTTACAAAATATTCACAAATATTCATTTTTACTTTAAATCAAGTCCAGTTTGAAAATGACCATTATTTCTAATTGTTATTGCTAATTTTCTACCTTTTCATCCTTCCCAAGGTTTTTATTTCTTTAGAAATAGAGTTTTTCAGATGATCGATAATTCTTTGGAAAATCCCTAATGAGATGAATTGAAATATCAAAGTTTTCAAGAATTTAAATTCTTATATGGAAAGAATAATCCATGTGGGTACCCAGGTACCCCGGCTATTGAACAACGTTGTAACGACTGGGTATTGACATAAGGGTTAAAATAGATTTTGAAATGTAACGTCACGAAATTTAGCACACCTCCTACCCCCTTTGTCACACAATGACACACTTTGTTGGTCCCCTCCCTCCCCCTTAACATGTGACGTAATATATGGATGGCCACTAAATACAAGACACAAAAAAAAATTTTTTTGAATTTTTTTAACTGTTATAAAATAAATTTTAGCAATATATAAATTTATTCAGATGATTGAAAAAGTTCTGATACCCTTCATTTTCTGGCTGGAAACACCATTCATCTGGATATACAATAAAACATCAGCCATTCCATAAAGAAAACCATTTAAAATCTCACAATAATTTTTTTAAAATATTTCAAGGAGATACTAACACAACCAGAAAACATCAAAGTTCAAATATTTTCTAGAGGGATGTCATATTAAAGGGGTAACTAATTTATGACAAAGTTTTTTGATAAATTTTACCTAAGAATTTTATAAAATTATTTTTTTTCTGTTTGTAAAGTAAGACATTTGACAAATATTGATTCTAGTTTATCCACTTCTGTTTGACAATGACAAACATGTTAATTGTCCCTTCAAAAACTTTTAGTTTTCGAAATTTAAATCAAAAGTTTTGGGCAAGCTTTATTTCTTTATATATGCTAACCGTTTTCCATTCTTGCTTTGTTAATGGAACTTGGTTTTGCAATCTACATTCCATATGGGATGAAACGGCCATACATAGCTACCCTTCATATGTAAACCATTTACCACGCAACTGGACCGTAATTAAATTTAGTTGTGACCCTCTTGCAAGTACGGACACAAGACCCACGATGACCTCTGCCCGCATACAAGTTTTCACATCGTTGTCGTCTCTGATTTAGCTGTTGCTGGGATTTTCAACGTATAACTTTGCGGCCAGCTCCATTTAACAAACACTGTAACGAATTCATTGTCATCTCAAGGTATGTGGGCGAGTTGTAACGAATTTAAATTAAAATTCTTATGACAAAAAAGAAGATTTTCAAACGCAGTCGTATTTCGTTTGTAAAAGAAATACAATCTCAAGAAAAGTTTCAAATATACTTCAATAATTAAATTCATTTCTTCTTTATTTTTATTTGTCCAAATCACCGTATCTTATAACAAGCATCAAATGCTTTGTTGACGAAGTGGAAAGTTTTAATAATATTCATACTGACACATCTAATTGGCAAGTCATATTTTCTTCGAAGTGATAATATTTTCTTGAAAATTCTGCCGATTGTGCAGATTAAGGCAGTAATTATATTCAAGTGTCACGTGTAACAATTAGCAGTGACATGATGACAGGTGCACCCTTGTCGGGTTCTACAATTCCCTTTCATAATAATATCACATTTTCAGTTCCCACCGTTTCCGTTCAATAATGTATATTCATTATTTATGTATGAGTGCAAATAATTTAAACCCTGTTATCAAGGAAGTAAACTACTTCAAAAACTGGATGCTCTTAAGAAACACCTACTCAATAATCATTCCCCAACTTTTTCGTGAAAATCCTCTAATTGATTTCATTCTACTGACGTGTTTATAGATTTTTTTTATCTAATTTCAGACCAAGTCAATCAAAACTTCAAAAGCCAATCCTTTTGATTTTCTCTATAAATGCAAATGGTATACATTTCTTATCTCCACTGACACACTTTTCTTTCAGCTTGGCAAGAATTTACATTTTTGAATACTTTGTATTTCAATATCAGCTTGTCCCCAATTGTACACTGATCTTTGAAGACAAATTTCGAGCTTTCAGTCTCAGTGCATATTTGTGAAACTAATTTCAAACGGCTTACTTTTACTTTCTAGCAAAATTAACTTTCATGATATTCAAATTTTAAAGAGACGTCTGCGTGATATAAAAGCTTCAAAGTGTCTTTCTAGGGACAGTGAAAAAGGTCACAAGTTTGATTGTAATATAACTAAAAATTGAAAGTTGTAATTTTTAATCTCTATAAAAATATTTTTCATTGAAATAATGAAAAAATAAGTTTATCAAAATTTTTCTTTTCATATATTTTACAGATTAAAATATATTTTTAGTTTCGATTAATTAAAACCTTAACATATTTTTTGTTAGAATTATTAAATGCTCATTAGCATATACTTTACTTGAAGCTTTTTGAGATTTATTTATCTTTTCACTGCTGCTAATTCATCAAAGAAGCAATTTATTTTATTTTGAATTTTTCAAGCGTCTCACTCGAAATGTAAGACCTTTTTTCGATCCTGAACTTTGAACAATTAGTATATAATTAAAGCTGTGCCACTCCTTTACGAGCCCCAAACCAAGGACAAGAGGCGAAGATTGACGATTTTCTCGGCGTATCCCTGCGTGATTCTATTTCTAATTAGATTGGATATAATGCAGTAGAACCCTTACGCAAGCATACCGGATATAATACGGTTTGTGTACAATAAAACATGTCTCGAATTCACAATAATTAAAGAATCGACCACAAATATCTCTATTTTATTCGATATATTTTTTCAAATAATAAATAAAAATATTTGTAACAATTGATTCAATTCAGTGACATCAATTTTTAATTTATAAGTGTATTGGATGTAATAATCACAAATTAAGTTTTCGAGTTTATAAAAATAAATTAAATACACTATTATAAAGTAAATTAATTTTCGAGCATTCACAATATAACACACTCCTGTTCAAATACATCGATATTATGTAAAAAGCTTGACAAAAAAACCGATTTATTCTTGAAATTTTATTCCAATTGTGCGTATGGAAAACTTTTAAATTGGATGTGAGTTTTAATTTTGTTGATTTACTCAACATTTGAGACATTTGTTACACAAGAAAATCAAATGTTTGTATCTCATTTAAAATGGTATAATGGTAAATGTAGTCTTCAAAAGTTGTATCGTGTAACGAACTCAGTTTATAACAAAGTTCCAGCCAGGCGCAAATATAACGTATGTAGAAATCGCGAATAGAGTGGGAAATTGTTCGGAAACGAGAATTTATTTTCTGGACTTATTAGGATGTTTTTCAAATTGTAGAAAATAAGCAATCGATAACTTACCTAATAAAGAAATGAATATAAATGGCGTACGCTACAAGTGGAGCAAACATAAAATAAACGGAAACAAGTCGCTGCCACTTACGAGTAAACAGATAATCTTTAAGTCTCAACAAATAAAATGTTATAAAGTGACAAGTACAAAGAAATTGTTGCCATAACTGAGACGTACAAACTTTGAAGTCAGTCTTCAAAAATTAGGTTTATATTTTATTTAATCGCCTAACTGCGTATATAAAGTTGATTAATCTTACAGTATTTATGTTAGCTGTTTGTATGTTTGATGGTATACTACAAGTTAAAAAAGAAGGCTTTAACTAAAAGAAAACATGAAATTATAACATGAGGTTTGCTATGATGTCAAGATGACTCTTATTTACTATGTTATAAAATTTTTGTTCCATACGGCCAGCTATGGCGATGCTCAAACACCGACCGATAGACAAAAAGCAAGACACATTGACCAAGAGACAAGAGTGAGTGAGGAATTGTTTCAGCTTACAACTGCTCGGCCGCATTAGGCCAGAGTCGACCTATGTCCGTATATTTTTGTGACAAGCGTTTATATCGACATTGTTTGACGATGTTGAAGCACTGGTTAACCGATTTGTAACTCAAGCGAAATTGTCACTTTATGTTCTTCACGCACTCGTGTCTCTTGGTCAATGTTGTCTGTTAGCTAATGTTTAAACATCACCGAAGGACGATTAGAACAAACCTAAAAAATAATTTTTCACAGGTATAACTTCTTACAGTGAATATTCCATTAATGGCAGACTTATAGAAAACTATACAGAAAATAATTCCAAAATTCAATTTTAGCAAAAAATGAAAGGAATTTAAGTAAAACCGTGGTCACCTCCAGCAACTCAACTAAACCT
Source organism: Sisyra nigra (assembly GCA_958496155.1). Taxonomy (NCBI): domain Eukaryota; kingdom Metazoa; phylum Arthropoda; class Insecta; order Neuroptera; family Sisyridae; genus Sisyra; species Sisyra nigra. Next base: position 47,412,133 of record OY292314.1, read on the forward strand.
TGCTGACCACGCGTTTCTCAAAAGATATTTTCTCAAATTTTGATCCCCTACATCAACGTGGGTAAAACTAAACTCAAATCAAAAATTGTAGTGGAAAAACCACATTCAGTAACTTATAAACTACTTTTTAAGTATGAGTTATTAAAGTTCATGGAGAATTTGTAAAAATTATCATTTGCGCTATTAGTGAATATTTACTGAATTTTACATTGTTTCATTGTTGCATCAAAGTCAATACAAATCTTCAAATACGATTAGACTATTAAACATCGGATATATCAAGAGTCTACGACCTAAGTTTATTCCTTTCACTAAGCCTCTTTTTTCCTCCTAAGTCAGTTTTCAAGGACATTGGACATTAGGATATCGTAAGTTTGTGAACTACAACTAGGTACTTGTTGGGTCTCAAAACAAGAAAAACCTTTTCCTTCAATTGAAAATAAATTTTTCGATATTATTTAACTCTTTGTTGATAAAAATAAAAAATAATATTTCCCTAGTTCTGTTCTAGACTTAAATTCACTGGAATACTTCTGTGCATATTATCCCTAAGTAAAATCAACTTGTAACACTTTTTTTGTAGCTATTTTTTTCCCTGGAAAAATTCACAAGTTCTGGAGAAAATCTGTTTCTTTATTCTGATAAATCTCTTAAGCGAATTTGGATAAAATTCAGCATAAAAGTATCGTGAGTTTGAAAAAGTATAGGAGATATTTGAACTGTTTTTTTTTGAAAGTGGTATAAGTCCACTTTAAAAAAACTAAGTTACGGTAATTTTACTGAGCTATAGACACCTTCCCTCTATTTTTACAATCACAATTTCTATAGAGTTCTATCTTGACCTAAAATAAACAAAAACAGTTTTGCTGTACAATGCTATTGCAATGTTGATTCAAACGCAAACCTCTTATACTTATAACTTACTACTTTGAGTAGTAAGTTATGAACTTATACCTCTTTCAAAAAAAAAACAGCTTATTTGTTTATTTTGCAATAACGCATAATTCCGAGAGAAAACATTATAACTTTTCCTATTTAAAGGGTTAAGAAAATAACAAAATACAAGCAGAGTTTTTACATGCACAAAAAATGCGCCATTCCTGTTGGAGTTTGATAAATACATAGGTATGTGGCGACTAGAAATGGAATTCGAACATGCAGTGATACCTTTTGCAACTGCCCTGACAAAACGACGTTATATATCTTAAGCAATTCAATTTGTTAGGGGCCAGTGCTGGCCACTAAAATTAAAAATATATTATATGTCAATAAATGTGGGTAACCACTCCCACCTTACATTCTGGGGACCCCAAATTGCAAAGGGGTGCTGGATTATTGTAATGTTCGAATTGTATAGAAAAATTCATAGTATGTAAATAAAACTAAGTATTCGTAAAGGCGGAATACATGCAGAGGATTGAGGGAGGCGTGTACGGAGGGTGTCAGATTAGTAACTCTACTTTATATGTAAGTAAGATATCATAGAAATAAGTTTTTTTATAAATAGGTTTATTATAGTTTAGTTAAGCCACCACCACATAAAAAAGGATCAAGAGATTTCTTCAAAATTTAAGAATTCTGGAGAAAACTGAAAATTATATGTCGCTTGTGAATTATAAGATATATAACATTTTCTTTAAATTTTGAAAGTTTTTCAGCGGTCTTATCAAAATTGGAGAGACTTGATAGAAAACTGGTCACAGAGTCGTGCTCAACATAAAGAATTCCGGAAAGCATACATCCCATCTCTGGGGTAGACTTTTTTATTGTTTTTTTCTTATTGTTTTAAATCGCTTAAACAGCATGGTCATTTCGCGACTCTGAATGTTCACTGTTTGTTGTATCTATAATCACATAAGGTTATAAGTTAATCACTTAAAAAGGTTATTTTATAATAGTATTTTTTTTTATTGCACTTGATTTTAATTTTTGCCATTAGTCTGGGAATTTTAGATATTTAATTGGGTTTTTTTTTTTTGTATTTACCCTTTCACTAATAATTATGGTGTTCACTGGTTACGTTTTTTTTTTAAATTTTGTCTATTAGTCCGGTCACCTTTAGGAATTTTATTGTTTTTTTTTTTATTCCTTCACTTGTGTTTAGGTTCGGTTTTATGTCCATGATTTTGCACTCTCTTCTCCAGTCTGCTAAAGCTGGGCACTCCTCGAGTAGGTGTTTCACCGTCACACTCCCCCCGCATCCTTTTTTATTTTTATTTGGCAGTGATATAAGGTATTCCAAATATGGATTTTTAAACATATTTGTTGATATTAATATTTATATAGTATACTCTATGCCTTAAGCTTTTTGTGTTTTTTATTTTACTCGATATTGTCTTATATGTAAACAGATGTAAAGTCAGCACTTTGTATTTCTTCATTCGAATATGAAACAACAATACCGACCGAACTAACAGATAGCTGACAGTGCATAAGAAATAACACTTTAGGTTTTTTGTTTAAAATCAATTGGACGAATTGAACAGATGATAACATACTTCATGCAATTTTATAAATGTTGCAATTTTTCATTCGACTGTATAGTTGATACACATCAAAAAATAACTTTTATCTTTAGTTAGTTAGGAACGTTCAGCAAAGTGGGTAGTTATTAACCAGCATCTTAAATTATATAGTATAGTAAAATTAAATATTGAAATTGATATTTAAGAATCTAAAAGTAATTCTAAAAATAATATTGATTGACCCTTTAGTATAATTAAGATAAAGTATTTTCCTCTTTAACCGTTAACAAGTGCAATTTGTTGAGAAAGGGGTATTCGAATGTAAGTTCTCTCATTTGTATCAATTTAAAGTCGTAAGAGGCAATAAAAAACGAAGAGTTAAAGCTAAGCAATCAGTTTTCCGTACAATTAAATTTTGTCGTAAAAACTAACATACTTGTGGTTAATATTAAGGATAAGTGTATCTCTTTAAAGGTAACAAACCTGTTGAGTAACACTTATATGGCGTGTGTCAGCTACAAATACAAAGCTGCATTGAAGCTCATAGCAGATGCTATTCAGCCTAGAAGAGACATCACTTGAAAACTCTAAATAAAGTATATGAGAGCTCTTCAACTCATTTTCAATTTAACGTAATTATATTGAACTCAGATCATAAGTATAACACTTAAAATATCATTGACTTGACTTGGCCTTTTATTAATTTTTTCTTTAGATTGAAAATACATTTTTTTTGCTATAGACAATTTAATTATTTGAAACTTTTTAATCTTTTTATTTTATCTTTAAATTTTTTATCTTTCACTTATTTACTTGTTAAATATTGCATACAACAATAATGTCAGTTATTGAGGTTTTTTCGGGTAAATATAAGAAATTCTTTTTCAAATCTTTATTAAAATTTTTCCCTGAAGAAATTAATGACAAAAATTTTTCTGATCGAATAAAAAAATTCCCCAAAGCCATTTGCCTTCCCTCAAAGCAATTCGAGTCTCTCAGTCCCTTTTATAATTGATTTCCTTGATTCCCTACCAAGGGATATCCCATTTATGAATCACCAGAAATTCATTTGTGCTTTCATTTATTTTGACTCATCTATTAACGCAAAATAAATCACAATTAAATAACAATCAATAGTACGAAGCTTGAGCTGAGATGAAATCTCGTTCCTAGAAATAAAAAAATAAATACAACTCTTTATTTTATTCTTCAATGTAAGTACTTAACTTTCCATCGCTTATTGAAAATAAAAGAAAAAGTGATGAATTTTCTTTGTAAGAAGGTATTTCAAGCACGGTGTTTTGATGATCGAGTACAAAGAAGATGACGCGATATCTCAACGGAATATAAAAGAAATGATTCTATCACTCGAATTAAGAGAGAAAAAAAAAGATGAAAAAGACAAAAACTCGATTTTCATTGTGGAGACGAGTATTTAAAAAATAACAAATCAAGATAAATAAAATCAGTTTTTGATGTTTTTCCTTCGATATATAAACTAGAGACAAATTCTATATCCGTCAGGCTCTAATAGAGATTCAATGCACATTTAATCTCGATAATCAATTTAGAAGTCTGAGAACAGAAGTCGTCTTTCCGGCTAAATCCCACCTTCTTATTTTCCGTATTCTTCCCATTAATACTCTCTTTTATTTCATTTATTTTCGACTGTTTGTTAAGAGACGGCAACGCAGGATAAGCGATTGGTTCGACGGAAATAAAGAGAGGATGTAACACCTTGTAGCTATTCCACATCCGGGATTTCAATCAATCAGATCACATCAGAAAGCCTTGCGCGTACAGTTCATCAAACTTTTATCTCCGCTCCACAATAAAAAAAGGGAAGAAATGAGAGAAATATTCTGATTAAAAAAATTACTTTTTTCAATTAATTACTTACGCTTTACGATTTGTTCCTCCACTTTGATCAGGACAAATGTTTTTACTAATTTGAATCTGTTGATTTCGGAAACATGAACATATTTATATTCTATATCTTATTTACTTACTTGTAAACATGGCAAAATAAAATTATCAATATAACAATTATTTGAAAAAATTTTCACTTGGTTTAATTTAAAGGCTTTATTTATTGAAGCGTAAAGCTTCAAAACTTTATTTTTTGAACAACTGACTTATAATTACTTGCAAAATTTAAAACTTTGTCAAAACTTATATTCAATAAGCTAACTTTAACTAGTATTTAATCTTTAGAACTTATCTTATTTAAGAAAAAAAATTAAAGGTTATTTAATGTTTTCATTTCTTCTACTTAGGTTTTTCATTTAATATTATGTACCCTTAGCCGACATTGCCACCCTTATTTTCGTAACTATGATCTTGTTGCTTCAAATAAAAACAAAAACGACCCTCACTCGTAACTAATTCTAAGCTTTCAATGTATAAAACGTAACATAAATCCGCGTCTCTTCATTTAATGTTATTAAGAGCCCAATGCTTGTTGACTCAAATATTAACATCGAGACAGCATTAAGTTTTAAGCCCAAAATAAACTTGAACCAGTCGTCTTTCATGAAAATATAATTTTCTCGAGTTAAACAAAAAAAAAATACACTTTCGTGCTATCTTCTTTTAACAGATTAATTGTACAAATCATAACCGTCATAAGAAAACATAAAAACTCAATATGAAGCTTTATAAATATAATAAAATTTTAGGTTAATAAGTTTTTCTCCGTATCTATGAAAAGATAAATCATTTATGAGCTTTTTACGATTTCTCAACAAGTTAATTTTTAACGTAATAATTTTTGCTTTCCTATTTTTATATATAAGTACTCTTATAGGTACCTAAAATATTCTTTAAATCATTAAATTTTTGTTTAATTTTTAGTATTGAGAACATTAATTCAAAAGTTCTGGAAATCAAGTAAATAAGCAATAAAGGTTAATGTGACAAATTAGAATTCGTGAGCTAATTTGAAATTATATGAACATCAACTAATTAATGCAGCTAAATTATCTACGATTCAGTTACATTTATAATCACCTCTAATTAACAAGGAACTTCAATTACGAATATGGATTGAGATTTCATTGTCTAGATCTTGTTCGCAATAATCAACTGTCTACCTTTCCGTTCTCGAATGTTCTTTGCTCATCATTAACGTGTAGTTATATCTTTAAATGGTCTTTGATTATAAAGTAGAACTACGGCCAACGCGCGGATGACGCAATTATTAAAATATGTCTCTGATTTGAAGATGCAAGTCAGTTTCTGGGCTTTTGTTTGGTTTAAATTGCTTTCTTAGAAACAAAATTGTAGTGGAAAATTTTAAACAGCGATGACACGATGTTTCTTAGAAGCAAAGGGAAAGAGATTCTTTTGAAGGTATATAGTAAGAGGGTTTGTGGAAGTAATTTTAAAGTCATTTGCTGATATGGTAGGTTTTGATAACAATATTTCACTATAATTATGAAGAACTAATATAAAATGAAATCAAAATTTGCTAAACAATCATTTCATTTGCTGTACTTATTGTATAAGTATACTAAATACTAATAATTGTTTCAGTTACATATCGACAAATGTTACTTATGCTACAAATTGGACATTTTACAAATTAAATTAGAAATTTTACCAATCAAATTGGATATTTCACAAACTAAATTAGGCAATTTGATCATCAGATATTTATTACATACGCATAGTAATTAAAGATTTTTGATAAAAGTCATAGTTAAACAAAGATAAATACATGACCTACATTTAAATAATATAATTAATTGTTAAATACTCTTTTGCTGCAGCTGCTGGTAATTTCAAGTACATACTCATAAAATATTTATAACAATTAGCAGAAGTGGTGGTGGCAATAGGCTAATTTATTACATCTTCTAACGTTAAAAAATTTGTTGAATTCGCGCCCGTCAACGAATTCTTAGCAGAAAATTTATAATTTTCAAAAGCACCTCTTCGGTAGGATTCATAATTGGTGAATATGGTGATAAAATTAGTACCTACACTAAACCTGTTTAAATAAACTCACAATCTCCATAATTCATCATACCTCACTTAAATTTTATTTCTATTATATTTTTAATTAATTTTGAAGAAATGTTCTGAAAATATTTGAATAAATAGCATAGGTAGTGAAAAATTGCTTCATGCAATATTATTCCATTGATGTTCATAGCTGCAATATATAAAGCATTCCTTTTTTAACTGTCGGTAAGGACTTTCTTTTTTGTTCTAACTCTTTTATAAAATCCAATTAAGTGTTCAATTTGATTTCTATAAAGTGTCAAATTAGTTTTATCAAATAGTTAATTTGATTTGTAAAATATTGAATTTAAAGTGTAAAACCTATTGAAAACATTGTAAACCTAATGTAAAACCTTGATAACGCTTTATATTTGCGTAGAACTTTGTTTTTGGAGTTCCGTTTTTTGAAGTTCACTCCGTAAGAATGAGTTATTATATAAAGGGACTCTGTTCCAAATTCTCTGAGGAGGGACACCAAGTTTTAACAAAAATATAAACTATTTTTTACTCATCTCTGTTTTATTGGTATAATTATTTCCTCCTCTGTTTTTCTCATTGGAAGTTTCTTATCTGGTTTCTTGGGTTGTATTTATCTAACTTGTGACATTTTTCGTTATTGTTGAAGTAAAAATAGCTAAACAAATAATTGTGCAATTTTAGTCATATGAGATGCTTAGTGTCATTTCAAGTGGCAAAAGAATAAACAAGTTTTTGGTGCGATCAAAGATTTTGTTTCTTAGTTGCCAGCTAATAGCGATAATTGAAAGTTGCTCAAAAACTACAAAAATATTTTTAAAAAAATACACTTGTAAGACCTATCTGGCAATATGGAAGTTCCGTATGGTTATCCGGTTCCAACTTGCAAGTACGAAGAGTGCAGATCATGCAAAACTGAATCCTGAAGTTAATGGCGGGTGCCCAGTAGTACGTGAGTAACCACACCCTACACAAGGACCTAAAGATTGTATATATTCGTACAAATTACAATCTATTGAAAATCACCCTAATCCACTGATCCGAGAAATCACTAACAAATAGCCTCCATCAAGGGACTAAAGGCGACTAAAATGCAAAAGACCTCCTGACTTCTTAACCCGACAGGGTAACAGAGGAACTTGAATAGCTCCGCTGATTGGGATAGATATCCAAAACCCTTCTTTCCTTTTGTGTGTGTATGAGATGCTGTGTGAGGAACACCACTGGGTGTATTTCTCCTCCCATATTTCCTGTGTGTTTTTATACCGCTTTATAAGTGCAACTGTAATTAACAAACGTACAATAAAGTTTGAGTTTTTATTATAAAAAAAATTGTAGAACTACAAAATATGTCAAAGCAAGTGATGGAATATGCATTTAAAGATATAAAGTAAAATAAAGTTCAACAAACACCGATATCAGGAACATTTTCAGAAAATCCGAAAACTGTTATCTTAAAAAAAACGTAAAACGAGATTCATTAAGCAAGTAAATGGCAATTAGATTTACATAATTTTTTTCCCAATGCAGCAAAAATTATTTCTGTCATTTCTAGCTAAGAGTAGATTAATCTGAATATTTTTATAAAGTAACTGTACAATTGTTTTAATTTTTTTGTATTTACTTGGTTTAAACTAATTTCCTTAAGATTGGAATCCTCAGGACTGAAACGTGGTATGGTCATCCAGTCAATGTTTTTTACTCTTACAAAAGCTGCTGCTATAAGAGTCAACGCTGAAACTTAAATGACTTGGGTACATTCCTTTCAGTTTTGACAAGCTTAACAACGATAGCCTCACACTTTGTCATAACATTGTATTTACTATACTCGTAGTTCTTGACTAACAAGAAGATTCAGCATATTGCAGAAATACACCTGTTCAAAACAATATGACAATTTACTGCCGTTTCCACAGTTCTAGTTAAAAAATAATTAGATAGAAGAAATGTTTTGAATTCTAAAAAATAATTTTCTTCAATCAAAGTTTTTTCTGTAAAACATTCATTAAAACTTTAATTATTATTTCTTTTTTACTGCAATGCTTATAATAGTCTAACTCGTTCCTACAATTTGAATTTTTTTCTTTAGCAACTTATATTTTTACTCACAATTTTTATACTTTTTCTCTTTTCTTGCAATATATATATATTTTTTTTTTGATCTACAACTCTCATACATCATCAATACACATGATTTTCTCATAAAACGTTTCTTCCATGTACAAAACGCTTCTTGCTATAAAAAAAAGTTCCAACCTACTTACCTCTTACAGTATTGTTTTTTTCATAATAAAAAAAGCTAAGAATGATACATTGAGATGATATACAATATTTCCTAAGAGAAAAAACTTTGAATTATTTACTTTCTTAGATATCTGCAAGCATTACCTAGATTAATTTTTTCATAAAAACTACATAGAACATCCACTTTTATCGAAAAATTAATATTTAACTTTTCCCTTTTAACTCAAATAAAATTTATTTAAGAAAAATGTCAACATTTTCTATAGGAAATGATATAAATAAATTGGTTGAGAAAGTAACAGTTGTCAATGTAAGCTCTACAGTTTAATATGAATAGATTCACAGAGCTGGCTCATTAGAAGTCAATTTTCAGAATCAAAAGCCAAAATCATACGACCTAAGCTTCTCCACATATTTTATATAAATATAAAGCTCTTTTCACCACGTTCAAAAGCTTTAGATTGAGAAGCATTTAACATGTAATAGTATTGAATAAAACATACAAAATTGTGTCGTTTGAAAATAAATATCCATGAATTTTGATTAAATTTTCAAAAACTCAAATTGTTTTAAAGTTCCATTTATTTGCTTGATACTAAAACAAAAACAGGAATAATAGCGTTTGCTGTTGGTCAACATGTGTGTTGGAATGAATAAAAGTAAAATATGTACTTTGGATTTATTCAATTTAATTCAATTTAAATCTATTTGTTTAAATGTTTCATTTAAATTTAAATAATGAAAATTGTAAAATATTCACTAAAACATAGAAATAGAATTGTGAATAGTTTGTCTTTATCTATTTGTTATATGAAGCATATTGCTTTGGATGTGGCAAAATATTTACAATGATGATCGGTTGATCGTTAATTATAATATGTAAAATGTATTGTTTGTTGAAATAGTAATTTGCTTTAGGTGGAATATTTGGTAAATTAAATATAAAAAAAAAGCAATTATCAAAATGTGAGTGAAGATGGAGGTACCTAGAGGGTGTGGTGATTATATTTGGGCTGGTTATAGGGGAAATGGAATTGTCGCCGGCAGTTCGGTGCAAAGCACAGGAACTTGGGGCATTAGCTATGTAGGTTATAACGACAGCCGGTGCCTACTTGATATGCTAACACGTATTTGCATCCTAATGCTTAATAACACATACATGATTCAATATAAATGGTCCTGTTGCCTAGAGCTACCCTCAGTCGCAAATAAAACTTAATGACCCGAAAGTGCTGGACGCAATTTTCCATTAACGTCTACATCATCACATCTCAAAATCACCGAAAAATTTAATCGTCTGATTCTGGATGTGGCCTTGCCTCATATACATTTCTAGGCAGGTGAAAAAATTATGCTTAAATGTGTCCTAATCAGGATCATTTTTATTTTATATGAAAATTGTAATAATCTACGACGAAAACTAGGAATGACCAATTGAAGCGACTTTTAAAAAAATAAAAAAACTTAAAACGTAGACATTTCACATTTGTGTTCTTATGAATCCATTAACAGGCAGGCATTCCAGTGGGAATTTTTCATTATTTTATTTGGAGTTCAAGAACTTCACATTCCATAAGGTTACATCTAAAACAAGCTGATTTCTAACTTGCTAAAAATGTATATATTATTGGTGCTTTTTTTACTACTCGCTTTTATAATCTTTTTATCTTTAATAAAGTAACATCTTAATGATGAACATTGAATTTAAGAACTACACAAGAAAATTTAAAAAAGTTTTCTAAAGATAATCTTACTAAAAACCTTAACAAAGGTGACTAATAAACTAATAAGTTTTTTTAAACAGCAAGAAATATTTCCTATAAAACTAAATTATGAAATTATATCTTACTTTTGTAAGTGATTTAAATCCAAACTAAACATAAAAGTTACCTTTAGCATGCTATAATAATGAATTCTACATGTTATAAGATTATATATGAAAAAAGTACGAAAAATCATTTATATGAAATAGAAATTTTTATCTTTTGGTCAAATTAAATTGTTTAGTTAGTTATATAATTAATATATACCGTAATTTAAATAAAAACCTTAAATGTATGTGTGGAATATAAAATGGACTTATACCACTTTCAAAAAATCACTCAAATATGAACACATTGTATTGTAATGAAACTCAATTATAATAATTAAAAAATAATTTTCTGGAATTAAAAAATTAAATTCTGAAAGAATTTTAAACAGCGTTAGAAAATCAAACTTACTCTTTCCTCGCTGGTTTTTATCATAATTGCTCATAGCTTCATTAGAAAATATAGGAGTAAATAATAATTTATATTATCCAAGGAATACACGCATATGAAAAGTTTGGGAAACACTGGTTTATATAGAAGAGCAAGTCAGCAATAAGGAATACAATTCAGTTTTCTATAAAACAATGCTGATAATAGTCGCTAGGACTTTTGGGTTAATGCGACTTTAAAAAAAATGCTGATAAAAAAACTTGTAGAAATTTTTGAGTATTTTGTAGACTTTTGAAAAATGATGTTAGCCCTTAAAATCATAAAGATACTGTTAAAATGTATTTGATTAAAATTTTATTTTCTTTGATACTTTAACTGAAATGTTTAAACAAAAATATCATTATAGAAATAATATATGGGTTATTAATTGATGATAGAAAAAATTAAATGTCATCAGTTTAAGCTATATTAACTTTTCAATATAGTTGTAAATTTTGGTTGAATATATTTACCAATTTAAATGTATGCAAAGACTAAATAAATTTTGTGTGAGTTTTTATGTACCTACCTACAAATAAAAATTATTTAAGAAAACCAAGTTAATGCCTTGGTCAAAAATCGAACAAAATCAACAAATTTTGAAGGCGTCACTGCTATTCTCCAAAACTTTTTCACAGAAGAAATGAAAACGAGAAACTTTCCCAGTCTTTTTAAAAATATGATGTTTGAATTTGATTTATTCATTCGTACACCTTGAACTTACGTCAAACAATTTCATATATTTTGATCTTTGAGAGTTTTATAATTGATTCTTATAATTGTATTTAAATTATAATTTTTATATTACATACAGTTAAAGCTTTTTGCTTCTTGAAATCCTTATAGCAACTTAATTTTTTTTATATTATATAATTGTTGACTTGTTTGTTATCAAAGCAAAAATTATATTTGAACAAATTGATTCTTTCATAAAGAACATATAACAAAAGCGTTATTTATTCAGAGGCTTTTACCAGTAAATTAATTGAATTGAGTGAAGTATAAGCTGTTATTAGCTATGAAAAAAGATATTTGTAAGTGGGTACTTGTATGCACATATGCATAATAGTTGTGTAGTATACGTACGTGCAGTTATATAATTACGTTTATTTACAATATTATTCAGGTTGGTTGGTTACGCCTAGATATGTTGTGAATGCATATACTTACATACACATATATAATATATACCTACGCTGTTATTGTAGATTCCCTTTAATATTTGTACCTATGTTGTGTTTGTCTGGTGCATAAGGGGTTGTTGTCAACGCACGGTTGACCTTTGTTGAACTATTACTCCCTGATCTGCAATGGAATGCTGATTGTTCAGTTGTATATTGGCATTGCGGTAAGTATTCCGGTATGCCACTGAAATCAGCTTCCATCTTACTGAATTGCACAATGACTGCAGGTCTAAACATTCACTACATGATGAATTGTGTTCCTGACATTTGTATTCGAACGTCATTTAAACTAGCTTTAAATCGTTTTTGTTTACAGACGACGAATTTCGTATATTTCGTCAAACCATATGCATTGTTGTGGCCTACTTTATGCTCCAATGCAGCCTCCATTCTCCACACAGTTTCCGTTCCGTTTTCACATGAAACATACAGATTTGAAAAGTTCGATATTTACACCAAAAGTGTTAACTATAAAAATAATGAATTCTTAAATTTACCTGTATCTATTTTTTCATTACAATTTTTATGAAGTACATCTCAAACAACACAAAGAGAATCGCACATAAAAAATTTACATTATTATAAATTAATAAGAAGCGACGAATGTCTCTCAATAAATACGGAAATTTATTAACTTTGACAGTTTTGTATAAAACTTTGTTGTTTTATGTCGTATTCTTTGATTGATTGAAAAACTTTATGCTTTATGTAAAGCCAATTAAAATTGAATTTCTTAATTATTTCTTCATCAAAGAGATCTTTAAATAAAAAAAGGCTACATTTATCATTCACGCTTTTAAATTAAGCTAAAGTATTTTTCTATATTTTATTTGATTGTAGTTTCATTAAAATTAATAAAAAATTAACTTATATTTAACGATTACTATATATTCAGATAGTAGAATGGCCTTGTAGGATGAATTGATTCGTACTGAAATTGTTAAGAACCTAAATTAGTTAATCTGTGCATAGCTTCAACATTAATGCAGGTCGCATATTATGTCGCTATGATGAATAGGTTAATGTTTGCGTAAATGCAAGACCAGTGAATAATTAGTGGCCAATGTGTATGCATCCAAATGCCTACAAACCAAGCCAATATTGGCATTAAGGCCTTTATATTCGACCAAGCACGAGTTGAATGGCAAGAAAACATAGCCCTGCAGACACTTAAATGTTACATCTTAAACAACACAAAGGCAATTATTATGTTATGCGTCTTATAGATCAAGCACGTCGGAAATAAAGCCTTCGTAAAAACAGAGATAAATAAACACATAAAGCAGCCTTGGAAAATTCAATTTTTCGCGAATATCAGTAAAAATAACTTTTGGTCCGGCAAGATAAGACCCATAAGAGCTCTGAGTAACGACAAATCCTACTTTCCGTAAACAGTATTAAGGCTATATGTGAAGTGGGCATACATTGAACGAATGCTCTCACGCGATTATTTGTCAAAGATGTAATAAAAACTCATAATAAGATACCGAAATGTACGGTTTCATATTTCTCATCAAAAAAGGATTATCCTAAAATTTTATTATACATTAAATGAAAAGTGAAGATAAGCTTATATTACATTTTTAATTAAAAGAGCACATTTTGTGTCGTTCTATAAGAAAAGAACACGCAGCATTTAATTTTTCTTTTATTCCGAGGAAGTGAAAAAGAAGGAAAAAGTTTTGTGTAATATTAAGTCAGCTAAAATTCAAACTTGAAAACGTTAAAATGGGAGTTTATAAAATCAATTTGACTTCCGCATGCTGGACAAATTTAAAAGAATAACTTTTTATTGTAAATTTAATATTTTTACTTTATTCTTTACCAAAAAAAAAATCACTTTATGCTTATAATTGAATTTTGAAAATATTATGCACTTTTGAGTCTAAGAAATTTAAATAGTGATTTTTGTGTCAAATCTATAAAATACATATGTATATACTATGTACTGTAAACTATGTATAAAATACATAGTTTGGGGGTTACTTTTAGTTCAATGAAGATTTATCTATACTCAAGTTTACTTATTTTTGTCAGAAATCCCGTATAGGATATTGTATTTCATTAAAAATATTAAGAAACTCGTTCTTCTTTTATTGTACTTAAGAGAATAAAAATATAACACATTTTCATCTCATTTTTAAGAATAAGATTAAACACAAAAACTGGCACATTGAAACTATTTTATATAGTAAACAAAATTTGTATTTCTCTATACAACTGCATTTGTTTTAGGAGTAATTTTATATTTGGATGTAATTCATATTACTGTGCTTAATTTTTTTGAATATATGGCATCTCAAAATATTACAATATAATTTATTTTTATTTTTTTTTATATTTTAAGACAAACTTTTTTTTTCTTTCCCTTACTCGTTAATCATATTATTTTTTTCTAATTTCGAAAATTCAAAAATGGTTTATAGGTTAAAAAAGTTACACTTCTTAGACATGTAGATATCCAAATGTAACCACTTTTTTTAATTAATAAACGTTACACTTTGGTTTCCAATCCAAGAAAACAATATGCAACATATTTGTTTCTAAGTTCAGGGATTTGCATGATAAATTTTCAGTCAATTTGATTGCAACATTAGTGGACATTGAAACTAAACTGAATCCTATTATATAAATATAGGTAAAGATGATTTTTCTTAAATTCTTATTACACTGTGTGTTATTACACAATATTAATTCGTTCTAATGCTAAAAAACCTTCTTTTTAAAATTATGGTGTAGGGCTTGTAGAATTTTCCATCTCCTGTGACATGAATTATTCACCATTAATTGCATGTTAATTATAAATACAGAGATAATAATTTTAAAAAACGGTTTAGTTTTATAAATAACCGTTTTTGTGAGTTATATTTTTCTGGATTATTGGTATAGAGATTGCAATTATAAATTATTGTTGTGTTTACGAACGTGTTAGTCGAAGATAACCCTCATTTCAGTAAGGTATTCCTCGTGGAATTATCTTCAGACGCCTGCAGGGTGCCATTCTAACCCTTTCATATGTTCAAGGTGCCGATACAAATTGGCTCTTGTAAATGCCTACGTCAATAATACAAGGGCCAAAGGGACTTTCATGTATTGAACATTTCCCAGATCTGGAATAACAGGAAGGAAGAGTATGATCTATATTCTATGTCTACGTTTCAACGTCTCTTTGTTTCAATGTCCCTTTGCTTAATCTGCTATCGGTTTTCATAAGCCTAATTTTTCAAATATATTACCATTGTTAAATTTCATTTAATTTCAGTTGAAATTATTTGTGTACAATACAATAATTAATATATTTCGATCGAAAGCCAGTAACATATTAAAAAGGGTTACCAAAAAATACCTAAATAATAAAGATTCAAAAATTGGCTTATAACTTTCAAACTAAGTACTTATTACATATTTTTTACCTGTACAAAAAATAAATTCATTTAAATTCTCACTTTATTTTTCTTTCGAAGAAAAGCAGGATGCTAAGTTATATGATGAGTATTGGTTGTATCGTTAAAATATATATTTTATTAGGAAGTCTCTTCTATACTTATACGTTAAAGAAACGGCTTATCAATATATGTTTCTTAATTTTTTTCGGAATAATCAAAAACAAGATAAATTATTGAAACATGAATAGAAACATGCATCCGGACATTGCGTTTGGTAAAGTCGTAACTAACCATTAATTTGAATTGTGTGTAAATCATATTTAATCAGCGTGACGTGATAACTAGCTGTCCCTTTTATTTACGTATACAATATGCCCCTAAAGTCCATCAGCTTAATACGTAAAGATGGCAAAGATAACACGAAATGATGGTGGTCATGTAGAACATTTTTAAAAATCAATATCGCTATTTTGTTCCGCTTCTATAGGCACCTAATGGAGATTTTATCGAAAACAATAGCTGTTATTATATTTATTGTAGCTGGAAATAAAGGATCTCGATAAGAAAATTACTATGTTGTGATAATGAGGACATTTCTCATTTTTGAATTGCATTTGCTAGTACACGCAAACAAACCTGACAGCGTGTTGAATCCCAAACATGCAACAAAGCCTCTTCAAATATTCCCTTAAATTAAATTTTGATTAATAAACCGCGTTTTAATATTTACTTATCTCCAAGTCATCTTCATCACCTACATCTTGAAAAAAAATCTTCTCAAAAATAATACTTGAATTCCATGACGTATTACTTCAAGTAAAACTTCCAGGAAATCAGTGCGATGAGATCTGTTTCAAGAATACAAATAAAACTTTGATTAAAGATAAACATTTTACTCTTTTCAAGACACAAAGTTGCCACAGAAAAAGCGAATATATACAATATTATAAATTCATCAGCCTTCAAAGGGAAATGTTTTATTCTCTGTTTATTTTGAAGAAAAGGTGATTGAATGTATTAAGTGAAAACTTTTTTACTTAACAAATGGAGCATTGTTAATGTATGGCGTAAATGTGACAGCTGAACTAGTTAAGACATTGATGTGGGAGTAAATATTTAAATAATTAATAAACTTTTTAGATGTATCACAACAAACAGAGAAACTCAATTTTGAAATTAACAAAAGTGGAGAATCAAAATAATATCTTCCTACATACTTATTTGTATTATTTTTGTTATCTATATTTCCCAAGAAAAGTTAAACTAACTAAGAGTTTTGTTGACGTCAATGAAAAGAAAAAAATTAATATTACATCTAGGAAGTGAGTAAAACAACTTTTATTTAATATAGATACTGGTACAGTCATGTGTCCTATCTTGGAACGCTGCTTTAATTTGGGACACTTTTAAGGAAATTGCTGATAAGTGATGTTGCTAGCCCTGTGGCTATGTGCTGTTACCTCTTGGTCATGGGGGTCATCCATAAACCACGTAACGCATTTTTCGTACTTTTTGAACCCTTCCCCCTACTATTTAACGCCTTATAGATTGCCTAATATTAAATCCTTGAACCGTATCCATAACATTGGAGCATAATCCTCCCCCCTAGTAGAGTGTGTAACCTAGTTTTTGTATAGCCCTGTGCTAACTATCAGTTTAGTTTGGTCATTTCAATTAACGATGATTTCAGAGTGAATGAATGTGTTAAGAGCTGTGGAAGAGATTTTGTTAAAATTCAGAAAAATTGGTCATTTCACTTGGAGAATTTTTCTGTGATCCTTTTTTACTACTTCATGCTTGTGATTGAATAACATTTGCTTTATTGCCATTCAGAAGTTGTGAAATGGTCAAAAACTAAATCATAACATATTTGGATTAAGTTTTTAAAAAAATATATATTTTAAGTTTTTTTTTTGGTTGGGAATTCATTCTTAACTGTTATTAAATCCATTGCACTGTTCTAAGTAAAAACAGAAGCTCTATATTGTATACATATGAAAATATGAGAGAAAATAAGGATGTCCCAAGTTAGGTTCTATGGCCTTAACTTGGAACAAATATCTACTGTTTTATTTTTATTCAAATATTAAATGGACATAACGATCGTTAAAATTATGGGAATGTAGAGCCCTTCAGTGCTCTTCAGAATGTGGGTATTTTTTTTAAATTTATAAAAGGGTAGTTATTTTAGGTTGATGTGCAAAACTTTCCCAAGTTATAGGACTTGACTGCAACAATAGTTTTTTACTCATTTGAATATCAGGAAAGTTTCAAATAAAAGTTGTAGGCATCAATGAGTTTAAGATTTGGTCAACCGATTTCAATTAAAAGCTTCGCGGCACAACTAGGGACAATATGGAGGCCAGATTCCAAATTTTATGAAATTCGGATTAAAGCTTTCGATACGCTGTCACACACAGACACACACACATACACACGCCACACAGACATGTTTCTAAAAACCACTTTTTTGGACTCAGGGGACCTCAAAACATGTATTTCTGGTGAACGCTCGAAAATTAAAAATTCGACCCGATTACAATACTTCCTTTACTATACAGTAATAAAAGAAAGTTATAAGGGGAGTTAAAGGAAATTTTACGTTCTACAAAATACGTCTTTTGAACAAAGTTCTTCAGATCAACCGTTTCAAAGATCGGATCAGATCAGAGTTCAAAAATAACACTAGTTGAACATTTTAAATATTTTTCCAACTTTGTTTTAAGGACAATTTTGGAAAAGCGTGAAATTCCCTTGAAATCCTTTCTTTCAGATTGTTGTTACGATAAACTGCACCAAAATTCTTAAAAAATCAAAAAAATATTGTTATATAAAAATGGAAAATGAAAAAAATGGATTGAAGCAAACCTTATTATTGACATTAAGAGATAATTCAATACATACATCATTTTTTGGACAAAGTAAAGAATTTTTTTTAACACTCTAGTATAGACAAAACAATTGAAATAAAGATAAATGAAGGATTTTGATATTATGATTTTTCCATTCGTAATTTGGCTATTAAAAACTGTTTGGTTCTTCTGAGGTTTTGGTAGTCAATGGTAGTATTTGTAGTCTTGTAGACTATAAAATCCCATGCAGCTTTGTGGATAAGAAAGGCTTCTGCGGTTTTGCTAACTTTGGGTCTTATATTTATATCAGTTTTACAATAATAAGTCTATGAAAAATATTAATTTTAACATTTAATTCCAAAAAGAGAGTATATTCCATTTGTAATAAAAGCATAAATTGTTAGTACCTATTTGAATTATGCGAGTAAAATAATCTATACGTAAAGCAGTGGAAAAAAATAATAAAACTTTAATAGTTAGTTATATTGTAGATAAAAAGTTTTAAATTTTAATAACTTCTGACAATGACACATTCGAGATGTAAATATAATTATATTGAATTGAAACTAAACACATTCAACGGAGGAAATGGTGCAGTACATTTCGAAAATGAGAAAATTGTGAGCGACTAAATATGATGAAGATATTGCACGTGCTGTTGATGTTTATGACGATGATGAAAGAGGTTTGATATATAATGACTTTTCCAGATTTCTAATAGTTTTTACAACATCGCCTTTTGCAGCTGTAAACACGTTGAGAAAAAGACGAAGAAAAAAAGTTTTCCGATTACCACCAGATAAGAAATCACACATTTAACGCGCAAACTTCCACATCGTTCTCATCGTGTAAGTTTCAAATATGTGGCAATTTCGGATATTGCTAATATTTGTTCTAAAAACCTATCACCTCATCGCTATCAATTTTGATAAAATATTTATCGTTTTATTAAAAAATAAACTTTTTCGAGACATTTTTTTTCAAAGGGAATTTTCTATCCTGATAAGTTTGTCTCAAATAATGATTTTATTTTTGTCTATTTCCAATATAACGGTATATCATTAGTCGTATTTTACACATGAAATTTATAGCTCACATGGCTTTGATGTTCAAAGCGTGTGTCATGGGTTTTCATAATTATCACTTTATTGTTTGTGGAACATCAGAGAAATTTTAATTAATGCTATCTCTCCTTTCTAAACACAACGTATATATCTATACAATATTCATTAGCAGATGATACAAATTGCTATCGACAAAGGCAAAAAGTACGATACAACCCTTATTGGGAATACTAACGAGTGGATTTTAAAAATAAAAAAAAAATTATGAAAGTATGAATTTTCATTAGCATGTAACAGAAAATATAATAATAAATAGACTTATGTTATAAAAAATTTTAAAATTCAATCAATTTTTAGATATCTTATCACTTTCTATAGAAGAAGTAATGTTTAGAAGTTTAAAATAATCAATTAGAAGTACATCTTCATTGTTGTTTTTAAATATTAAGAAAGTTCTTTCTGTAATTTTAGGGACTTTTCATTAAAAAAATGTCTTTTTAGCTATCTTCATTTCAAAGGCATCATTTATCAAAAGATAAAAGCGTTTTTCGTGCAATTAAAAAAAATCAAATCTCAAAACAAATGGATCCTTTCTTCCATTATGTCATTATTTTTTCTCGCAATCTATAGAAAAATGGTAAGAAATGAAAAAAATGCTGTAAGGCACCAAATATGGAAATTGGTCCAGCGTCAGATTAAAGTTCAGCGGACAAAAAACTGCAACGATCAATTCTCCATCTTCCCTTCAGCATCCCAGTACGGAAATTAAATATTTTTTCAAAGCAGCTTCAAAGGAAAAAAACATTAGCCCGATTTTCCGGACAATCTTAAAAATTAATTTTGCGACTTCTTTTCATCTTGGAGTGACATAAATTTATTTTCTTTTCACTCACTTTCTTTGCCTTGATATAAATGTTGATGTTTGAAGAAAATATCTTTTGTTTTATATGCAGCTTATTATTTTTATGAGAACATTTTATGGTCTAGTTTAGAACCAAGTCAAAGGTCAATGGGAATAAAGCTCGTTTAAATAAGATATTAAATAGTTTTCAGTGGCCGTTTACTTAAATAAAATTGAACTTTATATAACCAAAATGAAATCTTTATTAATATGAAACACCGAAGAAAATGATCCCTTCTAAACTTTAAATGCACAGAAGGTGTTATGAGCCATCATCTACGAATATCATCTATAATAGATAATGTACATGCATTGTCTAACCCTGAACTTTAAATATCTTTCTCTATGTAAGATATTAAGCGACAAACATAAATTTTAATAAAGTATTGAGGCTCGGTTGGAATATAACATGTTTGGTTTTAATATACAAACATAAATGCGTATACTTGGAGACTGAGCTTAATGTCTATTTAACCACCTGAGTTTTGTAAATATAGTGTTACCCGTCATACTATCTAAATATTAGAGAAGTTTTCTCATTTAGAGTTACCCTTAACAAGTCTGCTATACGAAGGTAAATGTAATAAATAGCGACATAATACACATAGTAGAAATGTATGTTTACTAAAATATATAGGGCATATATGTGAGTAAAATCACGGAAAATTAGATACGATTTTGTTGGGAACATCTGTTGGATTTTCTCATAAAATCAAATAAAACTTTTTTCGATTAATGTTTGAAATAATTATTAAATTAGTTTTTATTTAAGTTTATCAATCTATATAAATAAGATAATAGCTGATTTCTAATGCTCGCTTTAAATTCAAATACTACTGTATAGATTTCAATGATTTTTTTTTGTTTAACTTCTTATATACTTGGTCCTTATCTAAAAAAATAATTATCACGATATCTTCATTAAAAACACAGTAATTGAAATTTTAAAAAATGCGATTTTTCAAGCAAAACGCGTTAAGCGAGCATTTTTCGTCCCTTTGATAGAGTAGATGCAAAAGGTTTATTACGCATGCGCTGCAGAAACAGTGTTTATCCTTCCACTGCCTACTGATTATTTCAAATTTGAGCCACTCAGTGCACACATTGATAACTCCGTAATAATTCAAAAAGTTGAGTAAATTGATAAAATAAACTTCTGAAATACATTGTATCTTATGGGAAAGCTAAACAGCAAATTGTCGTTTAGAGCTGTTACTACTTATTATTGGAAAAATTTATTTGGGATATATAAAGTTAGGAGTCAACCAAACCAAGTATTTTGACATAAAAATTTGTAAAAGTTGAAAAAGAGTGGAGCTAATCGATGTGTTAACTGACCGGCTCATTTGAGCGTAGACTTAATAGTTAATGCAGTTCAGCGAGATATTAGATAAATATAGCTTTTTTTTTTAAATTCTCGTTTAGCATTTTTTATGTTATTGTTACAGTTATTTATAACTGTCAATACAAATTCAAAATACATGTTTAGGTTACAACCGTTACAATAATCAAATTACATTTCAGCACTCCCTTTTATTATTGCAAATATTTTTTAACCAGAAAGAGTTAAGTTCGTGAGATTAATTTTTTTAATTGCTCCTACAATGCTCTTTTTCCGGATCCGCAATTGCTCCAGGTGTATAGTTAAAAGTTAATTAATAATTAATTTTTTTTAAACTTGTCAATTTCAAGAATTAAGTTTTCAAGCTCTCTATCTGCTCTTTTCATTACACTAATAATTGATCAAAATTTTTGCAATATTTATAATAATTAATTATTTTTAACTATTTATACATGTTGGATCTTGAACAGTTTAAAAATTGAATTAACTAAACACCTGGAGCAATTGCGGATCCAAAAAGAGCATTTAAGGAATAATTTTTTGAAAAAAAAAATAAAAACAGTGATTATTTTCAATTATTTAACAACGAAAACAACCAAAACCAACTAGTCTCCAACCTCTATTGGACGGCGCGGCATCGAATGACAGAAATGTCAAGCGTGGGCGATATAATAAGAAGAAGAAGAATTACTTTTGAATTTCCAAATTTTGAAAAATTAATTATTAAATAACTAATAACTATATACTAATGGAGCAATAGCGGATTCTGCAGTAGCAGTTTTTTTGGCATATAGTTAAAAATGTTCTACGCTAAGTTCATTCCGGTTATTTTTAATATATTTTTGCTATCAATTTTTTAATTGTTTTTCTTCTGTAAATTAAATATGTTCTTAACATAATAACCTACGTAGACGACGTCGCGGGTATCAGCTAGTTTATTTTTACAAATGATGTAAATGACAATGATTATCTTTTCATCTCGCGTCGTCGCCACGTTCCACACGTCGAGATTGGAGATCGGAAAAAATCTCATATTTTTAGAATTCAAAATTACGTTTATAGAATTTAACACCTCATTTATATTCAGGATCATTAAATGTGAATAAATAAGTGATAACGTAGAAGGCGGAAACAGCAGTCGCGGAATATTGACTTTGAGTTTATAAATCAAACAGATCACATTTACATGACGAAGGCATATCCGTTATCCGCTGTCAACGTCTGGAACGTCGTCAGTTTCAAATTTGTATAATTTTTTGGGCACAAAGAAACATAATTTATACGTTTTCAACGATTCGATCGGCAAACACAAATTCGTTATGTTTACTTTAATGTTATTACAAGCTTTTTGTCTCGTTTTCAATATGTCGTTTTATTCCCTTTGTTCCTTTTGAAATTGGTGGATTTTATTAAGATTATAAGACTTGATCAAATTATCATATTTCAAACTTTATAAATTAAATTTTTTCATATTAATTTAATTTTTAAAAATTTAAAATTGAAAAGTAAGAGACCAAATAGTAAAAGTGTACTTTTTTCAAACAAAATTTGTTAAATTGAACATTAGACTATAAATTTTTTTAAGAATAAAATTTATTTTTTTGCCAATATTTGTGATATCCCATTATTTTCTCCTAATGTTTCAAGAAAGTTTTTTTTTCGAATCACAGTTCTTCCCACAGGAGTAGCAAAGCTTGTGTAAATCAAGGAGGCGTAGAAACGCCTACATATTGAAATAAAAATTCTTAAACCGATAAAATCAACGTTGGTAGAAAAAAAAATCTATGATACAAACATGTTAATATCATAAGTATGAAGGAATTGTTAAATTGGTTGTAAATAGATTTCATTTTTCACCAAACAATGAACAACGAAAACTTATCTACAAAAACGGGAGTACACGGGTGCGTGGCAAACATGAGATCTGAAAGGTCACAAAGGTGAACAAAGGCTAAATCAGATATGTTCAGATAAAAGTAACGCTGAAGAGTTTCTTTCGAGAAGTTACTGGTGGCAATATGAGATTGCTTTCTTCTGTTACCTCCGGTGTGAGCTTTCTATTATACTTCTCTACGTTGAACCTATCAACATGTCGCATAAACTCGTGTGTAAAGAATTCATAAGGATCAAATATTTAACTTTCAATGTTATCAAAAAAGAGGAACTAAACATTCTGTTATCTCACACGATATTGAAACTGGCTGTTTCAAATCCGAACCAATATTGATAACGTACAACCATCTCGATAAAAAGAAAAATTATAAGACAAGAAGAAAACCGGTGAGGAAAAAAAAACCTCGTATGAAACACAAAACAAAACGGAAATTAAAGAGTCGAATAAAATGAATAAACAAAACCATAAAACTATACAAATCATTAAAAAGAAACTTGTTGGGAATTATATAGAAGAATAGAAAATATAGCACATCGAAATTGGTAATAGGAAGAATTTAATGTTTCCCTGGAGTATCGTCCCACTTGTTATTCGCGATGAAACGGAAACATTAGTAAAGCTATAACAATAAGTTTTGGTGTCAGAAGTAAAAGTCGATCAAAAGATGATCAGACAATCCTTGTCATAAAACATCTGAGTCATTTAATATTTGTTATTTTTTCGTTAATTAATAATTTTTTTTTCGTTCCGCAAACATCTTACTTGTTAATAATTAATTTATTTTCTAAAATATTTGTTTGCCATTTATAATCAAGACATTTACCTTTAACTGTTGGTTGGGTTGCTAAAAATCGATATAAAACAAAAAGAAAATTTTAGAGACAAATATGATTTATTATATTAATTTATTACTTATGAAATACCTACCAAAAATTATGTCAAAACTAAAAACGTATTTTTATCGTTGATTAAATTTTTATCTGGAATAGTTTTTACCAAAAACTTGTTAATTAAACTGTCAAGTGTTGCTTTAGAGTAAATTTGATAAAAAACTTGATTTATATAAATTTGATTTTGTTACATAATGCTTCAATAAACAATAACTTCTTTGAATTCGTTTTCTCATTAAGAACTTATCAAATAAATCTTTACTTCAAAAATGTTGCTTTTATATTTGTATTTTCATTCTATGTCATTTTAACGAGAGCAAAAGCATTTTTTAGATTCCATAAAGACGTGCTTGTAGATATTTGTAGATATTTCATATATGAGTATACACAGGAACTTAATCATTCGATAACCGGATTTAACAAAATTATATTTAAACATTTTTTGATCAAATAATTTAATAATGGGTCACTTTGTGGCGTGGTTGACTAGATAGTTGCCCTATACGCCAGTGGTCCTTGGCTCGAATCCCAATGAAAGCCCAAGATTATTTTCATAGGTTTTAATGACTAGAGTAGTTGATGCGACCTTAACTAACCTTTTAAAAAGTTTAATATTTATTGATCAACCATTTCTTTTAAAGGAGTTTGTTAGACTGTACATGTTATGATAACGAACAGTCCAACTTCTACTTGTTCTGTTAACTGTAACTGTCTGAAACTATCGAAACAACAATACAATAGTGGTTATTACTGATGTGGAGATGTTAAGAACTACACCAACTATAGCAATGATTCCTATATTTGCCATGAAAATGTAAGGACTATTTTTTTGAAATGTACTGAATACAATTGTTCATTGTTAGTTCTTCACAAATGTGTCTCAAAAGGCTCTCTTAAGTAAAATATATCTGGCTGACAATTATTTCGTATTTATTATTTCGATACATATATAAAGTATGTGTTAATGAACAAACTCGATAAGGAAAAATAAATTTAAGTGAAAAACAAGTAAAATAAAATAAAACATTAAAGCATTAAAATAAAACGAGCTTTTATTTTAATGCTCTAAAAATAAAAAAGTAAGCTTTGAATTAAAACAAACCTATCAATTTTTTACATTTAATAAGATTTTTTATTTGGGTGATTTTAAATCGCTTTAACATCTAAGGTCATAACACGACTATCTAAACACAGAAAGTTTCTGTTGGTCAATTTTATCTTAGGTCTAATTTCTTAAGTCTAGGAGAGGCATGATGCCAGTACTTCAAAACTACTGAAATTTTGTATTTATTTAATGAAACTTGAATTATGGAACATGAAACGTCATTTCTTCTCTTATTTAAAGCGAGATTGATCATTATTTTGATAAAATAAAACTTCAAAATTTGAAAGTCCGCTATGTTTTGCTAAACACCAATCAGAGCGAATGACGTCAATGTTGAATGCAGCGAATGTAGTAGCAGTTGAATGTTGATAAACAAGCCGAACAAGCCAAGCCGACGACTAGCAAACGACTAGTTCAAAATTAAACGACTAATGAACTTCTAGTTACTAGCGCGTCTAGTATTGGTGTTTATGTTGCGTTTATATTCAACCAGCGTTCAAGTATGACGTTACCAGCGAAGCCATTACAGTAATAAGGCGTTTTGGCACGAATTTTAAATCTAAAAACTAAAATGCCATTTTTTCCTACTAAAACCTTTATTAACTGAAGAAATATGTAATTCATTGTAAATAAAATATGTTTCTAAACATAATTGGGTAGTTTTTAAAAATTCGTCCTCAGGCCTATTCAACGGGAGTCGACTCAGTGCCACTTGACGCATGAAGCGGAGAGAGCAATTATTGCTTTAACCACTACACCAATAGGTGGTAAAAAGGTTTATCGCGAATTTCACATAAAATTATTTATTTTGTTAACTTAGTATTATAATTATAAAGAGTGTTACTGTTGCTACTGTTGGTTTGTAAATACAAGTAATAAAATAAGAGCAGAGAAAACGTTATCTAATATTTTAAAATTATATTTCAAACCAATAATAATTTTTAAAGATAAAGAAAATTTGCACCGTTTGTCTAACACAGAAGTGAGCATGTCTGAATTCAAATAAAATAATTTTTGATTTGAGGTGCTATTTAAAAAAATGTAGGTACTAATTTCTTCTTTTCCGTCTTCGACAACTTACACATATTTTGTTTTTTTTTTGAATTAAACATGACAGTTTTTTGTATGCAAACTTTATATTAAATATTTTGTGCCTAAAAGTAACTCAAACGCATTATAAGTTTCTTATAATTGGAGTAGATAAATTTTGAGGCAAGCTTTTATATCATATAAGTAAATTGTAATAAATTGATAGGTTTGATTTTACTCAAAGTGTTTTTTATTTTTCTGTTTTTGGGTGTTTTAAGTCACTTTAACATATCACGCATCATATATCACGACTGTCTAAACACAGAAAATTTCTGTTGGCCAATTTTATCTTAGGTTTAATTTTTTAAGTCTAGGGTTCAACGGGAATCGAACCCTATACCACTTGATGCATGAAACGGAGAGAACAATTACTCTAACCACTGCGCCAATAGGTGGTAATTTAAAGTTTTTTTTTTTTTTAGGGAAAATATAATAAAAATTTATAAAAACATATAAAGTTTATTTTTAATTTTTCAGTTGGTAACTAATTTTAAACCAATTTAATTCTTCTATTAATTAATAGAATACAGTAAAACAACAGTTTTTTTTAGATATTTTTTTTTAATTATGAAAACGGTGAAGAACTAAGGTTCATTTCAAATCAGTATTTAATAATAAATAATTGAGATTTTAATTAAAAAGAAATGGTTGATGAAGGTAAAAATGAAAACAATTAAAAATGTGAAAACTATAAACATGTCATAATAATAGGTTTGTTCCCGACGTTAAAGCAAAACAAGTCCACGTAAGACAAAAAGAATGGCTCACTGACCAAGAGACAAGAGTGAGTGAAGAAACGCCCAGCCCTCAGCCGTTTGGGCGCACCAGGCCGAGAGCGGAGCTATGAACGTACATTTTTATGATAATAGTTCGCTCAGACACTGATTTGGAGGTGTTTAAACACCGCAAAACCATTTTCAAATTAGGTTGAAGCCCTTGCTTCACGATTTTCACTCACTCTTGTCTCTTGGTTAATGTGTCTTACTCTTTGTCGTTCGATGGACGTGTTTCAACATCATCAAATGGACAAGTGGAACAGCCCGAATGTATATCATTGTCATTGCCATTGAGTCTGAACCAAACTTGCAAAATCTCAATTCTGTAGGGAAGAAGTGGTTCCAATTCAATTTGAACGATTTATTCTTCACAAACAAACATTACAAGTTAAATAAAAGTTTGTAATAATAATTAATTAAACCAACTAATTCTGGATGTCGATGTCGATTTTAAGCTATATTTGTTATAAGAATGAAGTATCATTAAAACTGAAACAACATGCAAAAATTCAACTATGTAGAATAAGAAGAAGTGGTTCTCATTAGGTTAATAAAATTTGACCTAAACAAACAAGTATTGCAAGTTTAATAAAAGGTAGTAAAAATGAACTCTGTATGTGTTAATTTGAATTAGGTAGATATGGAAATGCGTAAAAATATGTTGTATCAATTGAATAATGTTGTCATTTGATAATTAAAGGCAACAGAAACAGAAAAAGATTAATGAATGAGCAAATAATTCAAATGCACAATTCCGAATGGAATAATAGCGTAAAAATCAAAAAGCTATAAAAATGTGATGTTTATTTTAAAGCACATTTCAGTTAACTCGCATGACATTTACATTTGAATAAATTTTCATTTTTCCACGCTAAACCCCATAATTAATTAGATAACTATTTGGTTCAGCAATTTGACAAATATAAATTAGTTGGCTTCACTAATAAACTACGTAAATATCAGTCATATATTTTGCAACATTTTACGAGATCTGTACAAAACGACTGGCTTGACAGATAATAATAAAATCGTGCACATTTTTATTGAATACGATCAAGTTAATGGGAAATTTTCTTTTATATTTTATTTACACGAAAATGGATTTACGATCCGTTTTAGTAGTCTACCTTTTTGAGAAAGGAAAGTTATTAACAATAAATGATTGATGATTATTTGAATGTTTCATTTTTTCGAACAATGAAACAAGATAAACATTGCGAATCGTAAAAAACTTTTAAATGAGAAATCATAAAAGCTATCCCGATTTATTTTTATGCGGGACAGAAATAAGGACGCGTTCACATAGTTTATTGTTAGTGCCACGTTTGATAAAGCAAGCGATCGAGCAATTGAATGTTAAAACTTCCAAATAAACTCTAATGAGACTTTATAGCTTTGTTTTACAATTGAATGTGAAGGGTTTATTGAATTTTCAACTATTTATTTACAGTAGTTTACAAGTTTGTACGATATCTGTATGAAACGGGGTTTTTGAGCGACACGGATTTGAGGTGTTTTTGAGGACTGATTGGATTGTTTTTAGCTTATGCCATTATAGGCAGGTATTGTGAAAAGCGGGGGCGTCCAATCGAATCGAATTCATGCTTTGAATTAGTTTCTATTATAATATGGGGACGCATACCATGATACCACCATGCACCTGGTTGTATGTGTTTTGAGTAAACGAATCGCGAACGCTTTCACCAACTACATATATTTAATTTTACTAATTTACATCCGGAAAATTGAGACTGATTTATATGGGTGGAATACAAACTTTAAGCACACACGGTTTTATTTTTGTTAAATTGAATTAAACAATTTTAATTTTAAAGTTTACAGTTTAAATTAACATTGGAATCAATCCGAATTTCAATACAACTTTTATCTATAATATAATAAAATTAGAAGTTCACAATTGAAAAATTTAATAATACTTCACCTGTGACTATTTTTTACACTTGATAAATTCAAATGTAGTAAAAAAACGAATTGGTTCAATAAAATTTCTTATGAATTTTTCAGAAAACAGATTTAACGAAATTATTATCTGATATATTTTCATGAGATAAACCTTTTCGTTCAGATTTCAGAGGATATCAACAATAACATTGGCAAAATGAGTTACGAGCAAAAAATGATAAATACGTCTTAAT
This sequence comes from Sisyra nigra, assembly GCA_958496155.1. Classification (NCBI taxonomy): domain Eukaryota; kingdom Metazoa; phylum Arthropoda; class Insecta; order Neuroptera; family Sisyridae; genus Sisyra; species Sisyra nigra. The sequence continues at coordinate 47,441,702 of OY292314.1, forward strand.
TCGGAAAAGCTTCCACTTTTGAGTTGAATTGAAAGCAATAATTTTCAACCAAACCCAATAGTTACTAACAATGCCCAACAAAATCAATTGAATGCGACAAAAATTTTATTACTTGCTGAAAATAAAATAAAATTCGACCAAAAACTTTTTATCAATTGAGAAATTCTTTCATTCGAGCGTGAAATATATGTTCATAGATCTATCAATGGCAAAGTTATAATGCTGGATTCTATTTCACTTGACTTGGATGGTTCGGATAAATTGCTTCCACCCATTCATTCCTATATCTTTGGAAATTAAATTAATTAAATTAATTAAAACTATTATATATGAGGATTGATCGGCTAAAAAAATGTAATGGGCATGCATCTTTTCATGGTTTGTTCAAGGGGTTATATCAGAATTGAATTTATTAGAGTTTTTTAAAGTACTAAAGCCGTATTTTACGTATCTCTATACCTTTGCTTTTTTATTGAAGAAAATCTATTTAGTGTAAAGTATAAAGAATAGGAAAAGATTTACAATATATAGATAAAGTAAGTATTTCGACAGTTTTCAATTTAGTCGAAAGAAATTTAAAACAGCAAACGGCAATAAACTCAATGATAGGAATTCTCGTGTTTTCCATACGAAAACAGAAAACGTTTGTTACAAACACAGTTGGAAATTTTTAAGATTCGTATAATTTTCCAAGTTTAAATCGAGAACGTTTCGCCAATTGAAAAATGGCACCTGAAACATGCAATTGATACGAGCTATTTTTAAACGTTACAAAATAATTTTCATTAAAACGAGATATATTTGGGGATTATACATTTTTGGAGATGAGTTATGATTGTGTTGTATTGCGATAGTACTTGTTTTGTGTTTTGTAGCCGACATTGTTGTTGTCGAGGATTAATGCCCCACCGTCTGTAAAATGTTCACGTTTCCGCCGTTATCTTTGAAGATACATTTACGTCTGAAAAATGTTCTACATGTGAAAATATAAAAGCTGATTTCAGCATAAACTGCCAACAAAAATATCAACCACTAGATGTTGTAGTCTATAGCTCTTTTTAAATGGCACATTTCAAATACGTACGAGTGTATAAACGTTTTAAAACTATTTCGTTTTGTACTTTCATGGTTGGAATATTTAATTGATTGTCTCTCGATTTGGTTCATGCTTTTCAATTGGAAATCTCTTTATGAATCTTTTTAAAATAAAATATGGGTTTTATTTAAGCACTTCATCTCCATTTTTCGGGATAATAATTTTCCTAAAACACTTCAGTAATTTTTTTCCCTAAAAAGCATAACTGAGATTCTACATTTTTAATAAAAATATAAATATTTCTCCACATTTTAATTTGCTTCTATATTTTTATTACATATACCTACGTATTATTTCAATGATAGAGAATAACTTGTGTATTAAATTATATTAAATTAGCACAGCCTAAGTTGGAATTCCCATAACTTGCTGAAATTCAATGTCGTTGGCACCCTGATTTTCATATTTTAAAATTTAAGTTTTAAAATTTAATAGATTGTTTTATGTAAGACAAAACCTCTTCAATCCAACCAAGTTTTCTACGATTTATTTTGTATTTTTATAGAGGGGATATTGTACTTTCATTAATTTCACTTGGTCATTATTATTTTATATACTTCATAAATACAAGCTTTTTAACATTTATAAAAAATAACTTAATAATAAGCTCAAATTTAGCTCTACAATCTGAAAGGTTTTGTATGTACTCGAGTTATATATTTCCCTTGAAGATTTCTCATTTAAAATAAATCCTTTAAATATTCTTATTAATTATTCCATTAATCCTTTAAAATAATTATTTCACGTTCTAAATTATTTTTTTACGGTAAAATATGGTATCTAATCTTTATATAGTATATAAAACAAAGTCGCTCCCCCTGACAGTTCCCTTAGATCTTTTAAACTGCAAAACGGATTTTAATTTGGTTTTCAGAAATTGATAGAGTGATTCAAGAGAAAGGTTTGCAGGTATAATACATGCATATTATACTAGAAAAAAGTCGGTAAATTCAAAGATTTTTAATGTGATGTCATAACACACATATTATTTTTCTGCACTTTTATTGCAAACGCTGGCTAAACCTTACGAGATAAATAAAACTGTTACGCAGCAAAACTGTGTATCTTAAAAACATTGATAAAAAAGTCCACGACGGTATATGTCTATCTCTTAAATATAACCCACAGGAACCATATTCATCTTTTAAATATAACAAAAAAATTATTGGTTATCTACCAAGCTATTTTAAACAATACAGTATTATGCCTTATCCAATTAAATACATGAAGTACGTTGTGCATTTCATGTAGATCAAAATTGCCCTTTACAGCATACCATAAAAATGAATAAAAAGCGTTGGCAGAGCGACTGGATATTGTACGTCGTACGTAGTGGCCGTTTTATTGCTCTCTTTTTCTTATTAATATAAACATGTTATGTTAGTCCTTATTTAGGACATAAAATTCGAAAAATTCTACATCAATTAAGTATGTAAGGTACATTATTCTGAAAAGAGTACGGTTGGTCACCCTACATAGGATAGCATGACAATTGAATCCTACAGGAATTGTCGTAGTATTTTCGGTAAATTTTGTTAAAGTTCGTGAAATAGCATTTTAGCACATTTTTCTCAAGAAGGCCTGACCAATTTTACACAGTAACGAAAGAAATCTCTAGAAAGTTCAAATTAAAAAATTGACAAAGTTTACTGGAAAATATTTGGAATTTCAATTAACACCCGATAAAATAACAAATGAAATTTTTATAATAAATTTGAATTTTTTTATTATTCATTGTTGAGTATATTAATTAGAATACATTAAACGTATTAAAATAATATGCTAAATCTTAAAATAATTAACAATTACCTAACGGAACTAATTTTAATGAATTTTTATTAAAGATACCTCAAATCTTAACGTATTGAATACCATTTATCCTCAAAAAGGCACAGTTACTGTAGGATAGCTACGAATCTATTCTACTAAAATAGCTGAATGGTTATAAATGATATTTAAAATAAAAATTTTTCAAGGAACATTTTATATTTAAAATTGCAATGAACCTGTAAGATAGCAAATATATCTTCCTAAAAAAGTAGTTTAAAGGATTTTGATGAACTTACTTTGGATCTAAAGTCTGAAAGTATCAGCTATCATCTTTTTCTGTCAAAATAGATTAATTTTAAATAATTAATTAAATTTAAATACTCTCAACAAGGCAAGCGGGTTTCAGCTAGTTGTAAGTAAATGAGAGTCAACTTCTTAAATATAGGTACTCAATTAAAAAAATCTCACGCACAAGTGAAAAGTTTAATTCATGGTGAGTTAATAAGTTTGTTCAAATCGTCCAGCTATGGCGATGCACAAACATGAAAACAGACAAAGAGCAAAACAACATTGACCAAGAGACAAGAGTGAGTGAAGAACTGTTTAAACGTGTTGCGTCTATTAAGAAGAGAATCATCAAAGTTAATAAATAGATGCCAAATTAAAAAGATAACTTAGATTGGGCTTAGTAAGCATTAATGGTTCAAAACTAGGCGATACTCAACATTAGAAACAAATTTAACACTCATTCATAATTATGTAAATTCAAATTAATTAAACACATTTTAAACTTAAAAACACCATTTTAATTGTCAATATATCGATTCTCCTTCCACAAAAATTAAATGACGTACAAGGATTGGATTCAGCGATCCTTTAAAAACTTTAACTCTAGTAATATACTAAAACTTAAACTTCTTAACTCGATTTACAAAAATACTCAGAACAAACGTGACCCTTTTCAATATTAGTTACCTACAAATCATATGCTTAATTTAAAAGATTTATACTGTTTACAATTGAATCTGTCAAAAGAAGTATAAGAAACCAAACGTTGTAAGTCATCTAACGCACGAGCGAATCATCCCTTTGTCATTGGGGAAACACACGGTAGAGTTGATTGAAATGTTTTTTTTTTACCTGATGAATTTATTTGACTTCTTATTGATTTTATCTAATACAGTTTCAACAGAGAAAATTTATTCTCTTTATCAATAATAAAATCGATTGAAAATCACGAAACATACTTTTCCTTAGAATTTGATTAAAATATGATAATTTGAACGTACAATCTCGAATTCTCGATTCTTCTTTGAATTTATATTATTAGAAGTACAATACAGAGTTCAAGCTTTCCGTTTGTTCAGAATTGGTGTGATTATAAAGCTATGACAAGTAAAAATATCTATGTGGTAGGTGGTTTAGTGGAAGAGCTTTAATACGTCGATAATGACGGCGAATGATAAAAGCTTGTGGCTGAAAAGTCAGGCTCTTTATTGACAGAGAGACTTATCCTATGGAAGCAGTTCCGTCTTTGTAAAGCAAAAACACAATGCGTCCTAATGTTATTTACCTTTATTCATTCATTCTGTATACGATTCACACAAAAGTCAAACTATACACAATAGACATAGGTTTATATTTTCACAACTCGCCTTTTTTCATCCAACAAAAGTTAATTACTCAAAATGTAATTTGTTTCATGAATCATATTGAACAAAAGAAAGTTTTACAATTAGAAAAAATTTAATTTTATTTTTGTTCATCTTCAGTATGTGGATGTACATACAATATGTTTGTGTGTGTGTGTATAGAAATTATTCAATGCTTCAACACAAAGAATGGATAATAAACTTTCACACTAAATTCGCTAGAATGACCATCTATAGAAGTTTGTAATTTAATAGACGAGAGTTTAACTTGAACAATATAATTTGATAGTTGAAATTTGAGTGTTTTCATATATATACGTTTGTCATTTCATTATGGTGTAATAATTGTGGCTGCATCAGATTTAGAATCGGAGGATAAAGATAAGAACGATTAAGACAAATGGTCTGCTATAAAGTTCCTCGTTTAAGTCAAGATTTAGTAAGTTAAACATAGTTCAATATTCATTCAAACGTAACTGTGTTTGTTTTCAGATCATCAAAAACAATTTTGTAAGGATAGTTATCTCTATGTACCTATACTCATAGGAACTTGCGGAATTCATCAAATCAAGTATTTGGATGTTTTGGGCAGTGAATTAAGGTGATTATTTAAAATTTAAATAAATTAACTAAAAAATTCAATGTTTGAATTGTCTAAATATTTGAAAATATTAATTTATATTTTGATATTTGTCTTAAGTTTGACTTGGTTTAAAGTAAAATTTACGTCAGGGGGCAATTCAAAATCAAGCAAGTGTTAAATCCTATATGTAAACTCAACTGTGATTGACTGGTCGATAGTTGGACGTAAAACCACTAAAGATAAAAAAATAAAATTTAACTGTGGTTTTTCTTAAAGTTTAATGACTAGTTTTTCTAATAAGAAGCCCCTAAGTGCTTCAAAAAGGAGGTTGCTACAAAACTGATCTTGTAGTACTTATCTACGCTACCGCTCAAAAGTATTTGGTCACATGTATTTTTCATTTTTTTTTTAGAATAATGTGGTTCTTATTTGATCCTTGTTTAATACCAACGTGGTATTTTGTTCGATTATTGGAATTCCATTTTATAAGCTTTTTTAACCCATACATTCTTGTTATTTAAGCGGTTATAAAGCCTAAATTGTATTGTCAGCGAAATCACATTAAAGTCGAATTCCTCAATATAAATAATGTTTTCACAAATATTTTAAACAATAAAATTTTATAAAGCTTTGAGAATATACTAAAGGATAATAAAAATCACTTATCTGTTATCATTTGCCCAGAAACCATACACGCTCTCTACTCTAAAAAGTTTATCTTATAATAAAATATAACAAAATAAACTGTTATTATAATAAAATTATTACACTATTATAAACTTATTTTTAATAATACGTTTCTTTGATAAAATGAAACAAAAAAGCTTTCTGAAGAAAAGAAAGGTAAAAGTATCGGAATTGATTAATCTGATAAATGTAGGTTATCGTAAGAACTTAAAATTTCAAAACTTAGAGACAATGATTGGTTACATATTGTTAACAAATTTATAACTGGTCAAACTAATGTCAACAAATGCCGTTCTGGAAGACCAAGAAACAACATCTAAGGAAGATTAGAACATAGTGGTTAAAAGCAAACATAAAAAACGCTCTACTGCTCCAGAAGTAGCAGCAAAATTTACCGCGAGTCACAGTGAGCCTAAAAGTGTATCTACTGTAAAGAAAAGACTTCTGAACGCGGGTCTGAAGAGAATTCTTTTTGAATCAGTAAATAAAAGGACTTCAATGGGCTAAAGAACATAAAAATTGTACTACTGATCAAAAAAAGATTTTTAGAATGACGAGTATAGAAGTTCAAAGTTTTAAGCACTGAAACTAGAATTTCCGTCTAACGTCAGAGCAATTAAAAATTACAGGGGGACTGTACCATAGATTCAATTAACCATAACGGTAGTCTGTTATGGTTTTAGGGTGTTTTGGTAGTTCCAATGTGGGAGACTTAAAATAAGAATACAAGTAGTTTTAAGTAAATAAGAATGAAGAATTCAGTTGAAGTATGAACTTGAAAAATTTTTAAAAGATAAAAGAAGAAGGAAATGTTTGAAATATGATGTAGCACCTACTGTCAGCAGCCTTAGATCCAATAGAATTGTTATGATATGAACTTAAGACTGGTACTAAATTTCAAGAAGACCCCTGGAGAATACTTCAACAAGAATAGTAAAAATAAGTTCAACAAGATTTGATAAATTAATAGTTCGTTTATTAAAAATATGTGAGGTCATATTAAAAAAAACCGAAGAGGCCTTCTGGACGAGTCAAAAATAAAAAATTGTTGTAAAATTATAAGTACGTAACTATGCTCTTTTCTTATATATAAGCAGCTAAAGTGTGTGTTAGTTTGTCGCTGATAGCTTATTGGTTTCTTGCATAACAGTGCCAGCCAATGGAGTGAAGTTGCCACGGAATTCAAATAGTCCATATTCATGGATACTATGCATGCAATTATCATGGTTAAATTCAATTTCTATGACAATTAAAATTGATAATAATTAGAAATTCATAATAAGTAGAACAGTAGTCAATTCTGTTGACTGTCGGATTTTACTAGTTTTAATATAAATGAATAAATATAGAGCTTTAATAGAATTTTATTTGAAAATAATTGAGAAAATAATTATTTTCAAGGTAGAGAAATACTTATGAGTGGCAATTAACATGTAATTCTAAAGAACTTCTAATTATGTTCTTTTTCTTTTATTCAAATTGAAATTAAATTAAGCTTTATACCTAACGCTTTTATGTGTTCAATACTTGAGATGGATTTTTCAGAAATAGTTCTGATATTGCAATAAGATGATTTTATAATTTATAGAATATAGGGAGAGGTTTATTTTATTTAACCTCAACTCTTTACTTATTTTGTTTAATTTAACAAAAATAGAATTTTAATTTTTTCAAAGAGAGACTCCTTATAAATATCCTCCGATCAAATTTAAGTGAGTTTTATTAAAATGTTCAAAAATCAATACTATGGTTGTTTTTTGAGAACATCAAAGAAAACTTTACAAATAGAGTAATAGACGGTTTATTTTTATAAGGAATAAAGATGAATATTTTCGTAGGAAGACTCCCTAAATATATTTATCGATCAATAAGAGTGAGTATTATTGAAAAGAAAAAAGCTTATAAAAATCAAAGAAATGGACAACTAATTCCAAAATATGACGCTTTAGATAAAAAATAACGTTGGGGGAAAACCATTTTTGAGCAGCTCTGTATATACATATATAGTTATGCACTTTTCCAGATTTCCACCGCAGTGAGAAACACCTAAGTAAAATCTATTATCCCTTGATAAAAGTATATGACGTGCGATCCGAGCCATGTTTATAGAGACTTTGAACGTCCAAACAAACGAGCTCACTTTATAAGTAAAAGAAATCCCTCGAGGTCTCGTCACTATTGGTATCGGCTATTCATTTCTTCGCCCCAACTTTCCACGTCAAATTTACTTTCATATATACACCATCATTTATCTATTTTGTTTTGCCAAGAATGACGAAAAGCGAGACGAACAAGATATGGCTAATATAAAAAGTACACAATTTATTTCTTATTACATTTCCGCGAGAAATAAACAGAAAAGATAATATATGAGCATGAAATGAAATTTTATTTTTAACTCACCTTTTTTATCGTTCCACATAGGTACATTTTTCTTATTTCTGGAAAATTTAAGAGTAACTATCTATCGTTAAAATTAAAAACATTCGTTGTTTTAATGATAAATAAAACTGCTGTTCGTTTCGTTCACAAAAATATTGAAGCTTTATTTCAATTGGTAAATAATTCATTGAATAATAGTACACTATACAAGGGGCACCACAAAAAGCCAACATGCTTTTAGGGATCAGAGTTCTTAATTAATACAGATACATTTCTTTTTATAATTCTTATCAATATAATTTGTTGAAACAATTAACTGTTTACATTAGTCACAGTCAGTAGCATTATTGTTAAATTTTTTTTCATTATCTAAAATTAGTTTTATAATGATATCAGAAGCTGAAAGCTTCTTTGGATCTATTGATTTTTCTCAAATTGTAACTCAACAAAAAATAAAATTTTCTGAAAAAAAAACTTTTAATCCCAAATATCACGTCTTCATTTAAAGGTATAAAACAGTTTCTTTATATATATAGGATTAGATTTTAGTTTCAAAAGAAATTTTTTTGAAATTATAAATGTCATGGTAATTGTGCGCCGTTATTGGTTAGCGGAAATATTTGACTGATATGTGGATAAATTATTTATATTTAATTTCAATAATTTTTTTTTAAATCTGATTGAATGCATGTTTAATAAGCTGATTTAAAAGCAATTATATATTAAAGGTTGTTAAAATTAAATTTCGTTGAAATATAAGAGGCATTTCAATTAGAATCACAAACGATAAAATGATTAAATAAACGTGCACTGTTCATAATATAAATATGAAACAAATATTTATTGTAAAACGAAATGCACATTTCAATATTTGTTTAGTTTGAATTGCAAGTCGAAGGAGTCGATTTTTGCAAGGTTATGTATTTTGCATACATTTGGAAATGGAACACAGCACAGTTTATTTCCAACTTTGAGTAAATTTATACTTTGAATTAAGCGAAATGAAAATATATTTGTAGTTTCATTAAATTTGTTCTATTTTACTATTATCCTGAACCCACAAACAATAATTGGGTTGTATGCTATATAATGAAAATGTAATTAAAAATTGGTTGTCTGTAAAGTCGGTTTACGGACGATAGTTTTACGTGATAACGTCATAAAGAAACAAACATTGATGAAAAATTGCATACTTTTATGAATTGAATTGAATTGTTATCACTGAATTATCATTATTTTGTTTAATACAAAAAAGGAATTAATTGAAAATAAACAATTTTTTCAAAATGAAATCTGAAAATTATGAAGGAAATCAATTAAATCTTATTGAGTAGATTGTAAAAAAAACACAAAACACGTTGTCTAGGATTCAACAATTGCCTCTCTATCACTTGTATCGCGTTCTCGCTTGCACGCACAGGCTCAAACGAAACGTGACACTTTTTCACACTGGCTGCCGGTGATCATCAATTTATAAGACGTTATCACGTCAACCGTGAAAAATAATAAATTCGGTAAGTAACCGATAAAAATTTGTGTTTGAACTAAAAGAAATTTTTCTGAAATTTAAATAGTAAGTTAAATATAACATTTTTAATTTCTGTAAAAAAAGATTAAAAAAAAAGAGTTAGAACTTTCTCAATGAGATACATTAATCAGATCTTGAATTTGTATTTTTCACTTACTAAGCATGTAATATAATATATAATATATAATATAATATATTATATGATATATTATATAATATAATAGGTATCTATTGGCTTATTTAACAAATTTATTCTCATATTAGTTTAAATTCTTTTTTCTATTTCAAAAAGGTATTAAGAAAATTAAATTTTCTTACAGTTAAAACTATGATTACAGCACTTTTAAACTGTGCTGTGTCCATAAAAATTACTTCCATTCATTTCAACTAATTTAGTTGTTAAAATATTTCAATAGTGCCGCTTTTATCAGCCTATGAAAGTTAGCTATTGACTGTTTTTTTTAAATAGACAAAATAAATTTTCTATCAAATATGGAAGACTAAGAAAGATTTTACATGAACCAAACAATTAAGTTTTAAAAATTTTAATAAATTTTTCATTTATGACAAAAACTATATTAAAATGCCAAAGAAATTAATTTTCAATTTAATCACTTTGAAATTACAATCATAATATAAGCCATTTTATGTACATTTCTTATAAAACTCTAACGATTGATTATTACAATAAAATAACGTTATACTTAATTGTCTATGTATCTCATTTAAATATTTGGCAATTTATAATAATATACTAGCTAGATAAATTTTCAATTGATTATGTCACAAAATTTTTATTTTTATTTATAGATGTTTTTTTAGATTTTAGGTTCATATTTATCTTAAATCAGCATTTATACACAAATTACAAGATTATTCACCAAGCAATGGCGGTCACTGAATGGTCCCAAAACAATGGTTCAGTGGCTGTAAAAATAATGGTCATCTCTTCTATGATTACATTAATACTTATCAGATAAATATTGAAATAATTTACAAGTGGAACACTCACACGTACACATCTTATATTAATTAGTTTATATCATATATTAACTTTAATGAGTAATATACAGATAATTGTCTGATTCGTTGATAAAAACCTCTAAACATTCAAATAATAAAATGAATGTTCGTTGTTTTCGAGTAATAAACAGCAACATTGTTAATGGGATACGATAAATCTAATTAGTGTAGCAGTTATACAGTGCAACATTTCATGGATGTCACGCCATCAAACTGTACAGTTTGTGCAAATTTGTAAGCGTTGTTACGTCGTTCGGTTGAAGTCTTAAAGCCTCCCGGTAACTGGCAGCCGCTTCCCGGTATTTCCCGTTCAGATGTAATATCGCCCCCAAATTCGTATGTCCTCTTGCATCCTACATCATAAAATAATGCTAATTTCTAATAAATTTAAACGGAAACTTTTACCCCCATTAAATGTCTCTTTATTATCTCCCTCCATGCCAAATGCAATAGTTTTGCCTCAGTAAGAAATGCGAACAATTATCAAAGTCGCGAACTTTGAAAATCATATTAACATCAATTTGAATTTGCAAAATCTCAAAATGTAGTTTATTCACTTTTCAACTAGAATTACTAGACTTAGAGTCAATGCAATTAAAACGTTTTACGTTCAAAAGCTAAACGAGAAATTTAATATTCGCGAAGGTAAGCGATGAAGGATTTAAAATTATATTTGCTGCACGATTTAATCGTTTAAAAGATAAAAATGCTAGTTTAAAAGTTTGAACTCAGTTTGTTTAGTTGTTTTATGATAGCGTCTATTTGACGGGTTGAAATTTATAAGGTTGATGCATTAGTGTCTACTGTTTTTGTTAGCGCGTTTTTAGTTAGTCTAAATTAGTTGCTCTCTACTTTATTTTTGAAAAATTGTCTTTTATTTTCATCATATAAAATTTATACTTTTTGATATATTTTACTTTATCATTTCACACTCCAAAAGGAGTCGTGCGTAACGGCGGCCCGGCCCAGTTACCCATAACGATTGTCACATTGAAGATGCTGGGGAGGTTAAATATCTGAGATTTCACCTGTACAGACGCCTAACGTGGAAGATCCACATAAAAAAGATGCCACTGCTTAAGTTGTTTCACTATAATCTTCAATGGTTGATCAGAAAAGGGTCGGCTGTTGCTTCGAAGGTTAAATATATTATCATTATTTGAGAAGAAAAAGGTATTAAGGCAGAAGTTCCTAAGGGTTCAAAATTGGGATCTATCTAATATAAGTTTTACTGAGGACATCAAAAACACAATGTTTATCTATGCTGATAATACAGCAACATTAGCATCGCGAGGAAAAGAACCCAAGAAAGCATTAAATCTTTGCATATCTGGATGAAACAATGGCGACTAACATCAAACTCAAGCAAATGCGAAGCAAACATTTTACCCTTCAGAAACCCAGTAACACCTCCATAGTTTCAGATAAGCTTAACAAAAATAACATGGAAACCCATATCGGAAGCTGTAAAGTATCTTGAAGTATATTTGAACACCGGGTAGTTGGCATATACATATAACAAAAAAAATTACCAAGCACAAAACTACTGTACAAAAGTTTGGTTAAACCTAAACTGCTGTATGCTAGTTCTGTCTGAGCAGTAGAGGCCCTATCAAAAGTAAAAATATTCCAAAAGCTCTAGAATAAAGTTATAGCAAAAGCGACAATTTAAATAACTTCTCGGTGCGACTGTTTGAGAGATTTATTAGCTGTACCAATAAACTCGACAGGGGAGGATTGAAAATAAGGTACCCAAAAGGATTGGCTGTAGATGGATAGAACTCTATTAGGATAATAAAATACACTTTATGTAGACAAGATGGCTAATTCTACAAAAACTAACACCAACGTTATCAGAGAATATAACGATGTCGAATTTGACGTAAAAGAGGGAAGTAGCACAGTCATTTCCAGATTTCAATAAAGTAACAGCAATGTCAAATCTGATGATATCAGCTTGGATGACGATTCAAGTTTTGAGCACCAAAAAAAAAAAAAGAAAGAAACATTTCACAACACTTATTAAAGTGCTGCCAAAGACTTCAACGTTGACCAATCCATAATCATTGACTCAAGAAGCTCCGGGCATAAGGAGCTTGGAGTAGTCTTGAAATTGACTGGATGAATCCCTTACGAGATCACCGATAATAATAACGAATACTTATTTTAATATTTACTTGTAAAATATTTTTTTCGAATATAACTTTTTTTCAAAAGATGGGGAATAATTTTGCACCAACCTTATACACTATATGGCCATACAATTACGATTTAATTGTTCAAAAGATAAAATTGCATTTAAAAAAGTTTTTGAACTGGTTTAGTTCCGTTGTTTTATGATAGTGTCTATTTGGGAAGGTTGAAATTTAATTTATTACATGGTGGTTGTTGAAAAATTCAGCGAAGTAATCAAACAATAAAAAGCTAATCGGAGTAGTTGTTAAAATAGTTACCGTTGGTCTTAGTTGGACTGCTTGACGGTACCAAAGCTCGGCGTCGTGACGCCGGTCGGCTTGACGCAGCGCCGTAGCGGCGGCGACGACCAACTCGTAGTCGTCAGGTCGAAGCTCAGCGGCCTGCATGTATTGCACTGCAGCTTCTCCATGCCGATGCATTGATGCCAAAAATTCACCTGGGGGCAAATAAAATTATTTTATTCGTACACGTAATCTTTCGCTCTTAGAGCACGGCGAAACAATAATTTGGCAACGATTGCGTTTTATATTACGTGAATTTCATTCAAATGCTAATAAAATCTAATTAAACTTCTTTAAGAGTTTCTAAGAATTGGAAGATGTTGCACATCCTTCTTACTTCAGCTATGTGGCTAAGTGATGCTATTATAAATTTATTATAACTTAATTTTGGTTATTTGTAAGACAGTGATAGTTTTTCGCTAGTGACAAGATTTTTTTATTTGTTTTAGGACTAATTGAAAAAATAATACTTATAGTTGTTAAAAAAAATTATTTGAATTTGATTGTTGAAGTTGATTTCGTCAATGTAGGTTCTCGTGTATCATATCGAAAATTCGTGGGTATGCGGTAGAGGAGGTAGGTATTCCACTTTTATAATACGCTTGACAATATTTATTTTGCCGCCTGCTAACAATAATAATTTCCCATCGTAATTGCGCCAAATCTACGGTCTAAAAGGTCTAATTTCAGCTATGAAATATTTTTCCACACTATGGCTAAGCGTGGTCGAAAACCTGAGAAAAGTATTAAAAATCTTCAAAAAATGATAATGGAATAAATGCTCATCAAAAGAGATTTTCATATGCCTCGATAGAAGTGCACCAAGTTTCTTAAAATTGTATTTAAATTTTGGCATGAACTATTTGTGATTTTAATTTATTTTTAAGCCAAAGTACACCAAAAGTATGTAATGTTATTGTCATATTAATATCAATTACTATTTTAATAATAAGATTTATTTATGTACGTATATATATTAACATTACTGTAGCAAAATATTAAATTGGACAAAATTGACCCATCCGCGCTTCTAGGAGTGTCAGGACGTTCCACGCTTCTAGTGTTAACTTTATAACAGTATAATTGTTTAGTTATTTTATTTTTTCATTGGAAATCTAAGATCTAAGATCTTTAATTCTTAAATAATATTAAAATTTAATTTAAAAAAATATTTTTTCCGATAATTATTAGATGAATGTTTGCAATAAATAAAACAAGATATAGCCAATTGCGTTTGATTAGAAAAGGGCGTGTTTCGATCAGTGTATTTTGAGCTCATCGCTCATATAACATACAAATATTTTAGATGATTGCGTCCTTCCCAGTAATTGGATATATATCTATCCATGATCACTCCACTTCCACACTGCATTGTATCTTGTATCTTGACAACCGACGGCCATCATTGTCATCACCACCCTATTAAATCTACCTCGAGGTGAAAGCTTTCAATGTTCTTTTATAATTGCTTTAATCCATTATTTCAGTATTACATCATAACTCTTCTAAGTTCAGTTCTCATTTCAACAAGTACAATACGCCTTTTTACTTTAAACTACGTCCATTATTGCCGCCCTCTTATATTTAACATCAGGAGGGGGGAGGTATTTTAAAAGAAACGTTTCCAGAACTGAGTTGGTCGTCTAATAATTGCTTTGTCATTCTATAAGATTATATTGTATTAAAAATATTATTGTTTCATTCCAGAAACATTAAATTACCATTTCAGATTTTTTTCCCCTGAAAGAAAACTGACTCGGAAAAATATAAATGAGAGAAAAATAATATAATAAGTGGCACAATGAATTTCACCCCAAATGTGAGTTCTGAGTAAGATATTGTATCATTGAAAGAAAATATTGGGAAGAAAAATATTATTCTGTGAATGAATATTTGGATTGATTTTTAAATTATAAAGATAAACACGTATATTCCAGTTTATTTGATAAAAATTCAGCGAAGCGAGCTTTTCATATGAAATTATAATTTTTATAAATAAATTTCCTTAAAATTACTTTGAATTTCTTAGACATCTATGGAAAATAAAAAAAATATATAAAAAAATAAATCCGCTTCATAGATAAACATACGTGAAATTCCAATAATATTTCAAACAATAAGAGCACAACAAACTGAAGCAGTGCTGTACAAAATGTACAAGCATAAAAGGAGACTATGTAGAAATTCTTTTTTATCTTTATTATTTATTTGCAATCTGTATACACATACATACAATGATCAAATGGGTTATTAAATTAAAAATCTTTGAATTAAAGTTCAAATGTAATATGATTATGTATATGTTGTTGATATTGAAAAATAAAAATTAAAAAAAGATATGTTATTAGAAAAATTAATTATTTATTTTTAATTTTTGTCCAGTTTTTTAAAACCACCCTCGTAAACTTGGATTATTTCCTAACGCACTCTTTTCGTCAGATTTTCCAGTTTTAAAAGAAATTTATTGTTTAGAAATAGTTTTTGAAGAATAAAGAAGTGAAGTCCCTGGTTGATAAGTTTTTTGAAAAAGTTGAGAAATTCTTTCACTTAAAAGGATATCGAAGCTTTTGAACATCGATAGGAAAATTTATATTTCATAGAGGCATTGAGCTAAAAAAATTATGAATGAATATCTAAAACTTTTAATGTTTTATTTTAATATTTTGGGACAATCCTGGTTATCACCACCAACTTTTATCATTTTCTTTAACTTAAAAACATATTTTATAGATAATATATATAATGCATCCTTTTTTATTAATTAAAGGAAATTTCAATTCATATTTTGATAAAACTTATAAGGTGGAGTGGGGTAAGAACGTAAACGGAGTAAGATCCATTATATAATCCTAATATCCATTACATTATACAGACTAAGAAGTAGAAATTTGTAATTGATTATTATGCAGTCATCAAACTATATTTCGCTCGTTCACAAGTAATTTTTCTGTTTTTATAACCAATGTAAATTCCCACTAATTTTGAAGTTCACTTGCAAGTTAAAACTGACAGGATAAGTGCAGAGATATCGCAACAAATCTTTTATCCTGAGCGATTATTTTGGGTAGGTATTAAGAAAAATGCTTAAAATTCACTTTAAATGAATAAATTCTATTAATTATTTAGAATGTTTTGAGAAAATCACTACTCCGGTCTTGCCCCGAAAATATTAGTGCACGGGGCAAGTTCGAATTACATGGTGAATGTGTATTAAAGGTAACCTAACTACTTAAGTACAAACAAACTCTTCTCAAAACTTCTATATAAATCTATAACTTTGAAATTAAACAACCGATTTTAATCTAGTAAAAAGCATTTTATAAACGGTGAATGAAGAGTTCCGATTTTGTCATATAACATATGAACATTGATTTTAATGAGCTTAAAACGGCTGCTTACGAACTTGTCCCGTCATGGGGAAAATCCAAAATAGCAACAAAAATTTTTTGATTTTTCATAAATTCGGAATTTTAAGTTTGTTTCTATGTTAATGTAAATTGAAAGAGTGTTAATTGCACTTCACGATGATACTAACATAATGCTTAATATTTGAAACATAATTTTAAAAATAAAGGGTAAAGTCCAACTTATCAAAAACCGGTCTAAACTTACCCCACTTCACCTTACCACGGTTAAAACAAAGAAGATAGAATTATTATATATAGTCTTATTTACAAATTTCTTGCCATAGCGATATTATTATTTATAACATATATTAACGTTAAAGCATGTTCTAATAAGTATAGCATAAAATTATAATTTGAGAACAAGTTTTGAAAATAACGTTATTTTATGTGGTTTTAATATGCTATGTGGAATTTAACAATAGAAATTCACAATGGTATTATGTGGTTCGATGTCAAACGAATAATTTGAAAATTTCAAATATGTAACAAAGCTCAATGCTTTCAATTAGATTATTGTTAGACAAAAATATTAATTGGGGCTTAAGATAGGCGATACTCAATGAAATTGTTTCAAATCCCCGATGCACAATAATTTCATTAAATCGTCGACACAAAGTTGCAAAACTATGAACATTGAACCGCATTAAATGGTAATTGTGAACCAAGGAATTTATACGCGAGAAGAATTTTGTCAGTTGAACCTTACGTTTGATAAAATGTCCACAGCTCGATCCGTTTATAGTGTGTATATAATAAACTAGTCCAATAACCGCAATATATAATATAATATGATTAGTAGGGTATTACAGTAGCCAGCAGCAAGGATTGTCCATTATCATAATTGCTATAAAAGCTGGGTATTAGATTGAGTTTGTGGCTAACTATTTCATTTATTTAATTAAAGCCAATATATTAATAACTTGAAATCCCAACAATATATGCTGGCACACATAGCGTCATCGTTATTACGAGACTCAAATTGAAAATAAATACAGGCAATCGACTTTCGAAAGCGGTTATCAATTCTCAACTATCATATAAATAAATTGATTAATGACAACGAGGCAAAAACGCGTACGATCAAACAGAAAAAAAAAATCATTATGTGTGGTTATTTAATGTTTCATTCTTCCGTGTAGAACATTACTATAATTTATTTTCCAACACATTATTATTAAAATCTTAACGACTGAAATCATAAAATTGATTTTTTCCAATCGTACACTTTACGTTGAGCACGTAATTCAATATAAATAATTGAAAATAAATAATCATTCCGCTCAAACCAATAATAAAGAACGAATCATTATTTATTGCTCTCAATTTATAGATTATTTTAATCACATTAATGGAGTTTGCTGGAATATTGGAAGTAAATACCCGCGATACGGTAAATATTCTGCAGTGGAAAAATACGTCGTCTATAATTCTGTTGTTTCGACATCAATCTTAGCCAATGTTTTAAAAGCTGCCATTGTAAGTTGCACATACAAACATAAATAGTTATAGCGATTTCGTTCTATTGTAGTTTTGCTATTGTCTTAGGTATGGGGCTAGCAAGTGATTGTAATGGAATTAAAAAAACAAATTTATTTTTCATTTGTATACGTGAATAAATAAGGAAATGGGATTGAATTTTGTATTGTTATTTGTTAAAAAATTATGTTCTGAGCGGGCAAATGGGAGTTGATAATTGATTTTGTCAACGTTCGTGCTTTTTTTATTGTTAATAATAGATTTGATATAATGGATGGAATAATAAGAATGAAATATTCAAATTGCGTGTCATATTCAGTGCTTGGTTTGTCAGTGAGAGTGTTTTTGGGGTTACGGGTGAACGTAGCTGGGGAAAAAGGTCTCGAATTTACATCCTGTAACGTTTTAAGTAGCGTAATACTTCAAAGTGAATATTTTCATAGAGATTTGAAATACAAGACTAAGTAGTTTGTAAACGATGCTTTAAACTTGACGATTTTAATCTATGTAAACAGAAATGTCTACGTATTCTTTCTTTTAATAAAGAGAAACAGATTGTGATATTATTTTAGTAAAATTGAAACTAATTTCAATAACGTTTTTGAATTTTAAATAAATAGGTAGATCAAATGTTTTAAATGAAATCACTGCCTTTTTCCATATTTTGTAAAAGCTGTTAATAACCAGCACAATCGAAATAAATTTCAAAGAGAAATTTTAAAGGTTGTTTCTTGTGCAACCTCTCATCTATCTATCTATCTATATATATAAAATGATAGCTGTTTTCCAATGTTCGCTTTTAACTCAAAAACTACTGGATAGATTTCGATCAATTTTTGTTTGTTTTACTTCTTATATGCTTGGTCCTTTACTAAAAAAAAGAATTATCACGATATCTTCATTAAAAAAAATAATTAAGGTTTTAAAAAATGCGATTTTTACAAGAAAAACGCGTTAAGAGGGCATTTTTCATCGCTTCGATAGAGTGGGGCAAACGGCGCATGAGCTGCAGAGATAGTGTTTCTCCTTCCACTGCCTACTAATTATTTCATGTTTGAACCGCTCAGTGCACACATCGATTAACTCCGTAATGCAAAAAGTTGAGTAAATTTATATAATAGACTTCTGAAATATATTGTCTCTTATGGAAAAGCTAAAAAGCAAATTGTCATTTAGAGCTGTTATTACTTATTATTAGAAAAATTTATAAGGATATAAAAGGCAAGGAGTCAACCAAGTGTTTTTACAAAAAATTTGTAAAAGTTGAAAAAGTGGAGTTGATCGATGCGTGCACTGACCGGTTCATTTGAGCGTAGACTTAATAGTTAATGCAGTTCAGCTAAATATTAGATTGATATACCTTTTTTTTTTAATTCTCTTTTAGAATTTTTTTTAATTTATTGTCAATACAAATTCAAAATATATTTTTATTATACAATAATCACATTACATTTCAACACTCCCTTTTATTATTGCATATATTTTTTTACCAGAACGAGTTAAGTTGGCGAGATTAAAGTTTTTTTTTTCTAAATGGCTCCTTAAATGCTCTTTCCAGATCCGCAATTGCTTTAGGTGTATAGTAAATAGTTAATTAATAATTACATTTTTAAAAAATGTTCATTCTCAAGAATTTAAATCGCTATAAAAACCAAAATAATTTTTAATTGAAATTTTTGTTTTTTTTAAGCTCTCTCTCTGCTCTTTTCATTTAGCAAATAATTGATCAATTTTTTGCAATATTTAAATAATTTATTATTTTAACTATTTATACATGCAGTATTGTTGTATTATGACGTCATCAACTGCCGTTGGATCTTATAAATATGAATAGTTTAAAAATTGAATTACTAATTAACTATACACCTGAAGCAATTGCGAATCTGGAAAGAGCATTTAAGGAACAATTTTTGAAAGAAAAAATTAATAACAGTGATTATTTTGGATTATATAGCAATTCTTTTTTTTGAATTTACAAATTTTTGAAACATTAAGTTTTGATTAAATAATAACTTTAATCTTGGAGCAATAGCGGATTCTACAGGAGCAATTAAGAAGCAATTTTTTGGCATATAGTAAAAAATGTTCCACGCTTAGTTCTTTCCGGTTATTTTTAATACATTTTTGCTTTCAATTTTTAAATGTTTTTCCTCTGTAAAGTAAATATGTTCAAAACGACGTCGCGGGTATAGCGTTTATTTTCATGGGCTTAACTTAAAAGTTTTAAAAATGCAATAGCCAAAAGATTCATTCAAAAGGGTTGCTTTCCTTTCTTGTGAACAAAACATGTTTTATGCATAAAAAAATCATAAAATAGATGATATAATAAATTTTGTTCCTGCATAGTTAACAACTTTTTATTTAAAAAAAAAAATACTTACCATAATGGTGATATACGCTGGGGTCTGTAGGTGCAAGTCGTTGGGCACGTCGAAACCATTGTTCCGCCTCTACAACACGGCTACTCTGAAAATTTAAATAAAAACTTTAATATTTCTTCGAAATTTTCTGCGAAGATATTATGTAACTCACATTACTTACATTTTTCGCTAAAAGTTTTCCATATGTGATGTGTGCAGGAACGTGGTCGGGTTGGGCTTGAAGCGCCGCTTGATACCACCTTTCAGCCTCCTCAAATTGCTGCAACCGCGTCAATGTTTCCCCCAACAAATTATAAACGCTCTAAAATCAAAAAAAAAAAAAACTATTTAAAAAAATATTTTTCATCATATCACAAAGTTAGGAGAGACTTTATTTTCAATCATTTATTTCTTGAGAAAATATTTGAGGGATTTTCAAGGTATTACTCTATAATTGTGTTTGAACCCTCGGTATATTGGAGAAAGTGCCATGTCACCGATCGTGTCATCCTTTAAATTATACATAATTTGTTTGATGACGCAAGTTGGTCTGGTCTCTTACCCAACGGGAGACCTTAATTTAGGAATATTATTCATTTTATCACTTAAGGAACCGTGTACAGAGTAAACCATTGTCAAGAATAATTTGTTTCATAAATTATTGCTGCGACATGCGACGCTCACACCATTCCATTTCGAACATTGTCTTAAATTTTTCCCTTATACCACGTATAAAATTATACATCGTTATGTAAATACCTTACAAGAATTTCTAAGGTCTCCAAAAATTGGAATTTTCATAAAATACTAGCGACTAAATAATACCTTATCTTGTATTTATAGACCAAGTTTAATTTAATTTAGTTAAAAAAAATTCTTAAGATAAAACTAAAACGTTTAAAAAAACATCAAACTATAGAAATGTGAGTAATATGGGGATTACAATATAAAGAATAGATAGGTATTATGTTGATGCACAATATGAATATTTTTATATGAAAACAAGGATTAATTAAAAATGCATTTCAATAAAATATATGATAAAACTAAACTCGAATATTAAAGTTACTACCATGCAATTTCAATTTGGATTGCCGGGAAAGACTCATGTAATGTGTACAATTATTTACGGGAGAATCTAGGAAACGTACTGAGTCAAGTGCAAAATGTTTTCAGATATTAAAATGCAATTAAAAGTTGATCAAATTTTCTGTGCTCTCTCGGTTTCGCTTCCAATTAGAGACCAAAGGAAAGCTTGGTGGTCGGGATGAGACTGCTTTGCAAGATAACCTAGTTGTGCTGTAATACGATAGCAGTTTTTTTACCCTCTACTCTCTTTTTTCGTGCTTTGCTAGCATTCAACATTATTTTTAATCACTTCCTACGTACTAGATAGCTACGTGACGTCTACATATAATGCACGTTTTAATAGAAAACGCCCGTTACCTGCATTTTATACTCATTCACCTAAATAATATAATATTAATTAAAACGAAAACCGTTTCGCTGCCATAAGCTCAAAAAAAAAACAAACAAAATAAACAAGGAAAAAAATCTGAATAAAATTACACAAAAAACGGTGTAATCCATTAAGAAAAGTGAAGATTTATAGGAATTTATTTGCTCGATAAATATTCCACAACCATAGCAACGCGATGTCAAAAGGAAGCTTTATCTTATTCAAAGACTTGGAAAAAATCATTGTGCTTTCGAATGAACTAAAGAAATTAACTTTTACAAGACGTTAAAAAGAAATATATTTTTTTAAAGTTTAATATTAAATATCAAGCATAAAACAGACAATTTCTGAAGAGCTTTTTTGAGAAATTAATATTAAAAACGAGTGCCCTAGAAGCTTAGAACAAAGTATTTACGGCGTTATTTATATGAAACTGCACTTCTTTTTTATTTCTAAGAATATTGCAATATGCATGCGATGCAAAGTTGAATATTTATATGAAGATTTGATTTAATAAAAGTTGCTCTTTATCAAAAAATTTTTCCCTGATTTTCAGGTTTAGTTTTTTGATTTTTCAAGCAATATTTTAGCAAGCATACTATAAAAAGTGGTAAAATGTCTCAAGTGTTCAAGTTCCGACTGTGAGCACTATGGCCCGACTAGCTCCGATATTGAACCTCAAGAACCTGCTGTTTGAGAAATCCGATTTTGAACCCGTAAGTCCAATACAAAATCCTGGAAGCACATTGGTCGAAATTGTACTACGTGACCAAAATCGCTGGGAATCGAGTGATGCTTGAAATCGCACCTTCAGCATCTTGTGCGTAATGCACTTCTACAAGAGGATACCGATAGAAATGACTGAAAATGACCGTACCGGCTATCCACCATATTTGAATAGAATCAAACAGAACTTTTATTACTGTTAGCTTTAAACAGTCGTCCTTCTAAGTTTTAATTTAATTCGTGTAAACTTATTTATAATTTATGTCTGCCGCAAAAAGAAAAAAATATGCATTAATTTGGTGAATGAAGTGGAAAAAAAGTGACATAATTGAACTACCTCTAATCGATAAAAAACATCGTAAGGTTAACATCTTAACATGTCTTAGCATGTTTGAAGTGGATGGATGCTGAGACATCGAAGAAAGAAAAGTACAGCGTTAAAATATTGAAAATTGGTTGTAATTACATTTAAAATATGAATTATTAAGTATTATTTGATATTAAAACTAACAAAAAGATTAACAATCATAAAAATTGTATAGATTTTTTTTTTTTTGTCAATGAAATAAATATTTTATTATTTTTTAGATAGAGAAGATTTTGAGAACGAAATTGTTACAACAGAAAGAGAAATCCATGATCCAAATCCTGAAAAAATATACTTGGGCTAAATGAATATTAATTATGGATATCCAGAAAATGACTACATTTGTAACGAGGTTATTCCAAATATCAATCAAAAATTTAATAATAATAAAGAAATGGACACGCAAACACAAGACTATAAGTCATGTAAGTGAGTTTAAGTCATTAACAAAACGCTCGTACGTACAACCGTGCAATTAATAAATTGAATTTTCGATTGTTACAGATTTAAAGGATCATCCTGATGGAAATTGTCTGCTAAGTTTGTAAATCACCGACGAATTATATCAGAAATTATAATGTAATTCTTAGTTTAGCTTTTAATAGCTATTTACAATTTAGTATAAAATACTTTCAAAGACCCCTGAATCACATATTAATAATGTAAAAATGTTTATGTAATAGCAAATAAAAAAATTACTTATTATTATTATTGTTATTATAATTATTAATATTAATTTAACTATTATTATATAAAATAGGACACAGGGGTTCAAATCGGACCTAATTTTTATTTCTCTCAGGTCCGACTTTGGACTCCAAAGGCGTAAAACGGAAATTTGTACCACTTTGGGGTTCAAAAGCGGACCGAATTTAACATGAAAATAAGACTGACTTTGAGTGCCCAAATCCGAACTACGTCCAATCTTAAGAGGCTCAATATCGGATCTTAATTTCGACTCGGGGTATCATTTAGTATTTTTAAGCCAAATTTGACTTCCACCAGCTTCAAAAATGGTTATTTGTAAACAAAAATTATTGGTTTTCGATTGTTCACCCCAGCCCCCTACAACTCCATGTTACAAAAATGTGACCATTTTTACTGTATTTGCAGTCACTAGTTGCCATTTAGTTGCCAACGAGTTGAACGAAGAAGACCACAAAGACTGACGAAGACCGAAGAATTTATGGAAGTCGGAGGTTAGAAATAATTTTTTTTAAACGTCAGGCAAGTTATTAAAATGAAACTTTTTTAAATGTTTTCATTATTATTGTTATTATATGAGAATAATTATGATAAGTATTTTTATATAATAATTATAATAACTCTGATAAGTTTAAGTGGTAGGGGGCTGTTTGAGACGTATGACTCTTATAACAACACCGATTTCCGTAGAAATCGGTCACGTTTTTTTAGCCTTTCTCGTATCTAAGTGACAGAGGGCTGGTTCACCCTAAGATATCTGTTACTATTATATCACAAGATAGTATTATCCTTAAAAAATAAGACATGTGCTAGATACAGTGACACTAACAGGACTCAAAAACACACAAAGCCATACTGAAATCACTGAATCAATCTTAATTAAATACTTAATAATCTGTATACCCTAGGACAAAAAGGATAAAATTACGATTAACTAAAATATCAAATTTTTATCCGTTTAACTAATCCTCCACATAATAATATTAATTAAAATATTAAACCGTTTATGAACTCCGTTTGTCTGTTTACGAAATATGAAATAAGATGATCATGATATTGTATAATACTTTCTATGGTAAACGTTATTTGCGTTAAATTTGTTTTAAGCTGTATTAATTAAGAACGATGGATGTAGTGAGATATTATGAATGTGGGCATAGTAAAGAAGAGCTGGAAGGACGTATTATGGTATGCTTCATGTTGCGCCTTGTATTGTTTGATAAGAGGATTTTACAATAATGAAGCTCGCAAATGTCAAAAGGAAATTTAATTAACTTTGAGTTTTACTTCAACTGCTACACTTTAAACTGTTCAGCTGTAATGTTATAAAATCACTAAATACGTTTTCGAAATTGTTTGCATCGCTATCAAAATATTATACTTTAATAAAAACCAGGTTAAATTACTATGAAATAATTGTTATTATGAAATTGAATTGACGTCCTTATGAAATCAGTCAGTGTGGAGATGAGTTCTCTCAAATCTTCGTTCTAATCTAAATACTTATGAACGAAAGCACGGTTGAGTGCAAACAATTTTTGGCAGTGAATAAATGGGATCGTACCTAGTCATTGTATGTAATACAATTTAAATTGGTTCAGATGTATTTTGTTTACTCAACCAACAGATTTATTTACCTGAGGAGGATAATGTTGTGGCATTGTGTGTAGTGCTTCACGATATACAGCAAGAGCCCTTTGCAAACGCCCTTGATCTGCATATAAGGCGCCCAATTGAAGCAAGGCAGACACTCGAGCTGTTTCATGAACTCGTCTGTCTTTTAAACCAGTCCCGTCTAATTGTGATCCTTGTCTTAATACTGCGACTGCTTCCTGACATCGTCCTGCTGCCACTAATGCACCACCCAGATTCACGTATGCAACTGCAAATCAAACACAAGTTCTATAAGTAACATGATAAATCAATTGTAAAAATTACATTAAAATCAAAAGTTTCTAACAAAACTTGAATATGGCTTTTAATGCATTCGAAATTATTTAAAATCTTCAGAAAATTCCAACAAAAAATCTTGAAAAATAAGATTCCTTTTAAAGTTTTGATAAAAACTAAGACTTGTCCTATTTTTCCGTCTGTGTGCGACACAGTAAATTAATGATAAAGGTGTTAGGTACTAAAAACCACTACGTATACTTTAGTGAAGTGAGATTACAAATACAATAATAAAGGGTTAAACCCCACTCATTTAATCGAAGAATGAAAAGAAAACGGTGTACATAGGTAAGTACTTAAGTGTCTTTATAGATGGTTTTTCAAAAATTAAATAAATATAAATTGAAATAAATTATTAATTAATTAATGAATTTATTTAATTTATCAAAACTAACGGAGATATTTATTGCTAAAATTGAAAAAAAAATATGTTACTCTTCTAGTCTCTTAATTGGACGATTGCACATTCTAGAATAGTTTGAAGTTTTGGATCATAGATAAAGGTTTTCTGAAAATCGTGTAGTTTTTGATATGTCATAATTTATCAACTGATACGTAAATGCAAATTGCTTTATGCACTTGGCCAATTTTTAAAAGTTATGTTTAGTTCAATGAGTGTCAATGAGGCAAAATATTGTGCCACCTTCGAATATTGTATTGTATGTAAAAAAAATATTAAAATGTCGATGATTTGAAAAATTTCTCGTCACGTCTTCCATTTGAAAAGCACAAATAAATAAATGTTTGTAAATTATTTATTTTTCAATAATTTTACATCGGATTGATTTATTTGAGCGATAAAAAGAGCCATTTTCCTCAAAACATTTTAAATGTAAAATATGAGGCTCTTTTTTGTGATGTTTCGCACAACATCTCGTGCTTAGTTGTAAGAAATATTATTTCCATTTAAATAATTTATAATACGCTTTTTCAAACAATTGAGTATAACTTTCTTAAATAATGCTCAAGTTTACTTAAAGCTTCCACCTAAAACATTTTCAGTCGTGCGACCAAGACAAATATAACCAAAAATTATTCAATTTAAACGAGTCTCGTACATTCTACTCGTATTTTAAATTACTTCGTAAAAATAATTGTAAATGTTGATTTGAAAAAATATATTTTGTAAAATGCAAAAAAGCCTCACATATAAGTAATAAGCGCTACACGTCACCATCTTTGGTAAATATAATATTAATAACAGGTTAAAAATTAGAAGGAAACTACACTATTGTGATTTGTGATATTAAACTCGCCCTCTCTTCCTCTTCTTTATAAATTTTATAAAGTTTACAGGGGTTATGTGAAGGAGCAAATGATAATAGAAAGAAAATATAAGTCATCAACAAAAGCACCGAAAAAAACAGATACTACAAAAATTTGATAATATTTTTTTGATTTCTCGAATTTTATTTCACTCTTTAAATGAAGGTTTTTTTTTGGCGGGTTTTAAGTCGCTTTAACATCTAAGGTCATATCACGACTGTCAAAACACAGAAAGTTTTTGTTGGTCAATTTTATCTTAAGTCTAGGATTCAACGGGGATCGAACCTAGCATCATTTGACGCATGAAGCGGAGAGAGCATATGTTCTAACCACTGCGCCAATAATTGCTTGATGAAGGATTTTGTAGTCATATAAAAACAGATTTTTCAAAGATTTTTAATGACAACGAGAAGACTTTTGAGCAAATTAAAATAAAAACTTGTACACTGAAACACTGGAAATTGTACGTCGTACGTAGTAGCCGTTTCATTGCTCTCTTTTTCTCATAAATATAGAAATATTATGATGGTTCTTTTCTAGAGCAAAACTTGAAAAATTCTACAGCAATTGAGCTCAAATTCTCTACAAAGGTAAAATAAAAAGTTTACAGTTTTTACTGGAAGATAAATATGAATTTCAATTTAACACCCCATAAAATTAATAATGAAATTGTTTCAAATATTTGAATTTTTTCACTGTTCATTGTCGAAGATATAAATAGAAATAAACGTATTAAAATTATAAACAAACAATTTCAAATACAACAATTTCTTAACGGAACGAATTTTAATGAAGTTTTGTTAAAGATACTCAGATCTTAACATATTGAATACCATTTATCCTAAAAAAGGTACTGTTCATGTACAATAGCTCCTAATCTTTTCTATTAAAATAGCAGACCGGTTTTAAATAAGATTTTCAAGTTTTAAAGAAACAAAGGTACTTCTTATACCTAAAATCGTAAAGATTTTAGAACTTGTGAGATGTCTCTTCCTAAAAAAGTAGTTTTAAGGATTTTGATGAACTTACTTTGGATATAAGGTCTGGACGTATCTATCATCTTTTTCTGTCAAAATAGATTATCTTAATTTTATATTTTGCTATGAAGGTAGGTAATCTATTAATCAATAAATTAAATTTAGATACTCTCAGCAAAGCGAGCGGGTATCAGCTAGTTGTTTATAAAAGAAAAAGTACTTAAAGATGAGAAAAATCTTCTATAAATTACTACAAAAATTACTAAAGAAGCTTTTGTTTAAATTTAAGACTGATTGATTCAGCCGTCTCTGAGAAATCTTGGTCACCAACTTTAAAAATGCATTTAAAGCACTTTACATAGAGTGAAAATGTACGATTGGCTGGATTGGCTTCAAATTTTTTGAGTGTATACTTTAATATATATCTGTATTACGAAACTTTTTGTTAAAAAAATCAATTTCTTGAAAATTCCAGCTGTATATAACCCCTTAAGAAACAAAAAAATTTCCTGAAAAACGTAGTTTTATAATAACTTTGTGGAAATCTTCTTCTCTAATAGTTTGGAAGTCAGTTCCTTTTTTCACTAACTTGGAGTTAACATTTTGAAAAATCTCATCTCAGCGTATAATAATTTTATTCTTATTAATGAAGAAGGATATTCATTAAAATGAATATTACTTAATATTCAATAATCAATATCGTACCTTAAGCTGTTTTCTAGTTCTGATAATCTACAACAGTCATATACATAAGTCTACAACACAAAATGTAATTTATAATAGATTGAATGTTTAAACGAGTCTAGAAATAAATACCACTTTATTCGCATATTAGTTTTGGTGTAGACTAAAAATTGAAGTACACAAATGAAATTATCTTCGTAGACGACAAAAACAAATTAGTTTAAGAATAATCTAACCCTCCCAAAGAGTGTGTTCCTTCTCAAGCAGACAATAAATAATGAAACATCGCGCAATAGATCGTAAATATGATCCTCGAGGTCTCGAGCTTAATATGCGCTTTTGTCTATTGCAATAGTTATTAAGCTTTAAGTAAAATTAGATGAAACTCCGCCGTAGTGTTGTAGATTGGTACAAGTGTGACAAGAAACAGTAGCGCTTATTTATTATTCAGGCGAAGCGCGGCAAAGGGAAGGATGGAGAAATGCCTTTTGGGACTTGGCGCGTAGAAGGTACACACCACGAGGATGACAGAATAAATAATGTTTCAGACTTGGGTCTGACGTTGTAGCTACGTCGAGAGTAAAACACTCGACGCTTTCGTAGATGTCTGACTTCAGATATCAACTGTTCGCTAGGTCCTTTTCTTACGTAACACCTCCTTTTAAACTTCCCCTTGATTGTTTAATGAATTTCAACGCTCATCGTCTATGTCAAATATCTTATTTTATAACGTTTATTCAATCTTCATTATATTTATCTAACATTTTCTTCCAGCTTTACCAACTACATAATTTTACGTTAAGATGCTAAGCAAATATTTTCTTCAAGGAATTCGTGTTTTTTATGCCCCGTTTCATCATCATTAACAGGACTACGGTATAATCTTTATTTAAGATTTCAGTCCTCTGACAATACTAGTTTTTGCATGAACCCCCTTATTCAAAGTACGGTACATTTATTTCAATTATTTAAACTGTAATTATCTTACCAAAATAAACCTAAAAAAAGATTGTCCTCATATACATAAAAGTCTTCCTTCATGTAATGTTTTTTTATAATTATAAATCTTATTGCATCTTTTTAAAAACATAAAAATATAAAGCATTAAAATGTGGAACATGTATAAGCTCATTTTTATGTACAATGAACAAATAAATTTAAATATTTTCATATTCATTTTCATTAAACATGAAATAGTTTGAATGCAACAGTTGAGTAGAGAAAACAATGCAACGCAAGTTCTGCATCTCTTAAATTACAAAATAAATAGTTTGCGATTAGTTAAGACACCGAAAGAACAAAACGATACCGATTGAATATTTATTCATTTGACCTACATTCACCCACATTTGAGTCAAAAAGTGCATTCGCTTAGGATTTATTTTCTTGTAATTCAGTCCTTTTCACCATGCGAAGTAAATTCCGTTTACAATCTACAACTATAAATCATTTTCAAGAACGTGTGGCGTTTCATTTCAACAGTATCTCGTATTTCTTGCAAATGCTCTCTTCATTCATTTCTAATGTTTAGGAACGAATGTTTTCCTTCGTCCGTAACGTGATTTGTGACAAATAAGTTTACAAAACGAATAAAACTGCATGAAATTTTCTATTCAACGTTCAACAGTTGCTGAAATGAATAGTTGAATCTATTAATGGAGAAAATCTATACATGAAAGCAGCTCCACATACGAGTTCAGCAAAACGTAACGACTATTGCAAAAATTTACTTTTAAAAAAGCATCGCTTGTGTGCATTGATATGTATGTAATAAGTATATAAAATAGTAGGAAACGTTCAAATTACAATATATTATAAAATATAGACAAATTTGCAATACGCAATGCTCACTTAAGTTTAAAGGAAAATTTTTAATAAAAAATTACAATAGTTATAGCGAAAGTAAGTCTTACTAGACCAGTGCTTTTAGTCATTGAAAATGGTAAAAAGTGAAATAAAAAATAGTAGGATAAAACCCATTGGAAATGGAAAAGAATATAACAAAACAGAAAGAACAAATAAATCACGGTCGATTTGAGGTGGGGAAATGGAAAAGGGTGAAGAGCGGGGTTAAGGATACAAACGGTTTATCTCGATTTTCAACAAAACTACAAGTACTATGGAAAAAAGTTATGTGGCAAAGTTGTAGATAATAAGTAGATAATTTAGCTGAAAAATTCAAATTACCAAAATTTTGGTTTTTAATTTTTACCTTTTACAAAAAACTTTTTTACACGAAATTTAGTGAAAACTTTTCTTTTAATGTCCCCAATACAATGTATTTTTTTATTTAATATTAATTTTTTCACGTTATAATGACTTATTATCAAAAAAGCATTCTAATTTTCAATCAAAAATTCTCACGGTAAAACATCTGATTTTTTAAAAAGGCGGTGAGCTTTTTGTTCGTTGAAACTTCTACTTTCTGATGGTGCAAAAATACATACATTACAATGTTAAATGTTCTCAGAAAATGCAATAATTAAAGTGTAAATTTAAATAAATAACTCAAAGTTGTATTTGTACAAATGTATTATGTACAATTTAAGGTAGGTTTACACCAAATTTCGTGTTGAATTTTTTTTTTGTAAAGGTTAAAAATTAAAAACCAAAAACTTGGTAATTCGAATTTTTCACCTAAATTTTGAGGTTATGTGAAAAAAGTGTCAACATAAAATTTGTAGATCTACTTATTATCTACAACTTTTCCATTTAACTTTTTCCATAGGACTTGTAGTTTTGTCGGAAATTGAGATTAACAGATTACCGTCCGTAATTTATCTTTTCATTCATTTTTGTTATATCCTTTTCCTTTTCCAATGGGTTACATCTCACTATAATTTTTTTTTTGGTTTAAAAATTATCTACCCTGGTCTATACAACGAAGTTATGAATCACAAATTTTCAAAACAAAAATAAAAACCGCTGGCTTGTATTAAAAATTTATGATAAAAATTATGTTTAAAAAATTAAATTTAACAATTTTCATCGTGTTAAGCGTAAACTTTGTTATAGAACAAAAAGAACTACCTGTATACAAACAATTGTATATATGAAAGACCAACGAACAACCACTAACAAAGCATTATATTTT
Source organism: Sisyra nigra (assembly GCA_958496155.1). Lineage (NCBI taxonomy): Eukaryota > Metazoa > Arthropoda > Insecta > Neuroptera > Sisyridae > Sisyra > Sisyra nigra. Next base: position 47,473,371 of record OY292314.1, read on the forward strand.
CTTTTACTTCCACCAACTTGTATTGTATTCAACGCTCGCAATTATCCTATTTATTTAAGTCTACGCGAATAAAAGAAAATAAATTACAGAAATTAATATGACACCCGGCCATTATCAAGAGGTTGACGACGCTATAATAAATATATAGTGTGACCACAATGTTGCCGGTCCAACGTATTAATTAATGGATGTTATAAAATACTTGAATGATTTTAGCCGGTAAGATATTTAATAACATCAACAAAGGTAAAGGTATACAAAATTGCGGTAGAGGACAATACGTCAAGGCTTTTAGTTAAAATTTCGTACGGTACTAAGTTGCCTCGATGTTGAATTACTCTCATAATAACAGTAATAACAAGCCTCTTATTAAACAATTCACATAGATTATTCTAACTTTAGATAAAGTTGACATTGCAAACTAAATAGACATTCCATCAGAATAGTGTTGAAACCACTAATCTATTAAATGTGTACATTATGCCGTTAACTATTAGAAAATGATGCGAGACGAAATTAAGTTTATCGTTTTACTGGTAATGAGCTATGTCATAAACTGTTCTCTTAATAATTAAAGCGATTAACAAATACTTAAATTTTTTTATTTTATTTACTATAATATTTTATCTCTATTATAAATCAATAATCAATATTGTAATGCTATATGCTTTCATGACTAAACAAAGTAAAATACTTTTTCATTGAATATGTTATAATTCACTTCCATATTCTCTTTAGAGAGCCTACTATTTATAGATCCTACATTCCAACTTGTAAAAACAGGATCAATGTGCCGCATATGGTATATCCTTGCCCCAATTATAGCCCATTTTTCGACCCACTAGAGCTGAGTGATCTCAGCTCTCTGCTGAGGCACTCAACCCGGAATCCCCTGGATCCCCACAGCTTCTAATGTCTAACCATATTGATTCAACGTATAACCATGAAAACGTAAGTGAAGACTAGAGCTCTTAGCTTTTACTTAAATTTTAATGGTTACAAGTTGAAAATATACTCAACTCATGTGATGAATTTGGTCAGTAAAAACTGGTAAAATATTTAAGGTTATTGTTTACATAACTGTTTTCTTTGTTTTGTTATAAAAGAGTTCTATAAAATTAAAATGACAGACACTTATCCCCACACTTGAGTGTTTCCTCAAATTTGAGTGACGACTAGGAATACTACTCCTCGTCCACATTTATTTCACACATTAATTTATGTACATAGTAATTGACGTATACTTTTTTCCAGCCTCAATTTCAAAAATAAGGTTTAGTGATCATTAAAAAATGGCGCACATCAATTTTGGAGGGGTTGCTCTTGCCATTCATGAGGATTTTCGAGGACCTAAATGCAACAATCTTATTTATTTGCCCTCATTTGAAGTGAAAAGACAGATGGATTGTTTTACGACTTAAATGTTAACAAAGTGAACAAAATGTATTTTTTACCATTTTTGTGGTGGGCTCGAATAACTTCAATGCAGTCTTCATCCAAATATGACTTTATATCAATAAAATACTGAACCTACAACTAACTCAATGCAAATTATGAAACAAACACTTCATATTTTTATCAAAATTACATCTACTTGACTGCATCTCTAATGTAATCCCTATAGAAGCACTATAAATTAATAAAAGTTAAACAATTAAGATTTGATTAAAATTTCAAACGTTTTCCAAATGATATACCAATTAATGAGAGACATTATTAAGCTGAAGTTTCCTTAAATAATAACCCGCATTCTATTTAAGTAAGGCAACAACAATTAAGGAACCACCTATTGGCGCAGTGGCTAGATCAGTAGTTCTCTCCACTTTATGCGTCAAGTGGTACGGGTTCGATCCCCGTTGAATTCTAGACTTAAGATCCTTAAGATTACAATTGATCAACAGAAATTTTCTGTGTTTAGACAGTCGTGATATGTGATGTTAAAGCGACTTAAAACACCCAACAAAAAAAAAAAAACAATTTAAATAATATATTTTTATTTTTTATTCTGAGTATTGAAAGAAAAAATTTAAAAATATTTATACCCTTTGGCATTGGAAATCTCATCAAGTCAATCAAGTGTTTCTCTTCCTAAGGAGCCAGGTTGTAATATTTTTTTCTTCGTATAAAATAACAACTCACACTAATTTATTTTATTTGGACAAATAAGCTTCGTTCAGTGATAAAACATTCAAATCAATGAACCTATCCTTTTAACTTGCTTTTTGTACTATTATATATTGTAACTCTTTAGGGTAAAACATTTTCCGACCATTCAAAAAGGATACTAACATGAACTTTACATTAAAACTAAAAGATGAAAATTTGAAACTTCCAAAAATAAATTATCAATAGGTAGCTGCCAGAAAACTCAGGTATTTATATTGGTTTACAAAAAATGTACTACCTAAAAATATTTATAAAAAGAGGATATTATTATTACTGGTCAAAAACTAAAAACCGAAAATGAGGAGAGCAAATTTATTTTTAAGTAAATAAAAAAATGTTTACCTCTAAAAAACGTATTATAACTGATTTATAGTACCTACTCTTGTTTTAACGTTCCAAAGCGAATGGTGAAAAAAATTTAATTGTTTTGAAAATAAAAATAGTTAAAAAGCTTTTCCAATCAAGCATTTGCGACAGTATCCGTTCATATATCATATATTCCTAAGTTCCATAAAATGTCAGAGTCAGTTATAAAAACGAACGTATCGCAGCTAAAACCACGAGTTGTAGATATGAAATAAATCGTATCACAAGTTTAAAAAGTCAAGCTGTTCCAGACACATATTTCCATATGTAAATAAAGCAGTAACAAAATGACAAATTTTCTGGTCCCTGTTAATTTCAACGAATAATAACAAAAATAACCGACCGATAAATCATGTGAATGGAGACACAGTCATATGTTCTAACATGGACAGTAATTTTTTTAAGTAATAAATCCGAGATGAAACAAAATATGGAAATCGGAATCCTGTGCAATAAAAACGTAAAATGGGAAAAGGATGCCGAACATCAGAGTAATATCGAGTTGGCGAGAGTATGTCCCGATAAGTTACGGCCTCTGCTTCAGTCATAAGTGCCGTCCTTTTTCATACCACCGCAGTCCTTGGCATCGTGGGCGATTCGACTAAAATATCTTTCTTCAAACCATATTCTTATTACTCGTTTCAAGACGTGAAAAAACGTGTGCTTCTCAAGCTTTTCTTTCTGAGTGCAATTTATAAAAATCTATTCAGAAATGTGTAATATATAAAGCAAATATATTCAATCTTTTAGAAATTTGCAAAGAGTGGATAACATGGAGTGAATACAAATGATAACAAATATTTTTATTTTGCTGGAGCGCTTTACCGGCATCTCGACTATGTTTGCGTACGAAATCTTAATTCTGGCGTTCGCTGGCAAATATATTACGTTCAGTTTATGATCTAATATTTACAAAATTGACTTTTAAAAATTGATACATGCGAATGAACATACATAATAAGGTTTTTATTACGAGTATGAACAAAAATGTCAGAAATCGAAGGCTATGAAAACTATAAAGTTCCTGCAAACAACGAAAATATGTTAAATAAACATTTCTTTTGTTACATTTACCTACATTTTCTATTTTAATATTTTCGTCTCAACGTTTAAGTTTAGCCCATTAAAAATAATGTTTTGTATTTATACCATATCGACATATTTATACCATAAGATTAAATAAAAAATGTTATGCCTATTTTTAGTTTGTGAAATAGAAATGACTGATAAACTTGATTTGAATCCAAGTTTTGTTTGCCCAATAAAGTCTAACGTTATTCAGGAGAAAAATCCAATTCGTATCAAATATAAAAAAATTTAAAAGAAAGTTTAATTAGAAATGCTTAAGTTACTGTTAAAATTGTTAGCTAAACTTTTTTTATAGTTATTTAAAACTAAAAAAGTAATTTTAAATATCTATAAATTAATATAGATTTAGTTTATCCAATAAATTAAATTCGTTTTTTACCATTAAACTGTAACTAATCATTTTAATTTATTTTATGAATATTTTGAATAATATTTACTAAGCCAGCGGTCGCCAAACTTTTTGGCCTCACGGACTACTAAATTCATAATTTAAAATCTCTCGGACCACTTATAGGATTTTTTAAATTGTTAAATATATTTATATCCATAATATTAATTTTCAGGTCTTAATAGTTTTATATTTTAAGTAATTATCAGGTTATAAAGACCAGTTTTTTATTTTCATAATTTATTTTCTTTTCCCTCGACGTTTCGTCAGTCTTATTCTGACTTCATCGGGTGTATCTAACAAGACAGATACTTTATAAAAATTAAATTAAAAAGTAATACATAAACAATTTTTATAAATTGTCTGTCTTGTTAGATACCCGATGAACACAGAATAAGACTGACGAAACGTCGTGTGAAAAGAAAAAAAATTTTCTTCCTTGTTTATAGAGCTTGACTGTTAATGGTCAGCACATGACTGGTTTATTTTGGTAGAGTAAATATATTTTTAAATGAGTATATTATAATAAGTAAAATTTATTTCTCCGCGGATCAGCGAAATTTTCTCGCGAATCACCACTTTGACGACCACTGTACTAAACAACTACCCACTGTCAAAAGGATTTTGATTTTTTTTTTCGTTTCATATTGTAACGGACAGCCATAGAAGAGGATAGAACATTCCAGAGTGTTCGATCAAAACTTCAACAATAGACATTTAAACTAATTAATTACTTAACGGTCAACGATAATTGAAAGAATCGTTTTTAACAATCGAGAATATTCCGGCAACTTTTACTGCATTCTAGTAACTTTGGTTGCACATAAAAATACATTAGGTCCAGCAGATTTCGTTAGTCTGAATTTGAATAAGACAGTGAACAGTAAAAGTGCACAATAAAGTTAAATTTATGTTAATTATACATTTGGTAAATATTTCCAAGAAATTCAAAAGCGTGAGAATTAATACAGTTTTGAGAAATCTTGTTATAATTTTTTCACATTGAAAATGTGAATTTGACTCATGGTAGGCCACAAACGATTCAGCGAGGAAAAAATTTACAACTAGGTACGTAACAGTTCCGTTACAGTTACATAACGAAAGAATGATATGTAACAGTTCTTCCATAACATAACATAATATTCTTAGCCAATAGAACTGCTCCAAGCCTAGCAACCAGGGTTGATCCAGGCTTGAGTCAACCTTGACTTACTATAGACTGACCGAGTCATGGCGGCTCAGACTTGGGCCAGGTTTGACTAAACTGTGGCTTGTCGAGAATAGGTTTGCCAGGACTGGTCCAAACTTGACCCCATTATCAACGCCTGAGTTTTTCTACCTGAGAGTCTTTCGTATTATTCCTTTTGCATAACTATTGTGTAGTTTGATTTTTTGAGCTCACTGAAATTAAAAACTCAAGAATTTATGGCTTTCAATTTTTTTTTCTTGGATAATATCTCCAATTCATCTTTAATTAAGGTTCAATTTTATAGTACTTCCAATGTAGGCTACCCTTTTGAATTTGAGAGTATGTATTATATATGTTATGTTTTAAATTATTTATTTTGATAGAGTTCAATGAGCGCGAAAAACGAAAACATTTCAAAATTAGAAATTACTTATGGTGCAATGATTAAATTTACAACAAATGTAAATGAATACAAGTTGCGATCCGTTTAAAACTCATCTATGTAAAAAAATATTTTCCAACAGCTAATATGTTTTGAACACATCACAGGATAAAATTACAAAATAAAAAAAAGGTTTTTATTAAAATAAATATTTTTCAAAAAATTGTTTATAGAAATTTTAATAAACCTACATCCATAAACACGGTGTTATGAATATAATCACCGTAGATATTTTTTATGTTGTAAACCTAAAATAATTTTCATCTACAAAATAATAAAAATAAAAAAAGTCAAACAAAAAAGTATTTTTAATGAAATACCTAGTAAATGTTTGGAAAAAGAGCACAGAAAAAATATTAAAACGTGCAAAACCATTAATAAAAGCTAAATAAATCTATGGAGTTATAAATTTTTTTTGACCAAAACAAATGCATAAGTTATCCAAAACTAAAGCAAAAACATTAAAATAATCAATTAAAACATTTTTGAAAATAACTCAAATGGAGAAACCACAATTTGTTTCGCGTACTGCGGAAAATTTCAATTTAATAATACGAATGTCGCTTTTCCCCCTGCCATTCTTTCTAGTTTTCCAACCTCCTCAATCCCATCACTGTCCTCTAGCTTTCCCAGCCCCTAACACTTTGCTGGTGGTGTGACGTGTACATAGACGAAGTAACCAATATCATGTAATGAACATAACTATTTGAAAAATTTTTACTCAGCTTTATAGAAAAACGTAAAAAAAAAATAATTTACAAACATAAAAATTAGATATATTTTAATTCCACTCATGATTTATATTTTAATTGAAAAGTTGAATAAATCTCACAAACTCTATTTTTCTTATTGAAAATAGCGACCAGATCCAAAAGAGAACCTCTTCTAAAGTAAAACGTTTATTTTAAACAAGTTGATCGGGTTTACAAATGCGCCTGTCCATCTTTCGTATATTTTATGTCACAAAATCCCTTGACGCTGTTGCAATTCCATGCAAGTAACTTTTGTATTCTCGGTGCATTTATTTTTTGCCGTAAAACGTAGAATGAATATATCAAATATACGTTCGTTTTTTATTTTCGTTTTGAAAAACATTTGCGATTTTCATCTCTGTATTGTCTAAACTCTACGGCATTATAATATGCTTTGAAAAGTAAACAGTTTGGAGTTAAAATAAAGAAGAAATTGAACTTTTTTAAGAATGTAATTTGAAAATATTTACAAAGATATTAAACAGGAACTCTCTTAAATCAAAATAGTGACTTTCGACTATCAAATAGCGACTATTCACTATTTAGTAGTGAAAAGTATACCACTATTTGAATTTAGTGGTATACTCTGCACTGCTAAAATAGTGAATAGTCACTATAGTCACTATTTCGATTTAAGAGAGAATTGGACTCAATAAAGTTTTTTCAATTTGAGATTATAGTTTGTATTTTTTAATGCGCTTTCCTTAAGTAAAGAGAAAAATTACTTATAAAAGCTTTCACTCTTTTTATCAAACACCTGAATTGTTAAAAGATTTAAAAATCTCAAGACCTCATTAGCGATATTTCCACAGCCCAAAAATTGATTGGCGTTACATAAAACAATTTATCACACTGAAAAGTAAAAATATATTGACAATATTTAAATTAAAATATTTTATAAAAATAAACGTTGAATTTTAAACTCGGACACATTTCAAAACTCAGTCAATTTGTTCAATTTGGTCTTATGGGGTTGAAAATAAAAATAATGTGTAGAGCAACTCGGTAATCTTTTTTTACAAAATGAAAAATTTATTTCATTTAAATGGCGACCCCCTTCGGCGATGTATAGCTCAAGACGATCTCTGAAGTTCCTTATCACTTTTTGCACCATATCGTCCAGCATTTTGGCAATTTCACGTTTTATTGACTATTTCAACTCCTCAATTTTTCTTGATTTGTCCACATACACTTTGAACTTCACGTAGTCCCAAAAGAAAAAGACACAGTGAGTGATGTCTGGGGAGCGCGGAAATGTCGGGTAATAACACGCCCGAGAAATATTGTTTGCAAAATAACAATGGAAATATGAGCGCGATATGAGCTGTGATTCCATTTTGTTGAAACCAAATTTTTTCTATGCCAACTTCATTTTCGTCGAGTGAGAGATGAGAAATTCTTGAAACACCAAGATAACTCTCAGAGTTGATAGTCACTGCTTCATCTCTCTCGTTTTCGAAAAAATAGGGCCCAATTATTCCGAGTTGGGAAATTCCACACCACACGGATGCTTGACAATGCAGAGGCCGTTGATGCAATTCTCGCGGGTTGTTAGAATATTACGCATACCAAGTTCAGACCAACGACGGAAAGCACGCCGCGTGGACCCAATTGACTAGCCATTCGAATAAATTTAGAAACAGCAAAACTGGGATGCTCAATGCTCCAGTTTTCCATAGCTATTAAAAATTAAGTTCCCGAGCTACAAAATAAGAGTACCAGCAACCTAAATAGACCCCGCCCTTCTGAGTAATACCAATTTCAAAAATGTCCGTTTCCCACTGACCATCCTGTATAAATCGTAGATTTTAAAATAAAAATGTAAAAAAAAAATGTTAACTAAATAACGTGAAAAAAAAAATTTATCTAGAAAACCCTCAACTTTATTTATTGCACAAAAACAGATATTCAATAATGTTTTTCTTATAACTTACAAAATCATGTTTTGGAACGACCAAAATTTACATGACTATTTATTTCCAACAATATTTTAAGCTCACATTTCTTTTTTTTTTTATAATTTCCACACAATTTAGCGATAAAAAAACGATTTTTCATGGCCGTAAATCATTAGGTAGTTCCTTACTTGCACACTCAATAAAAAACGCACGTAAAAAAACGTTTTAATCAAATTCAATTTAAAGAATAAAAAAATTACAATTAATTTTCCCAATCGATGAAAGGATAATGTTTAAATATATTTTATTTATAAATTGAAAAGATGAAGTTGTAGTTTTGTTTTAGGTAGATGATAACTTTTGTATATTGATTTTTTGTACATTAGCGTAAGAATCTTTATGGGAAGATTAATTCGAGCGTAAACATTATCAACAGTAAAGCAGCTTATCGTGATTGTCTGCCGGAACGAAACATCAATATTCAGAAACACAAAAACCAACGTAGACAATACAATAAGTTTATCAATTAAATACAATGATGAAATGTTTTAGTTAACACGATGCTTCACGTATATATACAATTTATATCAGCTATTCACACTGATTTAATTATAGTTAATTACAGCTGTCAAGGTTTATTTCCCCAACAAATTATCACTTAAGTGGCATAATGAAGATTTTGATCATTTAAATAGAACGCAAACATATTAATTTTATCAACGGTATCGCACTGAATTTGAATGAAAGAGAAAAATCAATGAACACGCGGTAAATGAAAATATTTTGTAAAACTTACGTGCAAGTGACGGTCGGAAATGAATTGCCCTTTGATAACTTCGAATGGCAGCGTCTAAATTTTGTCGGCCTTGTAGTAATACACCTCTGAAAAGAAGAGAATTTCACATTATTATTTTATGAAAGAATGACGATTTTTTTTTTTTTTTTTGATAAAAATAACCAACTTTTTCCAATGTAATATAAAAGAACGCATTTTAAAGGTGACAACGTGGAGAAAATATTTGACGTGGAGTGTTTTTAAGCTTTAGAATTTTCGGAAAAAGGCACATAACGTAAATAACAAGGCTTTGCTGTACAAAAGTTAATTAGAATTTCGTTTTTACAAATTTGTGAAGGTGATTTGTTTGATGTGATATGAAATTGGAAATTTCATACATTGGTTTATCAAAAAACGAAGTGATAAGGTGAATTTGAAATTCGATTTTACTTGTAAAAATAAAAAATATTTTTTTTTCATTAAAAAAAAATACGCTTAAGACAAAATTCCTCTACAAGAAAAATGCTACAGTCTTAACTAAAAACTAACATGATTAAATATATTTTTAAGGTATAATAAAAATCATTTTTCAGGTAAGAAAATTTGAAATTAAGATCGAAAAATTTGGTTAATACAAAATAACGTTGCTGTCTCAACTTGATATAGTTTATTTTCATAGATTTTATTTTTAAGATAAAACCGCTACTCAAATTATAATTAATTAATAAAATGTTCTAATTTTCTAAAATTGAAACCGTCATACAAGTACTATTTTTTTTTTTTTTTTTTTGGTGTTTTAAGTCGCTTTAACATCTAAGGTCTTATCATGACTGTCTAAACACAGAAAATTTATGTTAGTCAATTTTAATCTTATGTCTAGAATTCAACGGGGATTGAACCCGTACCACTTGACGCATGAAGCAGGGAGAAGTACTGTTCTAATCATTGCGCCAATAGGTGGTTCAAGTACTATTATTAGAAAAAAGCTCCATTTAAACCTCAGTGTTACCATCGTTATTACTAATAGTATTATAGTTAATATTATTTATTAGTATAAATAATTTATCAACAATATTATTACTACTATTTTATTGTAACTATTAAGATTTTTGTCAATATTATTTAAACTATTTATCACTGTTATTTATTTATATAAAGTAATAATAAAGTATTAATTAGCTATAATTTTACTATTATTACCATAATACAATTATTATTGCTTTTATTACGAATAGTGTTAATATTATTTAAATTATTTATAACTATTATTTATTCTTATTAATTGCTTATCAACACTTATGTAAGGTTGCATAGACACAAATTACAATTGAAACCATTCCAATAACCACTGCTATGTATGTATAAGTACAATATGGAATGACTATAACTATCTTATTGTTAAATTGTGTAATTGATAAAAGATCTAGTCGCTTATGACCAAGATGTTAAAATAACTATTAATAAATAAAAAAACAAAAATAAACCTCAGTATTTTTCAATAAACCTTTATAAAATTCAAAATTTTCATTAATTACAAAAATATTGCTCTGACTTCCTAATAAAAGCAGACAGATAAAATGAACTTAATTTTACCCAATCTACCAACAAATTCAGTATGTCTATTCAATTTATTTCAATTTTATGAAATAAGGATACAATGGACAACATCAACGTGCAATATTATGTATTCATATTATATAGGTATCTACATGTGTTGTATATGTTTTTGAATTCTATCCTCCTATATACCTATACGCATTTGTAAAACATATAGGGATGTTTCCATTTTGGTTCGTAATAATTGTTTTATTTAATCAATACAGGATGCTTCTTTGACATTAATAAATCATTTAAATTTGAAACCAAATTTAAATTAAATTTAATTTGACGTACGCTACGGTTATATCAATGAAATATATACGGTATATATATATACAGATATATATAATATTTACTGATTGATGATGATTAGTAAAAATAAAATATTCTTAAAAAATATATTTACAAAATCGATAAAAAATATGTTGAAATAAGAATAAGGCTCTTAGAATTTGTAATATCCATAAAAAATATTCAAACCATTTATTACCGTTATTTGATTATAATGAAAAGAAAATATATTTAAATACAATGAAATAAATTAATGATTTCACTTAACAATCTGCATAATGTAAAAGAGAATAAAATCGGTTTTTTCTTTAATTTATTTTGAAATCTTTTGTAGTTTATATTACAATGTTTGGAGTAATTCAAAGAAACCACTGATAAGTAATTTGAATTTCTTTTATTTGAAATTGTTTAAAGATAAGTTGTTTCAACATTTTCTGGAAATGTCTTTCGTTATAAAAAGAATGACATATATGGAATTTTTGGTGTAATCATTAGCGTTTTTGTGAGATGCTCTTTGAAAGAAAATAATTTTTGTTTATTTATCAAGATTTAATAATAAAAATTGATGTGGTAGATTCAAATGTGATAGATTTAGGTGTTGAAATGGGAATTTTATTTTTCCGTTTTATGGGTCTAGTGATTTTCCTTTCCTTTATCATCGCGACCCATAAGATCTGATGGTGATGAACCATATATTGTTTTATGTAAATGTTGTATAATAAAGGAATATTGTATTTTACTCACTCCCACTAGACGTGCCTTCATTATTCGCATTTCCCGTCAAGTATTTTTTTTTTAGAATTGAAAGTTGGTTGATAAATAAGTGCATAAATTCATCATTCATAATGTACTGACTTTAGGAATGGTATTCATAGTCGTCACTCAAATCTGAGGAAACACTCAAGTTAAGTGAACACTGTCGGCTTTTCAAGTTTTCTTTCATAAAACTTCTATTACGAAACAAAGCATAAACTCAAGTAAAAACTTTACTGAAATATTTCAACAGTTTTCAAAGACCAAACTCATGACATGATTTGAGTATATGCTCTACTTGTTACCATGAAAACTTAAATGAAAGCTGGAGATCTTTCAAGTAAATGCTTAATCGATATTTGCGGGATAAATATAGTTCAATATCTAATAAGCAAATATTTGAGAGAGCTCTAGCTTTCACTTGAGTTGTCATGGTTACAAGTTGAGCATGCACTCAATTCATGTCATGAGTTTGATCATGAAAACTATCAAAATATTTAAGGTAAGCGTTGCTTGAGTGTAAGCTTTGTTTTGTAAACGAAGAGTTCTATGAAATGGAAACTCCAATCAATTTTGAGTTATTCTTCAAATTTGAGTGACGAAAATTTTTGACTTAAGTAATATGAAAAGTTTTGTTAATAATCAATTAGACATACCTATAACTTAGTGATCAAATTGCTACTTTGCACAGAAATGGGTGATGGTCCTAATTTTAAAAACCATTTTAAACTTCAAAGTTTTATTTTTAGTTTTGAGTTCAAGGATTGTTAGTTATAGTAGAAATCAAAGTTATCGTAATTATTGAAAGCTGATTGAAAAATCATTTATCTTTTTTTTAATGATTATTGAACCAATAAAATTGTCAGCAAATAATAAAATTCTCGATCAATTGAATCATTCTGATTGAACTAACAAAATTGAATTTCGAGAAATATGACATCACATTGTAGCAATGCAATTGCGCATATTATCAAATTGCTTCATTTATTGAGCATACAGTGATTTAGTGGGATAATAACATAATTCACATTAGACAGGTTGTGTATTTGTCTTGCAGCTAAAGCATTACCATTTTCCATTTTTTCACATATAGCTTTATTTAGTACGAGAAAAGTTCCGTATTATGTTTGTTACGTAATGATGTAATGGTAGAAAGAATTTAATGAAATTTTGTAGTGAGGCGACGTAATATTGTAGGAGTCAATATAAAAGTTTTGACATAAAAAACTGGTTGTACAAGCTTCGAGCATACTCTTATATGTTTAACATACTTGTACCCACTGCATGCATGAAATTACAAGGTGTACATTCTTGTTGTGCCAATCGAATGCAAACTATTTTCACGCCTCAGAGAGTCTAAAAAAATGTCTCTATTTTAAGCACTTTATTTAAACGAAACATTTTTTGTTAAAAATTATAAAAGCTTCGAAAAAAGAAAAAGAGTTCGACACTTATTAATTTCATATTCAATAAAAAAATTATTGATGAGTTTCGATGAAAATAATAGCCATAGTATCGAACATTAAGCTTAATTTTCGTTATTCAATGGGAAAACATTGAATGAAAATTGATGAATTTTTAGAAAAAAATCCATTAATTATTGTTTATATTGAGTCTTTTGAGGGAAAAAAGAACGTGGCAGATTAAATTATGTAATTTGCTTAATGATCTCCTTTGGTTCGGCGTCAATCAATTAAGGCGTATTGATGTTATTTATTCCGACTGACGTTATGAACACATTTGATTCGTTCAACTGATTTCTGTCTAAATTACAAATTAATTTATGATCAAATTTAATTGCATTTTGAGGAAAATAATTTTAATGAAGAAAATACGCAGTGAATGCATGGTCTTTTAATTAAAATTATCGAAATGACTTTAAATTAGAGCTACGAGTAAAATTTAATTAAATCAGGTATAATTGGACGTGATATGACAGTAAGCAATTGATAGTTAGTTTTTCGGTTTGAAAATGAAAAAAAAAATCTATTTTACAAAGAGAAATTGTTATCTTTAAACTTTAATAATTGCAATTATCTCAACAAAATATAAATTATCCTCTTTTTTATTTAGATAAAAGATGAAATACAATTTTATTTTAAATAAATAATTTATACAATATTGAATCTTCTATTTAAGACAATCAATTACATTTTACAATAAAAGAAAAGCGAGGGGTCGAATTCTTTACAGTATTTTGCGTGTAAAAAGCGCCCACAAGAACCAATCGATTACCTAACACTTTCCCGGACAAAAGAAGTTCCTTTAAGTTTCAAAACTGTATGATCTAAGATTTCAAACAGTGTTATCTAAACTTGCTCTTTCACATTGCTCAACTTTCTCTATCAATTTATATAAGAAGCTCCTCTTGAAACCTGAATACCAACGATAGAGTGTATTGTGAATATTTCCTTATAATTTCCAAGCCCTTATTCAAAATTGCAATAAACCACAGCCACATTCAATCGTTCAAGTATTTACCGATCAGATATCATGAGCATAATAGAAAAATCTTTTCAATCCTTTATCGCTTTTGTGACTTGATTCCAACAGAAGATCAAATTATACATTCAGTTGGTTAGATATTTTAAATAAATAAAAAAGTGGTTAGTAAATATTAAAGGAATTTTATTTTATCTTTTATATTCTCTAAATTTACGATTCTTTCGAAAATTTTCAAATTTTTTGATTAATAAATTTATTGAATTGTGAGTGTTTAGCTTATTATCGATTATCATTTTTCTTTTTGTAGAATTAATCAAAGTGATTGAAGATTTGGAGTGTTGAAATGGTGAAAGTGCCCGATCAAATGCCATAAGCCAATCATTCGACATTTCATTTTCCAATTTCTTTATCACAAAGAAATAAATATGAAAAACGTAATTGAGTTTTAAGTGATTGAAACGAAATCATAAATACTTGATGTTAAAACTGCGAGTAGCGTTGACACGAAAAATGAGCGCTATTGAATCGTTTACGCGTTGGTTTTCAATGTACCAACATTAGATTATAAAACGTTATCGGGGCTTCGTAGCGTTAAACTTCAAATGTCATTCAATCAATCTAGTTTGGTTTGTTACCATCTGTCAGTGATCAATTATAATTTGTGACAGAAACATTGGAACTCCATTGGAATTCACCCATGTGTGTCAGCACCTCCATCATCTAGTCTAGCAAGACCTTTGATACATAATTATACTGTTGGGAATAACTACGCAAAAAAAATTCCTCTATATATATGAAAAAATTTTATTACAAATTGACTTTTTGTGTAATATAATTCATTGATTAAATATGCCTCTCTTTTTTATTCCCATCAAAACAAAATCACTGGATGCGCTACTGTATCCATTTACCTAAAAAATTCGGCTTAGAGTCAAACTTGATGATATAGAAAACAAGATTTAATCCAAAGTAAATTATTTGTTTAGCTAATGGTCTAAAACATAAATCAATTAAGCAACTTTTAATACAATGAGTTTTACTATGCAACAACATTGTAATACACTGTGAAGATCCATTAATCACACATGAATGTTTTGAAAATCAACATTTACTAAAAAACTTCATTAGGAACTAACAAAAAAATCAAATCAAATAAGAATACAAATAACAACCCAATAGAACTCACATTTTAATTTTTATATTTCAAAAAATAATTTTTAAAAAGTCCGGATGATTTGATAAAATATTACGTTTTTTCTAACTATTGACACGCTGCATTTTTTAATTTATTTATAAATGATGCTTATACACTGGTATATAGTTTTAATAAATGTTTAATAGTGGTATAAATATAGGACAATGGGCATAATAGGCAGTCCTATAGAGGGTTGCAATAGCATGGCTGATATTGGCACAAAATACAAATGTATCCACATGTAGTTATATAAATGTGTCATTAGGGTGTGCAATGTGCATGCATATCAATCTATTCAAAATTTTTACAGCAACACTGACATTCTATAGTTGCGGCTATAAACTAATTTGTTTCGAAAATTGTTCTAGAAATTCAATATTATTATTTCGCACAAATATATTTGTTTATCGATCGAAATAAATGGCTTCCAAATTAACTAACAACAGCTTAGAAGGGATGAAAGACAAAGAGCTTTTGTAAAACATTTCACATACATAACAAGCTTTGAGAAAATTATTTATTTTATTATTTGTATAGCTTTAACGAAATTAAAAAAAATAATTTAAAGGCAAACGTTTTACGTTTTAACGTTTATAGACAATTATCAACGTTTTAACTATGAATATTTGTAACTTTAAAATTAATTATTAGAAAAGCTATGAAAAATGAATGAAAATGGTGAAGAACAAAAAAAAAACTTTAATTAAATGAGAAATTGAAATTCCAAGTTAAAAATGTTTTAAATATTCAGTTAATTAAACTATATGACGTGAATAGATGTTTGAATATTTTTCATTAAAATGTCAAAAAAAAATCAAAAATATTACTTAAATCTACTTTTTTTCTAGTTGTTACACAAATAATCTAGTTCTATCATAAGAATTTTTTTAATGTCTACCTAATTCTAAATGGATGAATTTTATTGTTTAAATTAAATTATCATTGTTTTTCAAGTTGCTTTAAGGAAATTAAACCGTTTACGATTTGGTATTGTCCAAATATTTGTCCATTGATCCATTATCCTCTAATTTTTAATATATAACTATAAAAAAGGATGTGACAACATTTAAAATGAAATGAAACCGTTTATAAACTCAATTTTTAATTTTTACTTATTAATTCTGTGACAAAATTTGTGAATATAAATAAGCTGCATTAATTTTTTTAAACTTTATTTAAAGACGCTCAGCTGCATGTTATTTGCGTCTTTTGTCTTTGCTGCATTAATTTATAAATTAAATTTCATTGGTTTAATACAGCGGTCGGGGAACCGGGGTAAATAGGTACCTCAAATGTGGTAAAATAGAAATTTTTGAAGGTAATAATGAATTTTTTGCCATGACTATTTTATAAACGTGTTAGTTTGGCCGAACACTGTATTCAAATTGTGCTCATTTTGAAGTTATTGTATCAAACATGAAGCAAGATCATTTCTTCAAAATCTGAACGGGGAAAGTTTTCAACTAGCTTTTGTACGTATGAGAATTTTATTTTGTTACTACTTTCAGGCAACTTGTTTTTTCGTGCAAATTAATTCAATATAATATAATGTATAATTTAAATTTACATTGATTGTCCCCTTTTCAAAATGAAGGGGTAATATCAACTTACACAAAATTTTGGGGTAATAGTAAAAGAAGTTTCCCGACCGCTGGTTTAGTATACCTTGAGTGGAAAAATAAAAATATCCTACTCGAAAAAATGCGTGATTCGCTATAAGATACCTGGAAAATGTAATGAGTCTAAATTTTAATATGAGCTCTTATGAGCTTTCTTCAGATTACGTAACACCTTTATAATTCATATTTTATTTTTCACCATGGAGCTCCTACTTAGGGCATTCGTTTCAATCCCTTTTGGTTTTTAAATGTAAGATATTAAACTATAGAACACATTGAATTTTTCCATATGTATAACAATCATACTGATTGGTGTAAAAAAGAATTGGAGAAAAAAAATTATTTATTCAATTTTAGTTGGCTATAACAACTTTAGTTATACGTGATCGCCAAACTCGGCCCAAATTAAAAGTTAAACTTGTATCGAAATTTGACTCTAGTACCACTCGAAATTTTAGTCACTACGCAAATGAGTGGTCATGACAAAGGTTTCAATAGTTAAGAAATGTAAAAAAAAGCTCTTTACAAAGTAAAAATAGAACAAAAATACAGCCAATGGTTAAAAATATCTTATGTCTTATTAACTTAACAGTGTCCAAAGTAATGTTTTAGCATAAAGCATAATTTTTAAAAATATAGCTGCAATAAAAAAATTCAACATGCTACCGGATAATCTAAAATCTTTACAGTTAAATAAAAAATGAATGAGGAACAAATTTATTAATTAGTATAAAAGAAACCGGAAGTTGTCAATAAAAAATTTTTCTGGTCGATACAGTAAACCTTATTATTATTATTATTATTTTCCGCTTTTTGATTGACAGGAAACTAAATTGTAAATATATCTAAAAGCTGTTAACAGGCCTGTGCACAGATGAAACTTTAATCTCTACAGTACGAGTATATGTAGGAGTGAGATATTTCTTTATCCTGATAAATAAATAAATAAAAAATTAAATCAAGTTTTAACGGTGTTAAAAATATTTAGAGAACTATAGAAGTAACACTTAAAAAAATCATAAATTAGATTTTGATAGATACTATCATTAATGCTAAAAAGGTTAAGTAATCTCAATTGAAATCATTTTTATCAAATCAGTTGTAACTTTATATAGGTATCTACAAAGTACATAATACATACCTATCATTATAATGCGTAGAAATATTGACACCATTATCATTATATCGAAATCACATTAATCTTAAATGGGCTTCTTGAGTCGATCGTGCTTAATGACTTTCAGATTTTCTATCACATTTCTTGTATTCAATACATTTGAAAATCATTGAATTGGCACAGTTTTGTATACTAAACATGTTATGTTAATATAAATACTTCAATTATATTGTTTTCAAAATAAAAAAAATCGTAATCGAATATCTCTTACGACAAGAAAAAAATTGAAATGAAAATATCCTTATAGTAATAATGACGTTTAACATTTCGCAAAATATGCAATATTTTACAAAGTTCTGTAATTAGTTCTGTGACAATTTATAAAACAACTTTGATGAAATGAGACGGAAATTGTTGCTTTTAACTAACAGCCATAAATTATTCTTGGTTGCGGACGTTGAAACAGAATTGGGCGAAGTGAAGGCAAAGCTGATGTCGCTGTTCTCTTTTGGAAAATAAATCAATGGGGCGACAATGTGGCAGTGGTGACGTCACGCCGCCCAAGGTGCAGCTCTTGGAGACTTCGAGAACAATCTGCTTCTAATTACACCGCAAAACTTCTCGCTACAAAGTTCTCACCCTCGTGTGCTCGGTTACAACTTCTTTTCATTAAAATGGACAACGATTTTTACGTATCACAGAACCGAGTTGCTTCGCTTTTTGCCATGTGCATTTATCATTACGAGCTTTCACGCTCGACCCTTTACATTTCAATAACTTCGTATTTAACACTTTCAATTTTTATAATTTTTTCTTAAATTTAATCCAGTGTTCATATGATAGTTACGATTTTTTATGTTGTTACTCTAATGTCTTTGCTTTGAAATCTAAATTTTAAAGTATACTGTACTCACTAACTGCAATAAATATTTACTTTGTTTATGAATTAGTTGAATATCTCCTAAATGGTTAGTTTTACAGAAAAAGAATTCTGGCTTAATTTAAACAAGAATAAATTAAATACAATTTGAGACTAAAATTAGTTTTGCATCTTAAATAATGATTGAGATTTGGGCCTTTTAAATCACAGCATTCTTTTAAAGTTATTCTAAACATGGTTGATAGTCTTTAAAAACATCAAAAAACGTCCTTAAATATGCATATGTTTGATTTAGCAACTGCTAAAGGGTCCGTAGTAGATGTTAAAATCCTTATTTTAATCTTAAAACATACAACAATGAAATTATCCATACATTAGAAAGAAATAAAGTTTATTTTAACTAAATATAAAATGATGGAAGCGAAAATAAGAAGTATTTTATTACTATAAATATTTATGAAGATACAAAGTAAGATGCGAAAGCTAGGCTCGTTAAAACAGCTACGTAGTTAAAAGTAAGAAAATATACTTTTAATAACAGTTACATTGAGAATTCTTAAGGATATCATGAAAATAATATTACCATAAAGCCCATTTTATACTTTATTTTATAACGCACAACGCATAATGATTAAAATTGATACCATTTATTTTTTAAACGCCATTTCGCCTTTCCAAAGCATTTGATTATAATCACGAGAATCATACAGTGTGAGAATTGCAAGTAAAATTTCGACAGCGGCATAAATAAAATGTAATTGGATATAAACTGCTATTATACAAATTTCGGCTTCATTTCAAAACACTCGGTAAAACCACCCCTTACAAACTTCCATTAACTTTGTCCCCGACGAAAATTATTTTTATAATGATTTTTCTAGCGTGTCCAGAAGAGAAAGAGAACGGGAAAGAGAAACACATTTAAATGGAATATTCCATTCAAATTACTTTTTACACAATGCATAATTAATAAATGTCTTTCTGATGTGACATCGAATAATAAATTTTTCTGTTGAATTTTTAAGAACTTCACTTAGGTATATTCGGGATTACTTTAATATCTACCGTATAGATATGCATTTTGTATATTTATACAATGGGTACGATTTATTGTTAAATTAAACATTTAAGTTGTCTAAAAAAGTTAAGAAGCATAAAAATAATTTCTCAATCTGAATTTACGAGAAAATGTCCTAAAAACTTTAATTTTTCACGAGAAGCCTTTTTAACTAAGTGAAAGCCTTTGCTACATACTTTTAAAACATAAAATAACGAAGAAAATGGAGGTATATTAATGTTATAATTTAAAAAATGAATTACAATATAGATAAACATCAACCTTATTTCTTTTATTAAGCTTTAATATTTATAATTAGGTAAGAAGGAGTTTCTAAACTTTATAAACATGTTACGCTTGACGATGAATTAAAATTCACTCGTAAATCAGATAAGGGGAACAGGAATAAACAGTGGGTATACACAGTAAGTAAACGCGGAAAGAAAAACAAATATTTCTATACAAATACGATTTATAATATTTTGGCTTAATCACTAAAATAACAATAGAAAAATGAGTCTTTCTTCAGACTCATATATATACATGCAATGGCTACGCGTTGAGTTGTCCAACGAAATTGCTTCCGTTATACCTATTGTACTATATTTGCATTCATTTCTACACAAAAGCACAAAAATTTACATTATATTATTAGGAATTTTTTGTTAAACTCTAAAAGCAAAATTTACATTTATCATATATTATTATTATAACAATGGATTTAATCAAATACAGTGACGTTGTAAGATTGTTGAGGAAATGAAACCGAAAGGTTTGAATGAAGGAAAGTTATTTTATCTACGGCAATTTAAAAGCTTTTTATTGATAAAAATGGTTTGTATTAAAAGGGTAGTTTGCAGTTGCTTGAGTTAAACATATTAATAATCCCTTGTTAATTTAATCTTCTGAAGCCGTGCTAACACATTGGTAGCTTTTTAAACATATTTTGAACTAAATATTTTTACAAGAAATTACCTTTAAAACTAAGCCAATGTTATACAGAAAAAAGTGCTTTTACCATTTTGTTAAGAAATCAAGTTTTTAAACTAAATGTATTTTTAAATACGTAATCTAAGACTTTTGTTTAAAGCTTTATGTTTTACTTTAGCTCTATTATTAGTTCTATTAGATGGCTATTTCTGTATATAATTTTCTTATTAAATAAAACTATTTTTTGGACGGTTTCAGCATAGAATTTTTAAAAATACCACGTTAGATTGTAATACGCTTAATGTCTACTGTATTTCACTTAGTGATGAGCTAAACAAGACCAAAACCAAAAGTATGACAGTATTGGTTTGATCTTTGTCTTGCCTATTTGATCTTGGCCTTGCTAGAATAAAGACAGTCTTTAGACTCTAGATCTTGGTATTGCATTTTACAAGACTAACGATTACACCAAGATAGCAAGTCCAAGATCAATTTTGCTTTTTCTGCGTACACTGTACTATCAATCAACAGACTCGTATATACTTATGTCAGTATTAAGATGTTTAAAAGAAAATATCTGCTGCGAGGCATTACAGTACTTTCTTTTACTTTCATTTATGAAACTTGCTGTTAATTAAAAAACTATAAGTATGTACTTATAACTATATAAACAGAACTTATATGCATACAGCCTCTATGTATACACGCACTCCCACCCTTAACCCCAGAATAGTCCTTATTTGAATTTTCCCAGGAAAAAGTTTCAAATAAAAGTTGTAGGCATCAATGAGTCTAAGAAGTATAGAAAGTTTAAAAAAATGGTTGGAGCCAATGTCAAAAAAAAAAATAAAAGCTCTAAGACTCCTAGAATAAAGTGGAGCTTCCGGTAAACCAATTTTAACCAAAAGCTTGTTTCTAAAAACCACTTTTTTGGACTTAGGGGACCTCAAAACATGTATTTCCGGTGAAAGCTCGACTTCAAAAATTTCGAAGCAATTAAAATACTCCCTTGAAACTAAAAATAGGGTGCCCAAAAATTTATAGTTTATCTTAAAACAAAATTTTGGTCCTAAAACAAACTTTTGATGTCAAAATTAATAAAATTTGCTTCAATCCATTTTTTCATTATCCATTTACTTAAATAGAACAGGATTATTTTTTTAATTTTCATAACTTTGGAACAGTAGATCATTAGAACAGTCTGAAAGAAGGGATTTCAAAGAAATTTCATTATCTATAAAAAAGTCCTTAGAATAAAGTTTGAAAAATAATTTTTAATAAGTGTTATTTTTGAACTCTGATATTTTTGAAACATTTGATTAAAGGAACTCTGTTCTAAGGACATTTTTTGAAAAGTAAAGCGTAAACTTACCTATAAATTTCTTTTTGTGAAATAAACTGTTCCAAAATTATGAAAATTAAAAAATTAAACTAAATATTTTCCTGTCGTTTAAACGGTTCATGAAAGAATGTATTGACGCTTATTGATATTAAGAATTCATTTTGGCATCAAAATTTTTGTTGAAATATAGACTATCATTTTTTAAACATCGTTTGAGCTTTTTGTTTTTTTTAAACATCCTAGCCAACAAATTGATGCCAGCAAAAGCGTAGTGAGATGTTTGAAGATATGACATACAGTGATCAAACGTAAAATATCATTAAAACTATTATTGGCTTATAATAATTAATAATTACTTAAGGTTTGTATCTATGTTGAAATCTACTACCTAAAGCAAAGGCTTCCAAACGTGTTTGGCCTAGTGCCCTTTTTCGAAAAAATTAATTACTTAGCATTCTTTAAAACCATGTTCAACAAACTTGCGGACTAAATCTCATGGACCATTAAATGAATATTTAAAACGTAATATACCATTTATATAATTTCAAGTAAATACGCTTCAAAATGAACCTGACTACTATCGTTCCTTAAGTCGTTTCATTTACCCCAAAGAGGCGGTGTCACCTTCTTTGGGAAACACTGGTCTTTGCAGTTATATTAACTCCGTAATTGAAAAAGTTGAGTAAATTGATAAAATAGATATCTGAAATACATTGTCTCTTATGAAAAAAAGGTAAAAAGCAAATTGTCACTTAGAACTGTTATAACTTATTATTAGAAATTTTTTTTTTTTCGGACTAATAAAGTTAGGAATCAACCAAGTGTTTTGACATGAACATTTGTAAAAGTTAAAAAAGTGGAGTAAATCAATGTGTGCACTGACCGGCTCAATTAACGATTTGTTTGTTTCTGATTATAAACCAAAGATGGTACATTTGTAATGTCAAATTCTTCCCAAAATTTCTTTTGATCTTCTATCTCGAATTTCAACCCTTTCTTGTGAAAACAAAAATATACAAATAACGCTTTTCTCAATTTCAAAACATAAGATCAAAACAATTAATTGCAGAAATGCAGATACATTAAAATTGAAATTTTCATAAAAGAACAAATATAATACTCAGCACTTATCTCGTTTGGCGATATGAAAATTAAATTTTATATAATTGAGAAAATTATATTCGTTTAAATATATATTTCATATTTGCATGAATGTAAGTAAATATACAACAGAGCGTAACAATATAAGTCTGATCTCTTTTATAAAAGCGCAGCCACCAATTGAGGAAAATTGGAAAATGTTCCGTATCAGTATATCTATACGCACCTAGTACACAATTAAATGATAATCATCAACAATTGCGGAACACAGACGCCAAATAAAACGTGAATATCAATCGGTTACTTCCCATTCGAAGCATGTCCGTTTTATCATTAAAATTGATGCGGCTCCCTCGCTCAAAGAACAATGCTTTCCTTTTAAGCAACCAATTAAAATTTCAAAAAGCCCTTGAAATTGCTACTATCTTCCACTTTGCAGAAAATCTTCGCAAAAGATATTAAGCTCAAATTCATTTTTAATACAGCCGTCTTCTTAATTCTTCGACTCGAACTAATGAATGAAATGAATATTTGATTATAACGATCTGATATGTTCCGGTATAGATATTTTATTCCTTTAATTTAATTATTTATCACAAATATCTTTTTTGATGTTGTGAAAGTTCCACGATGTTTCCTTTGTCGTTTTGTCGTCTTTATGAACTGAAAGCGAATGAATCATACGAATAAATAATACATCTTAGTAAAAGTTATAAATGAAAATATTTTAATAACCTCTTATTAATCGCCTTATCGTATTAAAATGAAAACATAAAAATATAAATACTTTTACTTAAAAGCCCCTATTAAAAATACTTATTATAAAAAAGGAAGATTTAAGAATTTCGAAGGCGGATTGAATTCATTAAATAATATGTAAGTATTTGCTGTTAAAAAAATAACCGAAAGCTATAAATAGCATGTGAGAAAACATTACAAAAATAAATTTTCTTGAAAAAAGGATTAAATTTTTCCCTGAAACATACTTTTCATCATCAACGAAAAAATGTATGAATATGAAAAATATTATTGTAGAAAATGAACAAAAAATAAAAGTAAAAAAGAATTGCTATTTATTTTTATATTACTCCTGAAACGTTGTTTACGTTATTAGGGGCCTCATTGATTAATTATTTGATTTCGATTCAATTAGACGCAAAAAAATATTGGTAGTACTTAGAACAAATATTGCTTAGAGAAAATGAAAAATATCTCATATTTTTTCAAAAGTCAAGAAAACAGACTTTCACCAAATATTTTCTGAAAAAATATATTTAGAATAAACAAAGGAAAAAATATATATAAGCAGTGGCATGAAAAGCGGAGGCTTGATATATAATATTTTTATTATGATTAACGACTTTTACTCAAGTGAGCCATCAATTACTGTTGATTTCCTGTTTTACTCCATTTCATTCCTAAATATTTCAATCATTGTTATTTCCAATGTGTGTATCTCATTCAGTTTTATATGAACTGCTCTAAATAGATATTGTAAATATGGAGGTAAATAAATGTATGAAACTGTAGAAAAGTTTTGTCAGTTTTACGTTTACTAAAGGATATATATTCATACATAAATAACTTGACCGAACTGTAAAAACTTTTTCAACGTAGCTGCTGCAACTTAAAAGAATATCTTATGATGAAATGTACATGAAAATCAATATGAAAGTTTAAAGAAAAATATTTTTAATATTGTGGCAGTTTGTTCCACTAAAATTGTATTACAAATAAAAGCTGCATTTTTATTTACCCTAATATAGTATCTTTATATCTCAACTACTAAATATAGTATTAATTTTAAAGGTAGCGATAACGGTTTCTGTCTAAATGATTAAGCGGACGCTATTGTTATAATAAAAATTTAAGTTACGGTACGCGTTACACTTATTGTTATCCATTGAATTGATATAAGAACTACACATCAAGTCAAGTAACTGACTATGTTATGACATGAATTAAACTTGTATTAAGACTTTAAATTGAAATTATTTAAGTAAATGCTTGACTTTTCTTGATTTTTTAGTTAATTATAAATTTAAGAAAATTTTAGTCAACTAACATAGCTTGAATATCATGCCAAGAAGTGAAACCCTCAGAACCAAAAAACCTTATATAAACTTATCAAATAACACATTACGTGTGTTAAAACGATAAACCTCTTGGTGATTCAACATAAAAAAAATAACAGTTACAGTTTTAAATTTAAAAAAAATTGAGTTTCTATATTTGAAGATTAAGGTTGAATCTATTAAATATTATATACGTGTTTATCTTTGAAAGAATTTTAATTCAAAGATATAACAATTATCTCTTTTGCACATATAAATATCTCAAATATCTCATTTTTCAAATATTTGCAATCTAAAAATTAAAATTGCTCTAAAATACAAAAAGGTAATTTTTTTTAGTTTTTTTTTTTTTTTAAATTGCTTCTTAAATGTTCTTCCAAATCTGCAATTGCTCCAGGTGTATAGTTAATAGTTAATTAATAATTAAATTTATTTTATAAATTTTCAAAATCAAGAATAAAAATCGCTATAAAACCCAAAATAATTTTTAATTGATTTTTTTTAAGTTCTCTATATCTGCTCTTTTCATTACAAAAATAATAAAATTGATAAAGTTTTGGCAATATTTGTAATAATTATTTATTTTCAACTATTTTATTTTGTTGTACTATGACGTCATCAACTGCCGTTGGATGTAAAAAACATGAATAGTTTAAAAATTTAATTACTAATTAACTATACCCCTGGAGCAATTGCGGACCCGGAAAGAGTATTTACGAAACAATTTTTTATTATTTTTTTTTAGTTTTTATTATTGAATTTACAAATTTTTGAAAAATTAATTATTGTTTAACTAATAACTATACACTTGAACCAATAGCGGATTCTGAAGTAGCAATTTTTTGGCATATAGTTAAAAAATTCTACGCTAAGTTCTTTTGAGTTATTTTTAGCATATTTTTGCTTTCAATTTTTAAATGTTTTTGCTCTGTAAATTAAATATGTTCTTAACATAATAACCTACGCAGACGACGTCGCGGGTATCAGCTAGTAGTAAATATTATGACTGATAAAATCAAGAACTAAATTTACAACAAGATTTTTATAAGACGTAAGAAAAAATGGACTCATCCTGTGATTGTCAAATTTTGTTCGTAGTTCTGCTACAGAAGTGCCACAAAATGTTCTTAAAGCCAACTTGAAGTCGACTTTTAAATCAGATTTCAAACTTTTATGTGCTACACCGGGTTTTTTTTACCTTGTGCAAAGTGCTTTAACTGCTTATGGTCATTAGACTTCCATGGTTTAATTTTGTTAGAGAAATTTGTTTTTAAATTTTGTTTAGGATCTTTTCTGAGATAGGTGATTGTACTGTTCTATGCCGTTAGCTCCTTTAACGTCCCTTGGATGGAGTAAGACGTGCATGTCTCCTCTCTGCTCTTTTAAAGGTGGATGCAATCGAATAGGGCTGACTGAGTAGACGCTGGCACTTTTCGCAATGAGGTGGTTTAGTAGGTACCTATACGGATTTTTGTTATTTATAAAACAGAACTTCATAAAATAGGTAGAAAATTTTAGGTATTGTCAGGAACCTAACTCTAAGTCCTCTTCTCTCTATAGGTTTGACAAGAAGATCCTCAAAAGCTACAAACTGCCAACAAAAAGAAATTATAAAACACATCGTTTTTTCCATTATTTTGTTGCTACGAGTATTGGAGTTTGAAAATGTCAACTATGTGTCTGATACTTAATGAGCTTGTCCTATCCTCTTATTTGTGGTGGAAAAATTCATATCATTTACATTATACCTTACTACAGTTTAAACTAGCTTTGACTAACTTTGAAGGTATTCACATTTAGTACACAGTTGATATTTTAAAAACACAATGATACCAAAATGTAAAAGAATGATAGCTCTTTTAGTTTCTTTTTGTTGACGAGTCCGAGGCCTCATCATGTCAAATAAGCTCAGAGTTTTAGGACCCTGACGACCACCGTCGACTAAATTTAAGAGCTTTTTAATAAAGTACAATTATCATTGTTTAAATTATTTTGGTATTAGTTAACACTACAGTAAGATATTGCATGAATTTGGTTGTTTGTTTTCTCCTCAGGACAAACAAGAAGAAAGGATAAATACTTATAATGTATATTATCGGACCCTTGGTTAAAGCATAGCTCTGGGGGATAGCAGCAAATGAAAAAAATTACTAATAACATAAAAATTGCCCTAAAGAAAGTAATGAACCGTCATGAAAAAACTCTGATATATGGTATATAGTTAAAGCGCCAAAAACTGAAAAACGTTGGAAACCACTAACTGAGAAAATAGTTTGATATTTTATTAAAAGCAGTTAATCATACATTTAATCAAAGTTTTAAAAAATATTACATCCCTTTCTTTCACTACCTTCTTTTGGGTCTTAAATGCGACAATTTTCTAGAGAAAAGATAATCGTAGTCTTTGAAATTTAAAGTAAATATGGGAATGGTTGAAATTGCTATGCAAATATCGATTGACGAAAATATGTTTGTACTTAGAAAATGTTTACATAGGTTTATTTGAAAACCTTAATGCACTGTGTATTAGCATAGCCATTTTATTATAATGTTTATTTTCCAACGGAAAAACAGTACACTTACAGGCAGCCTCATACGATATGGATGAAAAGTGAGAATTTCAAACAAAACCTTCGTGAAAGATGAAAAATGCATTTAAGCTGTTTGAAGCTAAAGTTTTTGCTTTGTTTTTCACTGTCGTTTGTAAGTGTGTAAACATTCTACGAATTATAATGTTAATGAAAATGGAAATGGAAACAGAATTTAATTGTGATAATTAAATTATTGTTAATAAAAGTAATTTATATTTGTTGTAAGAGAAGTTAAAAAAAAAACGAGAAATGTGTGCAGTTGGTATGTAGGAAGGTAGATAGTATAATTTTATATTCGTACATACATTACAGAGGCAGTATGGAATGAAATGTAGGTACAAACAGAGTGAAGTTTAAATAGAGGCGCGTGTATGAGAGACGGTGAGTGTACTTACAGGGCAGAGAAACACAAACGGAATTTTTAGTAGCACTTTGCATAATTTTAAATGATTTGATCCTCTTTACGTCGCTTCCCATCTAACTTAACGTACCGCGTGGCTGCTTCATAATAACTGAAGTATCAAAATGATTCTTCATTTGCATGTTTCGAGTGTTGGGAGCTTTAATTGTTGATGTTTTTGCACACTTTTATTTACGGATTATATAATATAATATCGTGTATCCGCTTACAAATTCAACAGCATTTCGTTGTTCTTTTTCAAAGCTTTAAACATATAATCACATAATTATTGCTTTTCAAATTTTTAAAACGCTTTTAGCCCCGGATAAACTGCAACGAGAGCAATTTTCTCATTCACAAAAAGCTAAATAGATTTCATACCTTTTGTACATTTTACATTTTTCGTTTTCTTCTGAACATTTTAACGTTTTATTTAAATTAATTTTTTTGATAAATTCATGTGAAAATCTCGTATGGTTTAGGTGGAGCGCAATTTTATTGTTGAATGAAAAAAAATCTTTACAAAAAGAACAAACAAAAAAGTGATACGTTTCATAAGGTTTTGACAACTGTTGGTTGATGATTGACAAAAAATCGAATCTCTGTTTTGAGACAAACGAAATGTTTATGTTTGAAGGAAAGTTTTCCTGGAGGCTATATTCTGGTTCTAACATTAATAAATGGTAAAATAATGTCAATGTATCTTTGTTGCTTAGATGTCATTGTGTCATTGCTGTTTCCACTAAGAAGAAGAGTTCAATGCTGAAGGACATTTTCTGTAAAATGTAACAAGTGATTTGAATACAAATTTATGGTACAAAGTAAAATTGCCAGAACTCCAAATTTAAAATCGATAACACATCATTTATATGAAACTGTCGGATCGGTTACTTTATTGGTTTTCAATGAAAAATGTATAAATTGTTTTTGCAAGTAAAGTTATAAATGAAACTTGACTGAAAAATTACTCAATATATAAGATTATGAAACAAGTTTTTTAATTTAAAAAATAAATCTCTTTACTTATAAAAATAGCAAATTTATATAATAATAATTGATAAATAATATAAATGGTAATAAAATATATTTACATGAGTTATCTAAATAATTTAGAAAATTTAATGATAAGACATAATAAATAAAATAAAGTAATACATATTTATAACAAATATGAGAAAGGCAGTTAGAGAGGGTTGAAATATCTCACAACATGAATTAACAAAGGTGCTCGGTATATATTACACAACACTTTCACAAAAGGTAGAGATACCTGTTTATAGAAATGGGAGAAATAGAGAGAGGCTGATGATGAGATAGGTATTCTATTTGGGGCAGAAAATGGGGGATGGAATGGCAGACTCGAGGTGGTAGTTTAGTTGTATGGCACACAATAGTGTGGATGATAACGGTCGTGATATTCACAGCCAAGCAAAGCGCCACCAAAGCGGAAGGATTTCAGACTTACAGCGTATTGTGACATCATAAAGCACGCTTTGCAGTTAAATAGCGATATGGGCGATAATGCCCGCTGGGATGTTATGTCGGCTGCCAAAAGCACGCAATTCAGAAATCAACCCTCGTTTCATTAACTCCCTACTATCCCACCCCTATTCCAAGGTCACTCATTAACTTTCACAATTTATAGATGCTCATAATGGAATATACTTTCTTAACTTATATCCTCAAACCCCCACTGATATATTCTAATAACGTGTTACATTATTATCACGCCTCTAAATACTTCGTGTTAAATCCATTAATTACACTTTGAAAGAAAACCGGATGCGTTCCGAATTTCCTATTCACAAAAACATGTTTAATAATGCACAGAATTCTTTGCTCTCATAAAAAACTAGTTTATTATTATATTAAATAACTAACATCAAAGATCTGATTTGCTCAAACTGCACAGTATCTTTTTCATGAGTAACCTAAATTTCATTTGATCGTTTGAAGTGAACGCTTATCATCAATTCAATCATTTGTTAGACAAAATATTGGTATCAAAAACAAGTTTGATGCTATCTTAATTGGAACCTGTTAAATTAAAATAATTTCAAAACGATCGAACCAACTTTCCCCTATTCAAATAAAGTTTCAAACCCTTTAAATTTGAGCTGATATCGAGGAAAATATTATATATCAATGTTCCGTTATTCATGTTACATTATAATCGCGACAAAACAGATTTTAATGCTATCGTTACTTGTAAAATCGATAACGAAAGCTTATAACTTTGTTGCAGGAACTGAATACCTGCTAAAGTTTTCATTAGTATGAAAATATATTTGTTTTATACTAGCTGATACCCGCGACGTTATCTGCGTAGGTTATAATGTTAAGAACAAATTTAATTTACAGGGCAAAAACGAAAAAAAAACATTTAAACAATTGAAAGCAAAAATATATATAAAATAACCTAGCGTAGAAGATTTTCAACTATATGCCTAAAAATTGCTCCTAAATGCTCCTTCAAAATCCGCGATTGCTCTAATTGTATATAGTTATTAGTTAATCAGTAATTTATTTTTCAAAAATTTGTAAACTCAAAAATAAAAATTGCTATATAATCGAAAATAATCACCTTTTACCATTTTTTTTTTCAGAAAATTGTGTCTAAATGCTCTTTCCAGATCCGCAATTGCTCCAGGTGTATAGTTAATTAGCAATTCAATTTTTAAACTATTCATGTTTATAAGATCCAACGGAAGTTGATGACGTCATAATACAACAAAACATTTATAAATAGTTAAAATTAATTTATTATTATATTGTAAATATTGCGTTGTTGATAAATTATTTGCGTAATGAAAAGAGGTGAGAGATAACTTAAAAAAACATAAACCATAAACCCATAAAAAAAACTTAAAAAAGTGACTTTGTATTTTACAGCGATTTTACTTTTTAGTTTGCAAATTTTTGAAAAGTAGTTATAATTAATTAAAAACTATACATTTAAAGAAATTGCAGATTCTGAGAGGGCAACTTTTAAGCATATAGATTAATTAAAAAAAAACGTTTTCCGCTAATTTAACTCTTTCTGGTTAAAAAATAAATGCAATAATAAAAGGGGGTGTTGAAATGTAATTTGATTATTGTAACGGTTGTAACTTAAAAATGTATTTTTAATTTGTATCTACAGTAAAATATAAAAAATGCTAAGAGAATTAAAAAAAAAAAACTAAACAAAATATTTTAAAAACAGAAAAAAACAGGTAGAATTCAAAATATATTTTATGTATTCTAATATCTTGCTTTGCTGTATGCCGTCGTACCGTGTAGGCTTAAATATGAAATAATCATTAGGCAGTATAAGGAGAAACATTCTCCATGCATATAATATCGTTTCCCCACTCTATCAAAGCAATTAAAGAACAACGAAAGCATACGTGGTCTGCTTAGAAAAATCGCAATTTATAAAACTTTAAATACTTTGTTTCTAATGAAGATATCGTGATAATTCTTTTTTTTAGATAAGAACCAAGTATATATACGAAGTAAAACAAAACAAAAAATGAACGAAATTTATTAAATAGTTTTTGAGTTAAAACTGAACATTAGAAAACAGCTGTCATTTTATTAATATAGATTTTGTAGTTAGTGTAAATATTTTACTATAATAACTGTAAAAATTTTTCTAGTTCATATTTGCGGACGAGTTTTTATTGTGAAAATGGTTTAATCAGAAAAATTTTCTTAGCAAAATGTATCGGTATTGAGCTATGAAAATTTGAATTTAAACTCTCTTTTTATAAAATACATAATTTCATGCTACCTTTTTTACAAAAAGTTAATCTCAAGTCATTATTTTTGCATCATAACTTCTATGTAATTACAAGGGTGCTAATAACTATAGTAGTAGAGTGAAAGAGGCATTCTGGAAACCTTAATAAAAAATTGATGTCCGTAATTAAGTCGAAATTGATTTTTAAGGCAACGCAGATATTGCAGTACAACAACGCTGTTTGTACTCACATGTATCTTTTAATTACTCGTACATACTTTAAAATTCCATTAATTTCATCCTATTTAAAT
This sequence comes from Sisyra nigra, assembly GCA_958496155.1. Taxonomy (NCBI): domain Eukaryota; kingdom Metazoa; phylum Arthropoda; class Insecta; order Neuroptera; family Sisyridae; genus Sisyra; species Sisyra nigra. Next base: position 47,505,866 of record OY292314.1, read on the forward strand.
ATGAAAATTAGATTTTACAAGAGCTATGTTTGTCATAAATACACATTAACATTAACCGTAGCCAACATTTTACATTTTAAATTTTCCAACAAAATTATAAAGGCAAATTTTTATCCGGAATTTCCTGGGGTCAACTTTTCTGTTTTTATTTTAAGTCGTTTTTCTCAATTTGATATTCAACTCAAACAACTAGTTTTGTAATGTCTTTTTAGTTCACGCCATTTTCACATACTCATTTTTATTCGTCTTATCTTATCTTGACTGTTAACAGAAGTAATAAAAATTACGACGGAGAAGAAACTTTTATCTAAAATGGTTATTTTCATTACGGTATGTGGAAAAGCATTCATAAAGCCATTTTCAACAAATATGAGTAGTTTGTTGTAACTACAATCTAAACACATTGTAAATAACTTTTATACGATTGCCTTATCAACATACATTCATATAAAAATGTTCATGTTTACTTGCATTAAAACCGATGATAATATTTATTGAAAACTGATTTTTTAAAATTATTTTATATCAGAAATTTATCTAAAAGCCCATAAACGACATAATGATAACGCTTTTAAAGCTTCTTTCCAACAAACAAGTAGTTATATTTAATCAAATATGTATGTATAATAAATCTGGTTTGAAAGTTTCACTTTTATAAAAGAAGTTTTAGTGGCTTAAAACTTTTATTTTCATTACAATAGCTGAAACCCAAGCTAAGTATAAACTTTCAAGTAGCTATAAAAAGAAGCATAAAACCTTAGGCAGCGTCGCTAGTAGTTTCATAGTTAAGATCTTTTACGAAAACGTAATCTTAGGTGATATAAAACTCGCATTGACAACGCGTAGATGAAAGTAATAATTGGAAGCTTTATGTTTCCATATAGCAAAGATGCGGGGTGAACCTCACAAATATTGATTATATAATAAATTTTCTTATTTATATTATAATAACGAGACAAAATTTATAATAAACTAAAATCCATTAAAATCTTGAATAACGGAATTTTGTGTGTTCATAAAAGTTATGAACGTGTAGCTGTTTTATGTGTAATGGAAACAAAGATTTTCAAAAAGTTGCACGTTGAGACTGGAACATTTTTGAAACGGGATTTTGAAGAGCTTTTCAGTGGATAGTTGTTTGAAAGCTCGATACAGTCAGACACTTGTACTATTTTGAAACTTTAAGCTTCGAACTGCAATGTTCTAAAGTTTTAAATAATTTATCTAACGTTACCGATACAGAGTTTGATCTTAAAAAATAACAGACTCGTTAAAGAAAAAGTTTGTTTAATTTACGAAAGTACTTCTAAAGATAACAAAAATTAACAAATTTTACGTTAAGTTTAAATAACATATCTGTAAAGTTTCAAAACTTGACTACTTACATTAGGAAGTTAATCCAGTACTAATATTTGTAACCAGAAAAGATTTAGAAGGAACAGTACCAACTTTTGTTCATTGTGTACTCAATTTTAAAAATATTCTAATCCATTTAATATTTGAAATAATTGTTTCAAAAATTTTATCTAATTTAATATCTGAAGTTCTTATTTTTGTACATACTTATTAACTTTTGTTTGTATGTCGGAAGATATCTTCAAAATTGTTCGTTCGATTTCAAAAAATCTTTTAACAGGAGATTGATACATTTTTCCCGATAGTCAAGGACTGTATTTTATCCTAAAAATGCTATACCCTGTTAAATTACAATTTGAACCGACGAATAAATTTTAACTATATTTGGCATATCGCTACATTAGTGCAACAGTGACACAAGTTCAAAAATACCAATTTTAGGATATACCACTTTTAAAATCACCAAAAACAGAAGAATTGAGTGCAACAACAGGTTTTTTATGAATTACACAGCTTCATGCGTCAAAAGGATATATCTCACTGTATGATTTGATTGATTTTACCATGTTTTTTAAGATAAATTAATATTTAATTGTTTAAATATAGCTCCATATTAAAAAAAAAACTATTCTTTTAGATAATACTAGAAATATTAAGCTTTCGGAATAATATAAATTCTCTTAACAAATCTAATAATACTCTTGTCAAAGATGGAGCACAATTATGCATAAAAGTTACTTTATGCATTATCTCAAAAATACACTTTGTGAGATATCTCACTGTTGCACTAAGGTAGCAATATATTACAAAAACAGAAAGTTTAATTTTAGGCGTTTTAAACGATACATGCTCGAGACTAATGCTGCTATAACGGGTTCAGATTTGTATACGATAAAATCACGAGGTCATCAAGTACATTAACTCTAACGTTCTGAAAACGTCACAGATTATATGAAATGTCATATTTTCGTTCATGTACGGAAATGTACAGCAATTTAGGCTTTGTTTGTTAAATAGAGCGAACCTAATAATTAATACAATTTACTTTTGTCAAACCCAAGTGAAGAGGAAGTGAGTCTACTAGTAATATTATAAGTTCAATTGTATGTTTGTCTTTTTTTAAGTTCGAGAAGGCATATCAACAAATTGAAGTTTTTTTACTTAGAATTATATTGTAGGGGGCTATATAGGTGCAACAGAACAATTTTTTCCCATGAAAATTCCCTGTCGTCCTTCTCATTTAATTTAAGTATTATTTAAAGTACAAGGCTAAACGAATGATATTAAAAATTCATATGAAAATGATAAGGATGTTAAAATAAAACATGGAATACTTTTTATAGCGGAAAAAAGCTAATAAAAAAAACTTACTAAGATCTTTGATTAAAGGCACGATTTTTTTTTTGGATGTATTAAGTCGCTTTAACATCTAAGGTCATATCAAGACTGTAAAACACAGAGAATTTATGTTGGTCAGTTTTTACTTAGGTCTAGGGTCTTAAGTCTAATTATAAGATTCAACGGGGATCGAACCCAGAACCACTTGATGCATGAAGCGGAGAGAGCAATTGCTCTAACCATAGCGTCAATAGCTGGTCTGGCACGATACTTACCAGTCATAAAAAGTGCATGATTTCTAAGGGATTGTAGAACATGTAAAAGTTTGTTTCTAAGCTTGCATTTCTCTAACGGGAGAATGAAGTTACCGAAATATGAGAATATCATGACTTTCATACATAGAACGTTTATCAGTCAAAAAAGCAGTAGAATATTTTTTTATCTTAGAAAATTTTAGGGTTTTTGTGGAATTACCTTTTTCAAAACGTTTAAAGTCATCAATTGAAATAAATCGGTAAGTATATGAAAAATATTTTATTATACTTTAATTCAATTTAGGTACGCTCAACGAGGCGAGCGAATACCAGCTAGTTTAAAAATAAAAATAAATTTAAACAAAAATAGCTTAGGTCACTATATTAGTCAATATTTGTCCAAGTAAGAACATGCATGTTAATATATTAATATTTTATATAACTTCTGATGAAATCTTAACAAGGTTAAGTACATAATATATGATATACTCGTATGTTCGATATACAGCCCCAGTTTCAACGTTCAAATCTATCATACATGAAATATTTTAATAATTAATATAACTCCCCTTCGATTTTTGCATCAAAGCACACAACCTTAAAAAATCATCAACCATTTCCGTCGCTTATTGCAGCATGTTTGTGTTTGTTGAAAACCCCAAAACAGTCAAAGGAGAAAACAGAATATTATCTTGTACACATGTAAGATACGGGCTTACATCAAATGCGTAAGGGAGACGTCTTATTTATATAACTTAATTGCAACTCTGACGAAGACTTATAATATGAGAGAAATACGACGGTACAAAGACTGATTAATTTTAGACAAAGTTGTTTAATAACATCATAAATAAAGCAGAATTGTTCAGTTATGAATAAAGCGACATGTTGATCCCTGTTTTAATTTGAAGAAAACTAACTTCATTAAATATTACTAATCATTTCGTAATAATTGAGAAATGTTAAAATTAATTATACTTATCGCAATTGAATAATTTTGTGTTGTTGAATAAATAACAAATTAGAAATTTAGATTAAATTTAATTGTATATACGTATTAATTGTTAAATTTGTTATATGTTACTTATTTTAATTAAAAAAATATTTAGGAACACATTTTCAAACGAGAGAAGAAGAACAACTTAATGAATCATTATCTTATTTTTCGCTTTATTACGTTTGCAAAGAAAATTTATTACGGTTTTAAGGGAATTCAAGTAATCGTAAATGATGAATATTTCTATTGTACGAATGTGCAGTGCGAAACACAATTCGAGTTGATGTAAGAAGATAAAATTTTCTTATTTCGTCGTCGAGTCACCAACAAGTGGGGTCTAAAACGTAAAGCTTTTTCAATCGTGTTGATTACTAACAAATACCACAGAATGAGTTTCTCTACAATCATGATTGGAATCTACGCTTTGTAGTGATATCGTTGACAATCTTATTAAATCTTTAAGCACGATGGCGTCGATATTGCATTCTACATTTAAAACATCTGTCCAATAATAATCCAATCTAATGTAAACTTAATGTCAAATACAGTTGTTACATCTGCAATTCCTTTAATTTTTTTGTTTTTCCAATTCAACGAGCTTTTATTTTATTGATTAACTTTAAACCTAGCTTACTATCTTCAAAAGCTCATTAAATATCGTTGTAGGTCAGTAATTATAAAAAAAATGTACAGTTTTTATAAACAACATATTTTTTTAATAGTAGACTAAATTCTTGATATCATTAAACTGTGCGACTTATTAGTAGCTGAAAGTAATAATTTACAAACGAAAAAAAAGCCTCATAAAAGAGATAAAATCGCAAACATAGGTAAATTACAATGAAATTATGTCGACATATAAACAATACTATCAATGATCTTTTTACACAATTGTAAAAAAATAGCTGAAACTCGAAAGCGAATGTTATCTATCACAATAAATAATAGAAAATAAAATTTATTATAGATAAGAAAGTGACTGGACGTTATAACTAATAATGTAAAGTGGGTACTAATTATAAACAAACACGATTGGGCCTTATTGTATCTGATGGTGGAGAAGCACACTCGGTCGCATATTATGAGGGTGGTGCAAGGGTGGTGGTGCAAAGTAGAGTGGTAGTTAACAGACGACGACAATAGCGACCAGTGTAATAAACTTTGTTATATAACAACAGTTGTACATTCGCAATGTCGTAGTATTGATCCCGTGTCTGTTGTAGCTTCAACTACACCATGCCTGTATTTTTATTCGGGAATTATTTCATTTTAATTGTCTGTTATCAAGCTTTTGTTTCGACTTGCTTAAAAAAAAACTGATAAAATGTTTATTTTTTTTTAAGATTTCAAGATATAAATCCAAAACTAAAAATAAAAATAATATATGTAAAAGTCATCCAGATGCTCAAATGTCGAGAAGGTTTTCATAACAAATTCCCACCGAACAGAACTTCAAGAAAATATTGTTGCTAAAAAAAATAATGAAATTAACTTAATGATGTTTTTTGAGTCTTCAACGAAATATACGACCCAAAGAAACATGAAAATAGTTTCGTGATAATTTTTCTTGGGATATTATAAATGTTTTGGGTATCACGGTAACCGAAAGTAGTGTAATTGTTGGTGACACCTATACCCCGATTTACTCGTAAGATGGTTCCTTTGAAAATCATGCAAATCGAAACTGTAAATTTTTATCTATATGCAAAACCATATAAATTAAAACTATGCATTAAAGATTAGTTTTTTTTATAGTTTAAATGAAACTATTGTATGTTCCATAGCCAGTGACAGTGAAAAAAGAGTAGGTAACTTAATATATAAGTTATACCTACTAATTGTATTAATACTATAATATAAATACTCTAATACTACACTAAATGTAAGCCCATTATTTCTATACCCCACTTAGGTTTTTAGCGTCTCCTGTAAAATTTGAATTTTAGCACTTACTACCTTTTCATTGTCAACGTCTCAGTTATATTTTTGAAAAAATGTCTATACACTATTTTTTGTGTATACAACATACGTATATCGTACACTTTTATTATTACTTTTGAATATTTTTTCTTTTTATATAGATAAATAATTTAAATTTAATTATTGGCTCTTCCAATTTTCTTTATTTTCTAATGCTATAAAGGATATAGTGGACATCACTCATAAAAATCATTAAAGTCATCAACAAAAAATGATTGTAGAATTATTTTTTTAACATTTTTCAGAAGCATATTAAAATTAAAAAGTGTAATAAAAGTACCCTGGATAATCGGGCTATAGATGTAATTGTAATATATTTGACTCTCTGCAATTAACACGTGCAATAGCTTGGAAATAATTTTTCCTATATAAAAATGTATAATATTGAAAATTATTAAAAATTTACAAATAATGCACCAGCGTACACATTAAACATAATATTCAATTTTATTAAGAAAATGGGTTAACAAGTGTATACTTAGTTTGAAGTTCATTTTTCGAAAGTTTTGTATTACATTTGAAACTAGAGCGATTTGGATACGATTTGGGAATTTCTTTAAATTATTTTATGTACTTATTTAAAAATATAAAGTAAAGTTGTCAAAATTTAAGTAACTAAAATACAATTTTGGTTTAATATATCTATTAAGTAGTTACTCGAGAGAACGCTCTGTAGATATGCAGCGGGAACCTTTCCAGAGAAAACTATTTTATTTTTGTTTTTATAATAGAGAATTGGATCAAACATTAAGCAAATTAAATGTAAACAATGAAAGTTTACAATTGAAAATGTAAAAAAAAATGGATTATTAGGTATTTCTTTTCCAACATCTTTTTGATCAATTTTAAGATTTTAAATGCTTTCGTTATAATTCTTTTATAATACAATTTTGTCTTTATGTATATAGAAAAATTATCAAATCTTTTAATAACTAAAACTAATTTTTAATTTTAAAAAAAATTAAAACAGTACAACTTTCTCAGCAAAGCTAAGTGGTAACTCGCACTTGATTTAAAATATTTTTATAAAAATATCGAATTGTCTCAGATAATAAAAACGATTAGAAAAATAATCAAAAAAATTTAATAAGATTTAAAAATTTGATAACATAATCCATCTTTGAATAAAAATCGACATTTCTATAAGTTAAGCAAAGAGCCTCTTTATTATAATGTTTCACAAAAAAAAAAAGTTTTTTTCAGTTACGCTCTTTAATATCAAGTTATGTATCTTTTTATTGATAGTACTTCTATAATCTAAAGCTATGAGGAGAAGTAACCCATAGAAATGGAGAGAGTTGCGAGAGAGTTAACCAAATGTGGTTTAAAAAAGAAATATTCTTTTTCGGACTGAACATCAGAAGAATATTCATTTTTAAACCCAAATGCAAGTGTTATAAATAAAGTCAAGAGTTTGATTCCTAAGATAAGATAAGCAAAAGGAAAGATAAGAAAAAACTTAAGTGAGAAATGGAACAACAAAATATTAATTATTAACATTTTAATACCTATATGCCCTACTTACTTTATGTATTTAAAAAGTCTTAGCTACAAGTTCAATTTCAACTAATAATTATGTTTTCTATTTTAATTTTAGTCTTAAAAATGTGTATTTAACTTATTCCATCATATTTAAGATTCATAAATTAACATGCAGTAAAAATATTCTTCCCCTTAAGAAATTTAAGTACTAAGCCACCCTTAAAATACTCGTATAGGTGTTATTACCTTGACACTATATCATATTATTTATTTCAGGATAATTATAATTTGTATTTGCTTTTACATCATTTAATTATAATTTCTTAGAAAAACAGTGACATTTTTTCTTTATGAAACAGTTATTATAATGTTTATGAAATATGATGCATAATGATGTAAATGATATATGCGCATAAAAAGCTTTAAAAGCGGTAATAATTCAAACGAGTTTTTGTTTCAATTTTTCTGTTAATATATCTCAATTAGCTGTAAAAATCAGAAAAACTCGTGAAGCTTTACGATTTCACAAGAAATAGTTTGTTTTTTAACGATTTGAAAAAGTTAAACAAAAAGTAAAAATAATTGAGGGGGTTATGAGAGAGTTTTTGTATTGATGTTTAATGGAGTTATAAAAAGAGATTTCAATGTGGTTAGTTGTTCTTGGATATTGAATTAGTTCGAGCTGTAATTGAAAAAAAGAAAATTCGTAATAATTTTGGGTGAATTGCGAATGATTTTTTTTCGAGCTACGCTTTTTGGACTCAAAATAGATTATATTTTATGTATCTGCTTAACATAACCCCTTTAACGTTTACGTCGACCCATCTCGAGATTGGCAGGAAATTTGCATGTTATTAAATCATATTATGCATGAAATGCAAATGTGATTTCGCATGCTATGGGAATGAATGTCACATGTGGTATACGTCACCAGGTCCCAGTTTTACCAACCGAATAACCGCACTCGGCACCCACCCGCCTCTAACCCTCAGTCATTATCAACCGCCGCCGTTACGACCAACCGACCATCTAGTTCTGCCCGATCGTGCACGAATATATACAAACTATATCCTTAATTAATGTCGCGGCTTTGAATTTACAAGTAGCAACAGTTGTTCGTAAAACCCACCTTAATATCGTAAAGCAAATATTGTTATGTCTCACTGTTTTTCTGCGTTTTCTCTGGAAATACAAACGTTAAAAACGAGTCGGTACCAACATAAACGTACCAAAAGGGTAGCTGTAACTACCCCCTTTGATTTGTCGCTATCATTTTTTTTTTATTGGTTAGGTAGCAATTTTTCTAGCCTTAAATATTCTCTTATATCAAAATTATCATGAACGGTACCATAGTATAGAATATAGTGAATAATCAAAATTTTCACTTTAGGTTTTTGGTGGTCTTTGTTAACATTCACGTAACTGTACCCCATATTAAAAACAGAGCTACAATATTTAAGTATTTTAATTGTTGTAATAGGAATATAAGTTTGTTTATTTTAGTATTGTAGTAGCAAAAGTTTCATTAGAATGTTTAGAACATTATTTTGCATCACGTAATAACTATTCTCTTGAAGAATTGCTAAAGTGTGCCAAATCCACAAAAAAACTGAGGTTAAAAGTGTCAACACTGAGTAGAACTTCTGCTTACTATTTACATAATAAATGTACATTTTAAGACCATAGTTAGTCGTCTAGGACGAAATATTAATCACTAGTGTGCACATTTTGCTTACTAATGGTATTTTTTCAAAAAGATTTAAAAATTCAGATTGAAAATTTTGAAAAATCGTTACGCTCTTCAATAGCTCAAATTGTAAGATCCAGACATAGATCGCCTTATCTTTGTTGAGTTTTAAAGCTCATTAAAATTAATTATTTTTCTTAAACATCTAAAAACTTCGATAATAAACGTAAGCTGAGGTAAATTTTTGTTAAATATCATAGTCATTCTACGTTTCTCTTTTGTTGAATTTTGCAGGTACCAAAAACGTTTTTAAAATGAAATCGGAACTTTGTAATACCCTAATGCCGGGGTCTCCAACTTTTTTGCGCCTAAGAGCATATATCTAGAATGCCGCGGGCGCCGGGCCCCATTTACTTTTTCCAAAATATATATGAACGTTGTTCTTTATGCTTTTTTTGTATTTTGGAGTGAACTTTTTTTATCGTGGTCGCACAGCGAAGGGCACACATAAAAGAGTCTCGAAGCACCATGGTGCTCGCGGGCATATACTTGGGGACCATGGCCCTAATGTGTAATTATATGTATATTTGATGATTGAAAAAATATTTCTCATAAACTCCTTATTATTTCTTAATATTATTCCTTAATATTAAGGTTTAAAAGGGTTCCATAATGTTTTTTTTTTATTTATAGAAATTAAAGGCATCGTAAATTGATAAATTTTTTTTAAAACTAAGAACAAAAACCAAGGATCCTTATAAGTAATTTTTGTATTCACAAAATACTTTTTCAAAGCTCCCCATTAAACCAAAAGCTGAGTACGCCAATGGGTGCAATGTTTAATCAATAACACTTCTCACATACAGTATTGAGAAATTGTGAAAATTTCCATGTAAAAGACAATTTTTGATAAGTCGTTTTCTTATTTATCGCAATTCGTCATGAAAGAAGACTAAAAAGTCCAACAAAAATAGAATGAGAACGGTCAAGCCGTCGAGACGTTCAATTTGTTGTTGCAAAAGTGAGTGGTTTGTTGACGCGGTCAATTGAGTCATCCACACGAGTGGTTGCAGTATCAAATGCAAGCCGAGAAAAACTCGTCGTCTATTCTGCACGAAGGGCATTTTTGAGAATATGTAAATGTTTGCTAACACTTGAATTTTGATGCTGAAGTCTTTGTGTTGTTACGTGTTCGCGTAGTAGTTGTATACAACGTGTGTTGTGGTTTCTATTAAGATTGGTCTAATTAGATTCGAGATAATTACATTTTGATACTTGTAACATGTTATATTTTCTTACTACTAGAGCTTTTCATATAAACCATGAATTTTAAATCGATTTTTTAACAGTTTAAATAGTCGAGAAAATTGGTAACACAAAATAATTTTGACTTGGAAAATATTGATTGACGTTTTTATAATTCGATCTGAACGTTTATTGATCTTTGTAATAAATAATTCTCTCTTTTAACTGACTTCAAAAAGGAAGTATCTACTTAATTACATTCGTCGTGTTTGTATTTTTTATATCTACATATGTACCTTTATGTTTTCTGATTTTTAAAAATTGCTTTATGAGTTTTGATAGTTTTTTTTTGACAGTTTAAATGAGGATATCATTTTTAATGTCTTCTGTATAAACAGATTTTGAAAAAAAGAATATTCAAACTCTAATAAAACGAAAATTTTTATTTTAAAGGTTAAAAATTGGAAGATGAAATATAAACTTTTAATTAATGAATATATTTTGTTACGATTTAAGCTTTTAAGTATAAATCTATCGAGGGTCTTTTGAAAAATTGTCTCTAATCTTGCTTTTAAGAAACGAAAGTTTAGCTTCTATTTCAAAAGCAACTATAAACAATTTTAACGTTACAAAATCAGGTCTTAATAGTTTAATATTTTAAGTAATTATCAGGTGAAAAGACCAGTTTTTTATTATAATAATTTATTTTCTTTTTATACAACGTTTCGTCGGTGTTATTCCGAGTTCATCAGGTAACTAACAAAACAGACAATTTATAAAAATTGTTAGATACCTAATGAAGTCGGAATAACACCGACGAAACGTTGTATAAAAAGAAAATAAATCGTTATAATAAAAAACTGGTCTTTTAACCTGATAATTGCTTAAAATATAATAAACTTTTAAGACCTGAAAATTAGTATTAAGTGTAACATTGTTTTTCACATGTTAGGGAACAACGTTATATTGCTAAAGCTCTTAAATGTGCGTATGTAAGAGGCAATATCGTAATGTTTGGCCATGATATTATTACTTAAGTCTTGCTTGAAACTAAAACTGATTGAGCTTTAACTATACCCTATTAAAACATGGTTATATCAAATTCACTCAAGTCCTGCAAAAGGCTTCAATATCAATACCAAATCAGAAATACAATGTAGGTATGTAGTATGTTATACAACTGACTTCATTTAAATAGTAAGAAAAATAAAATTTTACGTAGAATTAAATCTACTTCTTTTTGATGGAGTTAAGTAAGTTGAGTCAAAGGAATTGGATAATACTATAACAATTGTTGATGAATAAATAAAAACGAATAATATACAAACTGTTGAAATTATAATTACATAATTAGAAATCATATAACCAAAATTTGTAATTTATTAATGCATATAACACTAATTGGACCGTTATTTATTTGAATGATATACATTATCAGGTTTTATTACGAAGCTATTGTCCTTTGTATTAATTTCCCTGTAATTATTTTGCTTTGATGTAATTATTTTAAGCCCTCGAATTATAAATGGGTAACAGTCTTTTCAATTTTATGAAACAATTTTAATGCGATGGTGAAGAGGAAAGCAGCTGGAAATAAAATTAGAATTTTACGTAATATAATTATGGATAATTATAAGTTCTGGTGACATATACCTACATATTTAATGCAAGTGCTTCTGCGAGGGAGTTTTATATATAATATTGACCATTTTTTTTGTTATATGTACCTACTGATTATTTATTCACATTTTTTTCATTTCAACGTCATTTTATCGGATATCTACTCGGACCCTAATCACAAACTCTTTTACTTGTTGTATGGTTTTAGGAGGTTTTGTACTGGAAAACATTTTTGCTAAAATGTCACTGTGTTATTTTGGTTGAGAGAGGCTTTGTTATTGATTATACATTACATTTAAAATAAATAAAATAAAAAGCTTTTAAATAATGATTATGCATTGTTTAAGGTTAGATTTATTTGCAACGTTTGTTCTTACTAGAACTAAAAGTTGAAATGTCTAGTTTTATTTGTTTTTTTTTTTCTTTTTTGAAATTGACTGCAATTTCATAACTTTTTCTTGTTTTAAAATAAAGTATGAGTATCACTTTATTCAGAAAAATAAGGACATTCATATTGAGTTATTTAAATTATTTAGTCAGTAGTAAGTAGAAGACGGTGTTCTTATAATTTATTGAACGGTTTACAATGAAGTAATTAGAAAATGATTATTGCTTTTGAAAATCAATCGAAGCAAGTTTAATGGAACTGAACTAATTACTTATTTAACAGTTTACTTCTCGCAATATTGCCAATTGAATAATACTATAACATCTAAAGTTTTCTTTTTTGAATATAGAAAATGATATTTCAACTAACAGATATAATAACTATTTGAACTCTATTTTTAAAGTACTTTTAATCTTTTAATTAGTTATTTGATGTGTACAATTATGGTGTACATAAAAAGCATATTGTTCAATTTTGCAAATGAAATCAACTTATCGCTAATGGAATTGGAAACGCATTTTAGTTTAATGAACTTTTATTTTTAATTTTTCAAATAAATTAAATTTAATTACTCTCCAATTATGGTTTTCCGCGCAAAAAAAGGAAGTTAAAAACTGTACTCACAAATTATAATGAACGTCAGCCATATTAACTCGATACTCCAAAGCTCGAGTGTAAGCCCATTCAGCTTCGGTGGTGCGACCTTGACTGCTCAAGACACTTCCAAGGTTTCCATAAGCTGCAAACACAAGAAAAAATTATTTTAAGTTCCCTTTTGTTAATAAAAATCAATGAAAAAACTTTCTACGTTAAATATTTAATATTCAAGATACTCCTTTTGAAGTAATATAAGGAAATTATGCTTTCGATAAAACATTTTAAAAGTAAAGATAAAAGTGATGTAAAATAAGATTATTGATTTTTCAGTAAAAGTGTTTTTTATTTTGATTTAAAAAAATCAAAAAGTGATTTTTTCAAAAATTGTTGAAATTTATGAGAGGAGAATGTAAAACTAGCATCGGATTTTACTGATTTTCCAGGGCGTTAAATTGCCACTAGTGTAACAAAGATGCTTTTTGTTTTAAATAAACAAAACAAAGAAAGATACAACCGCATAAAGTTACTCATAACATCATAAAGGATTATTAAATTCCCAACAAATTCCTCCAATTCTCAACACAGAGTGGGAATTTCCTGTTTACCTCCTGCGTCTTCCGCAATTGAAACGCTCGAAACCTAACAAATGTCTCCCTAAATATCAGTAACTGTCATACTCTACAAGCCATGCTTTGTGCCTTCATTAAATTCTATTATTTCAAACTTTCAATGAAATTTATTATTTTTTTTGCAAAAGTTCAAAATTAGGGATTGAGCTTTTATTTAATAGGAAACGCTTTTTGGTTTGAATGTTGCAAGCTTGCAGATTTCATCATGTGGAACATATTTTAATCACATTCAAACAAAACATTCCGTTTGAACACACTGTTATTTTGACGCGATTGTCGTATTAATTATACATTCCATCTATTGCCTTTGTTATTGGTTGAGAACCAGGCAGATGTTGCGATTATCTAATTAAAATGTTCCGATCTTTCTAGGATTGATTGCTTCAATGGGTGGTATGAAAATCATTAATCAAAAAAGTCCAGGAAAATCATTATCATTGCGCACTGACCAAATTGACACGTACGTAGAAAATTGGGTTTTTTTCTTATTTGACGCTCATCGACAAACAATGTATTTAAAAATTCAAATATAATCCTCGTACTTCTATAGAAAACTGACTTGGTAATATTCCGTGGAGGTATATGTATGTTAAGAGAACTTCACGACTGCAACCGTATGTAAGACAAAAAACAAAGGTTTTGCGTGTTGGATAATTCATGAGCTTGAACGAGCTGGCAATCGCTTACAAATTGCTCCCAATGGAAGGGATCAGCAACTCGAACTGAGCTGGCAAACCTGCATGTTCATTTCTTACTAGCGCGTCCAATATTCTTTTTTTGCCCACCCCTTTACTGGTTCATTTTTACATTTTTTTTTTCTCAAATTTACTCACGTCAAATGGTTTTTCATTTTTATTATCTCAATGGTACAATATTCGTGGGTTTCCAAAAGGGAAGTCATTCGTAGAATAACGCATCGCGGCGACCGTTTTCAATCATCAAGTTTATTAAAGCGACAGTAACAGTCTTGAATTTTTTTGGAGTTCATACACTATTGTTTAAAAAATAATTCAACCAAACAATATTTAATGATAAAAAAATTAAATGGACCGTAAGGATTTCAATATTTTCCTCTCAACTAGTTCACTATATCGTAAGACATTTGAAAATAGTTTTTCAAGTTCCTCGCTTTTTTTAGTTTATTATAAAATTGTTAAGGTCTAAAGTTTACTTTTTCAAAACTGTATGACAAATTTAAAAAAAAAATGTTTAGATGTTTGAAAGGATAAGCTTATGTTGAAAACTTTTAAAAAGTTAATATAACAGTCATATTATATAGCAGTCTAATCACAGTTAAAAAAGCTACCTGGTAATAAACTATAATAAGCTGCAAACTTATAGAGGTTCTTGTTTTGGTATTTATAATTTGGCTCAAAAACTCTAAAAAATTTCTTATGTACTGAATTTGATTCTATCTTTTTCTAGGTCTTTCCATTGAAATATTTGAGCGTTAAGCTCATAAAAATCGAGAAAATATCTTGTTCTAAACCATTATTGATTTTTTGAAAGTTTTAAGAAAAGTTGAAATGCACAAACTTTTCTACAATTTTGATTTTTAACAAATGTTTATACAATTAACCAGTCTCAAAATATGCATAAAATGGAAAAAAGACTCAATCGGTTTCTAAGAATATATAAAAGTATAATACTAAGTTGAAAAGGAATTTGGTAGTATAGTTTTTTTTTTTTTTTTTTATTTAAAGACGCTCAACGACATTGTTATTGGCGTCTATTGCATTTGTAATAATTATGCTTGTCTTCCGCTTACAATTTTTTCACTTGATCACTAAATCAGATATTTGATTGGCACTATTGATGATCATTAATTAACTTGGTTATTTACACTTATGGAGTTTAAAATAACCTCATACAGAATGTATTTTGCAATATGAACCCAATGTTATAAAAGCGATTTTGCCGTGAAATTAGTTAAAAAAGAGATATGGTCAAAAAAGAGTATTCTAGGCATCTTTTTCCAATATGGAAGCGCGAACGCCAAAGATACGAGGAGGTAAAGTTGCAATTCGGAAAGAGCAAATCAAAATCTATAAAATTACCATTTTTCAAAACTTTCGGAAAACTATCCACGTAAGTAACTAATAATATTCATATTCTTGTTATTTTTTATTAAAAGATATATTTAGAGGGGCAACGCATCAGGATTTTACAATAAATGCAACAAGAGTATCAGATCACGACGTTTCGTCATATATTACAGCTTCATAAGGCTCTCTGATCTCGCAACAGACCCTAGGCGAGGATTTGTCTATAGACACGTCTACGGAAACAACCTGAGACGCGTCTCAGAGACCAAAATCACGCAGCATATCTACTAGTGAGTACTAGGCTTTACAGTTTCATCAGGCTCTCTGATCTATATCTCTCAGAATTCGTGTCTTTCTGTAGCCTTGCATATGACACTAATGCTGAGTATAAATCAGAAAGCCTGATGAAGCTGTAAAGCCGTCTCCCGATCGGAACAGGAGCCTTTAGGAGACAGCATGCAACGTTAAACATGTTCCGCAATATTTTGACAGTGTGAACGTCACTGTTATGTAGAGGTAAGCTATGGCCAATTCCGTTTTTTTTTTATTTATTTTGTTTTGTCCTCCATGGTGGACTATGAAGATGAGACTAAAAGATTCATATCGTAGTGTGGACGCTAGACAATACAAAGACAGTGTATCTAGATGGTCTATAGACCGTGTCTATAGACAATTTCTAGATTTTCTCTAGACAAATCGCGCAACATGTCTACTAGGCATGAGTACTAGTCGCGAAACATCGCAACTTGATACTCTTGTTGCATTAATTGTAAAATCTCGATCCATTTCCAAGTAACTTCATATTTTTTAACCAAATGACTGTAGTAATAATTGTATTTAAACATACAATTTTTACAAAAACTGCTAATCACATGCTTATTTCAGCCCGCGTGTAAAAATAATAACTAAGTAATATATCTCAACAAAAATAGCAGCATCCCAATGAAAGCCCAAGATTTCTTTCTGGGTTTTCGGATTCGACGGTCGCTAATGACCTAAGTAGGTAGTTGATGCTACCTTAAATAAATAAAAAATAAAAAAGACCAGTGGTTGACCTAACTTTAAGTGTTTCTTTTGTATATTTTTCAGATTACTATATCACTGATATAAAATAAATTTTACGGTGAAAACATAATATTTATATCTATAAAGTATGAATTAAATTTGCCGGTAAAAAACAGACAGATAAAATATAAAATAGTTAAAAATCAATCAAATATAGACTAATATCTATCTTATATTCTTCCAAAACATTAAAAATTAATGAAGTAGACATTTTTTTCAACGCTTCTTAGTGATACTCATTTTTCATTTAAAGTATGTTAATGTTTTTTTTCCTGGCTAGCATTAAAGCTTAACATTAACTCTTGGATTACAAAAAACTGTTTTCCACAACCTAATAATTTACCTTGAAGCAAAGTAGAAAACTAGGATTTACATTGAGATAAGAAATAATCATTGACATTGAAAAAAATTTAATTCAACTTCAAAAGATTAAAATAAATTTTTTTGCCTCGCACAATCTCGCATTTCATATCGTTTTTTCCTATCAGCAAAAAAATAAACTTTCTAGAATAATTTTTCACATTTCCTCTCGATTTTTTTCTCGTCTGATTTTACTTTGACAACTTGAAATAAGTGAAAATATCATTTGTAATTATAATAAAAAAATATTAAAATGTTATGCTCGTCGCAATTTAATTCTACTTTAGATTTAATTGATTGAAAACGAGGAAGTGACTACTCAAATTTTTGCATAATGATCACATTTTGATTTCCAACCGTTTTGTTTCAGTGTCACTTGAATTTATATTAAAATAACTTTTAAGTACCTCATTAAAATATACAACGTAAATGTAAAAGTTGAATTATTTAGGGACGAGATTTGTAAATTCAATTAAAATATTTTCCAATCGAAGAAATACTTGTGATCACTTAACATTTTAATGAGTCGAGTTTTAAGAGAAATATTCCATTTTGAATGGTTTTCAGTTGAATTGTCTCAGTTTTTTTTTTGCAAACAGATTTGGAAGTGTGAGATTTTTAAATGACTGATATAGCACCGCAAAGTCTATAAACAGTTCAGTAAATTAATGTAACTGATAGTAATTCGAGGAGAAGGCTTTCGTTATTGAGGTGTTGGCAACTTAGATTAATTCAGTATCCCGAGGGTTCATTCCAAGCACATAGAAACGATATGTATATGCCATATTCCTCTCGTTCCTTCTAACCACCACGTTTCTGAGTTGAAGATTCACCCCTAAAACTAATCTCATCCATATATCTAGTCGAAGCTTTCACCTAAACACATTTCAAGGATATAATTTTCTGCGTTTGAAAATCAACTGCTTTTGCTCTTACGTTCAACGCACTGCCGTTTCTTTATAGCCTAAACAGCCTCCCATTTAATATTCGGTGTAAATATTGTACACTTAACTACCATTCCGGGTACAAATCATACATTTTTAATCAATGAATGAAGATGAAAGCTTCATTTATTTGCCATAAAAATAAACTTTATCATAAAATATCATTTACATAACCCTTAAATATGAACATTGTTAAATCAGATGAGTCTCGTGAGATGGAAGTTGCTCTTAAAAGATCTAAGATAAATTCAATTTTTATTCACTCAAATAGAGCATTTAATTATGATCAATAAAAGCAACATTTGTAAAGTATGTAGCTTTCATAAAGCCTTCGATATTTATTTTATGGGATTTATAATATTATAATAAATTAAATACTCGTATATGAGAGTAAGCTTGAATATTTCGAGGCATTAGAATTGTACAACAGCGTTTCATTTTGCAGTTCTCTATTTGAAATATTTTTTAATAAAAAAATGTATAAAAAAATCAACATTTGCAATTTAAATAATTGTGAGAATGGAGTATAGGATTTGGGTCATATTTGAATATGGAGATTTAAATGTTATGGACGTAATTAAAAGATTAAAGTGTAATTAATGCGGAGAATTAAAGTCGTCCTTTCTATCTGAAAGTCATAATCCCCATCCATGAGTATTACTCCACTTAATGTCTGTTGCTCACAAATTTATACATCTGTTTGCTGGGGGAAGCGTTCTTTTTATCGTAAATTTGTTTCGGAAAAATATTAAGGCAATTTCACGTCAAACGAATCCATCTGCTAATTAGTTTTGCACGAAATTTGGCAAAAAAGGCAATTTTGTGATGGTTATTATTGATGCTTACTCGTTCGATTGATGAAAAATGAGAAAATTGCACTAATGTGAATTTTTTTTATTATTATTTCGAATTCAAAAATTGAAAATCAATATCGTGTAATTGTTGAAGTGTAAGCAATTAATTTATAAATTTCTTAAGTTCAACAACTTGTTAACATCATTTATAATTTAAAATTTATTTAAAGTTCTGATAACTTCAAACTTTAAATGAAAATAAAAATACGATGGAAAATCCAATTGCAGTTACTTAAACGTTTTTTTTAAATAAGCTTATGTTTATTTATATTTTAAAAAGCTGATACCCGCGACGTTGTCTGCGTAGGTTATTATGTAAAGAAAATAATATTTAATTTACAGACAAACATTTAAAAAAATTGAAAGCAAAAATATATTAAAAATAACCGGAAAGTACTTAGCGTAGAACATTTTTAACTATATGCCAAAAAATTGCTCCTTCAGAATCCGCTATTGCTCCAAGTGTATAGTTAATCAATAATTAAGTTTTCAAAAATTTGTATATACAAAAATAAAAATTGCTATATAATCTAAAATAATCACGGTTTTATTTTTTTAATTGTTCCTTAAACGCTCTTTCTGGATCCGCAATTGCTCCCGGTGTTTATTTAATTAGTAATTGAGTTTTTAAACTAATCATGTTTATAAGATCCAACGGCTATTTATGCGATAGTACAACAATACATACGTATAAATAGTTAAAAATAATTAATTATTAAAAATATTGCAAAAATTTAATCAATTATTTGCGTAATGAAAAGAGCAGATAAGAGAGCTTAAAAAAATAAAAATTTCAATTAAATATTATTTTGAGTTTTATAGCGATTTTAATTCTTAAGATTGAAAATTTTAAAAAAATTTAATTATTGATTAACTATTACTATATACACCTGGAGCAATTGCGAATCCGGGAAGAGCATTTAAGAAGCAATTTTAAGAAAAAAAAAAAAGGTTAAAACTAGAAAAAGTGACTTTTTTGTATTTTACAGCAATTTTTATTTTTAGTTTGCAAATATTTGAAAAATTAATTTTTATCAATTAATAACTATACACTATAAACACTACTAACTATACACTTGGAGAAATTGTAAATTCTGGATGAGCAATTTTTTCTCATATAGTTTAATTTAAAAAAATGTTCTCACTTACTTAACTCTTTCTAGTTAAAAAATTTATGCAATAATAAAAGGGAGTGTTGAAATGTAATTTGATTATTGTAACGGTTGTTACTTAAAAATGTATTTTGAATCTGTATTTACAGTAAAATATAAAAAATGCTAAACGAGAATTTAAAAGAAAGCTACAAAAATAATTTAATAACTGCTAAACAAATAGAAAATAGAAATCAAAAAATCTTTATTAATCTAATATCTCGCTGAGCTGCATTAAGTCTACGCTCAAATATGATATAATCAGTAGGCAGTGGAAGGACAAACATATTCTCTCCAGCCTATATGCATAAGATGGTTTGCCCCACTCTATAAAAGCGACGAAAAATCCACCTCTTAACGCGTTTTGCTTGTAAAAATCGCATTTCTAAAAGTTTAATTATTTTTCTTTTAATGAAGATATCGTCATAATTTATTTTTTAGATAAGGAGCAAGTATATATGAAGTAAAACAAACAAAAAAATCGAAATCTATCCCTTAGTTTTTGAGTTAACAGCGAACATTGGAAACAGCTATCATTTTATTTATATAGATTTACTGAAACTTTTGGCCCATTAAACTATGTTTGATCTAATACTTATTAATAAATTTTAAAAATATTCTGTACTCATTAATTACATAAGTAATACTTTAAGATTTAATGTATTTTAGGTTATTGGTACAAAAGTA
This sequence comes from Sisyra nigra, assembly GCA_958496155.1. Taxonomy (NCBI): domain Eukaryota; kingdom Metazoa; phylum Arthropoda; class Insecta; order Neuroptera; family Sisyridae; genus Sisyra; species Sisyra nigra. Next base: position 47,526,545 of record OY292314.1, read on the forward strand.
ATCTAATATTATGATTTAGTAAATTAAAATAAATTTTGTCGTACCGCTTTTTATTGTACATTTTGATTTTTTACTCAGAAGTTATAAAGATTTAACTCAAGATTTCATTTTTACAATTTTCGATTGCCTCTGCGTCTCAAAATAAGATTCGAATTTCTATTAACAACTATTTAAAATAAAGAAATGACTATAAATGCTTGCCATTGCATGTTTAGCAGCGTATATTAAAATAAAACAAAATAATTTAATTTGTATAGTAAGATTATCGAAAAGAAACTCGAATGAAATAACATTATCACAAATGTTGGTCTATTAAATTGAAATGGACTTTCCGGACGCAAAAGTACTTGATCTCAGTGAAAATTGTGAATTCATTAATGTTCCAATGCTTTTGTGAGTATTTGCCAATACTCCAAAGAAAATCAATATTGCCAACTATCTTTAAATAACCAAAACTTGGCAAATATTTGCAATCATTTAGAATTTGCTAAGGAAACCAGTGGCTGTTTACCATCACAATAATTACCTAAAATTTGTAAACGTGACAAAAACTACTAACGACCTTTCTTCGATTATGAAACTTTTATTATTTTTTTGTAACATGAAAATTTAAAATGCTGTATAATTCAATACTTAATGCTTTTATAATTTTTAATTGTAATGAAAGCTAAAACTTTAAAGTTTTAAGTAATAAAAAACTAAAACGAAAGTTGAATTAAAACAAGATCCAATGAAAACAAATTGCAATAGACAACATTTAATTGATTTGATAAATAAATTTGTACACTTTATCGTTCAAATAGAAAATATCTTCGAATTATTTTATTTATTTAATATACTTATACTGTTTTTCAATTTGTCTTCAATTTATCATTCACTTATTTATTTATTTTCTAAAGTAAAACGAATTTCAAGCTCTCTGAAATCACAACAAACAACATGAAATAAATATCGTTCTATTTCTCCTGACACAATTGAATGTTCTATGATAAATTTTATAACAATTAATTTTCTGTTGCGAACGCTTGTGTTAATTTATTGTTATATCATTAAATTCAACTCAAATCGTACATATTATATAATAAACCTACATGTTTATAAATGTATGAAGTGTTAATGTAAAACAATAAATAATTTCGAACGTTCTCTCTGGAAAAAATAACCTAGTTTTTGGGTGTTATGAAAATTTTCAAGGATAGGATAAAGTGACATATTAATATGGGTTTGTATATTGTCATATAAGATGGAAAAAAATCAGTAACTTTTACATAATATAATTTACATAGAGTTCGGGTATTGTTTGCGAAAAAGCTATCGATAAAATGAAAAAAGTCTACCAAGTCAATAAATGAATGGAACGTTTTTCTTAAACTAGAACAATTTCTCGAGTGAATTGTTTTATTCTTTAATGTAGCTCGGATCAATACGACTTTGAACTTTGATTTTTTTCTTCTTTCCTTTATACGTTTTTGTTACAATAAAGAAAGATTTGTTTGTGATTTAAAATGCGACTACATAATTATAATGATTTACTTACTCATTCGGTTATATATATATGTATATATTAAGTTTCTAGGTATTTTGATGTCTAAATAACGTCTTCAAACATTTACTTCGAGCTAAAGGCATATTACGATATTACTTTGAATGATATTAATTCCTTTAACTGGAAATTTTCATTACCTATATGCATGACATACATATTATAATATAACAGTATTTGTAGATAAAATCAATATCTTGGTAATCAATATTAACCTGTATTAATTTAAAAGTGGCAATATCATTATAAAGTTCAGTTATCTATTAAATATGAAGAATATAATAAAACATTTTTAAGACTCATAATCTATATTATGAATGTTTTTGGTAATAATTATTATTAATTCGTATTATTTTTAATTAAACATAAAAAACGGTCATCTTGCATGAGTTTTAATTTTAAATTCACGCAAAACGAATTACAGGTTTGCATTTCTATAGTAAGACTTATATTTGACGATGTATGAGATATTTATTTTAATTATTTTATAGGTTCAATACTTTTAAATATATATCAGTCGCTAATGACTCAGATGTTGAAGCGACTTTGAATAAAGAAATTTAAAAAAAATAGTTTTAAATGTATAGAGAATATTATAGAATTATAGAACATATTTAAAATATATATAATATTGTATAATGAGTTACTCGTTTTTATTATTATATATAAAAACTTAAGAGACTGTTAACATAAGAATTGGAAATCAGCCTAAGTTAATATCTTAAACTTAAAGTATCTACGTAATATTTGAATACAGGAATATCTTTAATTTTGGTCATTGGATAGTACCTACATATAAAGCTGTACTGCTGAACTGCTAGTACGCTCACAACAGAAGGTTAAAAAATCAAATTTTACGCTTTTAGCTGTAAAAAATGCTCACCTTAAAAAAGAGACTTATAATTTTTACGTTTCTTAAACGCTTCATTTAGTTGAATGAAAGTTAATTCCAAAAGCCAACAAATTTTACATTGGCTCTACTATTGATATTGTCAGTGTTAAAAACAATAAAGGGTCATCCATAAATTACGTCACACAAATTTCATGATTTTTGACCCATCCTTAAGATCAAACTTAATCATCATGAACTTTGAACCCACTCCTTTACACACTTAGATAAAAATAGATTTTGGTATGTGACGTCACGAAATTTAGGGTCCCTCCCACCCCCTTGTCGCACAATGTCACACTTCGTCAACCCTTCCCTCCCCCTTAACATGTGGAGTAATTTATGGATGCCCCCTAACTGGATTTTTCCTGTTATACAGACTATAGAGTTAATTAAAGTGAGGTAGAGGTCACTCAAGTTTTCCATAAACTTTAACTTTATAAACAACTTTGTATTTTTTAATTCTCAAAACTAATTTTAAGGAACCTTGATCTATCAGAATATCTACTGTAAGGTTTCTACTGAAGTTTGTGTTAAATATCTGCTCATTTTTGATTGTCTAGATTCTAGGTTCTAGATAGACCATTTTTAACTATCTAAGAAACTGTGGGTTAGGCATTATTACATGGTTTTTCCTCAAATGTCAACTCTTTTAAATATGTTGCATTAACCGAAAAAAAGTGATGTCTAACAATGCACTTCTGAACTATTTGACACAAGTCAACAAAAATCTAACGGCTGCGAGAGACAAAAAGAAATTAACAAATAGGTTTTCTTACCATTTTTAAAAAAATATTTTACTTATTTGTAAACTTTTCTAAGGAAAAAAGAGAAAAATTAAAGTTAAAATATTTTTCCTTTTGGTGTTTTTTTTTTTTAAATTGGTTTTGTGACAATTATTTTAAGACACTAAAATAGTAGAGAACTTTAAAGACCTCGTTGCTTAAGTCGTACTTGTGGCAAATTCCTTAGTCGCACCGGAATCATGGTTACTATGTAAGGGAGATTGAAAAAAGACATGGAAATATATTTGCAATATCTGTGTCTAGTCTCACTAATTCAATAATTTATAAAGGGTAAATATCCATAAATGTAATAAACTTTGTTATTAGGATTCACAAACTTGAGACTGATAACTCTAAAAATGATAAGAATCTAAGTTCATTTAGACTGAATTGTTTGTAGTTTTTTATTTCTTAGGGTGATCTCGTTTCATTGATCATTTTGGTGAAAAGAATCAAGATCCTGAATACGGACGGAAATAATTTTTTCGTTTTTTTTAAATGGAACATTAAAAGCTAAATAAATACAAATTCGGTTATCACTTCTTCAGGTTTCTTTTACTTATTTTTAGTACAATATTTAAGAATAGTAGGTACCTATTTTTCACCTACGTATCTCATAAGATGTAAATATTATTTCCTAATCTCTATCTGGCATTGGTCAATTAAAAACAAGTAATTGTAAGAATTGTAATATTTTAGGCTAGGAACCCTATGGGTTCAAGTGCTATAGTAAAATTTACAAATCTTTTAAAACAATTATTGCAAAAATTTTATTTAATTTTAAAAACATTAAATATATCATTATTTCCTCAGTAAGTATGGCTTTGGCAACCTAAATCTAATATCTGAGCAGATCTTTAGTACCGAAAAAAAAGTAAATATGATAAGAGAGTATCAAGTGGTGTAAATGTTGACCTAGCTGTGTACTCAAACACACAAAGGTTTACGAATATAGGTCCACTAAGAGGACAAGAAAAATAGTCAAGTCTAAAAATGCTACTTTTAAGTTCCTTACAAATTTTGTACGATTAATTTGAATGAATTAATGTGAATTGAAGATTAAAATAATAGTTAAAATATATTAAGTATATTGTTCCCCAAGTTTATATTCAAAAAGGAAAAAAAAAAGAGTTCCTGAAAATGTGGATTTTATTTTGAGTTTATATTGAAAAAATGAGTCATAGGTCTAAAATATTAAAGTGAAGCGTTAACTGAATAATATTTCAAACATTTTATTTTTTTATTTATAATCGAAAAAATAATCAAAAACGGATAAGATGAAAAATTTTGAAAGTATGTTATACTCGTAGAAAAAAAAATTTAAAATAAATTTAGATATACAAATGTGTTTATTGAGGTATACGACCATAATCGATACGAATTCACCTTACACATGTAATATGTGAGATGATCTTTAGTGCGAAAAATTGCAAATATGATTAGAGAGTATCAAGTGGTGTGAATGTTGACCTAGCTATGTACTCAAACACACATAGGTGTACAAATATATGTTTACCAGGAGGACAAGGGAATGAGTCAAGTCTAAAAGCGCAACTTATAAGTCGCTAGTAATAGCAAGTTCCGTGTTAGTGCCGGAGGTGGCACTGTTCGCACTCAATCTTCGTTGATGACATCCCCAGGGAGTGATCTCGAGCTGGGGCGCGATGAAGCGAGCTTCGCTTTCGGCCACCGTGAGACAAACAGAGAGAAAAGCTCGGTGACTGCCTTCAGGTGGCTGTCGTCTTTTCAGCCAGATATATGATTGCAGACGTTGCGATTTACAAGGTGCGGGCAGCTGTAATGATGATTATTTCATCAATTCTGATGACCCGTATCTGCACTGTATTTATTACGAGCTAGATTTTAGTGACTAATTCTCAGTTTTTTATCTCTGTTTTTATTACCTTATTTCTATGTCTTTTACTTGGATGTTACCGTTCCAAAACGTTGCTTCATTTAAATGTAATTAACGGAAATGAACACTTTGAACGAAAAGCATATAGTTAACCTTTAAATTACTAACGCTATTGATCTGTAAACTGCAGTGAAAATTGTATAGAAAACAAAATTCTCTCTACGTTTTTTGAATTTCACAACGAATTAACGCTTATTTCTTAGACGTTAATAATAAATTTAAAATTTTGACTTGTTAAAATGTAAGACCTTCTACTCGGTATGATACAATTTAAAAATATGATTTACTTCCTCAAACAAATCGAGAAAAGTATGAAAGAGATAAGAATTCAAATACTCTCGTATTTATTTTTCGCAATTTCATTCTTATATGAAACAAGATCAAGTTGAAAAGCAAATTCATTTTGATAGAAGAAAAATCTCATCAGAATCAAGTTATTTAATTTCATATCTGAAGCTTTGTCTTATTCACTGCAAAGTTCAATGTTTCTTTTTTGAAATTTTTATTTGAATAAGGAATAAATATAAATTTACATCATTTATCATTTGATTTATTTGAAAAAATGAAACATTAAGTTTTGTAAATATTTTAAGGCTTTCCAGAGAGAGTTTGTTTGTTTTAATATTTATCATATATGTCCACTTAACCTAGTTATACCCACGTTATATTAAAAAAGGAGCAATTTTTATTTATTTAACAGAAATATTTAGCGAATGAAACCGAAATTGAAACAAAACTTATAAACATTAACAATAAAGATAATGTTATAATTGAAAGAGCGTGTTTTTGATGAAAATATCACGTGAAGCTCATTTTAGATGATTCAAGCTGATTAAATTGATATTGGAAAAAGATATCAATCACAAAAGTTTGATATTATAGGGTTGGAGGAATGTTATAATACTTGAAATAAAAGATATTGTTTAGGCCAGCTATTACGTTGACATGAAAATAAATTAAACCGTCGACAAAATTGCCAAAAGCAATGAAGTAGAAAATTTACTTAAGCGGTTGGTTTGACAGACTGAGCTAGACGGTCGAAAACAATACGACTTTTAAAAAAATATACCAACTTAGAGAATTTATGTAGGACTTGCTGTTGATATTAATTGTTTCTTGAAATTTTTTTCTAGTAAATGTATCAACTAGTCTACTTATTTGTGGCATAAGAGACCATTTTTTGCAAATATTCTACGCTTATTATTTTTATAATTACGCACTGACCAATAAAAAAGTGGGTTCGTGTACTTATGTACGCGCATGAGAAGTTATATTTCTGTGGCATCATTAAATATTAGTTTTTATTCATTGCATACAAATAATTGATTAAAATAAAATTTAGAGAATAATATTTTAATTTATATCACTAAATTATACATACGGAAAGTTAACCTCAATTATATTGGAGCATTTGGAAAAGTATATAAGCACAATTTTTTTCACTAGTACGTACGAATAGCAAATAATATTAATCAAGATATTTAATTTAAATCACTACTGAATATAATTTATTCATGGGCGGACACTTTTACGAGAGGTGTGGTTCTTTTAAATTTTAGTACGGCGCGTTGAACAGAGATGGCGGAGCAATGTCCAAAATGCATTAAAACATTACGGACTTGCGCTATGATGATAAAATAGACCGATACTTACGCCTCTAAGAACAACGCGCCGTACTAGCCTAAAAGTAATCTGACCTTAAACACGTTTTTTCCGGGTCACCGTTTGTGCAGTTTTGTATTTGTATGACTATTTAATGGCTGAAATACTCTGAGGAACTATGGTTTACAATGAAAGTAAAAACCAAAGAAAGCTGAAAGACGTTTATAAAATTTGTCGAGATCATTTTTCTGGTTTACAGTTCATGCATGCCATGAAAACGAAGCTCCATAGAAATTGCGAAATAAAGTAAGAAAATACTTTTCAAAGTAAAGCTCTTAATCTTATTCATGTCTTGTTTTACTAAATTGTTATTCTAACTAAATCATTTCAAAATCCCATATTTCGTGATAACCAATAATATGCATGGAATGCAGACGCAATTTTCATCACTTAACTCCAAATAGTATGATAACAGCTACTGCAAAATTCGAGAAAAGTGATAACTTATTTATTAATAATATTTGTCATTTGTAAATATAAATATTTTCTTAGTAAAATATTAAAAATAATTAAATAATTAATTATTTTTAATTTAAATACAAAAATAAATAAATAAGTAAATAAATAAAACAAAAATTCAAATTACGCGCGCCTAGTTAAAAGAAACCGAGCGAGTTTGCAGCCAACTTCATCCTGTTAATTTTGTGTCACCCTGATGCGCGCGCATCTTAAAATTTCCCTCTCATCTTTTTTTCATAACGCGCCTAGAGAAGTATAACTTCAATAACATTTGTTATAACTATAAACAATTACTGCAATCTATTAAATCTATCTAACCTGCACCACTTATATATATTTTTAAACTAATGGCTATTCGTGACTAAAAATTGATTGACTTGAATATTGATAACATTGATAATTGAGGAGTAAGACTCAAAAAATGGAAAACTTTGAACTCTCTTTTGGAGCCACTTAGAATTAGAATTATGTAGAATCCATTCTCAATGGAGATCACAGTTCTTAGTAATAATATTGTAAGTCCAATTAGTGGTGTAGACGTTAGATCTCCGCTTCATGCATCAGTGCTACTTCAAATATTGTTGAATCTTTAGATATTTCTAGATTTATGTATTGCAGACCTTGTATGTAAAGCGGCTTAAAACTTTTTTTTTACTATGTTTGTTTACTATTTTCAGTTATTTAGCCTACAGCATCTGCCAGCCAATCACAATATTGTTTATATATATATATAGATATATATGTTATAGAGATCAATAATAAAATATTTATAATTTTGAATGTTGGTTTAATTTCCCTATTTTTCCGAGAAAAAAGTTTGTCTTACCTTTGGGAGGATTGACAGGAATTGCCGATCGGTAGAGACTTTCTTCGTCTTTCCAATCAAGATTACGTCTGAGAGTTCGCGCACCAAACATAACTAAAACGATAGTCAAACAAATGTAACAATATCTACGTTGTTTCCAAAGCTTAGTTGCACCTAAGCCCACCAAAAGGCAATAACCTACACTTGGCAAGTATAAAATTCTTTCGGCTACGACAAAGCCGACATAAAAAAATATATTTGTCGCAGGTATAAATGGAAGTACAAGAAATGCACAAGCTAGGAGTGTCGTAGCACCAGAAGTCTTAACGGCGGTTCTCCTTGCAGCGGTGCTCGGCTGTCCTGAATATCTTGAATAGATTGTTGGAGGAGGACAAATGCACATGGAATGCGAGGAGGAAACACTGTTGTTGTTATTACTAGTCCGACAGCTGGGAGAGTGGTGATCTTCCAGACTTTGGTGACACACCTGACACGGACACGCTGTCGGTGCATATCCTTGTCCCACCAACGGTGACGCTACGACCGTCGTTATTTCACGTTTGTTAACACGACACATTCGAGCAAACCGTTTAATATCTTTTCTGTTACTGTCTGGATATCTAACTATTTTGTGAAATGCACACTTTACTGTTTTGTACAGAATGTAATAAAATCCCAGGGATATTATGTTACGGGAATCAAACACTGAGTTAATGCGAGGAACGGCGTCCATCGACCAATCGAAACTTAACACCGTTGGACAGAGTAATAATTGAAAATTAAACGTAGGCAGGTACATGAATGTTAGAAATCGTGTCAAAAACGAAGGCGCGCGTGCAATCGGATTATCTGCTGTCGAAAATATCGGCGTGTTTCCCGCTGTTATTTTCATCCGTAGACAGAATAGCACAAATAGGCCAACGCATACAACTGCAATGCTCCGTATTTGACTCTGCAACAAAATATAAAAATGTTATTAGAACGTATATTGTTATATATAACGTTATTGAACTATAACGATCATTAAATATACATAACTTTTCTGATTATTATTACAGCTAACATAATGTAATTTAGACTATCTTAAAACAATGAGCTCTTAAAAATAGCTTAGCTCTAAATTAATTGACAAAAAATTCCTAAGAGCACGATATCATAAGGACTAAACCGAAAAACTGTAAGGGTTAGACCAGGGATGTTAAGAAGCTCCGTAACCGTAATTGAAGCTATTGGATATCTGATATTTACTTACATAAAATCCCTAATGCAAAGCATTACATGAAAATAAAACTATGAATGTGTCCACGGTATTAGGCAGATAAAATAAAAATAATTTTATTTATAGGTTCCATTATTCATATTATGTTTGCAAAGAATCAAAATAGTTTTTTTTTTTAAATTTTAGACCACCAAAATTATTTTCTATTACTCTATTCTTAAAAACTAGGTTAAATCTAAGGTGCTTCTTATTTCTCTAAATAGTTTGGTTGAAAAGGGGCATTAAAAAGCCCATCACTTATAATATTTAAATTATTTTTTTAATTTAAGATTACATCTGGGAAAAATGATTCTTAAAGAGTACTTAGTATAAAGATTCTAAAGTATGTCAGAGTCTTCTTTGCCTTTTAATTTCATTATCGTTATATGTCGTTAAAGTATGCTTATTTCTACATTTTCATTGAAAAAACATTTTCCTGATAATTTTTTGGTTATTGCTTTTATAAAATCTTAAATTAAGGGCAATTCTGCTTCAATATACAGCTAGGTTTAAGTGTATTTCGAGACTTATCTAAAGCAACCCTTGGGAGTTTAATTTGAATTATTTGTATTTATTTTATAATTCGTTTTATTGGTAAAACTCCAAGAAGGGGCGATGCGTAAGTCAGTCTGGTTCTTATAATAGTCTTGTTCAGTAAAATTTTAGTTTTTTTTTTGCGTTTATGCCGCGTTCACACGGTTCAACTTGAGTTGAACGATAATGTTCAATCTTTTAGACCGTAGCGGGGTAAGCGACACGAAAAGTGAAGCACAAGCGAGTCGAATTGGAAGCAAATCGAGCAGAATTGAAATAAAACTGACCGGTTGAAAGTTTGACTGAGTCAAACATTTTGTCGTTCAAGTCGATCGAGTCGACCCCGCTACTGTCGAAAAGATTAAAAATTATCGTTCAACTTAAATTGAAACGTGTGAACGCGGCCTTAGTTTAGAATTTTTAATTAGAAATGGAAATAAGGAAACAATTAGCTCTTTCTCTCTCTGTATTGTAACATTTATATATGGAGTGAATATCAAAGACTAATCCAATGTCACTTCTAGATATTTTACAGTAAAGAACCAGGCCAACTCTTTTTCTCTCAGACTTAGTTTTTGTAATAATGAAGGCCTTCTCTCGGTTAACAGATTTGTTTTAGACAAATTAAAAGTAGCACATACTTAAAAACACTTTATACGAGTATAAGTATTAAATAAAATATCGAGCATGAATTGTGTATGGTATGAATAATATGGAAAATATATTAAATTTTAACAGTGAATTTCTATCATTAATTAATCTAAGTAGAAACATTTTTTACTTCCATCAACATCAAAACGTACAAAATAAACTACAAGAATGTATCTACATAAGTTTGAAGGTTGAAAATATTTATTTTAAAATTCCTTTTCTTTATTGAAAATGTGGTTCATTACACTGAATAATTGTTATTCTTGAGAACATCGTAATATAAATAATGTCAATAGTAAGTAAAAAGCCAAAAGCAGCCTCGTTCTAACCGGGTTTTCGATTTATTCGCTTTTAAACATTTGAGTTTACCTATAACTTATGAACTAAATATAAAGCTCGCTCTGAATTGTAAACGTTTTTTAAGTCGTCAGAATTAATCTATATACATCCAAATATGAAATAATAAAAGATCAAGTAAAATCCTAAAGACACGTTTAATAGAAAATTGAAAAGACTTTTTTAGTGAAGGGACGATCGTTTTTGCTTACCAATTCATATCAACCCACACACCAAAAATGGTATTACACGTGTACTAACACGTAAACGTTCGACTGAGATGAAAAAGAAAAAATTCTTCACTTTTCTTTTAATAGAAATTCAGATTATTTTTTTCAATAAGTCGCATTTGAGTTCTACTACTAATAGACGTTTGAAACACTCTGATATAGATGGAAAATCGTTTACATTTTCTCGATATGATTGCCTTATTCTGCAATAATTCAAACAGTGATCAAAGCTCAAATTAAAAAAAGCTTTTATGTAACGTATTGAAACTAAAAAATATACGCTGTTAACTTGAGAACTTTTTATCTTGTTTAGAAGTATTTTATATTTAGTTTGGTTTAAAAATTAAAAGGTAATATAAGGTATTTAAATTATTCCTAAATACACAATGGATATACGTCACTTAAAGTTAAGAACGAAAGAAAATAATGTTAATTATATTCTTAATGCTCATAACCGTGTTGAACGTTCGTAAGTTATAAGAATTTTTAATCATTTTGACCTCAATAAAAAAGTTTTAATTGCAATTTCAATAAATAAATAATCAAATTTCGCATGGTTCATAATTCGGTTGGAAAACTTTCTGTTGCTAAGAAAAGCTGATTTTTTTATAATTCTATTGTATTATTAACGATATAGTTAAATTTATTTTGCAATCAAGCAAAATAAGATAATATACTTAGGACGTAGGTAGTGTAACTGTATCATCAGAAATTAGAAATTAATGTGTTTCTAAGTTGTTTGAAACGAATCTGCAAAATTAACGAGAAATACAAGTAAAATATCTCCATCAAATAATAACACAATAAATTGATTGGTGTGACGCGAAACAAAAGCAGCTAGATATTTCATTATAAAATAATGAGTTGTAATAGCGAATATTAAAAGCAGATGCTTCATATCCGTTGATGGGAAAAACTGTCGGCTTTGTTGTCGCTCACACAAAAGATATCGAACAGCCGCGCATTTGTTGAGTGCCTATTTGTTTTCGAAAAAATTTTCCAATATTATGTTTCGCTGACATGGAAGGTACTACGTGTGTTTATTTAAGTAGGAACTGGCTCTGTCAATATTGAACAATTATCGTAACTTAATATTTTGCACTTAATAAAGAAAACATGACAAAACATTCAACACAATTGTGTGGCTTTGTATACACTGAGTCAAACAAATGATGACGAACTTCTTTTATTCTCAATGGTTGTTAAAAGCTCGACTTGAAAATTCTACGAGTGGGTTGTCAAGTCAGTCTAGTAGTTATTCTACATTCAGTTATATAATACATTTATATGTATATACATACAATATACATACACATTTATGTATATCTATCATATTATACCTTATAACTCTATATATAAAATGTGAAAAGCAAAAATAGAGTCAAAGAGAAAAAAAATACATTTTCCTTTGAATTGTTTTATCGTTTTCAAAACTGCATTGCAATCAAATTTTAACTATTTTGTCTCGTTTTTTTTTCAAAAAATAATAAGATATATTTTTCAAATATTTAAATTGATTCATTTAAGATTTTGCAATGACTAGGTATAAATATAAATCCATTTAGGTTTCAGAATATAATTTCAAATCAATAAATATACAAAAATGAATTGTCGTTCGTTAGTTTTACTAAAAAGCAAAAACCAATTGACCGATTTGGCTGATTCTATTTTGAAAGTGGAACTTTTTATACAACGTATCAAATTTTTTGCTCTGTCTTTAGCATGTCACGTGTTACATTCGCGGAAGGGAATCGGCAAGCTTGTTAGCTATATACCATGTCGTTTTCCTAGGGTTGTTGCGCGAGTTATTACTGAATGGCTATTTTATTTTAGTTGTCATTAATTACCCACCATATTTGTATTGGTATTTGTGTGTTTTGATCAGTGTATTGATATAAATGTTGTTGTTCACTTATCATGATAGACAAATATACAGCTAGTGAGAATAGTGCGAAAATATTCGTCAGTGAATTAATTTTACGCCGTAAGAGAAAGACTGCCGACAAAGTTCGTGCTTATAGAGACAGGAAAAAGGCTATTGGTGAGTTTATTTAATTTTTATAGTGAGTTTATAAGAATTATTAGAACTTTCTGCTGGTGCATATGTATATCGGAGCGATAGGTTGTTTAGTGTGATGTTTGTGTTAGTGTGTAGCCTTTTCGTCCAGAAACAATTTCTTTTTCACAACAAACTTTACTTAACAATGATTGAACATGATAGGTATTCTTGAAGTAACTTTACAATAGATAACAACAGGATTTTACAATAATCAACAAATTCAATAATGAAAATATCATTCGAGTATTAACGTCAATAATGAAACTTCAAAATTAGTTGCAAGTAGTAGAAAAATTGTGCCAAAAGCGTAGCTAGTGGAGTTAGGTGCAAAACTCAAAAAAATTATTAAATCGTTTATAGTCATACCCTAAATCGAATAATTTTCCGAAAATTTTTAGTTACCTACAATCCAAAAACAAGTTTCACTTGCATCGTGGTTTCGTAAAACCACACAATAACTTTTTTTTGTTATCTTCGTAATTTTCGGGGCAAAGTTTGTGTGAAAGAAAATTTGTTGTACACCATTAGGAAAGCCGGAAATTTGGATTATATTTTTGTAAAAAGTCTCAATACAAAATGTGACGTCAGACTTGCAGTTGCATGTTTTAATAGCAACAGCTAATTCCACGTTGAATATTGATATTTTGTAAACATGAATTAAATCGAAAGCAGTATTAAAGTACGTTAATTATTATGATTGAATCTTTGATACACCAAAAACCGTAAAGTTCACCATTTTGATTTAATCGGAGTGAAGAGTGAATTACAACAATAAAAAATATGTATTGGACTCTCTCTGAACACTGATAGTTAAGATTCTGTTTGTTGTTCAGTTCTATTTTTATTATTATAATATTCATAGTAGCGTTTTCATTGATTTAGTATTTCGAATTGAAAGATTTATTTAGAATTTTTTTATTTAGAATTTCGAAATAAAACGCCACTGTAACCTCTTAACATAAAATTTCATTTCGATTTAAACAAAAGCATTCATTTACAATTTTACAGCGTTTTTAAAAATTTATTTTGATGTTAAATATAACCTAAAGAGTGAAACTCGGAACATTTTCACTGAAAGAAGAGCAATAAAAATGTAATTGTTGGGACCACGTTATCACTACATGGAATCGGTAAAGGAAAAAAATCAAGAATTGAAAATCATTTAAGTAAACTTTTTTGAATCGTAACGAAACAAAAACGTGGTGTATTAAAAAGAAAAAAAATACATTCGAATGGCAATTAAAATTGAAAACGTTTGTAAATAATTGACCAGTATTAAAAAATAATTAATCAACTATTAGTTTGTCTTGTTGTGATTCCCTAACTTTCCCATCAGTTCTACCATATTAAAGAAATTTTTTATCAAATATTCAAAACCGTACACATTTAATTTATTATAGTTCTGATCACTAAATATTCGAATTATCGAAAGAGGAGCTATACTTATCCATTGTTGTATTTGTAAAAATAATATTCATACTCGGTCTTTGTATCTCATGAATTTTGATTAGTTTAAGCCTCACGATTCTCAATTATATTAAGGCATTTCCGAATTATCACTTTTCATTTTACCAAAAATTAATAAATTATAATTCTAAGATAATAAAAACTGAAACATTTACTGCTTCGCTTGATTTTTAAGATACATTGTCTGATTTTCAAGATACTTTTTTTTTTGGTTTATTTAAGGTCGCATCAACTACTATGGTCATTAGCGACCGTTATCTTAGGCTTTTGTTGGAATTCGAACTCAGGACCACTGGCGTATACGGCAAATATATCTAGTCACCACGCCACTAAGTGACCTTCAAGATTCTTAAACTAAAATTTAAGAGATATCAAGTTAAACCCAATTTAAATATTTGTGCTAAAATGATTTTATTGAATCTCTAGCAAAAACTAGGTAATCAAATCCAAAGAATCACGTCTTTGTAGATGCTTTACTAAATGCTTACTGCTGAGAAATAAATAAATTATAGCGATAAACAGCATTACAAAAGCAAAGATTTTTGTTCACTCAAACTTCAAATAGATTTATATTAAAAAATATTGTGATGGAAAAGAAGAATTGAATAGAGTAAAAAATAATATAACTGGAAGATTTATTATTATCCTGTGCTTTCAAGAGAGATGCAAAGCGGTTGTAAACAAAACAATGTCAATACATCAATATACAAGAAATTAGAGCTTGGGACTTCAGTGAAACACATACATAAAACACACCGAATAGTTTATACCTTTTCTAGTCCAAACAAGATAGTATTTTTGGACTTTGTGTTAAGAGAAACAGAATGGAAACTGGAAACGGTCGGATAAGGTGTATGTAGATTAAACCTATAGGTGAACGTGTGTGGTCGGTGGAGAAACCAGCGCCAGGAAAACACACCACCGGGACGTTTGGGGTTTGTACGTACCCAATTTATATACGAGTGTGGTTAAATCCAAAGAGGGTGTCTGCACCACCAACCATATATCGTCTACAACAGACTTCTCCACACGATCCAACCGCCCGTTTCGTATTCATCAAACAGTAAAACCTCTTACACTCACCCACATCCCATGCAGAAACTTTCCAAAAAAAAAAGAAACTAAAACTTGTTTCACTTTCCTCCAACTTCACCAACAAAATATCAAAATTGATTCGACGAAAACGAAGAAATTTTCCACGAGAACGAAACAACGTTTTCGATTTAAACTATTTTAAACAGGGAGGAAACTAAAATTTGCATATTATGAGATTCGGTTCGGAACGGGATAGAATTTACGCATAAAAAACATATAAAATGCTTTCCTGAAAAGAATTTGCCTTAGTCATAGGAATACGTGAGTCTTTTATTAGATAATCAATTGGGGAGAAATTAGAAGGAATTAATAAGGGTTTGTACTGCTAATTATTTTTTATTGTATGTTGTAAATAAGATGAAGCATAGGGTGTTTTGTAATTTATATATACGCAAGGAATTAGCATTAGAACGAAACATACAAGTGCAATAAAAACTTTTTTATCGTTGTATTCGTCTCTTTTGGAGCATTATCAAAATTATTCATATTAAAAAAAGTAATAAAAAATATTGAAGTTTTACTGTAAGGAATCAATTTTAGACGCAGAACTAGAGCGTTAAAATTGTTTTTCTTAGAAAACATTCAATATGTCTTCACATTTGCTGGTAGTTCGCGCTTAAATCAGTGTTGCTATAACAGTCACTGGTGCATATTTGGTACGTTTTTTATCCAGTCCATTTAGCTACGCGTCTAACATATGTTCCAATAATATAACTCGTATTCTTCCTCGAATATACAATTTAATACATTCGCCCTCCGCTCTCTGTCTATCTCGCGCCCCCTTTCGCTTCACAATGTTTTTAATATTTCAAAAAGAAAATGGTCGTGAGCAATTTTCCAGCAAACGGAAACAACCGAGCCCTATATTTCAGCAGTGAAATGTAGCAAATGTTGATTATTCAAGATTGCAATAAATTGATCAGCGAGATTAGAAAAAAGACGGAGAAAATATTTCATAACAAGTTGGAAAAATGTTGGCGGGCACAACGTGGCTTTTATTACTCTCAAATTCAAAAACTCGATTTTCTCAACCGGCTGAAAAATAATTTTAAACTTCTGCACGTTCCATCCACTTTTCACTGCCTGTCGTGTTTTTATGTCGATATTTTGAATTAAGTTTGGGTGTGTCTTCACTTCGGGCTTTTTCTTAATACTTTTTTCATTAATTGTACATTTTATAGACTTAACCTTTCTATTATATTTTATCTTCACTACAACTCGATGCTTTTTATTCTCTTTTTTTCGATTTCTTGATCTGAATAATAAATAGGAAATGGAATTTATTGACGGTGTTGTCTTTATATTAAGTTAGTAATATTGTCGATTTAATTATTGTTGGTTTTATTGCTTATGTTGTTTGAACCGTATACTGTTAATGACGGTTTTCGATGCGGTCTATTGAAGTCTAATTTGATCAAGGAAGGAAAGAGTATAAATTACTACAAGGTCAATTGAAATCTATTTATATGGATACAAATTGTATTAAAAATAAGAAAAACTAATTTTATATAAGTTTAACTCAATAGGATAAAAATGCAAAAATATTTTTTTTTAATTTGATTAAGAATATTCAAATGGAATAGTTTTTGATTTCGTTTATATTTTGATACTTTTTTATAAGGATAAAAAATAAATGTTATGAGTATTATCCTTACATAGTACCTATAAGACAAAGTTGCTCCCGTTGTCTGTTCCCTTAGATCTTTTAATCTACATAACGGATTTTAATGCAGTTTTCAGCTATTGATAGAGTGCCACAAGAGGAAGGTTTGTATGTATATACAAGGTATTAAAAATATTATAATAGATAAAGTCAGAAAATTCAAAGATTTGTAATGTGATGTCATAACAAACATATGTTTGTGCACTAACATTGCAAACGCTGACTAAACCTTACAAGATAGGTCAAACATATATGCAGCGAAATTGTGTATCTTAAAAATATTGATAAAAAAGTCCGCGGCGGTATATGTCTATCTCCTAAGGATAACCCACAGGAACCATTTTTATTTTTTACACATTACAAAAAAAATATTGGTTATTTACTAAGCTATTTTAAACAATACAGTATTATCCCTTATTCAATTAAATACATTAGATACCGGATACGTTGTGCATTTTATGTAGATCAAAATTGTCTTTTACAGTATATCATAAAAATGAATATCTTAGAAGATATCACACATTTAAAAAGCGTTGGCAAGCGACTGGATATTGTAAGTCGTACGTAGTGGCTGTTTTATTACTATCTTTGTCTTATAAATATTAAAATGTTATGTTGGTCCTTATTTAGGACATAAAATTCGAAAAATTCTACACCAATTAGGTATGTAGGGTACATGCACTCTTAAAAGAATACGGTTGGTCACCCTACATACGATAGCATTACAATTAAATCCTACAGGAACCGTGTATTTCGTAGTATTTTCGGCAAGTTTTGTTAAAGTTCATGAAATAGCATTTTAACATATTTTCCTCAAGAAGGCCTGACCAATTTTACACAGTAACGAAAGAAATCTCTACAAAAATTAAATTAAAAAATTGACAGAGTTTATTGAAAAATACATATTATGAATTTTAATTAACACCTGATAAAATTAATAATAATTTTTTTAAATTTATTTGTATTTCTTTATTGGTCATTGTCGAAGATATAATTAAAAATAAACGTTTAAAAATAATATACTAAATTTTTAAATAATTACCAATTACTTAACGGAACTAATTTTAATGAGTTTTTGTTAAAGATACCTCAGATTTTAACGTAATGAATACCATTTATCCTAAGAAAAGGCACGGTTACTATAGGATAGCAAGAATCTATTCCACCAAAATAGCTGAACCGTTATAAATGACATTTGAAATGAACAAGGTTCAGGTCTAAAGTAATATTTTATATTTAAAATTGTAATGAACCTGTAAGATAGCTAATATATCTTCCTAGAAAAGTAATTTTAAGGATTTTGATGAACTAACTTTGGATCTAAAGTCTGAAAGTATCTACCATATTTTTCTGTCATAATAGATTAATTTTTATTTTTCGTTGTAAAGGTAGAGAATCAATTAATGAATCAATAAAATTTATATAGGTACTCTCAGCAAAGCGAGCGGGTATCAGCTAGTTTGATATAAACCTTATAGTAAATAAGGATATATATATTAACTATCAGACAAATAGAGAAACGTGTAAGCTATTCATTGAAAATCGAAAGCTGGTTTCAGTTCTTAATCGCATTTCAATAAATAAATCAAGCACAAATCACCAAATATTAGCGAAGTTTCAAAACTGTAATTGAAATAAATTTCAATTATTTGTATTTCAATGACTCCGTTTCTATATACCATTCAATTCAGACTCGATACGATTGAAAACATCATGTAAACAACTACGAAATTGCTTTAAATTTTCGAGCCAGAGCCGAGCTATACGTTTAATGTGAAATTCGCATTGCATACTCTCAGTTCGTAATCTTACCGAAACCATTAGCGAAATGAAAGAATTTAAAAAATCAATTTTTATTTGATACTCTCTCGTCGAGTCTGTGGAACATAACGAAGCAAGTCTTATATTTTAAGTTGAATTTTAAGGGCGTAGGAAAATCAAAAAATGATGTGAAGATATTCTTCACCTCAATTTATTGTAACGTTCCAGCATTATGAGCACGATAACGACTCTGAAAATTGATCTAATATACAGCGAGATTGTGAATAATGATACTGCAATTTCGAAACGGTATAATAAATTCATTGTCTACTATCCATATTGAGATGTTCGATAATAAACTAATTTTACAAAACTAAGCTTTAGTTTTAAATTTAAGAAACGTTGTTCTTGTTTAATATACCATGTTTTACATGGGATCAATTTTCGTAACATATTTGAGATTATTAAAATTTATGTTGATAGAGGCTGTGTATCACAATTTGATGCAAAATGTTTCAGTGTAATTTATTTCCAGACGTATGTACCATACAACTGCCATCACTTTATACTTGCATTTGGTTTGAACAATTGATCCGCAACAGCTGCTATTATAATCTACATAAAATGCGTTATAATAAGTTGAATTAATTATGTATCACACTTTTACATTATAACTTGAATATATATTCTAATCCAAAGTTAAAATTTAAAAAAAATGGTCTCTACCATTTAATACGTTTTTTTTTTATGTTTTATTAACCAACACTTACTCTCATCGTGATTGAATTTACAGGATATACAGTTTATTTTTAAATTTAAAATTGTAAGAAGATTTTAATTCATAAGAATGTTTAAGCAAATATGTTTATGGCTTACAGCAATGTTTGTTGTTCTTGAACTGACATGTAACTTTTAAAACTTTTAATTTGAAAAAGTTGTTTTAAAATATTTCTTATTATTGAGTTGTATGTATTTGATGCAGTCGCAGTTATATATTAAAGTGTAAGTTTAGGTCAAAGTTTGAAATAAATAAGTTACAAATTAAATGTTGTTGATGTACGCTAGGCTGTAGAGCTAGGCTTGTTATTATTTTTACTAAGCAGCCGACATGCAGTTATTTTGTAACTAATTTTATAAGTTCTTAGAAATTAGGTCTGTAAAAATTGACAAAGATGCATAGATACATGAAACACCCCATTGTATTTTCATTTAAAAATATGGGATAAGTAGAACATTCTAAATGATAAGAGAACATTGTGTATTTATTAGCGGTGGATAAAAATCTTCTTAACATAAAGAATGATTAAACTGTACTTCGACCATTGTATTGTTACAATTTTAAGGATTTTTTAAGAACATAAAACTAACAAAAATTCAGCGTCATTAAAACAAATATCTCAAATATTTTTGAGTTATTAGATTTTTAAGATAAACATCCAATGTTTTAAAGTAGTCGAGAAAAATCAAACGTTTACTTCAATGAAAATTAAAAAATTAATAAGAGTTTGATGTCTTTAAATGCATACCCAATGTGTGTTTATATTGTTTGCAAACGTAAAAGATTTATAATACCTATTTAAAATTTGAAAAATTATAGCAAGTATCGCCATTTTTGACAATTTCTAAAGCTTGGTAGTTCTTCTCATAGTTTCCTATGGCATACATCAATATTATAAGCTATTTATTCTATTAAATGTCTTAATATATTAAATAGCTTTTCATGTTTCTACTAATTAGAGATTTTCTTAATGGTGCAAGTTCTAATAAGCAGTTATGAGCCCTTCAATAAAACGAACCTTTGAACTTCTAAAGTAAAGTTTTACCGATACTTTATTTGTAAAATCTTAATTTCTATAACAAAGAATTGAATTTTTCTGACTTCCGACCAAAAATTAACAATTTATTTTTTTTTTGATAAACACAAGAAATCAATAAAAAATATGGGAGTTAACAAAGAGAGGAGAAAAAAAATAAAATCATTAGAATAAAGTCAAAATCGGATTCAGCGAGTTTTCCATCCTTTCAGCCAAAATCTTAGAAAAAAAATGAGTTTTTAAGTTGGTAAATGTTACAAAAATATATTTATGCAATTTTTATCAGAGAGATAAACCCTTTAATTTTAAAAGATTTCTTTGATGGTTTGTATCGTTAAAGAACTACGAATTTTGTGGTTAAGGTATCAAACGCTGTTCAATAAAATTAAAACCGATATTAATAAAACTGGTGATAACAAATTCTAATTAAAAAAAAAGAGGTAATAAAGGTTTTTTTTAAGGTATGGTAATAACATTACATAATTTTATTAACAATTACGTTAAAAACTTTTTGCTGCGACGGGTCACAAAAACTTCATTAACATACAACTCACATTGGCTTAAGCGACATAAACAAAACTCATAACTCGTTAAAGTAAAAATTTAAGTAGACTCTCAAGTATTTACTCTCACCCACTTCTCCAGAACTATCTTTTTTTGAATTTTTCCAGAAACAAGTTTCAACTAAAGGTTTTAGGTTATTATGACTCTAATCATAGCGATTTTTAAAAAAATCGTTTTCAAAAAAAAATTACAAATTTGAAAACCCATGGGACAAAGTGAGGATTTCAGCTAGCCGATTTCAACTAAAAGTTTCATAGCAAAACTAGATAAAATATGAAGGCAAAATTCCCAGTTTGGTGAATTTCGGTTAAAACCTTCGATACGATGTCACTATCATACACAGACATTTTTTAAAAGCCACATTTTTGGATTCGAAGGATTTCAAATGTGTACCTTTTTCCGATGAAAACTCAAAATCGAAAATTTAGTAGTAGGTAGTTAAGGAGAGTAAAAATTAATAAGACCGTTTGTCATGGTTGTTCCCAATGGAAACTCAAACAAAAATTTTACAAAAGCGTGTTCATTACCTTAAGTCCTATTTACCTGTTTTTAACGTTATTTGATATTTTCTTTAACTTCTTAACTATTAGACGAAAGACGTGAAAGTGATTCTGATCTCTGAATAAATTAAATAACTAAAATTTTTGCAGCAACTTTAACAATTAGAACAAAAAAGCGAATAGTGCCCATAATTTAAACGTTACATTATTACGGTACGGTTATTTTGGTTCTTTCATCTGTCGCTGTCATATACTGTCATACTAGACAGCTAACCTCTTTTCTCGTATTTTTTCCTACTTTTCTACTCAAAATAAAAACAACAATTTTTATTTATTCTGTTATGAAGAATTTATATTATAATTTTTCTTTTCAAATTTTCGAATAAACGTAATTTACATTGCATTTATTTTACAGAATTGACGGGATTAATTCAAGTTCTAAATGTGAGGTTCTTACGAGAAGAAGCAATGTTATAAGAAGGAGATTAAGGAAAATTATTGATCGGTTTAAATTGTAGTGGTGTAAGCCACATTGACTTTCCAGAAACTGACGAAACACAAAACTCGTTATTGAATTCGAGAGAACAAAGTGGCAATAATGTTGTTTTAGATGTGGTACTTAAATAATTTTCAATTTAACATGAAAACTTAAAATTGAACTAATTATTCTTAAATATACTAAGCTTAAATAAAACCTTTACTTCATCGAAATATCGAAATAGTGACTTACCCTCTGGTATTTTATAGTAAGCCCTTCAATTAACACTAAATTTTGTCATCAATTATGAAAATATATAATATAAAAGATGTTAAAGCATATCTGTAAAGTGTTTTTATGATATAAAACCGATTTTTTTTGCCGGTACGAAGGTCTCTAGAGGCAAAGGGTTAATAATGCTATACGTGCTTATATTGTCAAATATTTAGATTTTAGAGTAATCCTTCTATTAAAATAAAGTCATGTAAAAATTTCTATACGGCACAATTACAAAAATACGTTTTAGTAGTCGCAAGTTTTTTGTTATAAGGTTGCCTCAATTCAACAATAAAAGCTCATATAATTTTTACTCATTATATCATATTCTGTTTATGGTTTATTTCGGTTACACAACTAAATAGGTTATTGTTATATTCTTTTACTGAAACATTGTCTAAAAACAAAGCTCTATACAAACTCTCATATCTATGTGGATATTCCTGTTTTTTTTCCTGTTTTGCATGTATCGCAGACAGAGTTTTACATTGTGAATTCAGTAACAATACTTTTATTTGTTTTATTTATCTTTCTGAATAGTTGTTATAAACTTTGTAAAGTTAAACATTCTAGCATTGTATGCAAGTTGTGTATATGAAAAATCAAAAGTGCAGAAGGCAAACGAACGATTTTTGAGTAAATATAATATTGTATCGTGAGTCAGTTTCCTTGTGAATAACGAAATAAGTTTCTTCGTATTTATTTTGATTATTATTTTGTGTGGATTTATTTGAGTGGATAGAAGAGTATCTATAATATAATTAACGGAACATGTAGTAAATTAATAGTGTGTAATAAAAATAAAGTGGACGTTTTATAGAAACGAGAATTTGGGGGAGTTTGAATTATAAGAGTAAAGGAACAAGTAATTATAATTTATGAAGTTAAACATTGACCGTGTTAAAATATTTAATTAGTAAGTATTACAAAAAGTATGTGGTGAGTTTATCTTGGTTTTATTCGCACACAATTAACATAGGGTTGGTCGTTGATTCACACTTTCCGAGTCGTAAACCCGAGTGCCGCAAAAACCAGGCAATGATCACGAATTCCTGTTCTATTTGATTAAAGCGCTGCTACAAAAACCACCCACGTAGTTGGCTCTAACAAAAAATATGTGCCTAAATGATATATAGGATATACGATAGAGACGTTCGCTCTCTATCCGCGTTAATTAACACTGTTTAATTTTAACGTAATTATACAACCAAAGTCAAATATCACTTGAATTTTATACAATTTGTTTAGTTAATTAAAATTTTTCATTGTCCAGTCAAAGAAGATGCAACACGAACAACTTGCGTGTTAACGACAAGATGTTTCAACTCTTAATAAAATATTTCAAAAAACCAAGTTCCGCCTTCCCATAGCATACGATTGAAATAAAATTGCGATAATAAAGAACAGTTTGAAACCAAGTTAATTGATTTTCATTAGTGACTGAGTATTTGTTCCGTTTTTCCTCAATTTATTGTATGTTGTATTTTTATATTACGTCTGTTCCATTACACACGCCCCCGAAAACAAAGAAAACATTCACATTGAATTGGGAGATGCAGAGGAAAATTCCACCACCCTACCATTTCATACAAACAATTTGATTCTGTGTAATATAAAGGACAATAAATTTATTGTTTGTACTCAAATTACTTTTGTTGATTTGCAAGGGGATACAAAACAAGAATTTAAGAATTATGTCCTATATATACGAGGAAAATAAAGAAAATTACACTGTCTCCGATTTGACTAGGAGTTTTGTTTGCTTTTACTTATAAATTTGCAATTACTTTTTCAGCTCTGTTTTTTTAATTAAAATTTATTATTTTGATTATAATGTTACAAATGGAAATTATGACGCAAGTTTGTTTCAATACAAGCATTTGCGTTGTAATTTACAGATTTAATCTGATTTAATTCTTTCGAATTTTATACAAAATCATTTCCAAGTCTTTGAACTTTTCTTTTATGTGATGTTTTAAAATGTTTGATACAACTAAATACATTTTTAATTTAAGCGTACCTATACTTTTCAAATATTTGTGTAATGTGTACAGGTATTGTGCTTAAATTTGTTAAAAATTTTTGTAATAGATAAAATAGTATTTAACTGATTTTTATCAATTACATAAAAACCGTAAATGTATTATAACTTGCATTAAAATTTTCCAAATAAAAAAACCTTCTTTAAAAATATACTTAAGTAAGGGGTTATTCAAGTATTACGTAAACATCGAAGTAAGGGAAGGGGTTTTTTTTATTTGCTTGTTTTTGACGACATAGGGTCCGGGGGGGTCTAAATCAGCGGTTGGAGAACTAGGGTAAATTACCCCAAATGGGATAAAAATAAAAATTTTGGGGGTAGTAAAGACATTTTTTGGTATTTCCGAAGACTTAATTCAAATTGTTATGACATCAAAAAGCCCCAATTTTTAAATTATTGTATCAATCATGAAGCAAGATCCTTTAACTAAAATTTTCATTCAATTAATTTTTGTTTGTTCCAATATGAGAATTTTATTTTGTTTGTCTATTACATACTTACGACTTCCATTCAAGTTTTTTTCGGGTAAATTACTTCAATAAATAATTTATAATTTAAATTTACATTGATTGTCTCCTTTTTAAAATGAGAGGAGTAATATTGACTTACACAAAAATATTTTCAGGTAATGGCAAAAAAAAGTTCCCCGACCGCTGGTCTAGATGGTGATTACGTCAACAATGTATATTGATTATTTATTTTTTTTGCAAAATTTAGTACATTCTAATTCAAATAAATATGCGTACCTTAATAATTGTCTATGCTTGATAGCGAAGAGTATATACAAGGATTCCCCAAAACAATTGATATTAAAACATACGTACATGTTTACGTAAGTATAGAGCGGGGGATTAAGGCTTTGCTGACAATGGGGAGGGAGAGGTTAAAAATTACTAAAATTATGTTTACGTAATATTTGAACGACCCCTAACAACAATTGTTATATTTTTTATAGTTATTATAAAATTTTGAAAAATTAGATACTGAACCAAAATATTTAAAAAATAACCAGCTTGTTGAATAGTTTTCAATTTTGAAATTTGATTCAATTAAGAGGTTCAATGCGTTTTGATCCCCGGACAAAATATCCCCGAACAATATATTAAAAGTTTCAAAGATTGATAAAAAGTTTCCAAAATATTATCTATTTAAACTTGAAGTTTAAATTAACTGGGAAAACTGTTAATAACAATTACAAAGCGATGAAAAACCAAAACAAAATATTTCTTCAACCTTTCTTTGATTATACCACAAATAAATAAAATTGAAATTTTACTAAAAATGTTAATATTAAATCTCGATATCTCCCCTTTCATATTTCAATCATTTCAATCACTACACAAAAACTCGCGTCCAACATTTGACGGACATACCAAATTGCATTTAAATCAACCCATCAAAATACTCTCAATTTTTTGTTAGTCTTTTGGAAATGAATGACGTTGAAGAATGAATGGTTTCATATTATTTTTAATATTCAGCCCTTTTTATCTGACAGCTTATTCAGATGAAATTAATTTTGTAATGAAAAGGGTGCGCTATAATAATTTCTTTCAAGATAGATCAACGGCTCATATATTCCTTTTATTCTAACAAAAAAATAAACTTATAAGTGAAAGAGAGATGTTATGCGAGGTGTAATGAACAGATTTATAAAGCAAGTAATTTTGATTAGTTTTGTTAAATAGTTTGGCGGTTTACAGAGAAAGTTTATCAAAGTGTGAAACTGGAGCAAAGATTTCCAGATTAGTTTGACTTTTTTGTGGCTACTTTAGTTTACAAGTTGTTCCACTTTCAGAAAAAGAAAAAAATGAGTAGGTACTTGAATTTTAATTAAAAAGGTTAAAGTTAAATATACATTTTTGAAATGAAAGGCTTTTCATGTCACTATACCGCTGTATCTCAATGTTAACAAGCTTTCTAGAGATACTATGTAAAATAAATAATTATCATTTTAGATATAGTTTTACTTAAAATTATAACAAATTGAACTCTCAAAAATGTTTCATTTCAATGAGATAGAAGTTATAGTTGGTTTATAATCTTAGTTTTGATAAATTAGTTGAAAACTATGTAAATAAGGTGCATCACGCAACAAAGTCAGAACGTAAGTTTAACATTTTATTTAGTTTCATGAAAACAATCAATGTTCACATGTGATAGTCAGATGCTCGTGTATCTTTCCTTAAATCAATTAAAGTAATTAATGCTTCTGGTTAGAAGTGAAACACAAAAGTCATCTTCTAGGTAGGTATAGGTACATATATATGTAAGTAATGCAACCTCTTTTTAACTTGCTAATTACATTGCATTCGTGGTTTACATTCAAAGTATAACAACGTTACAAATAACAAATGATTTATTATTATTAACACAAACTAATTTTAATTTTAACATTAAAAGCATGTCTTCATTTTAAGTAATAAGCGGTTACCCTTGAGTTTGTTGACGTACAATTTGGTAAAAAAGGAGACCTGTCTTAAAAATAATGCTTTGACTATGAAAAGAGAAACAATCTAAGTCACCTTACTGCGAAGAGCAGGATAACTCTTGAAAATTTCATAAAAAAATGAAAAGATTACTCAGTCATAGTCATAGCCAGTCTTTTGTTTATATGGAATCAAAACCAAAATATTGATAAATAAGTCAGTAAGAACATCTCTTTGGCTATTTCCAAAAATATGTAAATACTTTTTCTAATCCCTAAATGAAGAATTAAGAAACTACAAAATGAGAGATGCTTTTACACATTTACATGTAGATTGATAGTTGAAAGATAAAGATTTGATAAAAATATTAATTAAGGAGTTATATTTAATATTTCTTCAGATTCTTGTTATTTTGTATTGATATTTATAGGTATAGTTAGAGGAACAATGGATTGGAATTTACAATGAATGCAAAAAAAATCAGGTCACGACGTTTTGTCATATATTATTAAAGCTTCCTCAGGCGCTCTGATGCATGCTCAGTATTCTTATATTTTTGCAGCCTTCTATATACAAATTATACATTTTTTTATATTAGAAACGGTTTTGACAACTATGATTCATGATTATGAAAACTATTATAATCATACCGTTATATTTTAAAAATCCAATAATTTCAACCTCTTCTTTGTAAAATAATGCTTACGGGTAGAATTTTGAAAAATCTATGTTTAGTGAGGACTCAAGTCCACTGAGAAATGACACTTCAACAACTCATGTGTTTATCTTGATGGTTTAATCTTCTGTGTCTGTTAGTAAATTAGCTTACTGTTTCTATAATTTATATAGTTAAATAATATAAGTCTAAATATAAATTATTAACGCAACATTTTGTGGTTACTGTCGATTGAAACGCCTTTTTTGGAAATGTTAAAATTTCCACAGACATATAGTTTACGTAATATTTGTTATGTTCTCTAAATCTTCATTTCTTCACAACTGTTAGGGGGCATTAATAAATAACGTGAAATAAAAATGGGGGGAGAGTACTCGAGTAAAATCTCACCAAATTTCATCTTAGGGGATTAGGGACATTGAAAAACGCAGGTTAACTTTTAAATTAAAAGAATATGTATTATAACTAACTTATTTATGTTATTAACAAGTTAATCATTTTTTTAAATTTATTGAGTAAATCTCACGTGAGGGATAGAAAGGTGGTCGACCACATCTAACCAAGGGGAGGAAAAATAATAAAAATAATACCTCACGTCATTAATGGTGCCCCCTTATAAGTATTGTGTTCTTTTTTGTGATTAAAGGTGGTTTAATAAATAAAATATGACGATTGTCTAAGCATACAAAATTCAGAGGGCTTTGATGACCCATAAATTGTGGGAAAATCTGGGAGTTCTTAATTGAATTGAGCATTATTTCGTTTTTTCGTAATTTCTTGATGTGTATTTTTTGATAAAATTTTATTAAAGTTTATTTCGGCAGTTTGTTTCTTAATGCCGTTATTCAAAACTTAATTTTTTGACATTTGTGGCCCATCTAGGACTTTTTTCTTCAGAATAATACAATGCCACTCAGCCAGATTTTAACGATTCTTTTAACCTCCTTACCATATAGGCTCACTCTAGCTGTAAAAGGATTGTACCCGGACATCTCATTTTTTATTTTAACCATGTGATTTTGGTAAAAATCCCAAAACGAGTTGCGAGAAGGCTTCACTGTTTAGTTGCACCTTTTGAAGGCTTTGGATGATGAGATGTCTTGCGGTTCTCAGATGCCCACCAAAAGGATTATTGCAAAACATGTTATGTGAAAACATTTTCCATCTACATGCTTTGGTTTGACCTTTTTATATTTTCTACTCGTAGAGTTAAGACTCTACCATTTTTTGCTTAACTTTTATATTTTTTTACTGTTAAAATTAAAGTCTATACCTACTTAGATAATCCCCTTTTAACTTACAGCACGAAAGTGCACCAAAACCAAACAACAAAATAGCGACTATTCAAGTAGTTTACTGTTTCTTTTTCGTCAAAAAATTGTAATTTTCTCAAGTGCTTTGCATAAACTAAAGAATTTGTTAGGTATAACATAATAAACTGCTTAAATCCGATAAAATGGGTTATTGACTTCTTTGTTCTCTAATAAATAATAGAAATCACTCATTTCACAATCACTAATTGTTGATGCTCAAAAGTAATTGCAAGTTATTTTTCAATAATTATTAAAGTTCAATAACAAAACACGTAATTTGATTTTACCTCTGAAATATTAAAATGAAAATCATAAACCTTTGAATAAGCCACCATTCAAAACGAGAAAGGATAAAATATTCAGAAATAAAGTCCTATAAAAAATTTAATATAATTTAAACAACCTCAATCTATTATTCTGATATTTCATTTTAAGCTCCCATGTTCTGTTTAATAAAAAACTAGATTTCTGAAAACGCCTCGACAAAACGTTTCGCTCAACAATATGTTGTAATCAAATTATTTGAAGATGACAAAGAAAAAAACAGAAAAATACGTACGTACATGTACATGTACATGTAGGTACATTTTATACAAAACGTCGTTTCCATTAAATTGGCAGACATGACTTTCGAATACAAGCGTAGAATGGGGTACAGAAGAAAAAAAATATAACAATATATATACAATAATGTAGGACGTAGGTGATGCGGTTTACGAAAAACATCTTCCACCAGAAAATTGCCTGGTTCTGAATTGCTATTTTATACAAAATTTACTTCAATAGTCGATTTTTTATTGCAAAATTTACACGACATGAAAAATAAAATCGTAAAATATACGGGCTTCATTTAATCCGGCAATCTTTTCGTCTAATTTTTGAGTTATTTAAATACGAGGTTATTTTTTATGATTTGCACGAAACGGAAAATTTATTTCAATATTTTCTGATAAAAATGTAATAGGTACGTGAGGAAATGTGTAAGTAATGTGCGAACGTCATTTAGATAATGTTATTAAAATTTGTGATCTTTCAATAACTGAAAGTCCATATAATTTTTCTTACTCATATGTTAAAATATAAGATTATATAAAAAATATGGGGTTATAATTCCTAACTAATTTCAAAAATGGTGTAATGTCTCTCTTTTTCATTTCAACATTTATATCACATGTCCTTATTTATTGAGGTCGTTAGCGGAACCATATAAAATATGGGTTGTGACAAGCATTAGGCGGCTTGCCAACGAAAAGCGTTCTCAGTCGAGGAGAACCGGAAGTGAGCTTTCTGGCGGAAGTTCGCTAGCGCCCCGAGTTAGATATTGCTGTTCTCGAGACGAAGTAGAAATATCACTTGTATCGTTTTTCTTACACATTACAGTGAGTTGAAACTGACACCGGTATATTTTTCTCTCTTATTAAAAATAACAAAATGAATTTCTTATATATTTTATAAGATGATTTTACTTTTGCCACGACGTACCTACTCTTTCTTGAAAATCAATCGAGACTTAAACGCCTTCAGCATCCACAATAAAAATCTTTTTAATTAAAAATAAGATTATTTTAATTTTTTTTAAATTTGTTTTCTTTTAAGTGAGCTAAAGTGAGAAAAAACGATTTGAAATCAAAATAAGAAATCGATTAAGATAAAATGTCAAAAGTAGAGCAAACAATTCGACTTATTGGTGTGGTGAAATGAACTCCTGACATCGACGAAAGTATAGAATTGCAGACTATCAGTGAAACTGGTTTTACGCACGTCACAAACTCTTGAAAGAGTCAATCTGAAAAGCGTGATGAAAAGTTTGTGGTCGCTGTGTGACTCAATCAAACGTAACTTGCCACAATTCCAATTAGAACTCTCGATCAAGTTTGATTGCTACATTCTTTTCTTGATATAGATTGAGGTTCATCGTGGCTATTTCCACTCAATCTTATTTATCTCTCTGTGCTGTTCAATTCCAAAAGTCAATTGTCTATCAATCATAAAATAAAAATAGTTGTGTAGACATTTTTTTTTTTTTGATTTTCCTCACGATTAAGAGAATTATATTTCCTGAGCTTGGAAGTAATTTTGTTTTTGTTGTTTGCCTTCGTTTCAAATTGAATTAAGTTTCCTCTAATCTCTGATTATCAGTAAAAGAAAAAGTCGGTTCTTTCCTTAGAGTTAAAATGAAATAATAATAACTTTCGGTTCGTGCTCAAAACTCTTTACTCCTAAAAATGTCTTTTTATTTTATTATTGATTAAAAGCTTTTCTTGCAAATTAATAAAAATTTTAACTCAAAGGAGTTTATTTGTCATATTCAATAACTACTTAGCAGCTATCCGTAACTTTTTCATATACATAGTTTGAGAAGAAAGTAAACAGCCTGTCTTAAAAAAATAATTCACAACGAAAGACAATGAAAAATTGAAAAAATTATCAAAATAGAAAATTTGAAATAATTGTTTTCAACCCTTAAATGAACCGAACCCTCCAAATTGTTTTCCACCCTTAAAGAATTAGGAAACGAACATACAGAGCATCTTTACATTTGCATGAAAATTGATAACTGCAAGAATAGTATTACAAACCTTAAGAGATAGATCAAATTTATATGCGGCGAAATTGTGTATCTTAAAAAGATTGATAAAAAAGTCCGCGACTGTATATGTCTATCTCCTAAGGATAACCCACAGGTATTATTTTTATCTTTTATATATTACAAAAAAAATTATTGGTTATTTACCAAGCTATTTTAAACAATACAGTATTATGCCTTATACAATTAAATACATTAGATACGTTGTGCATTTCATGTAGATCAAAATTACCCTTTACAGCATATCCACAAAAAAGAATTTGATATCACAGATTTAAAAAGCGTAAGCAGAACGACTGGATATTTTCCGTCGTACGCAGTGGCCGTTTTATTGCTATCTTTTTCTTATAAATACAAAAATGTTATGTGCCCTTATTTAGGACATAAAATTCGAAAAATTCTACACCAATTATATAAGGTATTATATTAGGTATATAAGGTACATGTACTCTTAAAAAAATACGGTTGGTCACCCTACATAGGATAGCATTACAATTAAATCCTACAGGAACCGTGTATTTCGTAGTATTTTCGGCAAGTTTTGTTAAAGTTCATGAAATAGCATTTTAACATATTTTCCTCAAGAAGGCCTGACCAATTTTACACAGTAACGAAAGAAATATCTACAACGTTTAAATTAAAAAATTGACAAAGTTTACTGGAAAATAAATATGATTATCAATAAACACCCGATAAAATTAATAATAATTTTTTTTTTTTAAAATATTTGCATTTTTTTTTTATTGTTGACTGTTGAAGATATTAATTAGAAATAAAAGTATTAAAATAATATCTACACTAAATTTTTAATTAATTAACAATTACTTAACGGTACTAATTTTAATGAATTTTTGTTAAAGATACCTCTGATCTTAATATATTGAATACCATTTAAGTATCTATTCTACTTCAATAGCTGAACGTTTACAAATGACATTTGGAATGAAAGATTTTCAAGTCTAAAGGAACTATTTATACTTAAAATCGTAATGAACCTGTAAAATAGCTAATATCTCTTCCTAGAAAAGTAGTTTTAAGAATTTTAATGAACTTACTTTGGTGGTCTAAAGTCTGGATTCTATGTTTCATCTTTTTCTGTCAAAATAGGTTAATTTTTATATTTTGCTATGAAAGTAGGGAATCAATTAATCAATTAATTAAATTTAGATACTCTCAGCGAAGCGAGCGGGTATCAGCTTGTTCTATATATAAATAAATAACTTAATATAACATTAATAAATACTTTAACAATAACTATAAATATAATGTTTATCTTTAAATCACGAACACAATTGAATGGATTGGACTTTTCTCGTTACATCCTGAACCCTAACTGCCCCTTTGGGTGGGCACGTTTTCTAAAATTTGCTCGAATTCAAAACAACAAAATTGAAATAATTGAAAAATAACCAACTTATTTGAACCCAACGAAATGTGGCTGAAAATTGAATTTTCTACACCACAGTTAATTGTATGAAATTTCTACGTTTTATTATTTAATTTAAAGGTTTTTCATATTAGCCTTTTGTAAGGTTGCACTTATGGGTACGTATAATTAAATTTTGCATTTTTTTCATCAACTATCTTTAAAAGGTTTCATATAATTTCAATTGTAAGACAATACCAAAAATTGTGAATTAATTCTTCCACCAACATTAAAATGATGAAAATTTCAATAGAACTATTTGATAATAATATAATAAATTTACATTTTAATATTTGAGATAAAGAATGCACCTACCATGCAACCTTATTGTTCAATGAGTACCTATGTAATGAACATTTTTGACTTACATATTTGTAAATATAATTTGTATTGGGTTTTTTGTTAAGTATTTATATTAAGCTATTATTTTCCATTTTTCTAACAAAAAGCAAATCAAGGCTGACGTTTTTAATGTAGTTAAGCATTAACCTATATTTAAAGCTGCATTGTCGAGTTGACATACTAATGACTTTCATTATTTGCCTTTAAAATATTCAGCATTGCAATAAAACTGTAGTTTATTGTGGTTGTATATATGATTGTGTTTGTATTGAAGCATACTTGCGCTTATTTTTCTTATATCAATAGGAAAACTTAATCGATTATACAAAGAAAATTTTTTTTGTAATGTTTTTTTGTAAAAATAATTATAAAAACTACAATTAAATTGGTATTATATTTGTCGATGTGTAGTTAAAAATGTTTTAATAATAGTTTTGTTTGAACAGATTTGAAATTAATTTTGTTGAAACAGAAATGATTGAATTAACTTCTGCATTTCCGCTACAAAATTTATTCAAAAGATTATTTAGCTTTAATCTGAAAAGTTTTCAACTCGAATATATATTACAAATAATTTATAATTAAATTTTCATTTGCAACAAATGTTGCCTTCAAAGTAATCAATTTGAATAATTGAAAATAAATACATTCCGCTCTGAAGTTCGTTTGCGGTAACAATCAAAAATTTCACAGAAACTAGTCTCCTCTCAGGGAATGTTCATCTGCAATGACGCGATCAGATGTGTAACATGTAGATTTTAGCTAGTTGGGACAAGTATAAGTACACCCTCTGTGTGTTATACGCTCAATGGTATACATATACATATCTATGCATTCCCATAAGCAAACTTTTCCAATCTCACATGTTGTGTCCCGTGGTGGTAGATAACGACGCGGGAACGTGACACATTAACACGTACTGCGGCATCGTCTCCACCATCCGCACAGCACCCCGATGGTACCCCGAGGGTACCATCTTTTGCAGGACTACATTTTATGTTAGTGAACACACACTTCTTCTACAGTAGGAAAATAATATGGCATACCTTTACTATGTACGCTGCTCACTACCACCATATTATATACCTTCGCTATTCTGACACTCTATACATAGTTCATGTTTAATATAACTTTACAAGTTTTTAAACAAAATTGTGTTAAAATTATAACGAAGAGAAAAGTAAACCAATTACCCAGTAAAATTAAAGTTAATAAAAGTAGCTTATCATTTCAAGGTATAACTTACACATAATCTACTTATATTAAACTTCAAATAGTCAGTCAATGTAAATCAACATTAACAAATTTTAATAGAACGAGTTAAATATCACCCTAGGTAAAAGTTTTTTTTCAAAATTACTTCGGTTAAAGAGGATTGAAAACGGTCTATGTCTGACTTTTATTGCTTTGTGGGATGATAATTAAGGATATACGGTAGTCTATAGAGCGATTAATTGATAAAGGAAGTTCGCTTACCTTTCGCAAGAACTGGATTGGCGTCCGCACCAAGTCATAAATGACACACACAATAAGTACAGATATTCCCGTTTCTTTACAAAACAAAGCTGCCGAGGCACACAATAAGCATCCAACCAGAGTAATCCACTGCTTAATAATTCGCCTCCAGCAATTAAAACCTTGCACTCCACACACACACCACAAAGTCCTCGTATTCGAATTCGTCGAATCGAATGATCCACAATAGTTCGAATGAGATGATTCAGAATGTGAACGCGTTCCGGTGAAAGCTAAGCCCCTAGAGCCGGTAAAACTTAACGCCGATAACATCACGTTGTGTTTCATACAACAAAATTCATTCGATGACGCGTAACAATTCGTGACTTGGTTTCGTAAACTTATTAAAAAGCTATGATATTTAGACGAATTTGATAGTGGCCTAGTGCTGTAGCCCGACACCTTTCCGTTTCGTCGTTCACAGTGCCTACTGCAACGGAATTTCGTTTCGTTTTTCACGTCGAAACACTGATAGAGCTTTGTACACGCATTGTCTCGATATTTTACGTGTGACACATACATTATAAATGATAAAAGATAAAAGTTGCAAGCGGCCAAATCGGCACGACCGACAACTCCGGCAACGGCCTCTGTATGGATTGGATGTGACGCAAAAAGAAGACCAGCGATTGTTCGTCCAATTTTGTAATTACGTTCCTTCGGGAAGACAATTCGCGCCACTTGCACTACCAACCCTGTGGCCAGCACATGAAGCATTACATTCACTAAGTGATAGCCCCATGGCTGAAAACCACCAAGCAAATAGTTCAATTTGAACGTCAAGACACATAATGGCCGATACGAGCCGTGAGAACCGCTATCGTCCAGAGGCGTCCCCCAAAAGTCATTCTTTAGAAGGTTCCACCACGAGCCCGTCGAGTGCACATCTGGATTATTCAAGATTGCTCGTCTGCAACAAGAAGAAAAAATAAAATGAAAAAATTACTCTTCCACTCAAACACAACAAGCTCATATTGATTTTCTTGCAAGTTGATAAAAATTCACATCTACTTCCATAAAGTGCGCTTCATTCTAGTTTATTTTACATTCGAAATAAATATTAAATAACAATATTTCAAGTAATTCAAACTCAGTGAATGAACGTTTTAAATTGAATTCACTCGCATATATACTGTGTTCATCAATCTTTTCTACGTAAATGCTCATTTCTATGATCGTAACGATTTGCCCGTCACAGACATTTTCATTAATCAGATTATTTTGCATTGATTTGCTTCATCGTGGTGTGAAAAATTTACATATCATACACGGGGATAATACCCAATTGTGTGTGAGATAAAATTTATGCTCGTTCAATTTTTATTTTAGTTTTTGTTATTGTTCTACTACGAAAAAATCGTTTGTTTCCAAGCCATATTCAAAAACGTTTACGTTCAATGTTCATACATAGAGAATACAAGGGAATATGAGATTTACAACCGAAATGTTTGGCTTTTCCATTTTTTTAAAGTTTGTGCTTTTATTTCGAAACGTAATGTACGAAATACTAAAGTTGTTTTTATTTTTGCCTGAGAAAATCTTAAATTTAAAACTGTATTTATGAATGTTTTAAAAGATTATACCGGATTTTATTTACGAAAGGATTGTTTTCATAAAAAAATAATGATGGAACAAAGTAAAATTTTGTACTGTATTTTTATGCTTATCAGTTTTTATGAGCTTTTATTTTGATAGTTTAACATTTAAGTATTGATTTCAAAAGTAATTTTAATAACATGCTACTTACATCATTTATTGATAAATGTTTAAAAACAACTTCAAATTGTTTATAAATATCATAAAATATATTTTACTAAAGAAACTATAACTATAAAACTATAACTGAAACTTTAATTTCAAGCTTTAATTTCCCCGTTTCTTCATGATGAAAGAGAAACTATATCTTAAATTAAATTTCTGCTGCGACGCGTCACAGAACTTTCTTTTGTATGAAACCCACGGTTGGTTGCAAACATTAACAAAGCTCACGATTGATTAAAATAAAAAGTTAAGTTAAATGTTTTATAATTGTCACCGATAAGCCTCAGCAGTAAGCGTGAATTGAGTTACAATTTTTCTTCATACTGACTGCTACTATCTTCCCCAGCACCCCTTGAATTTTCTCATAAAAAAGTTTCGTGTAAAAGTTGTAGGCATGGATGTGTCCAAAAACTATAGCAAGTTTAAAGAAAATCGTTGGACACATTTCGAGAAAAATTAAAAAAAAATTCTCGTGTAATTAATGAATACCCCTTTATGTCGTTGAGACACACACAGACATTTTTCTAAAACCCCCTTTTTAGAACTCAGGCCATCTCAAGACTTGTATTTCGGTGAGAAACTCGAAAACGAAAATTCGACCCGATTACAATAATTCTTTTGATACTATACGTATGTAGTAGTAAAAGAAAGTAAAAATTTTATTTTTTGCCTTAAATTTCACCGAATGGTTTTATACATTTTTTTTAAATTTTATTTCAAATAAGGCTGCTAAGGCTAGGTCACGACTTCGTCAGTAAAAAATCTACATATAGTTGTAGACGGTTGACGTCTTTATGGCTCCCCAATACTCCAGAAAACCCGGAATCTCTAGGCTTAGATTTATCGGAGGTATCGGCAGATGTTGCGCTGACCCTTATTGGCTAGTGGTTCACCGCAGGATGAACATAGAGGCCTTGATGCTTTTTTTAGAAAGAAGCTGTATGTACGTTTTGTGTGTCCAGTTCTCAGGCGAGTAAGGACCAGCTCCCCAGGTCTTCAGAAGACACCAAAAGTGGTTAAGCTCCTAATTATAAGCTTAAACGAACTTAGAAGGTCTAGGGAAACTCCCTACTTCATTGTAGTAAGTTTTTTTTTATGTTTGCTAGCGAGTCATTTAATCAGGTCCTGTGACCTTTCAAGCCATTATTCGCATTTACGTCATTACCCCCTATGCCAGCGTGCCCAGGAACCCATTTAAAGGTCACCCGTGGGCCAAGACGCCATATTCTAGATCTGACGTCTCTCACCAAGTTCCCCGAACCCCTCAGCGAATTTATAAAACTAAAGGAGTCGGTGCAAAAAATAAAATTGTCCCCCGGCTGTCCCGACACATATTGCAGCACTTCATATATTGCA
The DNA here is from genome assembly GCA_958496155.1 of Sisyra nigra. NCBI lineage: Eukaryota > Metazoa > Arthropoda > Insecta > Neuroptera > Sisyridae > Sisyra > Sisyra nigra. The sequence continues at coordinate 47,564,735 of OY292314.1, forward strand.
GTCTGCAAAGATCAGCTGCAAAAGCGCAGCCCGCATTGTCTTCTGTTTTTGAGCCATCAGTAAAGATCATAAGCCATCAGTAAGATGAATTTTTGCACATTATATTGTTAATAAGAACTAAACTTTATTTATTAAATCGTTTATAGCGAATTTACCTTTAACTATTTAATTTGTAACAATTAAATTTCTTTATAACTCAGGTTTTTCTTTTTTAAATATTAAATAAATACGAAAAACAAAAATTCATTTCGTTTTTTTTTGTTCAATACACCAACTTAAATTTTTAATTTGAAAATGCAATTCGCTAATGAAATTTTACTCTTAGCCATTCTGTTTTATATTTGTTATTATTGTCTGTGATGTCAATGATATTATATCCGTATAATGTGAAATTCATAAAACTAATAGTAAGTAGATGTTTACTTGATGTTATTAGAGTTACCATCCCTTTGTGAGGATCAAGAGCATATAGAAGTCCGTTTTCAGCAGCTACATTACTACTTTCCTGTAGTTCAACACAGAACTCAATACTCTGTGAAACATTATTATTTATTTTAATAAGTAAATATTATCTTTTTAATGAACGGAGAAAAACTTATTTGTGTTTACTTGTACATGGGATAGAAAATTACATAATATATCAATTTCTAAATTAAAAACACCGAGTGTATAAGCTCTTGGTGTATCATTGTTATAACGAAATGGTGAAAATATAACAGCAAGCATGAAAATTTAAATGAAAAAAAGTGTAAAATCTTTTATTTGATATTCTATATGACGGTATAAAAATATTTTAGAAAATATTTTTTATTGCATTCAGCAGTAAATCCATTTACTGCTTTTTTGTATTGAGTATCATAAGAATCCAGAACACAATTCCCGGCAATTTTTATGGAATGCTATATATCCCAATAATAGCAGCCAAAGAACGAGAGGTGAACCATATATTTATATGAGGTTTTTACAAGCATTCCAAAAGCATTCCATACGTACACATTCTTTGTTCAACTTTGGCAACTGACTTCAAAACAGTTCTTATAAATGTACGTATTTCACAATTTTTTTGAATTTTACGTTCCTCTAGATTTGATCCATTTGAAATTTTCGCGTAAAATAAAATGTGAATGTACAATAATGTATGCAGCAGCTGTTCCTATATAAATGTAGCGTACATAAAGCGTTATTTGACTTTCAACTGTGTCTATGATGGAAACCTAACCACTTTTTATTTATTTTTTGTTTAAGGAAATTAACTTTTAGAATTGAAATTGACACAATATATATTCGTATCACATTAGCGATTTTACATTTCACGTCTAAAAGAAAAAAAAAATGTTATCTAAAGAAAATTTTGCTTTACGAGTATTTCATTAGTCTATTGTTAAGTAAAAAGGTTTTTTTTTAGCTCTCAAAAACTTCAACTTACCAAATTTTAATATAAATCAATATAACTTCTATTGAACTTTCTTTTTATTTAAATTTTTCGAAATAGTTAAATGGATTTTTTTTGTAGTTTTCCCATTCACTATATAATGTTTTAACTGCATTTTCTATGTAACCATAATATTTATTAGATAGCATATCTGGCATTAGTTGAGTAAATACGACTCCGAGCTCTTAAGAATTTTCGAGTAAAAACTTATAATACATTGTCAAGATATCCACTTTTAATTGTCGACATGTTATCACTTATCTGTGAAACTGTTGACTGATTCTCATTTTTGAAATGCAGTGTGGGGTCAATGTAAGGTTATAGAGTGACGCTCGGGTGGATGTTTTTTTGAAATTTTGCCAAAAATCAAATAGCTCATAAAACTCACATTGTTACATTATATCAGATCTTAGCTCCACTTCAACCCACATTCACGAAAATACGACTGGAATTATCAAAAAACATTATCATAATTTTAAATCAAAACGTTGAAATTAGATAATTTTACGAAACGATTTAATTATAGTCGTAACTTTGGAGAAGTTTTCAAACTTTTATAGTTCTAATAAAGAAGAATTTTATTTGTCTAAATTTGTGTACGATTACTCTTAATTAAGCCAAGTTCTAGAATCTAGACAAATGTAACTATTTTTAGAGATATGGCCAAAGACGAAGTATCATTAAAATTAAACAATCAATAATTTATTTTATCTAACGATAAACTTACAAACATATCTTCAATAATATAAAGAAAGAAATGTACTTTTAAAAACTTGCAACTTGTGAGAAACAATGAAAAGAAATATCAATAAGCTTCAGTTATATAAAATATTTTTCATTTTTAAAGTATGGATCTTTAAAAAAACTGAGTTTCTAAAAAACTTCATTGAGTAATCAGTCACTAATAATTTATAAAAAATAAATAAATTTCTATTATTAGTGTCTAAAAAAAAAAGCCATTTATAAACCTTTAAAATTCCAAGAAAGAAACAACCGAGTAATATCTGGAGGCTATTATATAATTTCAAAAGTAATAAAATTTCTCCAAATTGAGTTATAACATGAAACATTCGTATTTGTTCCACTCAAAATATAAAACTGTTGTTTTCCACTGCCCCAATTCTTATTGTTGAGAACAAATTTGCAAGGTATATTCTATGAAAGTACCGGCAAATCATGCTCTTAACACATTTTGTTCAAATATTATCGTAACTTTATGGATTTGATGTGCGATAAGGTTTCGAAATTCAGCTAATTGTGCTCATATTAATTTTGCACATACGTGGTTATCTAACCGGAAGCTTTCGAAAGGTGTAAAATTAAGTTTCATGGATTAAAAGTAAATGAAGCACGTTCTGGCAATTCGATAACTCCAAGCTTTTTTTTGATCTTTATTTGATAGCAGAGATAACTTTAGATGTTTTAAAAATATGATTTTATGAAGATCTCAAGAAGTCGTATTATTCATTTATTTCAGAAAGTTGGACGTTAAAATGTATTTAAATATCAAAAATAGTATGTGCATGTAAATTGTAAAGTGATGGTTTAAAAGACTTTTGTTCAAATATCATCAGACGTCTAATATGCACGTCAGTCCGCGACACATTTAATTTAAATTATAATTTTTACTTGACTATATAACAGTTGAAAATGCAGGAAAATTCAACGTTTTCAGTAATCAAAACCAACAATTGGATTAGCATTGTAAATTATACATCATTATATTGCTAAATTATTCATAATAAATTATACATACACATAATACGAGAAAATTTCATCTGGTGAACTGTTATTTGGATAAGAAAAATACAATTTTTAATAAGAGAAAATGGTGTAATAAAACATTCGTTTTACACAGATGGCATAATTTATGTCGTTCTCTATTACAAAATCCAATTCCATCAAACTTAAATGGCATATATAGTATATGGGATATATTTTAGTATCCATAATAGTATAATTTCTATGTCTTTACGAATCGCGTAATGTGATTCAGTTTGTAACAAATGTTCAAGGAGTGGTAAACTAGGAATCGAGTGTTTTGTCATGGGAGAACAACGACTGGGGCTAGATAAAGTTGCCAATAACAGGGGCAGTTAAGCCTTATTACTCTGACGTAGAGAGGCTATTAAGTGCAGGTGGGACCGATATGTTACTTTGTCAGACGTTACTGCAATTCAAGAAAACTTCCTTCATGCCTTTTACTCGTATTTTGCCTCTAATTACTTATTCATACCTAAGCGCAGGGAAAAACACATAAAATTGTATTTTAATCTTTATAAAACAAAGGAATATGAAAAAGCCCAATAGACTCATGTAGCTATACGACTTTAAACAAGTCTGGTTTACAATTTATAAGAAAAAAAGTGCGTGCGTGTACTTATGTACGCGCGTGAGAAGTTATACTTCTCTGGCATCATTAAAAATTAGTTTATATTAATTGCATACAAATAATTAATTAAAATAAAATTTAGCGAATAATATTTTAATTTAAATTATCATAATAAATAACACATACGGATAGTTAACCTCAATTATGTTGGAGCAAAGTACATATATACGGAAAAAAAGTATATAAGCACATTTTTTTTCACTAATACTTACGAATAGTAAAGAATATTAATCAAAATATACTATTTAAATCACTACTGAATATAATTTATTCGTGGAGTGAACACTTTTACGGAAGCGTCGTACTAATAGCCTTAAAATAATCTAACGTTTACCATTTAATGGCTAAAATAATGTGAAAAACTATAGTTTACAATGAAAATAAAATCCAAAGACAGCTGCAAGACGTTTATAAATTTTTTCAGGATCATTTTTCTAGTTAACAATTTACGCACGCAATGAAAACGAAGCTCTATAGATATGGCGAAATACAGTAAGTAGCTACTTTTCAAAGTAAATGTCTTAATCTCATTCATGCCTTGTTTAACTAAATTATAATATTATTTTAAAATGTTTGAATTATTTCAGAATCCCAGATTTCGTGATAACCAATAATATGCATGGAATGCAGACGTAATCACTAAACTCCAAGTAGTATGATAACAGCTACTGCAAAATTCGAGAAAAGTAATAACTTACTTATTAATGATATGTGTCATTTTTATATATAAATATTGTGTAAATAAAATATTAAAAATATATTTAAAGAAATAATTATTTTTAATTTAAATATATTAATAAATAAATAAATAAATCAAAAATTCAAATTACGCGCGCCACGTTAAAAGAAACCGATTGTTTTTGCGACCAACTTCATTCTGTTAATTTTGTGTCTTAGGATGCGCGCGCATCTTAAAATTTCACTCTCATCATTTTTTCATAACGCGCCTATAGATGGTATAACTATTTATAATTTTTTAATTCAATATTATGTGTTTTTTATTAATTTCAGATCTTCCATTTAATTTTTCTTACATTTTTCAGTATAGTTTATATTAATTAATCTAAATAAAAAAAAGGATAAAAGTCACTGAATCGCGTCTGTTATAGTTATGGTATGTAAGATCTTTAATTATATTTTATCTGCATTGTAGAATGAATGAAGAAACCACGTTTTTAGTTCTAAATAATTCAACTAATTTTATTTACAGATAAGCATAGTCCTATTTAAGGTTGTAATGTTCTAAAAAAAAATAATAATTACGGTTTGCTCTTACAAAAAAACATAAATATGCAGCTTCTTGAAAATGTCAAGTTTTGTGTCATAAACCCACTGTTTTATGAAGCATAATTAAAAAAGCTTTTTCTCAAATGTAAAAAAAAAAACAAACACTGCTCCAGTCACGTTTTTTTTTTGCTTAAATTTGAAAAATGTAACATTTCTTTTTTTCTTTTACATTATTATACCAAACTATAATTAGAAGAATATCAGCTTGGTTTTCCTGTCATATTATTAAGCTGTTGGCTTTCCATTAGGATAACTATCCCATAGGAATTAGCACATCGCTTTTAGGAAATTGTCAAATAAGAATTAAAAGCTTTAATTAGAAGCTTTCCATCCAGAAAAGATGTGTCACAAACGTTAAGTTATAGCATGATGCAGAATGACGTCCAGACCTCAAATGATATAAGAAAAACAAAACTATCGTTTGCAATTTAAATAAATACCTTCATATTATGACAAGTTAAAGCTTCCTCACATTAACTGACAGAATTGTTTTTACCAACTGAGCAAATTCTATATAAGAAGAAAAAAATTCTATAAGTGGAGCAAAAAATGATTAACTGTTAAGTGTTAACAATTTATCGGCACTTCAAAACTTATGTACATGTATTAAAAATGATAAAAATAATTTATTTTCGAATAAATTCGTTTTTTTCCCTCCAAACACAATATGATTCCGCTTTTTCGAATCACTCGCTGAATAAAGCAACCCATAAAAATCGTTCGCGTGACGTCATCATACGGTCCTCTTGCAAATGAGCACCCATTTGATCCTACATCTATTAAGTTGAGTGTCATATCCAGCCCTCATAAACACAACCGACGAAGGAATTTTTTCCACCACATAACATTATAAAAAGAATTTGTAGCAAACTTGATGTCGTGGATGTGTGTGTGCTTTATTTCCCTGGTGTAAATGACATACACGAGCGCGAAAAGAACGAGCACCAGCACCAGTTAGACTACATATAGAAAATTTGTGAATTGTTTATTCATTCTTATTACACGAGATGTGCAGTTTCTACGTCAATCAAATGCAGGTACTTGCTAGACACAATAAAAGGAGATATCTCGAATTAAGTTCTCGTTAAATCAATTTCTCTTCCAGTCATTTAAGTGTCAAAGGTGATTTCTTTGACGACATCTGATTTTCATCTATTCGTTTCAATGTCACCAGATTTATTAATCTAATGAAATTGCCAAGCTAGGAAAATGTTTTAGATGGCACTTAGTAGAAACTATAAAGTAGATTACTGCGATATTTATATTATCCTAAGCCGTGCCATGCACTACTTATATGTTTACGAGAGAATAACAAACCCAGCAGGTAGACGCGACCCCAACTAGTAAGTATCAAATTTTTGTGTGGCTTATGTATAATAACGCAATACTAAACCCTCCTGCCGTGTAACATATATTTGTAACCTTACACAGTTTACCTGGTGACATAAAGCAGGAAGCTTTTTTCCATTAAGAAAGTTTTTCTACGTTGTACGTTTTTTTTCGTGTTGGCAGTTATATACCTATATTTTTACATTTATGAGTGTTATCACAGTAGAATGCGGATGATATGGAATATGATAAAATACATGAATAAAATTTATGTATATGAAGATGTACATACATATATATCTACATGTACATTTATTATGTACCTACTGTTCCACATAGTCGGTTTCACTTGCTTCCACCTAAAATCCCCATGTCTTTCTGTACATATTTAAGCTACTCACTCAACGTTGTCGTTATTTTATTAAGTACCAATATTTAAATTTATATATATAAACTAGAACAACTAAAAGTGCTGAAAAAGGATTGTTGAACGAGTAAATACCAAATGTACCTACTACTTTATATCCCTATTTCCATATTTCTACTTAATATATTATTATTCTGAATTTAAAGTTTATGTTTCACTAACTTCGTTTATGATTTTGCAGATTTACGTTAACTTATTTGCTTTGTGAACTTAAATATCAGTTAAAGACTTAATTAAGTAAACATATTACTTTGAAACTATTGAATAATATTTAAGAAGACTTTGTATTGTAAAATTTAATGTGGGCGTATAAAACAATGTTGATTTTTATTGAACTATTACGTTTAAACTTTAGGCAAAGATAAGCAATTTGCATGTGTTTATAATAAAAATATTTCTGAAATCTAACTTTAATATGATTTTTTTGATAATATAAGATTTGGTAATAAGATAAAACCGATTCATACAAATACCATAGTGCAATTAAAAACTTCTTCCTTTTTATTTCATTAACCCCCTTAATACACGTATATTAAGATTCTGTAAATCATTTATTATATACCTAAAGAAAAAACTAAAACCCTAAAAAATGCTATTTTTAACTATAGGACATTGTTAGTCAACTGGATAGTAAATTAAACGAAGATTGATGATTTTCCATAAACAGATAAATCGATTAAAATTGATTTAAAATTCTTATACTCAGTCAAGTAACTATTCTAAAGATATTACAGTTAGTAAGACAAAGTAAACGGTCTTAATTTAATTGAGGTAATGCTATAACAGAACTTCTCACATCCATTTCATTCATTTATAGGAAAACAGATTCATATAATTCAACGTCTGAGATACAGATCGGCGTACTACTTAACGTTATCACCATTGCTACTTATAATCCTAACAAAACCTAAATGCTTCTCAATTTGCACTAAGATAGAAAAATGTTAAAGAATAAAAACCCATGGAAAAGTCAATATTACAAATCTCAAAGCCCATCCATAAACAACACATGAGTAATGATCTAATTACTATTTACCTTATTAAAATAATAGCAGTAATGGCATTTAAAATAACCTTAAAAACTAAGTTTGGTGCCGTTTTTATTTTTACAGCAAAGAAACACTCCTTATTATTGTGAAGTATACAGGTTATCCCCATATAACACGGCCCCTTATAACACGGTTTTGCTAAAACACGATCCGTTAATTGCGGGAACCCTTCTACAACACGGCATCCTATAACACGTTTGTTTTTCTTATCGAGGCGTGTGTCCTCCGTAGGACATTAGGGTATGCCCAGTTAGCGGATTTGATTAAAATGGCATCCCTAGATGCAAATCAAATCGATTTTTAAGACGCTAGCTCTGATAAAGATTGTGCAGTTAAGAATTTAACATAAAAAAAAATACAAGAATGCCTATGCTTCAATGCAGACCTTTCCACAGAAAGAAGTTAAAAATTCAAAAGGGAGCTGCAATACTGTTAAGCTCCATATCACGAAATTTACAATGACCTAGTAAGAACCAACGAGCAAAGTTCGATTTCAGATTTTTTCAAGAGGGCGAAACATACACAAACTGTAAATAGAGAAAAAAGTTCTGAAAGTGAAGACGATATCGTTCCACCGAAAAAAATTCTAGGTTGATTCTACTGAGCAGTGACGACAAATAAATCCATGAAATAATTATGGTTGCGTTAGATTAATTATTTTTTACTTTGTATTGTACATACATTTATATTTTTAAAAAAATTAAGTAAGTTGTTTATTTCGAATTTAAAAAATATATTTTTTTTTTACATTTTTGGAACTTAACCCCCTTTTTCGTACTATTTCTGGGTCTCATGCAACACGGTTTCACACAGCATGAGATTTTCTAGGAACCTAACTACCGTGTTATAGGAGGGTTACCTGTATACATATTTTCACCTTTATTTATTGTTATTATTTTTTTATTTTACTATAGTATGCACTGATAATACAAGTTCTGTACAATAAACAACAATGACAACTGTTTGTATATTGCGTATCAATTATACCGTAAATGTACGGTTTCGCTGTCATCTCGAACAGATCCTAATTCTTTCAAAAATTACTGATCTCAACTGTTCAAATTTCCAACCTTATAAATATGCCTATTTTTGTCGTTCTTCCTGATTCTTGTTTGGTTTATTAAGCCTTATTGAACATATCCATTTTAAATTTGAAGTAAATTTTCAACATGTCTATCTAAGCTTCAGTTAATTTATAACATTAATTTAAGTAGTCCAAATTTACAACTTCACTATCTGTAATTTAAATTTTATCTTTGTATATTTTGCTTTTCATGTGAATAAAGAATATACCAGATTTTATCTCTTGTTTCATTTTTAGGTTAAATTTGAATTAGTTTTATAGAGATTATATGATAGGTGAATATTTAAGGTCTTTTTTGTAATCACTGTTAATCACTCTTTACTATGTTTCACAAAGTCAGACCACAGTCCACAAATTTAGTACTCCTAATAACGACCTGTAATTTTAGAAATTTAGCTTAAAGTTTTTTTACCTCTTTACAGTGTTGTTAAGACTAGGATAAAATTGTTTCTAATTTGCAAGTTTAAAGCTTAAAGCTTTTATTAAATAACTAGTTGTATTGCCTTAATACAGCCATCAAACTAAAAATGCCACAAGTTTCCTTCTGTTTACAATTTCTTGATATCTAAGTATGTTGAAATTTGGAAAATAATTTCTTTAATTTAGCTACTAACCAAAGAAACAAACACCAACATAGCTAACCTAGTCACTACCACAGTTGTCGCTAAGGACAGAAATGTTGAGGCGACATTAAAGAACCAGTGAAAAAAAAAAAACACCAACATCATTAGTTGGTACAAGTAAAGTTACGAAGTATAATTAGTAAAGAAAACTCACATGATGTATTTTGAATTTTTAGAAGAAGTTTTTTAAAGCAAGTTGTGAATATATCTGAAAATATAAGTAATTCTACTTCGATTCAAATTATATTCTAATGCACATCTTCATCTTTATATATTTGAAAATAGAATATAAAATAATGTTTATTAAATTTTTTGCAAAATCAATTAATTAATTACTAGTTTTTATTACATAAATAAGCATAAACACAAAAGATAAATGTAATTAACACTAATTATTCTTCGAAGATTATTTAAAACCTCACAATTCAATTTCCATGTAATAATATTATCACAAAATAAACAACCTGTAATGTGCTGAGAAAAACTAAAACATTGAAATAAAATATAGCTGTAAGAGGATATGAGCACAATGAATACAAATGATACAGTATTTATTTTGTGTTTCGTATTTATTTAACTAATATTTAACATTCATCATGCTTTAATCATCCAAATGCCTCTTAAATGTCATTTGATATCCTTTTCAACCTTTCGCCCACATATAAATCGTTAATAAACACAAGTCGTATTAAAAAAATTTAATATATATTATTTTGTACTTTTGGTATCTCTGTTAAGCAATAAATTTGTAATGATTTCGATATTTTTATTTGTTGGTAGCGTAGACGGATAATAATGTAAGAAATTCGAACAAATGGCGAAGCTATTGTGGATGGAAGATAAAATCAACAAAATAATAAATTTTAGTAATTGATTACATAGTTTCGAAGTTGCGGGGATAAAACTTCGAACACACAATATTGAAGTTTTCTTTGACAAGACAGAAACAACATCAACTGCAATCAGCAATGCCAAACTAAAGCTCTTAAGACGGGAATAATACGTATGAAAGCGAAATATATAGGGCGCGGGAAATTTGTTTTATTAAACTTGTACTGAACAAACATGGGAAAATTAGTTTGTATATGTTTGACAAAATTGAAACGAGTTCATTATGTACCATCGAAATTTCAACTTAAAAAAAGGAATTTTAACTACATATTTTAATATATAAATGTTTAATTTATAATTTGTTAATTATTTTTCGGACTTTTAATGGGAAAAATAGATTGTTGGAATGATAATATGTAATTCATTTTTATTATTCATAACGTTTTCTATGATATTTCCCGGCTTGAAACGACCCCTCGAATAAAAAATCGATACGAAAGTCAACATACGTACATCGCTATCGCTTTGTATTTGAACAGGCGTTTTAGCGAACCGCATACAATATTTAACGGGAAAAACTGGTACAAATATATTTTTTTTTATTCGAATCCAAACATTTTTGTTCCTCTTCCTACATGTTGGCGTTTCGCTTTTTTCACGTGTATAAGATATTTAAGGCTTTAGAAAATGCAAAGTGTTAGAACGACTAAATAGTTGCTTCACGGAGCTTAGCATCACAACGAATATTACGACAATTAAATAGGTATTATTCCGGAAAATATCTCACGTAAATTAGACAAACAACAGTCACAGTATGAATAGAAATGTGGAAGTTGGAATTTCGTCGAGAAAATAAGATAATAATAAACTCTTAAGCTGAAGCTGCAAACTGTGCGAGGATGTTAGACGAAAATGTTAGATGATTAGAATTGTTGAAATTCAAAGAATATCTTGCTTCCAACATAATCATGAATTCGTGAGATGGAAGAATTGATGGAAAAATCACAAATTTCTCGAATGTTTCCCTCTGATTTATGTCGTTCAAGTCGAAAAAATTGCCAACTCGGACTTGCAATTAATAATTAATCAAATGGGGGTGTGTCTGTGATTTTGATTGAGCGTCAAGGGATGATTCTACAAAAATTTTTTCACGAAACAATCGAATGTAGTACAAGGATCTGATCAATATTGTCGACACTTTTGTGGCGAAACCGGAATCTATTTCACGGTTGGCGAGTATTCATACGCCCGATTGGACATTCTCTGCCACCGAGAGACTATATTAACTGTCTCCCCTAATTCTTATAACATTTCTAAATTCTGTTTTTAATCTTGTGCAAGTCTTAAGGTCATGCGGAAATTTTGAGATTTAAACGTTAATATATCAAGTTTCCCAATGTTTGGTCTTAGCTAACAATAAGTGAAAAAGTGGGTAAAGTTTAAATTAGTTTTTTTTTTTCAACTTACAAGGTTTCGGTTTTTCCTTACAGTGGATATTCGTCAGTCGTTTTTGAAGAAAATGGCATGTATCGATTTTAGCTCGAGAGATAGACAAGGGAAATATTTAAATTCAAAGTGGTCCATAACTTCAGCTTTATTTTTAAAGGTTATATTCTGTTCTGAAAATATACGAACCATAACAAAATATTATTTCAAATAAGCTGATGTTTTTTTAAAGAGGAATAAAAGGAATTTATGCGAAAAGCAGACGTCTAAGCTTATTTTCTAGTTTATTTGATTAGTTTTTAAAATTCAATAATTGCAAATTAATTAAGCCTTATTGTATTAATTTAACACATTCAACTCAATGCATAATTTGAGTGAAGTGACTAATCGGGTAGTATAGTTTATCACTTAAATAAACAGAAGGCTATTGCATGACCTACCGATGCGTCACTAGGCCACAGAAAATGGGGTAGTTTGACTCCCCAATGATTCACATTAAATTTATCATAAGTACTAAAATCCGTCTAGAAAATAAATTGTTCGAAATTTCATTTTTCTCCTATTATCTGATTGTTTCCTATTTGAAATGTTTTAAAATTAAATAGTGGCAAATTTTAAATGAATTTCGTCTTGAAACAGCTTTTGCTTTATATCTATTTAGACCAGTGCTTTTAGCCTTTGAAAATGGTAAAAAGGGAACAAAATTATAGTACGATGAAACCCATTGGAAAAGAAAGAGAATGTAACAAAAATGAAAGGAAAAATAAATTAAGGCCGATTTGCGGTGGGTAAGTGAAAAGGGGGGAAGGGTACAAACGGTTTATCTCGATTTCCGACAAAACTACAAGTCCTATAAAAAAAAGATAAATGGCAACGTTGTGGATAATAAGTAGATCTACACTTTTTGTAGTAAAACCTTTTTCACATAACCTCAAAATTTATTTGAAAAATTCCAATAACCAAGTTTTTAGATTTTTATTTTTATCTTTTACAAAAAAAAAAATTTCATGAAATTTGGCAAAAACCTATCTCTTAATGTCCCAAGCATACTGTAATTATTTTGATTTAAGATATTAATTTTTTCACCTTATAATGCCTTTATATCGAAAAACACCCTAATTTTCAATCAAAAATTCTCGCGTCTAAACATCTGACTTTTTTAAAAAGTCAGTGAGCTTTTTGTTCTATGATTTTTGATGGTGCAAAACATATATATATATATATATATATATATATATATATATATATATATATATATATATATATATATTACAATGTTAAATGTTCTCAGAAAATGCAATAATTAAAGTGTAAATTGTTCACAATTGTACATTAAACCAATGTACTACAACTTTGAGCAATTTATTAAAATTGACACTTTAATTATTGCATTTTCTGAGAATATTTAACATTGTAATGTGTATATTTTTTTCACTATCAGAAATTAGAGGTTTCAAATAACAAAAAGCTCATCGACTTTTTAAAAAAATCAGATGTTTTGACGTGAGAATTTTCGATTGAAAATTAGGGTGTTTCTTCGATATTAAGTCATTATAAAGAGAAAAAATTAAAATCTTAAATCAAAAAATTACTGTATGTTTAGGACATTAAGTGATAAATTTTTGCCAAATTTCATGAAAATTTTATTTTGAAAAGATAAAACTAAAAACTTGGTTATTGGAATTTTTCAAATAAATTTTGAGGTTATGTGGTTATGCTTATTTGAGGTTATTATGATTATTTTTCCTTTCATTTTTGATATATTCTCTTCCTTTTCCAATGGGTTTCATCCTACTTTAATTTTTTTTCTGATTAAAAATTATTTTCACTAGTCTAATTATCATTAGTAGCTAATATTATCCCCCCTTAAAAAATTGATTTGTGGATAATATGGTTTTTTAAATTATCAATATTATATCTACAAAATCAATTAAAATTATTACTGTAATGAAATAATAGTTTTGTAACAAATATTATTAGTTTATACATATTACATACCTATTTCAAAATGTATAATCTAATATTCATAATATATATAATTTTTAATTACCATAATTAGTCAAATAAATTTGTTTTAAAATATGTAGCATCTTTTATGGAAATCAGTGTTGAAAACCCATATTGAACATATAACATTTTATCCTGGTATCGGAACTTAGGGGCGATTTTTTAAACACATTGCCTACAAAAAATTCGTTTATACTAGCGTTAATTCATCTCTGACTAAAAGTTCTACTTTGAAGACTAAGAGTTAAACACTGTTTCAATTTGGGTTGAAGATAAATTAGAAACAAATAACTCACATCAGTTTACTGATCTCCCTAGTCTTGTCTTATTTTTATTTTCATTTTAAGAAATCTCTTACTCGGAATTTAAGTTCAAACGTCTCATCAAAAGCACATTAACTAAGTTTTCGGGGTGTTCCCAAGTAAATGCATATTGGAACATTTCAAAGAGGCATAAAAAATTTACAATGGGCAACAGATACTGTCTTTACCTTTTTAAGTTTTTCTTTACAAATACTTTTATGTTGGGAAATAACACAAGTTGTAGAAATACATTTTTCTTTTGAAAATAAGCGCCTGTTAACAACCTAAAAACTACAAAAGAAGAAATGTCATCATTCTTTTGTGATAAGAAAAATAATTTAAATAAAATATTACATGTAATATTCTTTATGATCCCCTTGAAAAAATGGTTTTAGAATATTATTTACATATACAAAGAATTAAATACTAATCATAAAAAAGCAGATAATTTTAATTTAAGCATCAAAAATATTGCGTAGTGCTTTATTGTATTGATTTGAAATTTTGAATAGTCTAGCATAAAAGTCATTATTCATAACTGCATAGATCTTTGGGGAGATAAATTGTCTGTGTAGTTGTGCTTTCAAAGGGAAATTATCTTATGATTACGTGTACAAGGGGAAGCCTTTAGGGTGCTTCTCTTTCCCTTTTCCTACGAGTGGAAATTTAGTCCCGCTGTATTCAAATATAAATAAACCATGAGACAAGTCGACAAAGCCTATATTATATGTACAGTACACAAATTTCGAATTGCAAATATATCATGTATCTTAATTGTAAATATAAATTGTTTAAAATATAGATAGGTACATATATAAAAGTGAAATATAGGCATCCAGTTAATGTTACAAAATTTGAAAAATTAATAAAGATCAGCATGAAAATTTAACAATTAAATTTACACGCGTTGAGAGGAAGAAACTCAAAGTCAATAAGACGGAACAGGTGTAAAAAAATTGACGGAGGAAAAGCAGGATATTGACAGTGAATAATGAATCGATTTTGTGGCAATTAGATAAATACTACATCTCCTTTAAGGACACCTTATACATGACGGGGAGAGCCTATAATTCATCCCTATGTGGTTACTGTCGATTCCCCTGCAAAGTGATATTGAATTATCCCCATCTTCATTCAACTAATGATGCCATGAATAATGCATTGTTATTTTTACAGTTCATATTGGATTAATATTGTATCTGATGGGGTCCGGAAACCTCGTTATACAGACCAATCTTGCATTATTCATAATATCAAGTGCTATTTGAAAATATATAGCCGAAGACTCCGGCTGTGTTATCAATTAAATTATGATGATTGACCAAATTAAAATAATTCCCATTTACATAATACCATATTATTTTCTCAGAGCAACTAGTCGTAAATTTCCCTTATTTATTTTTGAAAAAGATTCAATCAGTTCAAGATAAATATCCCTTAATCTCTCTACTGTTATTAAATCTTAGCCATCTAATATTTCCACGAAATATAATGAAGCAATTAAGTATATGATGAAAAATTAGATTCATTTTTCAAATAACATATAGAGATATGAAACTCAAATAGAAGTAATTCATTAATTTGGAAAAATGAAATATGAGTCTTTCAATATAATTGTATAGGGAGAATGGATTGATGTAAACAAATACATAGCCGGAGCCATGTTATTTTGTGTTCTCTCCGATCTGAGTATAAACCTTTATGCGGAGATTACTGCAAGAGAATGGAGACGTGTTCTGATGGTGGATAATGTTGAGAGGCCATATGCCGAGAATCAAGTGACGGCAGTAAATAATACTACATGAAATAAAAGCATGCTTGAAAACGTCTTTGTAGAAGTTGTGCTTATGGAACGCGGCGAAACAGCGATGTGTGATGATGAATGGTGGTTGAAAATTGTCATTTGAATGACTTTAGTGGTTCTAGTTTTGTTCTAAGGACAAAATTAACATTTTTTTTTTCATGTGCATTTCATTTTCAATCTTCATACCTTCCATACTTTGTATTTCTCTAAATAAAATCAAATGAATTTGAAAAAATGAATCATATGGATGCTAAGACCGTTAAAAAGCTCATATTACAAATATAAAACGACTGAATTTTCAAAGGCCTTAAGAAACTACGTCTTACCAGAAGACTGACAAGTAAATTTCTATTCTCCTTGTCAAGCCATTTAATGTATTGATTTTGGTTAATTTTGTGTTCTAATTAAGAAAATGTCGTTAACTGCTGAAAATTACTTGACGCTTTCATGAATATTACAAATATTCTATAAAATATTTAAGTAGGCAATTTTGGATACATGACAAAAGTGAAATCTATCAATTTGTTGGTTTATATATCTAAATAGTTTCAAAAATTATTTGGTGAAATAACATAGAGTTACAACCTCATAACATTATTTAGGTGTCTATTTAATACATTGATGTCATTAAAAATAATGTTTCACTGTAGATAATACTTTAAAATATTTTGTTACAAATGGTCCATTCTATAAGTGTTTTAATGTTTAATGCCTGATAATTGAAAAGTGTTATATTGATATAGTTTATCAATTTGATTCAAGGTAGATGCTAAACATGTATTTTTAAATTTAAAACATTTTACCTCAAACTTATATTTTTAGATAACTACTGAAAAGCTTTTGGGTAATTATTAAATTTCAATGGTTGTGATTTGTATTTCGTTCTTTCATAGTAAGTATACCTACAAGAAAGAATATAAAAGAAATGCTCGTGCAGCACCGTAGATGCAAAGGAAGTGAAACTTCTTAAGAAATGAAGAATATGAGCATTTAGCGAAAAAGTCACAAAGAGAGTAGAATAATACAAAATTTGAATAACAAATATACTGCGTTCAATATATTTTGCACTATTTATTTTTTTATTGCTTAATATACGTCACTATTTCTTGTTCCACTCCTGAGTGTGATATATATGTAAGGTGGAGGTAAGATCGTAAACGGGGTAAAATCGTTAACGCCTTAAATCTATTCTAAAATCCATTACATTCTATAGACTAAGGAGTAGAAATCTGTACCTATTTGATTATAATGCAGTCATCAAACTATATTTCACTCGTTTAGAAGTAAGTTTTCTATTCTTATAACCAATGTTAATTCTCACTCATTTTGAAGTTCACTTGCAAGTTATAACTTACAAGATAAGTGCCATGATATTGCAACAAATCTTTTATCCTGAGCGATTATTTTTGGTAGGTATTAAGAAAAATGCTTAAAATTCACTTTAAATGAATATAAATTCTATTAATTGTTTCGAATATTTTGAGAGAATCACTACTCCGGTCTTGCCCCGAAAATATTAGTGCACGGGGCAAGTTCGAAGTATATGGCAAATTTGTATTAAAGGTACCTTACTACCTAACTACAAACAAACTATACTCAAAACTTCTTTATAAACCTATAACTTTGAAATTAAACAACCGATTTTAATCTAGTAAAAAGCATTTTATAAATGGTGAATGAAGAATTCTAATTTTGTCATATAACGTATGAACATTAATTTCAATGAGCTTTAAACGGCTGCTTACGATCTTGCCCCGTCATGGAGCAAAACTGGAGTAGCTTAGAATTTTTTTTGATTTTTCATAAAAGTTGTAATTTACAGTACAAGTTAATGTTTATGTCAATGCAAACTGAAAGAGTGTTAGTTACACTTTACGTTGATACCAACATAATGTTTAATATTTTTTGAAACATAGTTTTAAAAATAAATGGTAAAGTTGAACTTATCAAAAACCGCTCCAATCTTACCCCACTCCACCTTACATATGTAGTTTTTTTTTTTCTATCTTCTCTCTCGTGTAACAAAATGAAGCGTTCTTGACATTTCTCTCCCAATTTTCGTTCACTTCTTGATTATTAAACCGTCGCCTATGAATTTTTACTTAAAAAATAAGTGTAAAAACTAAAATAAGACTAAAGTTAAATTACGCACTAACAATTTCGCAATAAAAACGTATTTTTTTAAGAAGTAGGCAACTCATACGTTTTAATTAACGTACAGTAATCTTCAAAAGATAGTAATGATTGCACATCACCTTTCCTAAAGAATTTCTAGCTTAACAATACATGTATATAAGTCGCTTATCAAGCTTGGGATGAAAAACTTCTCAAGAGTATGGGATGTTTCAATTATCTAATTTCTTACTAATCAAGCATTAGTACAAGGTGGTTTGCAAACAGTGCTTTCTTCGGAGTATCACTATATTTAACTGTTAATACAACAATATTTTAGCTGTCTACAGAAGATTTTTTTGGTTCCAAATTTTAAGTGGACAACTTTTCTGAAGTTCGTTATATTTTTTGTAATCTTATTTTTTCATTTAAATTAATTAAAGGTTTAATATTTACAGTAAACGTTTCAGGGATGTGTTTTAACTGTCTGTATTTTCTACCTCTATAAAGGTCATCATATTGAAATAATATGGCGTCCTAAAGCCAATAACTAGTGGTCAATAAAGTGGCGTATAAATAATACGCTTATAAAGGTACTTCATTTGTAAAATTACGGTAAGTACTTAAGAAGATGATCGAGAACAGATGAACATATACATATATACTAAGAATATAAACCTTCATTTAGGAACTTCTCTAGTTGAGTGAAAACATATTATACAAAACACTGACAATTGGACTCAATGAACACTTAAATTTTCTCAGCTTTAAAGAAGATAGAACTTCCATTTTTTTAATTCGTATCTAAAGCTTTCCCTTAAACGTGATATACCTTAAATAATTTGGTCTTGAAAGATTCAAATATTACAAAATCATTTTAAGCTGTAATTTTTTAAAAACCAAATTTAATGCAAAAGTTTTGAAATAGCCCGACAAAAAATGTTTAGAAACGTGTAATGACAAAAGAAACAGTACATGCTTTGTTTTATTTTATCATTCAATAAAGTTTTGTCAATCACAGATCCCTTTCCCAATTCAGAGCTATATTACCAGACCTGATGTCAAGAAATCCCTAAGGATCTTCAAGTTTCTAAGAAATTTTAGAATCTACTTGTAAATAATGTAGATTTTAATTCTACTGTAGTTTAGTAAGTCTTTTATAAGACTGCTAATAGCTAAATAAAAAATAAAGCTTAGAATATCAAATTATACGTTTCAGTGTAGAAAATCTTTTATAAAACTACCAAAAGCAAAGAAATAAATTTTAAAATTACCATTGAAATTCTGTTATTTTAAAACTGGTTGTAGCAATATGAGTAAAACTGTTTATGAAACTAAGTTGAAATGCTTTCAAAAATAAAAACGAAAATGAGTGTAACGAAGCATAAAACTGGAAACAAAATCGATTCGCTTGCTTGTGAAGTTGCAGACAAGCTGTTAATTTCTATTATCAATCTGCAGATAAGTAAAATGTAATTGAATAAACGAAATGACAAATATTCATAAAAGCTATTGTGTACCGGTAGCGCCTATTGAAACTAAAATATTGAGTACTCTTGCCAAGCAATTATTAACCATGTGAAAATACGAGAAAAATTCTAATAAAATACGGCGGAGTGAATTCTTTTAGCGTACATATCAAGGGTAATACCAACTTCATTACCATATAAATGAGACTTGAAATAAGGTTGAATAGAAATATCCGCTGCTGTTTTATAATACTATGCAATCTAATAGATAATGAATAATTGAATAGTTTCCATCTAGTCAATTATATTTTATTTGTTACTTGAAAAAAAATGGTTCAATTAAGTATTTTTTAAGTGTAAGTTTAAAAATAAAAATTTCAGCTAAGGTGAATAAACGCAAACAATTTTCTCTGGATATATGCGGAAAGTTAAAATGTTTATTTCGAAGGGAAGGCCATAAAGATAAAGGGAAACGGAAGCAAAAATATATTATTTTTCTTTATCAAACGAATGTTTTTTAAGTTCATCTGATAAGCAAATAGGACTTATTTTCAGTATTCAAAATGTTGTTTGAGAATCAGTACAAATGACGAAACCCATCTTTCACCTTAAATATACGTACGTGGAAGAAAAGCTTCCTTACATTTTCGTTGGAAAAGACGGCAACGACAAATGTTGCGATCATATCACTATCGATCCTACCTGCTCCTGCTTTAACAATTCATCTAATCCTATTACAACTCTGTTGACAATTTGTTCTATTTTTGAACAAGATTTCTAACCGATATGTAAGCCTATAGAATTAAATGGAGTTCATGCCTATAAAGTTAGCCAAGTGAAATGCGATGGTCTCTAAATTTTGTTCATATATTTAACAAATCAATAGTGGTATTCTATTTGGTGGTGTATGTTCCTAAATTAAAAAAGTTTCTAATAACTGGTTTCCCATATAACCAATTAACTTATATTTTGTTTTTATATATTATTTATCAAGTTCAAGTAATTTGTTGTGTTTTAAGTCGCTTTAACATCTAAGGTCATATCACGAATGAATAAACAGAAAATGTATGTGTACTATTTTAATTTTAGGTTAAAAATCTTTTATCTAGAACTCAACAGGGGTCAAACCTAGTAGCACTGACGCAAGGGGCGGATATCAACTGATCTAAACGCTGCACCAATAAGTGGTGAAAGTTAAAGTTTTATTTCAGTTAATATAGCAGCATTCTATAGTCTTGTCTGCGTATAATAAAAAGCTTTAAGCTTTTTTTTTGGTGTTTTTATTAATTTTTGTTAATTTTTGTTGGTCAATTTAAATCCTAGGTCTATGATCTTAAGAACTGTTTGTTTTTACTTTATGCACATATCTACCCTTAGCTTTGTTTTGAGCATTTTTAAACAATATTTGCTTGAGACCTGCTTGCAACATTACATACGAGTATATTACTGTGTGGCGACTAAAAGTGGAATTCGAACATGCAGTGATACCTCTTGCAACTGCCCTGACGAAACGACTTTATATACCTTAAGCAATTTAAAACGTTAGGGGCCAGTGCTGGCCAATATTTTTGTATATAATATGTGTAATTAATGTGGGTAACCACTCCCACCTCACATTATGGTGACCTCGAATTGCAGCACGCAACGCAGCAGCGAGGAACGGAAATTCTGCCTAAACCTGCAAATTTTGCCTCATATTTTGGACGCCATACAGTTGCCACATACATCGGACCCCCTCACGAAGGACTAAACTATGGAGTAGCGGCATCCTAGGCTTCGGTTGTACTACTTCATACCCGTCCCACGTTGTCTTAGGACTCGAGCCACAGTAATCGTGACCAAGTCACTAGGAGGGGAGTGATGTGGCGATTAGAAGTGTAATTCGAACATGCAGTGATACCTCTCGCAACTGCCCTGACAAAACTACGTTATATGCCTTAAGCAACTCAAATTGTTCGGGACCAGTGCTGGCCAATGTAATTGTATATATGATGGATAAATATATGTGGGTTACCACTCCCACCACACAACTGTTTCATAATCGTAAAATATAGAACCAAAAGTTAATGTGGTACTCAAATTAACCCCTACAGAAACTGTAACAGATTATCTGGAACGCTATTTTAACGTTCATGTACGGTTTGTCTGTTATCTGGAACAAAGCTTTAGTAGTACAGATGGTTCAAACTTGAACTATATTTTTAAAGAAAGTTGTATATATTTAACCGGGATCATGAGAGACAACCAAAAAAAATTTTACAGTAGAAATTTTTGTGTAAGAACACAAATTCTTATACAGTCAAGACATTGACAATACACTTTTTATGAGTTTTTTCAATAATAAAAAAGGATAAAATGGGTCTCTTTTGTTTTCATTATAAGCTTTAATACATCTTTAGATTAAAAAAAATCAAATACCTTAATATAAGCATGATAACAAAATCAAAGAACTGTTTGAGTTGTGTTAAAGATTATTTTGGAATTCAATATTGAAAGCAAAAAAATGTCACTTGAAAAGTTTTAAGCTATCCGAATGTGAACATTTAAGAAAGCCTCATCCTCACTTTTCGGCACAAACGATATGCTGAAAACATAGACGGATGGTTGTGTTCTACATCCATATATTGCGTTTTCAAAGAGAACTTGCACGATACTACTTCCCTATAGCCTTTGCTGCTCGCGGATTCTTTGATATTATCTTTAAACTTTTGTATTTGTAGCATGCAATCATCTAACGAATACGAAACTTTTCTTCTCGAAAGGACGAGAAAATCTGGTTAACTTTAATAAATATTCCAAGTAATATTACCAAATGATTCGAGAGCAAAAAATTCCTCCAGCATTTTAATTATAAATTCCTCTATTATTTTCATAAACGTTATGAAAAACGCAAATGGAAGTAAAAAAAAAGCTTTAAACTTATCTATTTAAATTTCAAAAACCATTTAACAAACTCACGTTTTACAATATATTCAAATTGTGTGTAATATCAAAAGTTAATTACTGTGAACAGTAAGGAATATCTTATCACGTTTTATATAATTCAGAAGCAACAAAACATACAAGTTGGAAGTATGTAGAAAGGAACGTTTTGCCAATTGTCTCTCCTGTGTACGTATAGTATGTTTTACGAACATTTGAATTGTAGAAAGCGTGACATTATAACGTGAAAGTTTTTAAGCAAAAAGATTTTAACTTGAAAGTGCCATTATAGCATGAAAGTTTTATGAAAAAGAACTTGTATTCAACTTTGCCTTAATCAATGGAAACTAATTACAAATTATCGAATTTGTCGTTGAGGAAAAATTGAGATCATAAATCATATCGAGTACATTTGAAATATGAAAATAGATAATTTGAAGCACAACTTGAGAATTTCTTATAAAAGCAATTAACTCTTGTTGTTCAATAATAATTTATGCTTATAATTATTTTTTTAATTTTTAAAGTAAATCTGAACAAATTTAAGTTTCGAAAATAAAATAGAAAAATCGATGCATATATGTTAAAGAAACATTCGCAGAATAAAAGAAGTCTTAAAAGCAAGAGAGTTTAAGTGGTGTATACACCATATATACTATATACCATGTTATATGGCCTTAACTTATTACAGACAATAAACAATGCAATATACTATAAACATAAAATGCAACCTACTATCATTTTATTTATTTCATAAATATTTTTAAATACAAGAATGTATCAAGACAATGTAGAGACCAAAAAGAAAATATTATGCCCCGAAATAAGAAGTCGCAGAAGCAAGAAAACGAAAAACTTCTTGTTAAGTAGCTCGGCTAAAAACGTTCAAAACCACAAAAATATTTCTCTCTGTTAACAATTTAGTATTCCAAGTAGAAATCCTGTAATAATTACTCCCTTTTTCATTTCCGTTTCTTCCCCACATCTTTCTGAAAATACCACTGACTTCAAAGCATAAATAAAATTGACGTTCTTTCTTTCTTATATGAATCGAGTCTTCCATTTTATCAAAAATATAGAATACAAACATATGGAAAAAAATAGGTTAATACCAAAGGATTTGCCAATGGATGCGATATCAAATAGTGACCTCAATTCTATTGCATAATTTTTCTTTAAAACGAACGTATCTAAAATTTTTATTTAACATTAAAAAAATAAACTTAAAGCTGATCTTAAATTAATAAGCTTTATGTAATCTTTCCCTGTATATACATGAATTTGTGAGCACATTTTTTTATGAACGTTATGTTTCAATTTTCCAACTTTTCCATTGAACGTTCTTAAAAACATTCTTTTGCATAGTGCATTTTCAAGTCAAATAAATCATTTTAAATAAGAACTTTTTCCCGGTGGAAAAAATCAAACTTCATTCTTCGATATGTTTTTTTTTTCTTTGAAAAATTTGTTTCGTATATTTATTGTGCTAGGAAATTTTCTATTCCCTATAGAAAGTGCATGAAGGCGCATAAAACAAACTTCAAAATTAAAAGTGACGTTATTCTTATTAAATAATGGAATTTTAAAACAAATTATAAAATGGAAAACTAATAAAAAGTACTAGCATAAGTAATATGATTTTGTCTCAGCTTTAGTAACGAATAAGTAATGAAGAAAATAAATATGATAGATGAATATGGTAAATATAAATGTTCAAGAAATATTATAGACAATTTGAGCAGAAAAAATCGATAAACTCGCTTTTTATCATGAATGATGTTAAAATTTAATTTAATAGCCTTCTATTTTTGTCTTCGAAATTTTAGGAATGCACTTCGTTTCTTCACGAGCTGTAGCTTCATACATTTTTAATTTTATGTCTGTCATTTTTCCAGTTTAGATGCTTTGGACATTTTTTGTCGTTACTCTCCCCAATGTCAGGGGTGCAGGTTTAATGTTGGGAATAAGCTTTTATTTCAAAACAACATACAATGAAAGATTGAAACAAACACTGTATGGGAAGTACTCGATGAGGGAACTTTGGGAATCCCAAGAGATCAAAAACCTTCATAAAGTTGAAACATAAAAGTTCCAAAATGTAGGATACATTAAGGGCACAGAAAGGTAATGTTATAGTGAAGTAAATTAAAGTAAGATATTCTCTTAAATCTAAATATGTATTTGGTGACTCTTTTATATTCTAATTTAAATTTTGAAGACGTTAGTATAAATTATAGCTAAACGTCTTCGAAAAATTTTTTGTCTACGAATTTCTAGGAACATGTTTAACTTTATCACACATTTTATTGGATAGTAAAAGAAATTTTATTTTAAAGCAAGCTTGACGTTTAACGGAAAACATTTTCATAAAATTAGAAGTTTCAAATTCATTTTAATTTGGAAGCAATTAAATAAATTGCATGTTACAAATTTGACAAACGAACAAAAAAAATCCATAAAGCACAATGAATCAGTGTTTTATTAATTATGAAAACGCAATGCATTATTTTTCAATGTTCATTACTGTAAAGGTACAAATACAATTTAGTTCACATTTTTGACAAAGCAATTAAATTCACCAACTCTTTTTGAAAGTACCTACCAAATAAAACATCAACACCCAACCTCGTGAAACAATGTTGTCCCAATGAATAATTAGGTCTATCACATTTCCAATATCAACAAGCAAACCATGTCCTCTTAACTCGTTTATTTTCGATTGGCATCAACAATTGTTGTATCCCTTCATGTACGACATTATAGAGAAGCGTAAAGCGTAACTAATTGTATCAGTTATCTTACACTTCCTACGATCTAATAATACACTCAATCATAGTAAGTTTCTATCTCGCACATTTTTTCTTCGATCTTTTTTCCACGTTTCTGTTGGAAATGTTTACGGTGGTTTTTGCCGTTTTCAGAGAAAATAATGCTCTGTCTCTCTCACACGGTGAAAGCCACTGATTTGAACTCAACTAAAAATTGATTTTAAAACTCTTTTGAGATCCAATTTATTCAATCTCTATTAAATTAAATACTAGTCGGTAGACGCTTGATTTTGTATCTTTCAGGTAGAATGATATAATAAAATATAATTTAAAAATAAATTGAAGCAGTTTTATTCCTTTCAAACAATCACAATGGTGTTTTATAGTTCAGTCAAGATACCATAAATAAAAAGTGTCTTGAAATAAAATCAAGTAAAATTAATATTTGTATTTATTATTTTTTTAAGTCTTAAAATAAAGTTTAAGTTCTCAAGATTGTAGTTTAAAGTGAAAAAATGAATCTCTTAAATAAGTTTCGATTTCTAAGCGAATTACAGGAGGTTACTTGCCCGCTTTATTGTGTGTTAAAAAACTTCTTTTGATATATTATAATTGAACTTTACTAATACTATAATGTATACAAAGTAATATGTAAATAGGTATCAAAAAAATATATGAAAATATTTTTGTCAAATCTATGAAGACTAAAAATTACAAAAAATTTACAACTAAGTTATTCCAAATTTCAAATTAATTAAAAAAGTCCTATTTGTTTACGAATGCAATGTGGCAGAAGTAGCTAGAAAGCTCATATAATACTAGCGCGTAATATTCATTTACCAAACTTATGTAATGTAAAATGGGACGCGATTGCAAGTAAAAACTTACTATATTTTCTTGATTGAGGTGTTTTATTAGTTTGAGAAGTAATGGAAATAGTTAAAATTTCAAAAATTCAACGGATTTTATCAGATTTACTTTTAAATTTTAAGCGTGCTCAATTTCCAGTTAGACTCTGTTTCAGTAGAACTATCAATAAAGCATAAGGCCAGATCCTTAATGTAGCTAAGACTGAAGTAAGTAGAGAATGAGTTTCTCATCGGCATTGTCCCTAGTAACATTCAAGAAATATCAGTTTGTATTGAGAAATGATAAGAAAACAGCGAATGTTGATTATAAATAAATTCTGTAATAATAAAAAAGCGTTGTCGTGCGAAGCTGGAAAGGTTAATTTATAAAGATGTCAGAAGTTATTATAATTAATAACATAGATCGTTAAGCTTTCTTAATTATAGTTTTTTTTTCAATTATTAAAGCTACTACCATTATTATGGAGAACTGCATGGAGATTTATACAGGGTTTATGCAGGTCATTTTTTCAACCAATTAAATCAAAACTATTACCATGTCGTCAATATAATAAAAATTCATTAGGATTTCCGCAAAGGTGTCCTCATTCACTTTTAATAATATTGTCATGTAAATTTTTAGAATTTATTTTAAGAATGTATGTCTTATATATTAAGTAAATAGAAGAAGACTTCATGGAGAATATTTAAATGAAAAACAATGAAAATAGAACATCATATTACGAAGTAATAAATCTTATATAATTCTTTGAGTATCTCAAGAGTTGTTACCTGATTAACTCACAAATCAACAAAATACTGTAGAAAAACTATTTTTAGTAAATTATTGTCAAAAAAAACCTGTCTATGCTCATGAAAACCTCCCCTAGCTTTCATTACTAGCAAGGCTATACTCTTGCGCTATTAACTCGACTAACGTTAATATTATTTTCGTTTAGCATCCCCTAGTGGTTAACGGACATTTCTTTCCCCTAATTTCAGCAAACGCATATAGGTAATATAATTTAATTTGATAATAGCACTGCATTTCCATAATTTTATATTAAACGAATGAAAGAAGTCGCATAAAGAAAAAAAATGGTTTTACGCTTATTTTATCTTCAAGCTATTAGATATTTGAACAAAATTTTATTTGTTTTTCCATTCAGAAAAATATTTTGTTATTTTATAATTTGAAGCTTTTGTATTATATTTTAAATTTATTTTATATTTGTTTTATAATTTCATTATTAATATTGACATTTACTAAAAAATTGAATTTGAAATTAACTTTGAATATATTTTATTTTATGTTATAAATATTGTAATTTGTTTAAAAATACGCAGATGAAAAAAAAACATTTTCACAACATAAAAACCATTAAAAAATCGAACTTCAAAATATAAAGTAACATTGATAATTTACAAGCTTATAATATTTATAAAAAAGCTTTTATTTCAATCAGAAATGAATTCAGATCGTTGGAGAATCGTTTTTATGTATCTTATTGAACGTTTATTGAATTCACCAATTTAAAAAATTGATATTCTAAGTGATATTGTTCTTCATGCGAGCAAATCGTTTATATCTTGCATATTGATTATCAATTCTAGCTTACTTATGAGTCAATAATATCCGACAATAATCCTAAAATTTAACCTAATGGCGCAGAGCAGATGCAATAAAAATAAGGGTGTGAACAATACAATGCGACTTAATACCCCTGGATATGTAATACAAGAACCAAAATTTAATATGTGATGTTCGTCTCCCACATCAGTCACCCTACTGTATTGATGACGACATAAACATATGGAAGGTATAGTCTGCTTGCAAGGGTGTGGCTAATACTGCTATTAGTATGAAATCAAAAAGTGTTGTTCGAGTGGATACCCCTTAGGTTTATTTTCTGTTTAATAAGGACGTTTGGGGTCCAGCAAGAGATACTGGGAGAGGAAAGCGGAACATTTCTCGCAGCTTCAACTGCACCGGCTGTATGTGACATTTTGACTATAGAAATAAAACCATCCATTGTTTTAATAACTTCATCTCAGAAGAAATATCAAGCCCGAAAAATTTACTACACCAATAAGAAATTCGTGATCATTATTTTTTATGAATTATATCACATCAAATAAAAATGATAATAAAATTGATATTTTATTTCAGTTCTCTGTAATTAGTAACATTCTAATAATTACATACATTTTAGTGAAACTATTTAGCACTATGAGTATCATTAAATTTCAATTCAAGTCCTTGAAAGAAGGTGTTCACCTATTTTTTGACGAAGATAATGTTTTATTATTTTTCCAGTAAATACAACATCAGGATTCTGTTAAGTTCATCAGAATGACGTAAAATCATTATCAAAATTTTTGGATCAGAAGTCCATTTTTTCAGAGTTGCAAAAATGTGAGTAGACCAATTTATAAAAAAAATTATAGTAGGATGAAACCTATTAGAAAAGGAAGAGAATATTATAAAAATGAAGGGGAAAATAAATTACATAAATTATTATATTATAATTACATTATATAAATTCAATCGAAAATTCTCACGTCAAAACATCTTATTTTTTTAAAAAATCTGTGAGATGATGTGAGATGTGAGATCTGTGATCTTTTTGTTTGTTGAAACCTCTACTTGGTTGCCAAAATGGTGCAAAAAATATATACATAACAATGTTAAATTTTTCCAAAAAATGCAATAACTAAAGTGTAAATTTTTAAAAATTGCTTAAAATTGTATTTGTACAATTGTATGTTAATATGTACAATTTTGAACAATTTATTACAATTGACACTTTAATTATTGCATTTTCTGAGAACATTTAACATTGCAATGTATATATTTTTTGCATCATCAAAAAGTAGAGGTTTCGACAAATAAAAAGCTCAACGACTTTTTAAAAAAATCAGATGTTTTGATATGAGAATTTACGATTGAAAATTAGGGTGCTTTTTTGATATTGTCATTATAAGGTGAAAAAATAAATACTTTAAATCAAAAAAATTATACTGTGTTTGGGATATAAAAAAGTAAATTTTCACCAAATGTCATGAGAATTTTTTTTTTGCAATAAAAAGCCAAAATCTTGGATATTGAAATTTTTCACATAAATTTTGAGGTTATGTGAAAAAGGTGTATGCACAAAAAGTGTAGATCTACTTATTATCTACAACGTTGCCATTTAACTTTTTTCATAGGACTTGTGGTTTTGTCAAAAATCGATATAAACCGTTTCTACCCTTAAAAAAAACCCTTTTCCACTTCTCCACCTCAGATCGACCTAAATTTATTTTTCCTTTCATTTTTATTATATTCTCTTCCTTTTTCAATGGGTTTCATCCTACTATAATTTTTTTCTTGTTCAAAAATTATTTTCTCTAGTCTAGAGGTAATACGTACTTCTGCCAAGGGATTCAATTTATTTTTAAATCAGACTTAAAATATTTTAGAACCATAATGAGAGTTTTCGATTTTATGATTAAAAGAATATAAAAGCTCTTTTTAGCAAAGTAAGAAAATATTTTTATAGTATAAGATACGCTATCTGATATCTCCATTTAATTGTAGTATATAAATAATTACCTTATTTGTAATTTAAATGTGTAGCAAAAACTCAAAGTACGTGGTCATTAATTTGTAAATACCTTAATAAAAATTTTCTCTCACGTATGTCAACATATTATATAATGAATCATATTTGTGATTCGATGCTTAATGTAAACGTACACAATGACGCTTCTATGCAATTCGTATTGGTTAGAATTTTGTATCCGCGAAAAAGTCAAACACGCGATAAGTTGCTAGCACGCGATGAATTGCAACATGTTGCAATAACGTGTGCGATTTTCTTGCGTGATCAATCGTCATGAAGTTCTGTGTCAGCTCTCCCAATTTTAACTGTTTCCTCGAAGTGTATTTCAATTGATTTTACAATCTTTTATGGTAGAATTCAAAGACTTTTCAAAGAGCGTTTCTTATAAAAACGGAAGAAAAATATTAGTCTTTAACGACCGTTTCAAAGCTTACAATCAGCCATCAGAAAATAAATAAATATGAATTATTCAAGTCATTGGTATATTCAAATAAAAGTTATTCCACGGTATTATATTAATTTCAGCATGTAATTGAGTTATAAGCTTGTTATAAAGTTGATACAGTAATTTCTATTAAAATGTTCGTTCCTTTGATAAAACTTGTACAATATTTAAGGAAAAAAAAAGAATCTTAAAATATTTAGCTTGGTAATAAAACAAAAAATATACTGTCACAAAAAAGCACCCTTACACGAACAACGCGGCGAGACATAAAATAAAACCAAATCCCGGTTACTTCAAAGGAAAATGGTTTGCAGAATTATAACTTTGAAAGTGCGTCCTCACAAATAACTTATGTCTAGTTTTACTGGCACAATATATCTGTGTTGTAAATGGACGGCTTAAAAAGACATTAATTCCAAAGGCAATAAGAAAAAACTTAATTCTTAAAGGGGGTATAGCATGGCTGTGCCGTAAATAATGTCTCGTGAAATAAAAAGAGTGTACATTGCATGTGACAGTAAACATAGCTCACTCCTATTTTACGACTTGGCTAAAATGAATCCGAGCCCTATTAAAAATATGGATTTAATTGATCACTTTTTATATCAACCTACTTTAATTGTGAGGCTTTGCCACAAGTTTATTTTATAGGTGGTGCGACAGTTAAAAATTTGCAGGATGCCTTTTTTAAACTCAATTCATAAATTTTCTTAGGATATATCCGCGTGAAAAAACCTACATATAAATCGTTTCGTGTGAGGGGTTTTAAATTAAACTTAAATTCACGAAATACGATGGGATATAAAAAGATTTTTTTTCATCATTGATACATTTTTATGACCAAAAAAGTTCGTTCCTTATTTGGTACAATTATTGTCTCTTCAAATGATAAATAGTATTTTTCTATTTCAAATTAAAATGAGGCCATATTCAGCTAAACTTTTCAATTTTACCGATTTAAAAGTCTAATGACACGACAAATACTATAAAAAAAAACTTTACATTATTTCTAACTGTGATCATAAGTATTACGTTGAAAATATTTTATTAAAATGTATTTTAAATCGCGTGGTTATTTCTCGTCGCGTCGTTTTAAAAAATAACCCTTCTTTATTACATAATTATTTGTATCGAACAACTTGTAAATGTTACATGAAATATTGTGAAACATGTACTCTATGCTTCTAATCGCTTCATCTTTCAGTAAAAAAAATTCTAATTCCAGAAAAAAGATAGGTATCGATTTCGAAAAGGGTTTTTCCTGAGTTGTATTTGAAATGCTTCGTCATTTTATAATAAAATAAGCTGTGTCAATTCTCACAATGATAACAATCTTTTCAAACGCATAGAAAATACGATAACGAACCCTTTTTTAATTAAAAACAGCTTTCAATCATTTTTTCAAAACAATACAATGATTTCTTGTTGGATTTTTAATGTATATAAAAATTCTTTGAACTTTAAATCAATATTTAAAAGTACATATTTAACGTGTGAAAAACAAAGGTACTTCAACTTTTTTTGACGTGATAACGTTTTATAAATTGATGAACACCGGCAGCCTGTATGAAAAAGTGTCACGTTCCATTTGAGACTGTGCGTACAAGCGAGAACGCGATACAAGCGATAGAGAGGCACGGTAGATTTCTGTTACTGGAACGCCGTCACGTGAGCTTCTTTGAGAACTTCTACAATAAGCAAGCTATGCCTCCTCTTCAATAATTTTTTAATCCTAGACAACGTGTTTTATGTTTTTTTCTACAATTTACTTAATAAGATTTAATTAATTTCCTTCATAATTTGCAGTCTGATTTCATTATGAAAAAATTCTTAATTTTCAATTAACTCCTTCTTTATATTATACAAAATAATGATAATTAAGTGATAATAATTCAATATAATTCATAAAAGTATGCAATTTTCCATCAATGTTTCTTTATGACGTTATCACGTAAAACTATCGTCCGTAAACCGACTTTACAGACAACCAATTTTTTGTAATGTGAGTATTTTTATATTTTATCTAAAATTATTTTGTCCTAAGTTTTGCCAAAGAACAGTTTATTGTACTTTTTAGTTACTATATAAAATATTTTTAAAAAATGGGCATTACTACTAATATTAAAATCAAGTTTTTAAAGTGAAACTTCTAAGACGATGGTTCCATAATCGATAAGTGGACGAGAATTGAAAGTAAAATTTCAAAGATGCTTCATTTCGTTACAGAAGAGAGAAAAAATATATGATGTATAGAGAAAGAGAAAGATATTGTATATTCCGACGTTTGGAAGTGAAGCAAAAAAGAGTGTTTTATATATACAGCGATAAAATTGATGGCAATGTAAATATTCAATACTATACTAAATATTTTTTATGTAAATATATATTGCAATGTTCTCTTTTTCTTTTATTATATTTTCCCTCCCTGTCTGTCATACTATAAATTAATTTATTTTATAATACTGTAAATTCTATCATTATCTAAAATACAATCATACTTAAATAATACTGATATAAATCTCCCATATTTCTTATTTTCTAAGAAGTTTCACTTCTATCACGTGTTAACATGTGTACGCTGTACAGTGCTACAAGAATAAAATTTACCAGAACCCAAAGCTGTGGTATACATTCAAATATTACTCAAAAATCATTTTTTTTTATTTTTAAAAAAAATTTTCAGTTTTGGTTTTAATTTTTTAACTATCAAGAAGTAAATGAAGTTTCCAAGTTTTCAATATTATTGCAAAAAGACCATGCCCGGTCTAAACAAGTGACAAAATGTCTTAAATATGAGCAAACTTTTCGAGTACCTCGAAAATCTTTTCCCCAGCAGGATAATTTCAGTTGAAAAGTATTTCAGTAATTTTGAACTTTGGGCTACTTTTCCGTAATGAAAACTTTCATTTCAAAGATTGAAAACTTTTTCCAGCATCGAAATTTATTATTAATTCTCGTCATCCACGTAAAATTTGTTAAATATTCCCAACTTCCAGCGTCGCAATCTCGAATTTTTCCCAAAAACTTTCCAAGACATTTGAAAATGTCAATTTGAAAAATTCATAATATAATTTTGAAGAAGTAATATTTTTGATTGGTCTTTTTATCGAAAATGAGTTTCGCTGATTGCAACGAGGAGATAGAAAATCAATTATTATTATGATGATGATAACAAAAGAATTGAGTATGGTTCTGGCTTAATGGTCTTTACTATCTAGATCGAGCCGCTACTTCAATTATCTAAAACAATCAGTAATGACGTGGCACGCTATTGTTAAACACGGAATCAATTTGACGACTTTAGTACATATACAGCTTTTTGTGCAACACATTACAAGACGTTACATATAATTCATAATGTTTTCAACGCTATTTCTACAACATCCACTAATGCCTTGCTTGGTTTTAGACATCTCATAATTACGAAACGTGCATACAAAAAGAGAATTACTTTATGAAGTATTTAAAAATCGCATTTCAATTTCCAAAACAAAAAAAAAACAAATTAATTTATTTCATGAGAGCTTTGAATGCAAAACCACACCCAAAAAACGAAAATAAATTTAAAAGCACAACATCAAAACCAATCACAACAATTTTTAATTTATCAACAATTCATCAAAATCATTTTTTTAATATATAATTATTTTAACATTAAAGCAATATTATTATAGATTAAAATATGAACACATTGCAAATAAATCTATACAAACCACATGCATTTCCACATCAATCATATTAATTCATTTTTCAATGCAGAATTCAAATAAAGGTATTTACTACCGAATATGTAAAATAGCAGCTCATACAATTCATGTTTGGGGAAATAATTCGAGAATCATTCGACCGATTTTGGTAAAACTTTAATTATTAAATAGCTTATCCTTTAGTTTAATAGAAGCTTACGGGGCAAATAACAGTATACTATTAAAGTTGGAATGTAATACGAATCGAATATACGTTTTGTCGAAATTGTAATTATGTTTAATATAACCGCAGTTATAACCACAACATTTTTGGGTTTATTCTAATAGTAGCTAGATTTAGCTGGAATTGTCCGTTTAAAGCTTCTTAAAACCTTTTTCAACAATAAATTTATTTATAACATATCAACGAAGCGACCTTGTTTTTGGGAAATGTTAAGTGCTTTCTTTTCTATATTTTTTTTTAAACCAACCACAAAGAGTCAATTTTTACATAGTCCGCAGTTTGTTTTAATAAAATTACATTTTACAAGTTTTATACTAATTAGTAGTTCAATACTTACAACTTATTACAACGAAAATGTTTTTTGAAAGCTTTGGACGTTTAACATACCTGAAACAAAAACAAAAAAATGTTAAAAATAATAACAATTAATTGAATTGTTTGGTGCTTAATTAAAGCAAATAGAAAATGTTGGAAATTATAGAATCATACCAAAACTATTTCAGTCTAAGAAATCTGTTTTTATAGGTTTCTTATTGATTTTTGCCTCAGTGGTAAATGGCTATGACAAAACTGAAAGGGCTAAAATATTTGCTACGACGCATCACAGAACTGTCTTTTAGATGAAACCCGCTGTTGGTTATAAGAACTTTAATAAAACTCATGATTGGTTAATATAAAAAGTTGGGTAAAATTTTCTATAATATTCACCGATAACCCTCGGTAGTAGGCGTAAATGGAGTTATAATTTTATTTAAAACTAGCTGATACCCGCGACGTCGTCTGCGTAGGTTATTATACGAATCCGCAATTACGTCAGGTGTATAGTTAATTAGTAATTCAATTTTTAAACTATTCATGTAATAAGATCCAACGGCAGTTGATGACGTCATAGTACACAATACATGTATACAAAGTTAAAAATAACTATTTATTAAAAATATTACAAAAATTTGATCACTTATTTGCGTAATGAAAAGAGCAGATACATTACTTAAAAAAAAGAAAAACAAAAATTTAAATTGAAAATTATTTTTGGTTTTATAGCAATTTTATTTCTTAAGATTTAAATTTTTTTAAGGATTTAATTATTAGTTAACTATTAACTAATCACCTGAAGCAATTGCGGATGCTGAGGGAGCAATTTTTTGGCATATAGGTAGTTTACTTAAAAAAAATGTTTCTCGCTAACTTAGGTAACTCTTACTGGTTAAAAAATACATGCAGTAATAAAAGGGAGGGTTCAAATTTAATTTGATTGTTATAACGGTTGTAACTTTTAAATATATTTTGAATCTGTATTTACAGTAAAACATAAAAAATGCTAAAAGAGAATTTAAAAAAAAGCTACCAAAAATAATTTAATAATTGCTAAACAAAAAGAAAATAGAATTCAAAAAATCTTTATTAATCTGAAATATGAAATAATTAGTAGGCAGTGGAAGAAGACACACAACCTTTGTCCAACCTATGTGCATTACATCATTTTCCCCTCTCTATCAAACCGACGAAAATTTCACCGCTTCACGCGTTTTGCTTGTAAAAATCACATTTTTTAAAACTTTAATTACTTTGTTTTTAATTTAGATATCGTGATAATTCTTTTTTAGATAAGGACTAAGTATATAAGAAGTGAAACAAAAAAAAATTGATCGAAATCTATTCAGCTTTTGTCTTAGTAATTTTTGAGTTAAAAGCGAACATTGGAAAACAGCTATCATTTTATTTATATAGATTGATAGATTAACTTCAACCCTCTTCCCCATAACAATATTTTTTGAATTCTCTTAGAAAAAAAAATAAAGCTTGCAAACTTTGATGAATCTAATAACCGTCAGAAGTTTAAAGAAAATCTTAGAAGTCGTTTTCGAAAAAAACTCAAAAAACTCAAAAAAAAAAACACATATAATAAAATGGGGCTTCCTCCTAGCCGATGTCAAAAAGCTTCACTGCATAACTATAAAAAATATTAAAGGAAAATTTAACTTTGTAATGAAGGTATTTTCTTTTAATATTATCTCTTAAATTGTTGAGAAAAACGAATAGATAACAGAATCTATGAAAAACAAAACAGATACAAAACTGTAGAAATCGATGCGCAGATTAATTTTGTCTGTAAAAAAAAATTATTTAAAAAGAAAATGATTTGCAGCTTTCTTAAGAGCTGCATATTACTAACTTTCAGCGTTCAATTAATTAATGTTGTTGAATTTTGATTACAGGTTTCGGAAGATTATGCTTTACGATGAATCAGAAACTAAAACTTAAGTTATTTTACCTTCAAACTTTGTACTGAAATATTTCTGTTTGACTTCATTAGGTGAGATATTAAATTCAAAGAACAGTCAACAAAGTTATAACATACTAAGTTATGAAGAAATGGTGTCAGTTGGCTAACGATAACAATGTTAAAAAATTAACCCAATTTCCCTGTAGTACACATACTACACATATACTAACATTAGAAATATGGTTTTAGTTTTGGTTTAGTTTGGTTCTTATTAGGGGTTCACTATTTGACTTCATTTTTATTTTAAATATTAGGTCTAATGTAAGTAATGTTGTAGTTACAAGTAGCTCAATTCATCGAAATCCGGATACTTCACTTGTTGAATCCCTTGTTTTAATTAATCAAAAAGAAATCAAGCGGGACATTTATATTTTGTGCATTTTGAGAGTCGCTTTGGTAATAGGCTATAACACCCAATTTAAAAGTCTAGATTTGTTCTGCTTACTTCGAAAAAGTTATTTTCAAGCTATTTCATGAGTTTGAACACAAAGAACACAAATATAAAAAAAATAAAAGTATTTCAAATTTACAATGTAACTCATTTAAATTAAATGAACAAATCCTTTAGGATCAGTTTTAAATTTACACATCGATTGAAACAAAAAATGGAATTGTCTCATTCGTAAGATTTTCAAGCTTCAACGATTCCAAAAACGAACCCATTTCACTTACAAAACGAATTTATTCTGTAAGAGTACTTTAATTCTCGTTCGATTATACGATAAGACGCTGAAATTGTCAGTTTTAATTGATCCCGTCTATTCAAGGATGAGTTATGATTCGTTCTAATCGTTTTTGTTATCGAGTAATGAAAGCAATACTAGAGCTCCCACATAAAAGCCTCAACAACGAAAAAAATCGAGTCGACATTAAATTTAATTTGACAAAAATGTCTGGCTCATCACCAGAAATTAAATTAAAAACTTGTTTTTTAATAACGAATATTGATTATGCTATAAGAATAACGATTAAAATGAGAAAAGTGTTCGGGAAAGGAAAAAGGGACATAAACTTCATTAATAACAACGTTAATATATTTGTCCGAAATTTCCGTTCATAAAAAAATTTTAATAACTATATCGCACGAATTTGATAATTTAGTACAATTTATCTTGCCGAATAACTTAATGCCGGAATCATATTAAAATATTTACAACGTATTACTAGAGTCGAAGTATATTTCACATAATAGACGGAAATGAAATATAGATCGGTGGCGTCGAGTGTCGTCAGTCGCGTTCATTAAAACATCAGTAATGGTTGCATGTCGTTATATTATGCTTTTGTTATGGAGCTTTCGATTATATTATTCGATAAATGTTTCTCTTGATTCCAATCAATTTTTCGTGTGAAACATTAATTACTAAGTAAATTTAGTGAACTTTTTGCATAACGCACAAATCAATATAACTCGAAGCGTTTTCCACTCGAGGCTTTAAGGCTTTCAACTACACGGTTTCCGTACAAAAGTGAAATGATCCCGCACAGATTTAATCAAACATTATAAAACGTTTCTTAAATTTTCCAATTTTACAATTGTCGGAATTTTATCTAACGCTTGCCTGCGGCGAAATGCAATAAAATTAAATTCAGATATTATAATCGTATTCAATCTAGAGACGTCTTCTCTTTAAGCTCAACTAGAATTATCATTCTGGGTATTTACAATATAAAATGTAATTTGAAATACCCTGCAAGCGGTATTATAATGTAATATATTCTGTATGTTTTTGCGGTGGTTTGAGATTTAATTTTTAGCTCCTCTGAATCCCAAGACGGAGATGAGATGTTAATAAAATTCCATCCTCATTAAGTTTTTACTGGAATACAAACGATATGAATTAAGTCATCGCTCATATATTTGTGTGCGTTCTTCTTTAAGCTTGTATAGATTGGTATTTTCTTTTCCAATGTGTTAGTGTTTTAGTTCAATTGAACTTCTCTTAATTGATAGGTGAAATAGAAATTAACTCATTGCTATTTATAAAAGAAATTCTAGGAATAATAATAACTTTTGAGGAAAGAAATATACCTTTCATTAAAATAAAACATTAACATATTCCATATTTAAGGCCAGATATTTAAGGTTTATTCGATAAATAATTACCAGTTTGCACTTTTGTTTACAACAAAAGGTTTTCTATACTGGGTGCGAGGGAATTATGTCGAGAAGTTTAAATCGTATGCGATTTTATTCCGAAAAATAATCTAACGTTATTTTTCTATATACACAGCTATCTTGACTCTATTTATATACGATTTTATTCGTGTTCATTGGTCAGTAGCAGTCAAGGGGCAACGGGTGCTCACTTTGACTTGCTCTGACGTCACTGATATGTTCTTTCTCTGTTCTTTCTGACACTTGACAGAAGCTATTAGCTTTGTTGGTTCGTATATTATGGTTCTTATTATATAGTTCTTTTACAAAACAGTAAGTCGTATCAATGTTTTATTTAACCAATTGATCCTTGGTTTCTTACTTTAAATGTAATTTAATCAATTATTTTAGCCATTAATGATGCCAAATAGAAAACAAAGGATATGATGTGCTGTATTATGCACTAATTATGTTAACATGCCCGGAAGAAATGACCTATCATTTTTAGGTTTCCTAAAGACTTTGTCTGTGCTAAAGATAAAAAAATGAGAAAACAGATAGCTCCCCAAATAAAAATATTTGGCAGATAAGATTAATAAAGATCCGTCTGAAGTACCTTCCTGGTTGAATAGCACATAAACCTAATAATAAAATTCCAATATTGTGTCAAAATACCACATAATTTTTTTGACTTGGATACTAAAGGATACACCTCGCAAATATCTTAGAACCAGAGTCCGGGAGTGCAGCCTCCGGCGGGGGTTGGGGGCCCCAAAATAAAAAGAAATTCATCCCAACTAAATTTTCAAAGGAAAATAACAAGTGAGTTGTGACCATCGTGTTGTTTTTTATTCCAATTATGATTCCAAAATTTGATTTACCAAAACTAATCGAAAACTCAAAAAATGTTATTTTTCTTTTTCGATTTATTTTAGCAAGATTTATAAGAATCCGTTGTCAAATCTTAGCGTCGCGTTAACAGCAGAGTTGTGGAAATATTTTATTAGCCAACATCTGTAGTACATATAGCTATACCTGTGATTTTTCACGGGTCAAGGCACTAGTATTCCATACTTAAGGCCAGATATTTAAGATTACGATAACCTTAAACCAAATAACGTATGTATTAAAATCAAAAATTAAAATTCATCTATGGCTAATATAGTTCGATTAATTTGTATAACTTTTATAATCAAAACTTGAAGCGTTCTAATTTAACGGATCGCCTGATTAATACTGAGCTTGATCAACGTCGAAGCCCCAAATAGATTTTAGTTTCAGCCTTTCATTAGTAGCTTTTTAATCATTGTTTGCGAATCCGAAACTAGGTGACGCCAGATACGTATATGTTAAAATAATAATAAATTCGTCTTGACGAACCCTCGCCAACGAGGGTAGTTAACCTTTTTTAAGTGTGACAAGTGGCCAATCTGAAGGGTTATCGAAGTCTGCATTTATTTCTCGAGTATTGTGACAATACGGTTTTGTTGTAAGCTGAAACTTTATATATATCAAGCTCTTAAAGCCCTCTTAAAACGAAATTTAAATATTGAAGCACTCGATGCATAAAACTGTGCATCAAAATTAAAGCTATAATAAAGTTGTAAAGTAAAAAAATTCGGACTTTGGATTATTTGGATTCATTGAAAAACGATTAAATATGAAAATTTAAATTTTATCCTCGGTAGTTTCAATAGTTTAAAGATTAAAATTGAAAATTACTTAATGAAAATGTTAAATATCTGAAAAAGTGTTTTATATAAAACGTATAAGCATTAAAGAACACCTTATAAAATTAATCTTATACAAAAAACATGAAAATAATCTGAATTCTTTGCAAAGCTTTAAAAATATTATTTTTTATCTGACTGAAAATTGAGCGTGCTGTTTTTCTAATTGTAAAAGCTAAAGAAATAATCTCTGAAAATCAATTTAATTTCATCGTGTTGAACCTATCTCCTTAATTTCTGGATTAAATTGAAATTCGTTTGTGAAATAAAGGAAACATATTAAAATCTAAATATTTATGTAATGCAATGAAGCACTGAGGGTAGTGAGGGTGTTCGAGTACAGCTTGCACCCTCAAAGTTGGATGCGATGTTTAATATTTAAAATAGCTTGGCTTGCAAGCTATCCTGGTCGCTGATAGCGACTACAATGTTTACTTTTAATTATTTGTTATAATATATAATCAAAGACAAAAGATCGGAAAGATCCATCGCTATATTTAACATAAGCCACGGACAATAAAACGTGTTTGTGAATTTCATTTTCGAACGGGGCCATATAAAGAACATTGCCAATCAAACAAGCCATAGAAAAATCTCACATAAAAATTTTATTTGTTGAATTTATAAAACTCGTAATTTTAAAATAATTTCAATGTGTGCTTCAAGGAGTTTATTTTTACATTCAAGTTTTAAAATTGACGACAGGGCGAAGGGCGGAAGGTGGTGTTTTATTTTGTTTTCGGAATCAATAAAATGACACTAATGCGGAAGTAAAATCTTGTTAACTAAAACGGTATTTATATGGGTTTTAAAATAATATCAGCTGGGATTTGCACCTCGCAAAATTAATTAAATTGATTCTTCAACCTTAAATATACTAGGGAAGGTTTTCAACCTGAAAATTCATAAAATTAAAGACCCTCATGGGAACGCCAACTCTCTTCAGATAGCTTCAATTTTTATAGCTTTTAGTATAGGGAAAACTTTGAAAATTACAATGGACGATTCTTTATGAGTTATTTAGATTAAAAAATGATTTTAAAAACCTTAATTTAATATTATAATGATACGTAAATGAGCTATTTGAAACTATCCACTTGAAAAGTTTGAATTTTATACTTTATTTTTCAATCTGTGGCTCTCTAAATGAAAATGCAGTAGTAGATAGTGCAAAATACGAATATCATAATTGGCTCAATTATTTTAGTCTTTTCAAATGAAGTGCATAGGTTTTCTTATTATCGTTATGAAAAAAAAAAATGGAATATAAAAGAACAAAAGAAATATTCCAGTAATTTCTTCTTAAATGTATAATCTTTTATTTATATATTTGCGGTGTTCAAAAATATAAACTCATTTTTTTTGTTGTGATATTTTGTTTTAGAAATTAGCTGTTTTCTAGAACTAATACCGAAAGGTAGGTTAATCTTGCTTTCAGAAGAAGACTGCAGCATCTCGGATAGACGGACATGACGCCTAGTGAGGTAGCAATAGTAACCCATAGGCAGGTGCTGGCTTTCTTTAAAAGCCTAACGGTCCTTTTGTATACACAGAGGGTCATATCAGAATAGATCTCCTTGGTCGCGGTGATAAAGGAAAGGAATATACTGCGACCCGTAAAACGTAAGAAAAATTTATCTTTCTCCCAGATTTTTTTTAGTATTCGATTGATCAACTTTGTTTAAAAGCAATAAACATCATTTGTGGAGCAAAAAGAATAGACACGTAATTATTTATAAAAGTTTTCGAATCGCTAAATTAATGCAAAACTTTTTACGAGTTGCAAACACACAAACGTAAATGAATCATTTAAAAAATCTAACAGCCTCTCCATTTTCCAAATCGAGTCCGAATAAAATCCTCAAACAAAAAGTTTAAATTGCAAATACGACCAAACACTTTTTTACATTACTCGAATTAAATCGATTATTCACAATTGCAGTATATAGAAGTAACGCGAACCACCACCTTCCCTGATTCACCCCCTATTCAAAATGAGCTTTCTCCATGGACATTAATACGCGGTGCATTTAATTGATTTCATTTGTTTATATTAGTTTTGGTGGGTTGTTTTAAATGAGCTGCCATAAATACATGTAGGTAGATATAAAAGGGGACTTTTGTTTGATATGAAAAGTTATTTGAGAGACAATAACAATAAATTAGGAATTATATTACACAATTATTTATTGTCAAGTTTGTAACTTTACTCGTTTAAATTTATTCGTCCAAACTCGTTATTCGTTTCCTGTTACGTTCAACTGAGTCCACATCATTTTTATTTCAAACTTGCTGGTTCGAAAGACTTGATTTTGGTTTTAATTAAATTTTAAACAAATACCACAACTAAAATACATCTGTAATTTGGAGTATTCAAAAGGTTCCTGGTAAAACTAGCCGCATTAAAAAATTTAAAGGTTAGATTTGTACTACTCGTCTTTTCCTTACGTTTGCTAATAACAATATAATCAGTTGTGTCGCACAACGAAAACATTTTAAACTTGCTGACCACAAAACTTTGTTGGACCTCGCTCTAACTAATGTTTCCGAAATCCTTTCCAAGTTAACCAAAACTATAGTTAGTTTTTAGATTCTAGGCAAATTTTGTTTTAAAACTAAAAGTATCTTTGTATTATTCATCATCCAACTACTTATCAGTCGCTATACTTCAGTTCAGATTTGAGGTAATGATTCGGTAGATAAATTATATTATCTTTAGAATTTCTCTGAGAAAAGATTTTCTAGCAGTTTTATGTTACAATAACGGCACTATCGATCATTAAATACTTCCGCACAACGGAAGAATATAACGAATATAGTGATTTTCAATAATAAGACGCTTCTATAAGTCCATTAAAGAAATACTTTAACTGTTCATTAAATCTATAATAAATAAAATGCAATCCTCAATGTATATGTTGGGATCAATACTGAAGAGGGTTTTCATGTCACTTTTAATGAGGTATAACTTGCATCGGATACAAATTCTAAAAAACAAAAAAAAATTTCAATGATGCAGAGAGTTGAGTTATTTTTAACTTTAATAAAAAATATTCAGGCAATATTTTTTAAATCATTTATAACTAACTAATACCCGCTCGTTTTGCTGGGAGTATCTAAATTTAATACATTGATTAATAGATTCCCTACCTTCATAGCGAAGTACGTATAAAAATTAATTTTTTGGCAGAAAAAGATGATAGA
The DNA here is from genome assembly GCA_958496155.1 of Sisyra nigra. Taxonomy (NCBI): domain Eukaryota; kingdom Metazoa; phylum Arthropoda; class Insecta; order Neuroptera; family Sisyridae; genus Sisyra; species Sisyra nigra. Next base: position 47,608,166 of record OY292314.1, read on the forward strand.
TCCTTCTAGACTTTAGATCCAAAGTAAGTTCATAAAAATCCGTAAAACTACTTCTCTAAAAAAAGATATTAGCTATTTCACAGGTTCTATATGATTTTAAGTATATAAAGATCCTTTAAGAAAATTTGAAAATCTTTCATTCCAAATGTCATTGAAAACCGTTCACTTATTTAAGTAGAAAAGATTAGGAGCTGTCCTACAGAAACCGTACCTTTTTAGGATAAATGGTAATCAATATGTTAAGACCTGAGGTATCTTTAACAAAACTTCATTAAAATTCATTTCGTAAAGTAATTGTTAACTACTTAAAAATGTATTATAAAACATTTTTTTCTAATTAATATTTTCAGCAATGAGCAATAAAGAAATTCAAATATTTTTAAAAAATCGTTATTAATTTATCGGGTGTTAAATTGAAATTCATATTTATTTTCAAGTAAAAATTGTTCATTTTGTAATTTAAACTTTGTAGAGATTTCTTTCGTTACTGTGTAAAATTGGTCAGGTCTTTTTGAAAAGAAATACTAATACCGTTATAATAAAATGCGTTACAATGTGTAACTCAATTAGTGTAGAATTTTTCAAGTTTTGTCCTAGAAAAGGACCAACACAATATTCAACATATTTAAGAAGAAGATATCAATACAACAGCCACTACAAACACAGCCCTACAAAATAACTAGTCGTTCTGCCAACGATTTTTAAATCTCTGATGCTGGTGTTCCTTTAAAATTCTCTTAATTTCTTCTATGCGATTTTTATCATTAAGTGTAGTATTATAATCATGGGTATTGATAAGGGGGAATCCTTCTTGTATAAGTGAGGGGAGGGCAATTTCTAATCTACATGAAAATGCACAACGTATCTATTGTATTTAAATGACTAAGGAATAATATTGTATTGTATAAAATAGCTAAATAGGTAAATAAGTAAATAACCAATAATTTGTGGTAATATGTAGAAGATAAAAATGGTTCCTATGGGTTACCCTTAGGAGATAGACATACACCGTCGTGAACTTTTTTATCAATCTTTTTAAGATACACAATTTCGCCGCATATAAATTTGATCTACCTCGTAAGGTTTAGCCAGCGTTTGCAATTTGAGTTCCCAAAAATATGTTTGTTATGACATCACATTACAAATCTTTGAATTTCCCGACTTTTTTCTACTATTATATCATTTTTTATACCTCAAAACCTTCTTCTTGAATCTCTCTATCAATTGTTGAAAATTGCATTAAAATCCGTCTTGTAGTTTAAAAGATCTAAGGGAACAGACAGCGGGAGGGACTTTGTTTTATATTATGTATAGATGTTTCCTTTTCATCTAATATGCAGCCGGAATTAAAAATTTAAAATTGATAATTTTCTAGCAAAAGAGTTAAAAATATTTTTAATTTTATTTGGAAACATAAAATATTGGTATTAAAGCAATATTAAGTTTAGCAGATTTTTATGTTGCGTATACTCCATTTGAAGCACCACTTAAATCTGTTTGAGTTTGTAATATTTTCATAAGACAGTTTTGCTTCAGGGTTTTTTCTCATATACAAAAGCTCCTCTTTTCCTCAAAGCTCCCTTTGAGCTGGAGATTGATTCGCATATATTTGCGCTCCATTCAAAGTAGTGTCCTTTTTTTAAATAACTAACGATGATGATTCGCTGAAACCACGATACATAACATGATCATCATGGTTTATTTGAAAAATAATTTTTTGATAAGATAAACAATCAAATCCTTTGAAACGGTAATTCATTTAAAATTATTGATTTGAAATTGCAATCCTCGTCAAATAAATTTTCTTTGAATAATGTAGATGATTATTTATTTTGCAATAATTCTATGAACTGTATTGAATTTAATCTGCACGATGTGTAGTCGTATATATCAATATAAGGTGAAAAGCAAATAAATGTTGATGTTGACTGAAGATGTAGAACGATAGGGATGGTGATTACGAGCAATATGGGACTCACTTAGGAAGACCTTCAGTAGCCGCCAGAACGCTGTTTCTTGTTTGCACTATGTCTTATTACAGTGGTTTTCAATTATCGACCGTCGAGAGAAACGATTTGAACGTTTCTCAGATAATTCTATAAAACAAGAATATAGTTGTTTAAATAACGTTCATATTATTAGTTTCGCTTTACCAGCTTCGTTTTTGCGATAAATACTGCTTTGAAATCGATTCGTTTCAATGATACGAGTTGATTTTAATTTGACGACTAGTCGGAAAAATTAAGAAGTAAATAAATAAGAACGGAAGTTTCACTGGGAATAAACACGTATTTCTTTCAATATTCGTCTTTAATCTCGATAATATTAACTGTATATAATAAAACCTATATATAACGATTAAATAAAGCCGTTCATAAGCTTTCAATCTTTTTTCCATATATATAGCAAAATGCTGTTAGGTGTTGTTTCGATATTAAAAAACAATTAATATGAATTTTCTTTCAAAAGCTAAAAAAAATAACTAAAGAGCTATTAAAACTAAATTAAATATAAATTTTGTCGCCATTATTTTAATGAAATATCCTTCTAGTTAATTACTTAATAACATGTAGCTGAATTGACTTGTGGGAAATTTGTTTGAGATTGAGATTTTTAACAATAAGTTCTTATTGCAATTTTCATAATTACGCTTATCATTAGTTGTGTATGTGTCATTGGCGTGAGGAAAAATATTAGTTCTCGGAAAATTCGAGCCCATTTCTACTTTTGTGGTGACTTATTCTTGTAATTTTCCTTTCATTAGCGTGCTTTTGTTGATTTTTTCTTTTTAATTTGTAGGTGTTGGAAAAGCAGAATTCTTTGTTTTGCATTTGGTCGCTGAGTTTTGTTGTTTGGTCGTAAGAAGAATTTCTGTTTTAAGTTTTGTAGCTATTAGTTTTTTTTTTCGATTTCAATTAAAGTGTTTGCTTTGTGAAGAAAATAATGTTTCGTTAACTTTCGTCTGAGCTTTGAGCAAAGAAACGTTATTTTCTTGCAAGTAATTAATATAGCAACTCTCTGTTGAAAATGTTAACCTTATGCTTATCGTAAAAATTAAAATTCACTTTTTTTTTCAAAAATTGAAAAAAATATTACATTCCTAGAACATTATACGAAAAAAAAAAACTTTCAAAAGTTATTTTTAATTATTCTTTCGATATACTTAAGAATGTGTAACATTTTAAAATTATATTTTTCTTAAAGTTAATGAAAATATTTTAAAAATTATGTATAAATGTTTGATATCTTAAATTTCAAAACATTAAATGTAATAAGTCATGTGATAAATTGGAAGTTTATGAAATAATGTAGCAGTATAATTTTATTTGTAAACGTGAAAGTTCACTAGAAGCATTAAAATAATACAAAGTCATAATTTACTACATCAACTCAGACAAAATAAAGGCACTAAAAGATCTTTAGTTCAGAAAGTCATCATCGAATGAGTTACGTCTGAAAGTTTTTATTTGAATTCATTGAATTGAGAGTAGCAGCAAAGTTAAAAAAGTTAACGAGAGAAAACTAAGTTCAAGTTAACGAAATAACTTGATAACGTTGTGTGAATTACACTTAAAAAAGCATCAGACTATTTCAAAAAAGAAGGAGAAATCTTACACGTTGTCTACCGGAATTGGATTTTACACATAGTTGTCCTTAACAAAATTTTAAATTCAAACTTTCCGTTGATTATTTTATTTGATCTCTGGGAAATTTTAAAAAGTAAGTCATTTCAAAGATAAATCATTTTACCGCACAACTACACTGTTTTTGAGAAGAGAAAATTTGAATATTCGTCATCTAAAGGTCATTGATATTAAATTACCAACGCTAATTGGAATAATTTTAATCTATCTCTAATTAGTTGAACAAATCAATTTCTCGTAGATTGCCTTTTCCCTCTAATTGCTTTAAATGCATTATCAATTTCTAATTGCACGTGCAAATGATTTACAGTGAAATTCAACATTTCTTTTGAACATTATGTAACTTGAACTACAAAAATACATCAAAGACACTTTTAATAATTAGTTTATTAGTATTTTAATAACTAAGACTTGGATTCGTATGTAGGTATATTAACATATTTTCTCTGGAGTTAGAAATCGCAATATGCATACTTTTAAAATGCGGTTTAGAAAATTCTGAACAATTTGAATACATTTTTACACTTAATATTTTTACATATTTCACTACAAGTACATATTTTCACATATTGCATTTATTACCATACATTTTCTTCATATTTCTGCGTGAAAACCTTGATATAGAATAAATTTTACTAACAATGTAATAATCAAAATTGTTAACTTTGGACGGGTCTACTAAAGACTCACAGCACTAGAAATGTAATGCACTAGGCTTAGTTCTTTCATATAATATACAGATATTTAAACAAGTTTCAAATTCTACCGGAGGTTTTGATTTCAAAGAGCTTTTGCGATTTTAGGGCAGATAGGGGGGCAAACAATATAATTAGCGCAACAATAAATGTTGTCAACTTTCTCATTAAAGTGGAATACTTCTCCGCTACTTTCAAAATAAGCTGAATTATATTACCACTTCTAACGCAAACAAATGTCATGTTACAAAAATTTAAATTAGCCAATTGCAGCAATTATTTGAATTCTTCTAAACAACATTGTGAAACAGTTATAAAATAAAAGATTTTAAATTGTTCTAGTTTTCAAATAATACTTTCTTCTAAACACAGAGTACCTATAATTTTTTTGTTCGTAAACATAGATATTTAGATATTAAGATTTATATATTTAGCAATTAATAATTACAAATAAATCTATACCTATACCTGAAGTACGAAGTTTTTACTACACATCCAAGCTCTACTCATAACTTATAAATATTTATATTTTAATTAAATTAATATTATTTTTTTGTTAGTAATTTGTTCCATAAAAAGTACCTCTACATGCATTATAACTGCTGTATAAAAGTACTACAACTTGTAAATGTCTTATGATATAACAAATATCTAGTGTTTTTAGTGGAATTCAAAATTAAATATCTATATAAATAAAATTATAGCTATTTTCAATGTTCGCTTTTAACTCAAAAACTACTAGATAGATTTCGATCATTTTTTGTTTGTTTTACTTCTTATATACTTAGTCCTAATCTAAAAAAAGAATTATCACGATATCTTCATTACAAACAAAGTATTTAAAGTTTTAAAAATACGATATTTACAAGCAAAACGCGTTAAACAAGCATTTTTCGTCGCTTTGATAGAGTTGAGCAAACGGTTTAATGCGCATGGGCTGCAGAATTAAGTGTTTCTCTTTCCACTGCCTACTGATTATTTCACATTAGAGCGTAGACTTAATAGTTAATGCAGTTGAGCGAGGTATTAGATTATAAAGCTTTTTTTAAATTCTCTTTTAGAATTTTTTATATTTTACTGTCAATACAAAATCAAAATATATTTTTAAGTTACAACCGTTACAATAATCAAATTACATTTCAACACTCCCTTTTATTATTGCATATATTTTTTACGAGAAATAGTTATGTTGGCGAGATTAAATTTTTTTTAAATTGCTCCTAAATGCTCTTTCCGGGTCCGCAATTGCTTCAGGTGTATAGTTAATAGTTAATTTATAATTAATTTTTTTTGAAAATTTCAATCTCAAGAATTAAAATCGTTATAAAACCCAAAATAATTTTTAATTAAAATTTTTGTTGTTTTTTTTAGCTCTCTATCTGTTCTTTTCATTACGCAAATAATTGATAAAATTTTTACAATATTTTTAATAATTAATTATTTGTAACTACGAGTATTTATACACGTTGTATTATGACGTCATCAACTGCCGTTGGATCTTATAAAAATGAATAGTTTAAAAATTGAATTACTAATTACACCTGGAGCAATTGCGAATCCGGAAAGAAAATCTAAGGAACAATTTTTTTAAAAAAAAGTGATTATTTTGGATTATATAGCGATTTTTATTTTTTTATTTACAAATTTTTGAAAAATTTGTTTTGTTTTTTTTTTGTTGAAAAATTATTAATTATTAATAAACTTATTACTATACACTTGGAGCAAAAGCGTTTTCTGCAGGAGCTATTTTTTGGCATTTAGTTGAAAATGTTCTACGCTAAATTCTGTTAAATGTTCTTCGCTCTTCTTCTAAATTCCAGTTATTTTAATATATTTTTGCTTTCAATTTTTTAAATGTTTTTCCTCTGTAAATTAAAACGTCGCGGGTATCAGTAAGTTATAATAAAAAGATAAATGTATACAAAATCGATGATACACAAAATGAATGTATAATATTACAATTTTTTTTCCTAAAATAAAATATAAAGGGTTTTTCCTAGACATTAGTTCTACTTTCCCCGTATAAACGATTATACTTCAGCTTGTATCTGACATGATTTATAAGGCTACATATGTATGTTACAAAAAGATTATACATTTTTTCTTTATAAGATGACATTTTTTTCTCCAATAATATTATAGTACCTATTATATTTTCTCATTAAAAACTAGCTAAAATATGATGATTTCATATCATTTTTTTTTACTTCAACGAAATGAACCCTTTTATAAAATAACACAAAAACCACTCAACGTTTGCCAATAATTTAAGATTGATGTGACATTTATATGAAAATTATTTTTTCAACTATTAAAAGAAAAATGAATTTTAAACGTGTGGAAAATTTGTGTAATTAGTTTCTGACATATGAGCATATGGCACAGTTAAAGTCGTATAAAAATAGCACAATTTTCAACGAAATAAGATTTGTTGTATAAAACTGTATCTGCAAAAATGTGATATTTACCCACATTTCAACATAATGTACTTTTTTCCTTAATGAACCCATTTTTATGCAAATGTACGTGTATTATGTACGTTTATTTGTGAGCACTATACTATTGAACAATAAAAAACATACAACTTCCACATATAATATATACATATACATTCAGCATCAAACAAGTGTGAGCTTGTACAAGGACTATCCTAATAGATTTTTAATTAGTCTGTAGCATGCAGCATCACTGTCACTATAGACAATAATGTAACGTTGGATACGAACTGGCGTTTTATCAAATTATCATTGTCCCGCCTTCAACCCCATATACAGCCACACCTTTTGCGTTGTACACAATCATCTGCATTTTAACTCCAAGCAAACATATTACAGGCGGAAAATGTAACACAAGCCGAGATTATTCAGCGTCCCTCGTGCATTTCCCTACGAGTCTATCTCAGTTAAGTGTTTATAATTCTTTTTCAACGTCAGTTCAACATTGCAGTAGTTCGTAATAATTAAGAGACTGACCTAAAACGTCTCCAAGAAAAAGCTTACCAAGGCAGCTGGGAGCGAAGCGAACACGGAATGTGGACGAAAAAGCGTATGCGCATTTGTTTCCTTTAATACAAACAGCAATATATCTTTGTAAGAAAGTCTTCGTTAATTCAATTTCAATCAATTACAATAAAGCAAAAAGCGTTTGCTTGCAAAACATGTATTGGTTTTATTTTTAAGAGATTTAACACGTCGCTTGTGAACGTTGAGGGTTCGTTGTTACCTGTACGCTCTAATTAATACTTGGATAGCGATATTGCAACCACCCACTCTGGAAATCTTTTTAATATCAACAGCGAATTATGTTTGAGTAAAACTCGACATATATAAGCATCATCCTGTTTTTTTTTAATTCTCAACGTTCGTTAGGTCAATGTACTTCCGAGTTTTCAAACAAAAACTGTTATTTAACGATCAGATCACCTTTGATGGGTTGATTTTTGTTTGAAATAATTTTAAATTTTAACTCAGAAAATATAGTTTTCTATTCAATACGTTTCCCTTACTTTGTTGCAGGAAAAATATTTGCATTGCAACTCTAAAACTCAATGACAATTAAATTTCAAGTTCCGGAAACTCGGACAAATTATGAAGTTGCACGAATGTTTCTCATTGCATAGGTAATGACAGCAAGATTTAAACGTTATCTTATTTGCCAACAAGCGTAATTTACTTCACTGCTTGATCAATTCAGCAGTAAAGCATACGTCGCTAGCGACTTATTGCATTGCGGCTATAAATTTGTCAAAAAGTGGTTTTGTATTACGTGAAGTGTCTCTGTGTTATATGTACGAGATGTCTATGGTGGGACAATAATTCACAACACAGTGAATGCTGCCAACAGTAGTGTATTCGACCTGAATTTAATATTCATAATGAAGTGTTGGAACATACAAGTGGTCTCTATTTAAATTTACATAAAATTTGAATTGTGTTATATTCAAATAAGGTACAATAATTATTTTTATACAATCCAATTTGTCAAAATGTATTTAGAACTTTAGTATCAAAATGCGCCTTAAAAAATTATTTGATTAAATATCCCAAAAAAAATTAAAATGTAAGCCTTTAATATATGTACCAGTAATGTGATTTTCACTAAGATCGTATATCGAAAAAGTCAATCACCTATTTATTGCATTATAATTCTAAGCTGCAGTGAATAGCTTTTAACCAATGACTCCCTAATTCTTAATTCAATTTACCCTACTTACAAGCTTGTCATTACATGCATTATCAACATTATGTTGCAAACCAAACCCAATCCTAAATGGAATTATAAAGTGAGGTTTGGTTGATGGACTTACAAGTATAAGCTTAGTAATTTACGAAATCTTATCAAAGCATTTCAAAAATATCGATTTTCTGCTTACTTTTCCAATCCAATTTTTTAATGTATACTTATTAAATAGTTGACTTACAAGTGCAATTTTTAATAGTACACGATTTAAACTATTTAAAGTATTTTATTGTATTTACATATATTTTAAGTGTCACTTAATAATCGTTTTTGACATGATAACGTCTTATAAATTGATGAATACTGGGTAGCCTGCATGAAAAATGTCACGTTCCGTTTGAGCCTGTACGTGCAAGCGAGAACGCAATATAAGAGATAGAGAGGTACGATATAGTTCTGCTACTAGAACGCCGTCACGCGAATTTTTTCGAGAACTTCTACAATAAGCTATGCCTCGTATTCAAAAATTGTTGACACATAGACAACGTGTTTTGTGTTACAATTAACTTGATAAGATTTAATTGATTTCCTTCATAATTTTCAGTCTTCATTTTAGAAAAATTGTAATTTTAAATTAACTCCTTCTTTGTATTACTTATACAAAATAATGATAATTCAGTGATAATAATTCAGTTCATTAGAGTATGCAATTTTTCATCAATGTTTCTTTATGATGTTATCACGTAAAACTATCGTCCTTAAGACGATCCTTGAAGCTTTATCAACTTTCAATAGTTTTAATTTTTTTAAGTTTTTATTTAAATAAATACGTAGACTCTTTTTTCAAAGCAAAATAAGCCATACATTTGTTCAAGTGAGCAGCAATCAATTTCAAGAATTTTTAAGACTCCAAAGTAAATTCTACAATTAATCACATTTTCCGTTTGGAACCGGAGTCTTTTTAAATATATAATTAAACATTTTTTCAAAACACTTTAAAGGGCAATTTAATTAAAAATCAATCTCACATAAAACAAAATGTGAAAATTTCTTTACAAAGTACAAGATTTTTTAACGTTTCAAGTATTTTTAAGTTTGCCAAAGAAAAAATGTTTGTTTGTATCTTTTCATTTTTCTTTAGAAATTAAATCAGATACCTTTCAATTAAGATTCTCAACATCGTTAATTAAAAAAGCTTTTCTTTAAAAAAAATATTTTTTATGTTACTTTTTCTAAGCAATTGTTAGTGTAGCATAAATGAAGAGCTCAAACTTTCCTACTAAAAGAATAATTCATAAAAATAATTGCTTTAAAAATTAATTAGAGATGTTTTATGTCTTAAGAAAACAAGTAACGTAATTAAAATGATATAACTTTTTATGATTATTTTTGAAAAAGTAGATCTGGTATTTTTTATTGGAGAAGGGAAAGCGTGAATGTAATTTTTTTCTATTGAAACTAGAAAAATGATGATTCGATTTAGTTTTATTAAAACGTAGTTAGAAGTAAATGCATGACTTCAGGTTGTAATTAATTACTACCTGTCAGTTTGCAAAACTAATACGGTGTCACAAATGCACACAAACACACACGAACAGAGTGAGAGACTGAGGTCTAAAATAAAGGGTTAGAAAGAGAAAAGTATGTGCAGATGTGAGTATGTACGTTTAAATCACTCTGTGACATTAAAGTTGTGTATAGTGTGACAAGTGAAGCTTGATATGAGACGCGAAGCTGATGTTCAATTAAGCCGTAGCCTCCCGTAGGTTGGGAAGATCTCCCCAAGGGTTGGTCTCGATAGGGGACACTCGTTTCTCGGTCGTCAACATCGTCAAGACCCTTTCTAACACCATCAACCATCGCCTTCACTGTAGGGAACATTCCAAGCTGCTCGTTGTGGACTACACCATACACCATCCGCCATATGCGTCAACAAAGATACACCATACTGTAAACTCATTTCAATCCCCTTTCGTATAATTTCTATCCCTACATCGATTTGTAATAACCAAGTCATACTCTTTTTATGCTAATAATAACGAGTTATTATCTTAACAAGAGCCAACAATCAAGAATCATAACTTACAGATTCAAATAAGCTTCAAAGGAAAACTGAGCCGGGAGAAAAATGTTATATTGAAAGTATAAAATCAGTTGTGCTAACACATTTCAGACATGAGCGATGCGAGAGAATAATTTAAACGTAATTGACTTACGTAGCAACGCTAGTCTTTCAGACTAGACAGAACAATTTGTTTCAATTTAGATATAAGAAGCAATGAGATGAATCTAGTTCAATCTTAGGAAAATAATTTGAGTCAAAATCTTTTCATTGAAAAAAATAATATGGAGAACAATTTAATTATTTCCTGAATTTATTTCTGTTTTTTTTTTCATTTAGACTTTTTCATATAAGTCGAAATTTAATCAGTCGAATAATATTGAGATAAATTTTATTTTTCAATAATTTAATGATCTCTATAAGAAAGTTTTAGCAACAGAAAAAAAAGCTTTTAAATATAATTTCCAGTCTATGATTCTTAAAATTTAAATATAACCAAGTATTAACTATTTCTTTTTTAATGGAGTTTTAAACGTTTTGATATGTATATTATTTAAAAAAGTGGGTACGTATACTTAAGTACGCGCGTGAGAAGTTAAACTTCTTTGGCATTATTAAAAATTAGTATTTATTTATTGCATAAAAATAATTAATTAAAATAAAATTTAGAGAATAATATTTTAATTTATATCAATAAATAATACATACGGATAGTATAATTATATTGGAGCACTTGAAAAAGTATATAAACACCATTTTTTTCACTAATACTTGCGAACATAAATAATATTAATCCAAATATTCAATTTAAATCACTACTGAATATAATCTATTCGTGGAGCGGACACTTTTACGAGAGGTGCGGTTATTTTGAATTTTAGTACGGCGCGTTGACCAGAGATGACGGGGCAATGTCCAAAATGCATTAAAACATTACGGACTTGCGCTGTAGTGATAAAATAGACCGATATTAACACCTTTAAGAACAACGCTCCGTACTAATAGCCCAAAAGTAATCTGACGTTCAATACGTTTTTTCCGAGTCATCGTTTGTGTAGTAAATTTGTATTTTTATAAGTATTTAATGGCTGAAATACTGTGAAAAACTATGGTTTACAATGAAAATAAGATCCAAAGAAAGCTGCAAGACGTTTATAAAATTTATCAGGATCATTTTTCTGGTTAACAATTCATGCATGCCATGAAAACAAAGCTCCATAGAAATTGCAAAATAAAGTAAGCAGCTACTTTTCAAAGTAAATGTATTAATCTTTTTAATGATTTATTTTACTAAATTATTACTCTAAGAGGGTTGAATCATTTCAGAATCCCAGATTTCGTGATAACTAAGAATATGTATAGAATGCAGGACGTCATTTTCATCACTTAACTCCAAATAGTATGATAACAGCTACCGCAAAATTCAAGAAAAGTAATATCTTATTTATTAATAATATGTGGCATTTGTATATATAAATATTTTCTAAATAAAATATTAAAAACATATTTAAAGAATAAATTATTTTTAATATAATTATTAAAGTAAATAAATAGATAAGTATATAAATAAAACAAAAATTCAAATAACGCGCGCATAGTAAAAAGTATCACTTCGAAAAAAATAGAATAGACATTGATGTCATTCCACTGAGTGCTTAAAAATAAGAAACAATGTTACGCTAGTTTTCACCAAACTGTTTGTAGACAAAATTTACTTTAAATAACATTTTTGAAATTAATAATATTTTACTACTTTGATTTGATCCCCACGATCTGACTTTTTTATACGTAGGTATTTATGGGTTGATTAAAATTTATCACACATAATACTTGAGTCACCCAAAAAAGGTTAAATAGAATCCATTAGTAGCTCTTTACTTAATGTGATTTTAAAGCTACTTGACTTGATTTTCAAACTTTTGGGCCCCAATTTCATTTGTTATGAAATCAGACTGGAAACAAGTATTAGTATTTAAAAATCAAGTATTCAAGCACTAATCTTGCAATTAATTTCATTTACAGGTCAGAATATCAATAATTTCAAAAAATGTTCAATTTAACTTGATAAATTCCTATGTTCTCTTATTATTCTAATGGTTTTTAAATTTTAATAAACTCAACACAACAAAAGGAACCTAAGACTTTATTATGTCGTATATTCACATAACAAAAATAAAGTTAAGCAAGATTCAATTAAAGATAGTGTACAAAAAGAAATATATATTTTAAGCAAATTTTGATTCTATTGAAGATCAGTAAACATGTCAAAATATAGTATTAATTAGACAGAAAATTTGACTATTAGAGAAGAGTGGATTCAAAGAGTAAGGCTTTCAGTTATATAACCAAAGATGTACCTACTATCTTACACTATTACTTATGTAGCATTACTATAACTGTACAATAAAAAAAAAGATTTTTAAGAAAATTTTATATTAATCAAATAAAAGTTATTTTTATTTTGAAAATTCATTTTTAGTTTTTCAAGATACATTATTTTGATCACTAGTTTTTGATAGTTATAATATTGATTTACTACGTTGCTGAATATGCCATTGACGAGTTCTTGCAAATAATATCAAACATAAAATCCTATAGATGTGTGAAAAATAGTGAAAAATAAGAGAATATATAAAACTCCTGATGCACAGCTTCTGAAAATATATCCCATAAATATTTTACATGAGCTTAATGCTTCTATTTTTACTATCTGCTCATCAATTCTTTGTTTGAAAAATAGAAAAATAACGTGGATTGAACTGCATGAATTTTTATGATTATTTCAATTACGCACCATGCATGTGTTATGTTTTTAATTGGATTTTCATAGACAATTTGAAGTAATATGAGGTTAGCATTTACCCTGAAAGCATTTGTATGTATATACAACTATAATTAGATCTTAATCAGAATTGCAGTTAACTGCTAATTGAATTAGGTATGAATTTCAGGATTCATTTGATCCTATTCGACCGGAAATTCTAATTACATCTCAATGCTTTACATTTTGTAATTATCAATTGCAAGAAATGTATCTTAGATTCTTTTAAATGAAGCGTTAATTCATTTTATTCGTTTGTAGTACAATATTTTAATAAAAGATTAGTATACTATTTTATAAGTTTAGTACTTATTTTATTTTAACTTTCATCAATATAGAATGTTTTCGTCATATTAACGATTTTAGTTAAAAAAAATAAAACAAGCAAAAAACGACAAATATTTATTTTAACAAGAAATAGCTAAGAATGTATTTTAATAAAGCTAATGATCAAATTAATGCTGCGTGCGATTGATAAATTAAAATTTAATTTACTAAGCAAATAAGTTTTCTAGTACATGAACACAAAAAAAAAAATAAAACAACTTTAGATAAAATTGATTTTTGTATACTTCCCAAGAGTACTACCAAATAGAAATTTTATAGATTTTTAAGTAACAAAAAATATTTAATTTATTTAAATGAATAACTCAAATATATGCCTTGTTTTTTATAACCATTTATCTTATTTTTTTTATTACATTAATATTCGTTCACAAATCGATTGAGTTCATTTTGTAAAAAATTTTTAAACGAACAAGAAAATTGGTTCTTCATTGCGTGAGAACTTGTTATTTATTTATTTTATCTCCTTTTTTCGTTGTTGCTAAACATTAAAATATTGCAGCAATTTGAAAATAAAAATCTATTAATATTTTGACCACATAAATAACGATCGAATAAAATTTAATATTTTACTGTAATTGCCATTAAAGCAAGTTTTCTTAGAAGCAACTAGTTATTTCTATGAAACTATTTCATACTTTCAATAAGTTGTATTTGATTGTATCTGATTGTTATGAATGTATTGGTACGCTATGTAATTAGAAATATGGAAGTTTCGAAATTATTTTATTTTTCATTTCCTTTCAAAGTTTCTATTAATAATAAATATTAAATGTTAGAACGCAAGTAGTGGTAGCAATTAACTTCAAATTTCTTTGTATTTCTCTGAACTCAAACAAATTCTATTGAAAATTGATGATTTTCAAAGTTAATACAGACGAATAAAAGAACAAAACATTGTTGCTGCTTCAAAGATAGTTTGAAGTTAAATGAACAAATGTTTCATTGTAAGCATAGACTGCAATACGATTTCAATTCTGTTTCAGCTTTTTAATCCATGTTTTGTTATTTTTTTTTTATATTTAACATGTGTTTGGAATATTCATTTGTAAAAGGAAAAAAATTAAGGGTTCAGTTTTGATTACATAAAAAATAAAATTTTACAAAACTCAAACAGTCATTTTTTCAAGTAGGGGAAAAACACAAGGCTAAATTTTAATCAATGGCAATCTACGGTTTATGATTGCTTTCGGCGTCAGTTTTAAGCACTGACCAAGCTACCCTCGATAGATTTAACCCTAGTTTGCAACCCTATGTATGAAATTTATTTTTAATTTTAATATAAACATTGCTGTTTTATGTTTCTAATTAATCATACCGTACAAAAGGAAAAAAATTATATCAGTCACTACTATACATAATACACCCTCAAAATAGACGTCATAAATGTAATGTAGGAGTTTTCTACTTCGAGAATAAAATTTGAAACACAAAATTTGCAAGATTTAAAAATACAAGCTAAACAAATTGAATACAGTCTTTTAATTAGTGCATTAATTCATCACTCTGTGATAATGAAATAGTTTATATTTTGCCGTCAAGAGTAGTTTTTACAACTTTTGTTCTAGTATAAGGCCATGTATTAAACTTGACTCATTTTAATTAAATGAATGAAACTATTAATTTAATTAAATTCAAAGTTCATGAGATATTACAATTAGTTATAGCATTAATTGACCGCTAGAAGCACTCATTAAAGTGTAAATAATGCAACCAAAATCAGACACCAACTATAAAAACATCATCAACCATTAAACTATTGGCGTAATGAGGTTTGAAGTTCGACCCTTCATAAATTTGAAATATGAATTTATGATACGACAATATCAAAAATCTTTTAAACCAGGGATTTTTATGTGGTGGTTCGCGAACCCTTGGGAATTAGTGAATAGCTGCTAAGGGGTTCGTTATAAAAATACAAAGATAATAAAAGGGATGAAAATTCCCCTTCTGATTGGACATTCTGAATTTTGAAGGCAAGGGAAAATCTTATTTGCTCGGAAAACTTAAGAATTTCACGCTGTAAAAAAAATAAAATTTTGACATTTTTCGTTTTAATATTTTTATTTTTTCAGTTTTATATTTGACAAATTTTGGATCTTTAAAAAAAACTCAAAGATCAATAAAAGTTATTTCTAAATATCTTCTAGATAATCTTTCAACTTAATATTTACTGTTTAAGAATACTTATTTATTCATACGTTTCCAAGATTAAAAATTCAAAGCAACTGAATATTTTATAAAAAGAGTCAACTAAGAAACTCAATTCGTAGAAAATCCTTTATCTTATAAATTTAAAGTTGAAAATGTCAACTTTCAAAAGCTTTAATCAATCGGAAACATTAACTTTTGAATTAGCACAACTCAAATCCATAGTTATTTAATATTTGGATATTAAATAAAAATCAAATTCTTTATTAGGTATAATTATTACTCGCTTAATATTTACAAAAGTATTGTAATTTTAATTTTTGTATGACATTTTGATCTACTAAAATAGAACGAGCTACGGATGATAATAAACACATCATTTTCATATTTGTAAAACTTGCAAAAAGCGCTGAAGTATTCAAGTTTTGAAAAGTCTAATGAAAATTTAATCACGTCATGCATATTTCAGTACATTTAATACAAGGTCACTTGCACTTACTTTGCCATAAGGTAATAGAATCAAACTTTATTTACGTGATAAATTATACTTTCAAACGAAACATTAAGATTATAACCTATTTTTAGCAAGTTTGAGCTAATAAAAGCTGTTCGTTTAAATATAGAATTCTGAAAAGGGGTTTGTTTTTCCAAGTTAGCATATGGTCGACTTTTTATTTATATAACCCATATGAGAAAGATGGAAAAATCGATTAACGTTTAGTACGAAAAATGTTCATGAATTTAAAATGCTTCTTCCGGACTCACCTATCGTCATAAACGAAGCCGGCATCCAGAGTATTGTAGTACAAAACGAAAGCAAGAAGACAACAGCCAAAACTGACAGTGTCCATCCTTGCTCTTCCTGGATGTCAACCAAAGCCGCTAAGTCCAATTTTCAACTCCAGTAGCCACAACTCGTCTCAACATAATCTAACGGTTTTCGATTTTCATGAAAAACCCAAACCAAGATTGAAAATAAGTATTTCAAACAGAAAACCGGTTCAGTTAAATCACTTCGAAACTTGCACATCTATTCAGTGACGGTTAGGGGAAAAATCGAAAATAACAAGTAATTAGTTTTCTTTAGAACGGTACTTGTTGCGTCTATGACAATAAGATAAATTACAGATGTGTACCAGATTATTTTGTATAGTACTATTGTTCATACCACCGACAAAAAACGGTGCTTTCATCAAATTTTCGAAACGAACAAAACATATTCTAATGGAGTTTTAAATGAGGAAACTTTAGTCGAAATTAAATTTATCATTTACTCTCATTTCCGTATTCTCGAGTATTTGTTTGAAATGTTTGAAAAAGTAAATACGGATTTTGTAAATATTTTGGTTCATTTTCTTTGTTTGGTTTTGTTGAAAACGAGATTTGAAGGTAAATAACGCTCGCACTTGGTTTTAAATTTTTGATGATTTTCTTTCAAACAAGTTCATCTTTATGCGGACTTCAATAAAAGTTTGTTGAGCTTTTAATTTGGAAGTCATCACTTTTAGTTTTTGGAAGAATAGCTTTGAAGTAGAACACGAAAAAAAGTTCAAGTCTCAAAAATTTGATTAGATTTTTTCATGAAAAACGTGAGGAAAATGATACTGAGACGTCATTTAGAATACACCAGTAACACTTCCCACGAAAAAAAAGTATCTTGACGTTTTATGTTTCGCAGAGCGAATACCTGTTAACCGCGGCGGCGGTGAAAATTCCGAATCACAATAAAATGTGAAGAGTTCTTGACGGCGTCGATGCCAGAACTGTTCTAGCTTACCGTTTATGCCACGTTTTATATACAACTGGCAGTAGAATTCTACATAACGTTGTTCCTAATCGATTCGTAATGTCCAACCTCCCTTCGAGCACCGCTTTTATCATCAAACAGTTGCGCATGGGGGTTGGAACTCGCCGTGGCTGAATCATGCGCCCCATACGTCGTACTGAGCTTGCAGGTGGTGTCGCTTTTACCCTCCGATCAGGAGACCATGCTTGCACAATTTGTTATTAAATTTTTTTTCCAAGGGAAGGCTTATTTTGCATCTTCCTTAACGTGATCCCACGATTAACTCATATAGGGTGTTACAAGCAATCAAAAGCTGCACTTTAAAGGGTGACGGAAAAAGTTGTGAAACGGTGTTATCATAGCGATTTTCATGATTTTTTAACACATATAGGATAACATATGATTCATTGATATCATGATCATGGTCATATCATGGTCATTTCACATATTAAAATGAAAATATATAAAGACATTTTCAAAAATTGTCCTTGTAAAGCCACTGAAAGCTACCTTGTAGTTGTAAGTCTCGATATGAGTGAGCATTTTGTGTACATTCTGAAGGCTATAATTTGCATTTGAAGTCAATTGTATGTAGAATTACTTTGTAAAGTTTAAGAGAAAAATATGAAAGTAAATTTGTTATGGATGTAAACATAAAGCTTACATTTTCATTTCTTCGTGCCTTTTTTAGAAAAAAAAATAAGTTAAATGAAGAAAGTAGTTAAATATTATAATAAATTCACATAAAACAAATTTATACAAAAAAATAGTATGCCAAATTTCAAAATTATTTTTATGCTAGAGTTGGTATATATACAGTATACACACATTCGAAAAAGCCTTTCCAGGGACACTCACTAAATCGCTTAAAACTTGAGATCAAATTAAAATTTGAGTTTAAAACGTTGGGGTCATTTTTATGAATATTTTTTGTATTTCTAAGCAAATTATGAAAGGAAAAATGATGAAGCCTGATGACCATACTATCAACATACTTTTTTTAGAAGTTCTTATTAACAAATGTATATTTTATTAATTCAAAACGCCTGATTCAGTAAAAAAATTAATCATCAAAGCTTATGAAATCTGCATGCAACTATTTGAACTTTCTCTTATAAATAAATTAGCATTAAAAACAATAAATGCAGTACTTTAACCATTTATCTTATACTCGTAATAGAATTTAAGTGAATCAAATCAGGACCAAATTAAGAAATTACCAAATTAGTTATATCTTAGGTACTCCCAAAAACACTGAAATATTGTCCCACATATTATTTCTATGTATTACCAAAAGTCATTAAAAAGCTACGTACGGTCGAATCAAAAAGATGCTATCTCATATCTTACATAATGTAAAAGTAAAAGCAAAGACTAAAAATAATTTTATGGATAAATAGTTAAAACTGGTGAAGCACTTAAATAGTCATATTTTGTATTGTTTTAAAGGAAGAATATATTTTGAGATTTAAACGAACTAGTATAAGATCAATGAAGGAATAGTTTTTGAACAGGAGAGCATAGGTACAATATATATTTAAGTTTTATAATAGATATATTTCTAGAACAAAAATGCTTCAATTTTGTTTTGAAGCACATCAGGAGCATATAAGAATGCAGTTTAGGTTTTTTTCATTTACTAATAAATATATCAAACAATTTCGCCAAGTATTTTAAAGTATTATAAACTGTTTAGTTAAGTACTATCACTTTATTAAAACTAATATTTATTTATACTAATTATTATAACGCAAATTGGTTTTACTATGCTTAGTACAAAAATAATAGAAAGTATTTTTGTTAATGGTACGTTTTAAAATAAATAGCAATCATTCATTTTTATGAACCTTTCGACACTTGGGGTCCAAAAATCTAAGCTCTATTCATTGTTCTGTAGATCTACCCTTCATATTAGATAACATTAATCATATTGGATCATACTTAGTTTGAAGGGAATATTTGGCAGTAATAAAAATATAAAAATGTATTTAGATAAATTATATTTTTACTTCTCCCAACAAACTATTTTATTATTTTTTTTAAAGTAACATAGAATATTCAATACATTGATTCATTCTGAATAAACTTAAAAAGTTCCATTTAAAGCTGAAGGTTATAATGATATAAAATAGATAATTGTTGTTTGTTACTGTATGTTGGAAAGAGGCGACGTCAAAATAACACGAATTGTAAAAAAAGTTAACAACAAGAAGTTTT
Source organism: Sisyra nigra (assembly GCA_958496155.1). NCBI lineage: Eukaryota > Metazoa > Arthropoda > Insecta > Neuroptera > Sisyridae > Sisyra > Sisyra nigra. Next base: position 47,628,066 of record OY292314.1, read on the forward strand.
CAAAATATTATGTATGGACTTCATGTTTTTGTGTTTTAAGTCGCTTTAACAGCTTAGGTCATATCACGACTGTCAAAACACAGAAAATTTCTGTTGGTCAATTTTAATCTTAGGTCTATGATCTTAAGTCTAGGATTCAACGGAAATCGAACCCGTACCACCTGACGCATGAAGTGGAGAGAACTACTGCTCTAGCCGCTGCGCCAATAGGTGGTCTTGTGGACTTTATAGTTTGGTAACATTATTAACTAAAATATTTGAAGAAAGTCATAGCTTTGAGTGATAGCCAAATTAACTTAAGGAATTTAATAGATAACTCTAAGCGTGCATAGTTATTTTCATCATGTTATAAGTATTGTTTTAGATTTCATACTGAATTAAAATAATAAAATAGAAATCTAGTTATGAAAATTTATGACAATCACGTTAGATATATCAAAAATTTTTTTCGCTTATAAAAATATTTAATATTATTGCAGAACTGTGTGTGTTTATAGAAATTTGTTCTATAAACACATTATAACTTTCAAGTGATAAATTTTGGCTATTGTATGAGAAATCTTTTTTAACTAATTTTTTTTAAAAGTGAATTTATTTTTGTTGAAAACTTATGAAGAAAGATAAAGGCATTGTTCTTGGGACAGCACAAGTGAAGGACATACTGAACCCGGAAGGCCCTGGGGCTTTGGCGACTATTGGAGTACTATCAAAGAGAGCACTTGCTATAACCACCTGTATTGAAGTTAAAAGGCATTGTAGTGACAGTCATTGGTGTAAATGTCACACAAAATATTTTAAAACGGTTTTTTAATACTTAAGGCTTATATACTACGTAGACAACTACTTGTATACTATACTTGTATATTGTAATGCTTTACGTTTAACTAACAACCTTTAAGTAAGAATTAAAATAAAGTCCTGTGGAAAGGTCGAAAATGAGGGAAAGTGTTTAAAATCGTATCGATCCCTACAACCGGGTATATTTTTTTAAAAATTAATCATAACAAGTGAAATGTCACTATAAATGATGTTATAATATCATTATATTCTAAGCTTAATATAAAGAACTTTATGAGAAACCCCAACTTCGCACTCTTATGACGTCATACTAAGTTTTTGGTCACTATAACGAGTTCTATTGTAGTGACTACTGCGTAAGAAGTTTGCTTCTTTTTGTACATTAAGCCTGTTATAAGTTCATAGATAGTTTTGAGATCTGCAGCTCCAAAAATATGAAGATATTGTAATTTTAGTTCACAATTTTAGGGCTTTTTATAAGTTGACAAGTAGAGCTACAACCTTATAGACATCTCCAACCACTCATCGCAGGTAAACAAATGTAAAGCATTTTCAGAACAATTAAGTTTGATTAAAAAATTATATTAAAAAAGCTATAAGCATCAACTTTTTCGGCATCACCAACAGGCAAAAAATTATAATTACTTCTCATTCATATATTAACTAAGAAGTTTCATATAAAATTTTATTTCCGACTTTCAATCGATTTTTACAGTAAAGCACGAATTTTTGATATGTAATACCTATCATAATAGCAGTTAATTTTTTTTAGGTATGATCTACGTTTTAAAGTTTGGTATCAAACAGAAATAAAGAACATAAAAGTCTGATGTTAACATCATATGATAGGTTTACGATATGCAGCGTTATATAAAGAAGTCTTAGAAAATTTATGATTCATAAGTCTATCTTTAATATTTATAAATAAACTTAATTTGAAAAATAAAAAAATAAAAACTAACTTCAAACTTCGTTTTTGTAAATACGGAACAATAAAATTTAAAAATTATATTTGTTAAAGCTTTCTTGGCAAAAATTTTCTTTAGAATTTGTCAGTGAATGTAAATTTTTCATTTTAATTCCCTAATTACTTATCTAACATTTAATGATCAATTTCTTAAAAATTATTACTTCTTCCACTACCGTTTCACATTATTTTATTTTATTTAGTTAGAAAATATACAACAAATTCGAAATAAAATTTTTAATTTTCTTTAATTAACGAAACTTTATTCCCATCAACTTAAGAACAACAATTGCCGATCGCTTCCTGAATACTTGATTTTCTTTTAAATATTCCCAAACACAAGCACGGGAAACTGTATTCCCTCGAACAGCACTGTTTCCATTAGGTGCTTTTCGTTATTTTCTGAATAAAATGGAACGAGAGACAATATTTTAGTAGCTTTATACAATTTATATGAGCAGAATTTTAAATTGCTTAACTAATTTTAATGATCCCATTTCAAATAAAGCCTTAATTTTCTTAAAAATTTATTAAAATATAATGGAATATAAAATTTAGGTCATTCGTGTTTTACGTCTGGACTCAATCTTTTTCATATTCTGGTTAAATAAATAATAAAATGAGCTCTTTTAACCAAGGAGTTATATTTGTTGGAGTATTTCATACCTATATGATTCCAACAGGTTATTAACAATTTCCATCTTTTTTTATATATATTAAATTTAATTAGACGAACAAGAATTTTATTCTTGCTATATTTATGTCTATTATATTTTTTGCAAAGTGAAATATAAAAATGCTTTAATTTCAAAAGTTTAATTTCGTTATTACAAAGGATATCTCCAATCGTGAACTGTCATGAGCTGTACTATGTTAATAAATTGTTTTAAATAACAAGCTCAGTAACAATTATTTAGAAATTTTGATTTTAATTAAATGTTCATTTATCTGTCTTGATTGTATTCATTGAAAATTCTTTCTCGTGTTTCTTTCTATTAGTTGACATTTTAGATATTTAAACTTAATAATTGATCAAGTTATCAACTATCAAGCCATTTAATTAAAAAAAGTTATAATCAAAATCGAGTTGATTTAGCAAAGAATAATATCAATTAATCAAAATAATACGGGCAATTTTACTTATATAAATAAAAATTAAAATTGTAATTTTTTTGAGTGATTGAATGATTCAATTTTACGTACTTCCAATGTCCTTTTCAATTAGATATAGGTCTAAATAGAATTCAGTTGTTCTATCATTGAATCGTAGCACCAATTAATTGATATAATCGATTTAGATGATTGAATTCTCACAACAGTTTCCACTTTACAAATTATACCGTATACGTAATTCGTACTCGTATTACATACATATAACGTTCTACATCTATTTGTACTTAATTAAAATTCTATTTTATATCCTAGCTACATTCTTGATATTCTTTTCCTCATTTTAATCACTTTTAAATGAAATGTAATTCAAAGTTAACAATTGCCAAGCCTCTTTCTCATTTGAGTTTGCATTTTTGATTTATTTTACAAAGCAAGTGTTTGATATCTAAAATAGTAGATATCACAATTATTTTTAGATAACAATACGATTGTAGAACATTCACATCGATTCTTTAATCGGCTTAAACGTATAGTTCAAATATGCAGGTGAGTCAAAGCAGTAGGAAATTAGATTACAAGTGTCAAAGACAAAAAGCGTTAGTGTCTTAGACTATTACAGTTTGTTAATTTGTCTCACTAGCCACAGTTATTGTTAAGAATAACATGTGGAATATCATCCAATGCCAATTACTATCTTCTATACTATTTAATTCTTGCAAATAAAAAAAAAAACAAACTATTGAACCATATTCAATTAAATCTTTTTTTGGTAGTAAATTTTTCTAATTGACTTGAATTTGTGTATTTTCATTAAAAAAAAACTAACTAAATACCAAAACGACTTAAAAGTTTTATTTACTACATGCTTGTTTTTAAGGAATAATTATCTTGTGATAAACAAGTGATTAGTTTTAATTGTATCTCATACTTTAGTTGAATAAATGGAAAGGCTATTTGGAGAATACTAAACAACAATAATCCAATTTAAGAACGTATCATTGAAAATAATGAAGATTTCTGAGACATCATCAAACAATATAATTACGACTTTCAAGGTCATTTACAGTACACGTTTTTCTATCTCGAGAATTTTAAATCGTATGCGATTTTATTCCGAAAAATAAACTTATGTCATTTTTCTATACACAGCGAATCTCGACTCTATTCGTATACGATTTTATTCCTGTTCATTGGTCAGTACCAGTCAAGGGGTAAGAGGTGCTCACTTTGACTAGCCCTGACGTTACTGAAGTTCTTTCTGGCACTTGACAGAATTAATAATTTTTTTTTATTTAGATAAAAGCGCTCAGCTACTGAGGCTATATGCGCTAACGATATAGTTACATCATTTATAAAAATTATTTATGTACAATATTTTATTGTATTAATATTTGACTTATGGACTAAGTATTTCACTATTTTTATTATAATATTTTTGATTTTTTTTTATAAGTAATTTATAATGGTATATTTTGTTAATTTATTTATTTATATTAGATGTGTAAGTTCTTCATTTTTATTTTATTCAGTAAAGTTTCAATATTTATCCATGTTATTGTCTTTTAGTGTTTTGGCTTTCTGATAAATCTGAGCTATATGCTAGTTGGTTGGTGAATTTTTTAATGATTTTTGTGAGTTGTATTTTACAGGATCTTTGAGTAATTTTGTTTTTGTGCAAGTAATCTAAAGTTTCTATTAATAATGCCACATTGTTTGTACATGCTTCATCTGCTTGTAGGTAGTCATTGGTTTTTTCTATATTTTGAAAAAAGACTTTGGGAATTTGGGAATTACTTATTTCTTTTATTTTGTTTGTATTTTTTATACTGGTTATATGTTCAATTCAATGAACGAAATCCTTTTTTGGCGTTTTGGCTATTTTCTTTGTACCTGGTCTTGGTTCCATATGAATATCTTCCTGTATATTTTTCATGTCTGAATTGGTAGATTTTTGTGTATTTGTAGGTGTTTGTTCGCAATTTTCTAATATTTCTAAGTGTTCGCTTATATTTTCTGAGGTCTTGCATTTTTCTGGTTTGTTACTTTGAGCATTTGTTGGGAGGGTATGGATTATTATTTCATTTTTTGGTATTGTTATTTTTATGGGACCAAGGTCGTCTGAATCTGTATCGCTTGTATATTTTCGGCGTTGTTTTTCTTGAATATTAGGCAATTCTACTGTTGTTTTGGTTGCTTGCGATTGTTGGTTTGGTTGTTCCGGGTTTGATTCGGGAAATTAATAATGATGCTTTTAATGACTGGGTGCTCTAGGAGGTTGGAAATGGCTAAGAAACGAAGACAGTAATTTAAATCAGGATTTAATACAGTTGCCTGCTCATATGGTAGAGGAGAACGATTAAGTTCTCAGCATATTTGGAGAAAAAATATCTACAAGTACTGTTGATGAAATCCAGGACGTCACAAGAAAAGTAATTCTTACACCAAAGAATATCAACGCTACCGATTTAAATAAAAAAAAAAATTGAATAAATTGACAGCGACATTCGGGAATATCATAGCTTTGATTCTATTGTGACCGATGATATAATAGATTTTCCAACAGAATTTCTCAATGAACTTTGCCCATCAGGAATGCCTCCACATATTTTAAAAATTAAAGTTAGAACATTTATTATATTGCTTCGAAACCTTAATTCCAGAAATGGATTAATGAATGGTACACGACTTATGGTGCGAGGCTTACCTACAAAAAAATTTTATTGACGCGGAAATTATCACTGGAAGTAAAAAGGGTGAAAGGGTTTTTATTCCGAAGCTTAACTTGGAGCCCAGTGATTTAAATTTACCGTTTGTTCTGAGAGGACGACAATTTCCGTTATCTTAGCATTTACTTTGACTATTAACAACGCGCAGGGATAATCTTTTGACGTAGTCAGTCTTTTTTTTCCTGAAAAAGTATTTGCACATGAGCAGTTACCTATATGTTACTTTCACTCGAGGAAGAAATCATGAGCAAATCAAAATTCATTTGACAAATTCTGTTAAACAAGGAACCTTTTTGTCAAAAACTTTTCACTAAGAATGTAATTCTTAAAGAACTATTAGATTAATTAATAAGTAATTCAAATTTTTCCGTGTTAATTTAAAATTATACTGTTTGTGTACTGTTATTTTATTTTATATATAATTTGTTTCCTGTTGCATTCTCCCATTTATTTTGTAAATGCTTAATGTAAGTATATAGAATTTTAGAAGAAATATTAGAGATTCTGCTGGTTCCCGGACTCCAAAATTTAACAACGGATCCTTATAGGTTTTGCCAAAATAAAACGAAAATGATGAGTGCAATTTTCTGAGTTTTCACTTAGTTTTAGAAGAAAAACAAAATTTTAGTATAACAATTCCAATGTTATTTCTTATGAGAAATAATTTTTGTTAATGCGGCTATTTTCAGAACTACAAAGTTGTAATACCTCCTTGCAATTGTCGTAGAAGCGGAACCTGGGGATGCGGCCCCCGGCGGGGGTTTGGGAGCGAGTCCCGAAAATAAAAAGACTCCCATCCCTACCCAATTTTCAAGAGAAAATAGTAAGTTAAGTGTTACTATCCCGTTGTTTTTTAATCAAAGACGTTTTCGACGCAACTTTTAAATTCGGCATAACGAAAACTCGCAAAATTGTAATCTTTATTTTCGATTTATTTTAGCGACATCTATTAGAATCCACGGTCCACAACCATATTATGGCGTCCGAAAAGCAGCAGCTTTGCCTTAACTTTTTATGAGTCACCATTTTAGTATATCTGCATCTACATCTACCCGTGATTTTTCACGAGTCAAGCCACTAATTTACCATAACAATCACTTTTAAAAATTTATGATTTGAGGATATACCATATGTAATATTTTTTTTTGTTTTAGTGTAAGACATAAAAATTACTGGGAATCTGTACCCTAAAGACTTTTACAAATATTAATTAAAGGCTTTAATATATGTTGTCTCTAAAACAATAATTCTTCCTTGAAAAAATTTTCTTTGATACTTATTTTCTTCTTCCTACAATGATGAGTTTAATTAATTGAAGCCAATTAATTTGATAAATCAATAACAAGAAAAAAACTTTATTGTTTCAGAATTTCGGTGGTTAACGCTAACAAAGAAAATAAAATAAATAATTAACTATCAAACAAAGAAAATACATCTAAAAAAATTATTGTCCCAAAATTAAATTGTTAAAAAAGAGTGGCGACCACATTAATTTTAAAATTGGTCATGTTTCTGAGTTAATAGCTTGATATTTATATCCAAGTTAATAAATGAGTATGGAAAAAAATAATGTCGTTAGTAGTGAAATAAACAACAGCTTCGTAATTAGCACGATGGATCACGTTATTTCATAATAAAGTGAAATTTTTGTAAACATAAAATGGCTGAGTAGTTCAGTAATGTTAATCCATTAGACCGATAGATAATTGTAGTTAGTATTAAGGTTGCTAAGATTGATTACCAGATTATGTGTCGTTAATGTCACCTCCACTACCGGTCAGTCAGCAATTCCGTAATTCTCTTTCAAATTAAGTGAAAGAATTCGATTGACGTGTGTGACATGAATTATATAATTTCTACCAGTTGGTTAGCTATTAATTCATCGGTAAAATCCGTCAACGTTTTGATTGATTACCAATATTGAACATTAATACAGCACAACATTCACTCTTTTATTTTTTTACAACTTCACTTTGTTTTTCAATGCGGAGAAGCTTTGAATCATTTTTCATAATCAAATATGATGATATTTACAGTTCTACGCCGTTATCATTTCAATTTTTTTCCCTTTATACTACATTCTGGGGGCTTTCACGTGAAATTAAGCTGATGTAATTGAATTAAATTAATAAAAATGGCAAACAAGCACAAAATATATTCTATTTATTCTATGAAAGCTTCATTTCAGTGCCTAGTGAAATAAAAAAAAAAAAATTTTCGCTTATTAATTTTAAGTGTACCTTATTTACATTATAAAAAGCCTTGGCTTCACGTCTTCGTGCAGTCATTCCTCAACATTAAGTTATTCATTTCAATTACTAGCGTCTCTTAGCATCTCATTTCTAGTAACACTAATGCTGTTATCGATTCTTAATTTTATAATAAAAATTATCATCGTTAAATTTCAAAATATTCATAAGCTGGTCTTATTTCATTTCATAAAAATTTTTTAATTTATTTATTTTTGCTATCACCTCATATACATCCACACCAAAGAGATCATTTGTAACTTTGAATAAGCTTAACCTTTATAAAGGACTTGTTTAATTTTCTGAAGGAAAATCAACAACGTTATAATTATTTATAAGTCTTTATACATGTATTTGCTTAGTTCAAGTTCAAGGTTTTGAAACAGAAACCGTATTTAGAGATTGGGTTAAATTTTTCACTAATATTGAAATCATCATTGAGCAAATCTTTACACTATAGACACAAAGGCAAAATAGAATAGATAATTGTAAAACACGTCGGACTCTCACAGAATAATCTTCAAAATGGAATGCTAAACATGATAATAGCCGGCCATAGAAGCAGAGATTTCTCCATAGTTTTGTGTTAGTTCGCAGATATATTTATGTGTTTATGGGGGTTGCAACCCCGACAACCATGCAAATTTATCTACGAACGAGAACTATAGAGAATATAATCTATATATGTAGGTGTATGGCAAGCTATTGTCTTCGGAATTGTCACTAATTTGACTAACTTTGAATTTTGCATGCTCACAATTAATGTGACCCAATTAAGTTGAAATCAACCGCACCAACCCAAATAAGACAATTATAAGTGCTCATTTCACCACAACATATAATATCTATCTATATTTCGTACCTATAGAATATTTAAGAAGAGTCAGAGCCGAAAAATGGTGCTCGCTCGGAATTCTATGACCCGCACATTAACATTTTCAATTTAATCAACAATAGCGGTAAAGTTGAATATTTAAATGAAGGTAATCGAGGGTTAGTTTGAGGAAACTTTTATAGTATGCAAAGATTTGAATTGATAAAGTAAAAGCCTACACGATTCATGACAATTCTATTTGCTCTTATACAGCACAATGCTATATAGGTAATAACTATAACCTTTCATCACTTACTTTCCTTTAAACCTTTTTAACATTAAAGATCGTTAAATTTAATTTTAAATCAAACAGTTTTCAATATCATCTAAAAATTTATGATCTTAAATTTTTAAGAAACCTTAAAATGAAGTTAGAATGTTTTTGATGTGTTTATAAATAAATATATGTCAAGAAAAAAATTTAAAGTGCAGTTTTCATAATGTTTGCTGTAAATTAGTAGATCTAAATTTTAAAAGCAAACAAATCTTCAACTAAAAAGCAAAAACAAAGAAATTTCTCTAAAAATCTACACAATTTTTGGGTCTCGAGTGAAACCACAGAATAACCTGGAAAAAGCATAGGACCAATATAAAACTATATAAAAATGAATGCACACATTTGAACCTATTTAAAATTTTACGCAACAGTAACTGGGGATCGATTGGAAAAAATAGTGGTGAAAATTTACAGCGACTTGATTCGTTCAAGGAAAGATTATGAAATAAATATACGCAACTTGACACAATATAACAATCAACAAATCATAAGCAGTTAGAAATCATTGATCAAAAACATTAAGAAACTGAAGCTTACCTTAAAATTTTTACAAAAAGTATCCTGATTTATACTTTATATTTTTGTTTCATCATATTTCACCCCACCCCCTTCCCTTTTATGCTTTCCCGCCAATGTTAAGTGCTTAATAAGACTATCTTATATTGTTATCCTTCTTAATTCTTCTTATTGCTCTTTAATTGGTATTGTACACTTATTTGTTAATTTTAAAGATGGAGCTTCAATTGTATGTTTATTTTAGTTATTATTTCTGTTATGTAGTTATATTTTTACCTAAGTCTTTTTTAAAGATCTATAATTTTTATTTTATTCTTCTGTATAACTACTGAAATGCTATGTATTGAACAAGGGCGCCTATATAGCCTAGTAGGTGAGCACTTACAATTTTATAAAATAAAAAATAAAATAAAAAGTATCCTAGTCTAATTTGAATTTCTTGATTTCTTAAAAATATTACGAGTATATAAAATGTAGAACTAGAAACAATTCAGAATGCAACTATCAAAAATCAAAAAGTTATTGGAAAGTGTAGTTAAAAATCCAACAGAAAATCAACCACCCTAAGTCAAGCATAAGAAATGGTTAATCAAATTAGTCTAAATACCGACAGAATAGAGAAAATATTAATATTCGAGAAAGCACCATAGCGAAGAGAAATAACATCAACGTAAAAATTACTAATTGGCAAAACTGGACAAAAAAAGCATTCATTCAACCCCCCAAGAGTCATTCAATACCTTCAAAAAATAATAGCAACTCTTACGAGCTTCCATCAGAAATGTCCATCTACTCGGCGAATTTATATGCAATTATGAAAGCAATAGAAATCATTTTTTTTCCAGGAAAGATAGCAATAAGTTTTAATTTTCACCGACTCGTTTAGTGATCAAAGTGACAAAGTATGCATATAAAATTTCTGTACAAGTAGTCATCCTTTAATAACTAGGATCCACGATGACAAAATCTTTAAAATCATGTTCATGTAGATTCTTAACTATTGTGGAATTGACGGTAACTTAGAAGAAGACCTGGCTCTTAAAAATTCTAGTACAACAAATAAGACCGCAATTAAATTAATATAAGATAACATGCTAATGGTGGCTCAGAAATCAATAAAACAGAGATGTCTAAGGAAATGACAAGAGAAAGAAAACAAAAATCTTCAGTGGATCAAAACACAACAACTATCTGAAAGGCCTTGCTAAGAGCAAATAGAGCTTAAGAAGTAAAAATCATGCCGACTTATTTTCTAGTTTTCACAGAAGGATTTATTACAAGAAAAAACCTACAATATGTGAAACATTTAATGCCCGAAAATCAGTTGAACACAACCTGGTACAATGAACCAAATATGATGACAACGAGGAAAGATCCCAACAGGAATAGATAACACTAACAATAAAAGAAATGCTATCAAATGAGAAGAATTAAATACAAAAATTAGTGGTGTTTTTTAAACAAACGGGATTGTGGGAAATTTTGAAAAAATGAACTAGATACAATGCATGATGACAATTAACTAACAAATCGTGTGATTAATCTAAAAAAATAAACTTATCGTAAGTGAAAGACAAACATGACTATACTACAAGGAGAATAGTTGCAAATAATCGTATATAATTGAAATAAAATTAGTCTTTGAATAAAATTTAAGGAAAATCTAGGTCGATTGGCTCAAAGTTCAATCAATATAAATGATAAATGCAATGTCTAATGAAAAATTGCTGTTAAAAAAGTAAATATTTTCCATTATTAATGGAATTGAATATAAGGTCGAGAACAATATTGAAAGCTTAGAAATCAGTTGCTTTAATTTTATTACTGTGTGAGAAAATGTGCTACAATGTAAGTATATTAGGTGTACGTATGGTACTAATAGATAGTTTCTAGTCAAGTTAATGTCTTTTATATGGCTCTGATAAAAAATTTAATCTTTCAGAAATTTAAGATAAAAAGTTTTTATTTATTTGAACGTTGGAATTTTATTATTTTATTTGGAATGAAAAGGAAGAAATGTGTGTATGTGTGATATAGATTGTAAAAATAAATATTGCAATTGGTTAACATAAATTTTTGATCGTTGTAGTATCGAAAAGTCGTATAAAGTTTGTAACATTGGCCGAATGAGGAGTTTGTAATATTGGCGCGCGTCTGCATGTTTAATAATAGTGTAGCAATGTTTATCGCGTGTAGTAATTTCAAACAATATCGATACCATAAATTGAAATGTATGACAACCTTTATGTTTGTATATTAAGTTTAAAACTGATCAACGTACACAATTGCAATATATTTCTGCGGCGGCCGTATGAATTACTGGTTGCGCGCTATTTGCCGCATCCTCTGTATTATTCACGCGCTAATGTGCACCCCAAGTGTAAATATGTAGGGATGAAGTAAACAACCACTGCAGTTCCACCACCAGCGCTGGCACCAAATATACTATCAGCAGTATATTTTTGTAAATACTTTAGATCTATATACATTTATGGTTATACCTATATATATATTTCTACACTTGTATGTTTTACCTACGTAAATATATCCATTTTTTACAAGCTTCAACGATCTTGATAAAAGCAAAAAAAATGTTACGATTATGCAAGCATTTTTACAACTTTATTTTTTTCACAATAAAAAAATTATGTTTGTTGCAGCCCGAATAATTATCAACAAAATCAACTACGAAAGAATTAAGTCAATATAAAATAACAAATAAAATTAACTAAACTTCACTAAAAAAAAACAATACTTAAACTCCAACCATTTCTTATTTAAGTCTACGATTCATCATGCCTATACTGCGACCGATTGCAATTGCAATGCATTCAGAATTTGGTGCATTGATGTGAATATTTTAAAGGATGATCAAAGAGGTAAATCAGCGTTGTTTGACCATTTTATTTTTGTTGAGCTGTTTTTTTTTACAACCAGCTACATAAAAACGATGGTTTTGCAATTGTGTTGCGAAAATTCTGCAAACTTCCTGATTGCTTGTTTTATGGATTAAACATATTGTGTAAAAATAAAATTGTTCTACATGTGCAAGGCTTTAATTTCACCGAACAATACAAGTTATTTAAACAGTGATTTTGGAGAATTTATTAATAATGTACAACTGTTTTTATAGGAGAAGGTCTTTACAAAAAGAGAATATTTGTATTTCGAAACTGGTATTTATATTTCGCTTGTAAAAAGAATAAAAATCAAAGTGATGTTTGCTTTATTAATTTATACAAACTTTTATTTTTTGAGATACATTTATTTATTAATTTTTTAAATATCACTATATTTCTAAAAGCTGAACTTTATCTAATATTTTGGTTTAATTTTCATTGAATTTTCCTTGATTAATCTTAAAAAAATGTAATTAACTGGATTTCAAGGATTTTGATTCATTTTAAGACCACCAAATCTTTTTTTTCTTTTTGGTATTTAAAGTCGCTTAAGCACCTAAGATCGGGGACCCGGGATAAATTACCCCAAATGGGTTAAACATTAAATTTTTGGAGATAATAGGGAAATTTTTCGTCATGGCTATTTTATTAACGTGTTTGTATGGCCGAAGACTACAATATTTAAATTGCTCTTACATATCTAAAGCCCCAATTTTAAAGTTGTATCAAACATTAATCAAGATCATTTCTTCAAAATCTGGATGGGGAATGTTTTCAATTAATTTTTATTTGTTTTAACATAATTTTATTTTGTCTATAACATACTTACAGTCAAGTGCCTTAACTTAAAACAGTTTTGCACATCAACCAAAAATAACTACCCCTTTATAAATTTATAAAAAATAAAAAATACCTACATTCTGAAGAGCACTTAGGTTCTACATTCCAAAAATTTGAAAAATTGATATGGCCGATATGGAAGTGTTCCCAAGTTAAAGGCATAGAAACTAACTTGGGACAGCCTTGTTTTGTCTCATATTTTCATATTTAGAGCTTCTGTTTCCTACCAGCGGCAGAAAAATGGATATAACAAACGCTTAGAATGAATTCCAACAAAAAAAAATTGAAAATATATTTTTTTAAATAGTCCAAATATTTTATGTCTTAGTTTTTGACCGTTTCACAACTTTTGAATGACAATAATCGCTGCAAAAATTGCTATTAAATCACAAGCATAAAGTATAATGAAAAAGGATCACAGAAAAATTCATCAAGTGAAATGACCGATTTTTCTGGATTTTTACAAAACTTCTTCCACAGCCCCAAACACATTCATTCACTCTGAAATCAACTTTAATTGAAATCACGAAACTAAACTAATAAGTTAGCACAGGGCCATCCATAAACCACGTAACACACTCAACCAGAGGGGGGGGTACTCTATAATATTATGTACGGTTAAAAGATATAATATTAGGCAGCCTATATGGCGTTACATGGTAGGAGGAGGGGTTCAAAAAGTGAGAAAAATGCGTTCCGTGGTTTATGGATGACCGCTATTACTAATAAGTATAACAGCACAGAGCCACAGGACTACCAACATCACTAATCACCAAATTAAGTATCCCAAGTTAGAGCAGCGTACCAAGATAGGACTTTTGACTGTACTAATTTCATGCAACTTTTTTTTCTGTATAAATCAATTCAATTAAAGATGTTTAATTTAAATTTACATTGATTGTCTCCTTTTCCATATGAAGGGATAATATCGACTCACACAAAACTATTTTAGGCTGATGGTAAAAAAAAAATTCCCGACCGCTGGTTTAAGCACAGAAAACTTCTGTAGGTCATAAACTATAGAATGAACAATAGGATTCAAAAGGAGCTGAACCCAGTATAACTGAAGTATATGGAGCAGTTCCAAATTATTAAACATATCGTATTCTTATTTAAACATTTTGAAACTTCACTGTTATTGGAGATTGTACTGATTTCCAAATAAATTGAAATTTCGTTTTTATCTTTATGTAATAATTAATTACTTTAAGAGTATAAAACAATAAATGTTGCAGTGCTAGAAAAAATTTCTAAAAAAATGTTGGTTTTAGTCGAAACTAAACAAGGAGTTAAATGTTCAATTATTACTTTGATTTTAGCTGGAAATTGTATTTCGATTGGATACTACTAAATATCACTGACCTTATCATTTCAAATTGTTAAAATATTAGCGATATTTTTTTATTGAACTTTTTGACTCCAATGAACCGTACAAAAGTACAAAATTGAGTTAGCAGAAAAAATGATAAAATGTGTCCAAAAATTGATAGTATATATTAGGACACAAATTTTGGCGCCAAAATGAGCTCTTAACAATTAAAATAGTTAATATAAACAGTTACCTTGGCTTAACAATCTATTAACTTACGTAAAAAAGTCTTAATTACCTTTAAATGATATGCTAAGAGAGCTTTTTTTAAAAATGAATGCTTCAATATTTGAAAGTTTACTTCCCTTTCAACTGATAACAAGTACAAGTACTTAAATTATTTATTCCTATAATAACTTCATGAAACTTTTCAAGAAATTTCTTATTTTTACACCGAAAAGAAAATCATTGAAATGAATCATTCGGCAAAAGACGTTCTGTGTAGAAATTCTAAGAAGTTTGCAAGGTTTTCTCGAATTCGATAACGAGCGGGTTGGCGGTAACTTGATAGGTAATTGTATGTGTATTTACGATAACAACGACGGTAATGGCTCCATTGCCTGCTGCTACAGCGCTATCTTAACATCGTACATAAAGCGCCTTTGAGACCCGTAAAAAATAAGTACACTCATTAAAACAGGATATCACCGTTACCAAGTCGCTTATTAGAGAAGTGTGAAACGGTCCAATATTACACAATTTACTCAATAGTTCTATAAATCGTTTTTCCATAATTGCATATTTTCATGCAGCTAGTCGCAATATTAAGTTTCACATTTATTTTATGCACGAGGGAAATTGAAAATTTGATGAAACTGAATAATTTATGTTATTGATATCGTAACCATTTGCAAAAGTTTTTTTTTTCGAAAATTATTACGGTTTGAAAATTTCAAAGGGAACTTCATAAAAGATATACATTTACATGTATTATACATACCTAAACACTTGATAGCTCGATAGCTCGTTTATTATTGTAATATTATTCGTCGCTTTTCTTTTCATCATATATTATTACATTTTTAAGTCATTCGTAAACAAATTGAGGGTAAGAACTACTAAGAAGTGATTCTATGTAATAACATCCTGTTTGATAAAAAATTAAATTTGAGAATAATTGAATAATTTTTGCAAGCTGATATTAAAAGCTTTTTAAATAGATTGTTATTTGAGAACCCGTTTTATGACCAAGTGTTAAAATTCACCTCGCTAAAACATTTTTGAAATCTTCTCATCAGAGAAATAATGTACAATACAAGTAAGATAAAACGAAGTGATAGATCTCATATAATCCTCCCGAGACCATCTTCCATCGGCTGTCGATAACAAGGTAACAGGAGTCGAGTACTAACGATGGTAACCAAATACCTGACATGTTACAAGCGCAATGTTAAGTTCGACTTTTTTCTATACAAATGTAACATAATATACGCAAGGGAAGTATTCCAATCTACCGACATTGTTAAAGTTAACACACAATTTATATTTTTTAATGTCTTTTTATATTGCCCTCTATCGCATCATGTTCAAATATTAATTTTAATGGAGAAAATTTACTCCGCTTAAACTCCTATTGGGGAAAATAAAACTTTAAAGTTGCACAATTAATTAACTATTTAATTAAAATTTAAATTTTTTCACTATTATTGATATCAAATGTAATGCAAACAGCATTTTAATGGTACAATGAAAATTTTAAATAGACACGTTTTATTATTCACGATAACCATACGCGATAAAAAGAGTTCCAATATGTTGACTAGAATAATGTATTGAAAATCATTTTATTTAAAATTATTTAATTTTAAATTGAATTTTTAATTAGTGTTAAACATTCGGAAATCAATGATCACTTCAATTATGCAGCTATGCACTAAAATTAATAATTTAAAAAATGAATTTTAATTGTTTTTTCGAAGCAATACATCATTATTTATGAAGTGAGTGTTTATTTGAAATAATACATCACAATAAAATATCTATAATGAAATCTCTATATGGAATCGTTAATTTTTTATGTATTCACTAAATTAAATGGGTATTTGATAATTTATTAAGGTTTGAAATACATTTAAATCTTTTATTAAAACGGGTCAATCAAAATTTTAAATTGACCTTCTTTATTATAATTACTAATAAACAAGTACCTCAATGAAAAGTTCGACCTAAGAATGAAAGATAATTGACTGATTGATTTTATGAAAATTAACTATTTAAATAAAACATGTTTACTGTTAATGCTCTACAAATTTATAAAATCATACTTAAATCATATACTACAACCAAAATATAACATTATAATGCCGTTTAATGTAAAGTTAACTTGGGAACCTTAAATCAACGCAATTGGAAATGACTGTTAAAAAGGAATTAATATTATTAAGAAACGTTGGCGACAAAAATAAATAATATTTCACATGACTAGTGGTCCTTATTTACCCACTATTAGTTGTATTATTGATAGGACAAGGACAAAAAACATCATGGATTATTAAGAGGCTAGCTTCAGTCAATATGGAAGATAAAAAACGCTTCCAATTACATACAAAGCGCTAATATACTCAAAATTGGATAATGGATGTATTCGTGAAGACTAAGCCTCGAGCAATCTAAAAAAGTTAAACAGTATACGAACCAATAAGAACCTTTAAGATTATGCATCAAAGCATTCAAAACAAGTTCGATCTTTGTTATCCTGACTAAAGCAAAAGAAATCCTACTAAGCTTTAGGAAGATGAAATAATTCTCAGATGTGGCATTATGCATTATCGCGTAACCAAAAAAAAAATCTAGCCTATATACCTATACTTCCACAGGGATCCGTGAAAGGAACAATAAATACCACACTCAGAACTATCTTCCCAAAGAATTAAGAACTTAGAGCTATTTTACTAAGACTTTAAGCTACTTATTACCTCAACAAACTTAAACTAAACGATGTCAAAATTATCAAAAAATAAATAAACCCCTACCGACCAGTACTTTTAGACTTTGAAAATGGTTAAAAGTAAAAAAAATTATAATAGGATGAAATCCATTGGAAACGGAAGAAAATATAACAAAAATGAAAAGAAAAATACATTACAGTCAATCTGAGGTGGGAAAGTGGAAAAGAGGGGATTTTTAAGGATTGAAACGGTTTATCTGGATTTTTGACAAAACTGCAAGTACTATGGAAAAAAGTTAAATAACAAAGTTGTAGATAATAAGTAGATCTACAACTTTTGTGTTGACACTTTTTTTACATAACCTTAAAATTTATGTGAAAAATTGAAATTACCATGTTTTTGGTTTTTAACTTTTACAAAAAAAAAAATTACACGAAATTTGGTGAAAACTTACTTTTTAATATCCCAAACACTGTATTTTTTTATTTAAAATATTATTATTTAATATATTATTTCACCTTATAATGACTTAATATCGAAAAAGCACCCTTATTTTCATTCGAAAATTCTCACGCCAAATCATCTGATTTTTTTAAAAAGTCGGTGAGCTTTTTGTTCGTTGAAACTTCTACTTTCTGATGATGAATAAAAACGTATTTACATTACAATGTTTAATGTTCTCAGAAAATGCAATAATTAAAATGTAAATTTTAATAAATTGCTCAAAGTTGTATTTGTACAACATTGTATTATGCTTTTTCGATATTATACGGTGAAAAAAATAATATTTTAAATAAAAAAATACAGTGTGTTTGGGGCATTAAAAAGTAAGTTTTCACCAAATTTCGTGTAATTTTTTTTTTGTAAAAGCTAAAAATTAAAAACCAAAAACTTGGTAATTTCAATTTTTCACATAAATTTCAGGTTATGTGAAAAAAGTGTTGGCACAAAAGTTGTAGATCTACTTATTATCTTCACTTTGCTATTTAACTTTTTTCCATAGTACTTGTAGTTTTGTCGAAAATCAAGATAAATCCTTTCGACCCTTAAAAACACCCACTTTTTCCACTTCCCCCTTAGATTGACCGTAATTTATTTTTTCTTTCATTTTTGTTATATTCTCTTCCTTTTTTATTGGGTTTCATTCTACTATAATTTATTTTCTTTTGGTTCAAAAATTATCTACCCTTGTCTAATGGGAACAATTCACATCGACCATTAATTTGAAGCTGACCAAACATCATAAAGAAAAAACGCCTCTAGAGCTATACAGAAGTCTTTTTCTAGAAATGAAAAACAAATACACCGACCAAAACTAACCTACATGGATGTACCAAAAATAGATTACAAAACAGGATGTGCAGTCATAACAGAAAGCACATCCCAACGTTTGAAACTGCCTGTTCATAACTCCATTTTACATGCAAAAGTGCAGCCATTCTAAAAGCTCTCAACAACATCTAGGCAGTAGATCCAATCCACATCTAAGTAACAATAACAGTAACATAACAAATACAGCTAAAAAATAAAGGCACTACAATGACATACATCTAGATACCAAGCCACCAAAAATAAATAGCAATAAATTAGTAGACGAAGAAGCAAAAAACAACCATATATAGAATATTAGATCTCAAACTTAGAACAACTAAAGAAGACTTTAAAAAAGTGACGAACACCGTACTCTACATAAGGTAGAAGGCCCAACAAATCCAGGTCCATGATGCAAAAAGAAAAGTGTCTTGACAACAACCCCAAAACATTGGCCAAGAGCCTAGTTCTTTAATGTCCAGCATACTTACAACAACAAGAAGAGTATAAACTACCCAAAACAATAAAAGACTACCTACTTCAAACGATAAAATACCAAAAAAACAAATTAATATGTACGATCAAATATAATCTCAAAGTCAGACCAACATTATTAAAGTCATTAGACCATAAACGTTAAAAAATTACTATAAATAAAAAACAAAAAAGCTAAAATGTCTCTAAGAAGTTCTTAGAATCGAGATAATAATAGAAAGTCGATGTTATGAAAGCTTAGACAACGTCTTATTTACATATATACCCACGAGATTTTCTAAGGCTTTTAGGTTTATTAATAAAATACCAAAACAAGATACTTAAAAAGTTTTCAGTTTATCATCTTTTATTCACAAAATATTAATTTTGTTGTTACTTTATTGTACTGGACTATTAAAAGAAATGTTATTATTACTCCTATAAAATATACTTATAATAGACCATGTATATTATAACTTACAAATATTAATTACAAATCAATAAAATAATTTATCGATTCTGAATATTCTCAAACAACTACAAAAAAATAAGTTAATATAGTTATTTTTGAGTTGGTAAATAAGAGGCAAAATGACCATATGTTATAAATGACTATAATTGAAATTGGGAGTGCAGCCGCGAGTTTAATTAAGTTATTCCATGTTTAATATTGTGGTTTTCTAATAACCTTACGGGCAGCTTAGTAAATACGGTCCATATAAACAGTTTGTTATTAGTCCCATGTAATCTGTCGGCAAGGTTATAGGTTCTCATTCTCAGGTACAACCTGCTACCGGGATTGTTTTGCAACCAGCCTCCCACCTCTCCCAGCCATCCCCTTATTTCAATCTTGACATTTATCATCCTTAACTAAGGCTATTGTTTATTATCTTGATCAAGTACTTTGCTAAACAATAACAAGAGAAATTGTTCGTGTGAATGGGTCATTGATTTGGCAGGTGATGAATTCGATAATTCACAACCATTGATTAAACGGTCTGAGGATATAGATCATATTATTTCGCTCGGTCTACAAACAACAACAGCGTCCGATTGAGGAAATCGAAAATTTACTATTCATCAAAATGCAAATTTGCCTTAATCGAAGCTCGTTTCTTATCTAATCAAAATATTTTCTTTCGTACTAATAGACTTTTTGATAAGCTCTTGTCACAGAAAGGTTCACTAAAGGTTCATTATTTTAAGCGGAAATAGAATCTAATTACTTTTACCTTCGGGATAATAGCGGTGACTTCAAATAAAACTTCTTCACTTTCTATGTTGTTTAAAATAACACCCGCAATAAACTCCCAGTAATTATTGAATTAATAATTTTAAACTATAATTTTATTACTTATTTTCTAGTTAAAACTTTTTTTATATCTTACAACTGCAATATAGTATAATATTTGAAAAAGAAATGAAAAACAGTTTTCTGATTAGAACAATTTGTTTTTATTAACACTTGAAAATTTGGTGTTAACTGTATTTGCAATTATAAACTTCTCGCGATAGACATCACACTTGTAATTTATTGATTTGCTAAAATAATACTTGGAATACTTTATAGTACATAGGGGTTGACCAATAGAGGGTGAAATGTATTTGGTTATGTTATATGATGGGTGAGAGGTTCAATTTCAGCATGATGGTAGTGTACTCTATATACCTCATCAATAATGATGTTAATTTCCCTTGCGATTTCGTGGTGTATGTGCAGGTCTTTATATATAAACTGTATGTGGTGGTGTACATTTCATATACAACGATATATACTTTTAGTTAATATGTGCAAAAATATACACGGTTATGATGTATAATTGTTTTTAGGTTCAATGTATTCACATAGGTAGGTAGATTTGAATGTGCTATATAACATAGATGATGTATATGT
Source organism: Sisyra nigra (assembly GCA_958496155.1). NCBI lineage: Eukaryota > Metazoa > Arthropoda > Insecta > Neuroptera > Sisyridae > Sisyra > Sisyra nigra. Next base: position 47,649,262 of record OY292314.1, read on the forward strand.
AGAGCGAAAAAAAGAAATATGAAACGTGATGCTTCAACGTGGGAATTCTTATTCCCGAATGAGGAAACACAAAAGTAGGAAACATAATGTTTCCAAAAATAGAGTGTTGTGTGATGATTCACTTAGTTTTTCGAGAATTTTTTTCAAAGTGTAACCAAATTTTATTGAAAACTTTATTGAGCTACGTATATTTAATTTTTCATGTTTTTGACTAACAAAAACACCATAATAATTAAATTTTTTATAACAGCCCTTCTATAAAGCTCAAAGCATTTAACTCTACTTTGAGCTTTGTTTCAATTTTCTTCTGTATATGAAAGTTCAAATAATTAACTATTTGGTTACACAGGTTAAATTTAATACTCTAGCCATACTTTTGTGTCATGCATATTTCAATCAATCGAATTGAAAGTACTTCACTTTCATGTCCAACGTCATTTGATTTTGACCAATTTAATCTGACGACTAAAATATTCAGTGATCATATTAAAGTGACAATTTTGGTTTAGCAATTAATAAAATAACGTTACATGTTGAAGTAATCAAAACTTTGTTGCCATCACAGAACAATTTAAACTAGAAACGTTGCGAAGAAGATTTTGATGAAAAGTAAAATAAAATGTTTAACTGTTATAATTTTTTACCTTATCTCTTAAATTAAGGACGGCTCAAGAAATATGTAGGTGTAGTCTCAAATTTGGAGGAAAATGAATTCGTTACCTGAAAACAAAAGAAAATTTTATAAAAATTTGTTAAATCTATATAAATAAAATGATAGCTGTTTTCCAATGTTCGTTTTTAACTCAAAAACTACTGGATAGATTTCAATTATTTTTTTTTTTTGGTTTTATTTATTATATACTTGGTCCTTATTTAAAAAAGAATTATCACAATATCTTCATTAAAAACAAAGTAATTAAAGTTTAAAAAAATGCAATTTTTACAAGCAAAACGCGTTAAGCGGGCATTTTTCGTCGCTTTGATAGAGTGGAGCAACGGTTTAATGCGCATGACGCTGCAGAAAGAGTGTTTCTCCTTTCACTGCCTACTAATTATTTACACTGAGTCGCTCAGTGCACACATCGATTAAGTCCGGAAGGCAAAAAATTTGTGTAAATTGACAAAATAGACTTCTGAAAAACATTGTCTTTTATGGAAAAGTTCAAAAGCAAATTGTCATTTAGAGCTGTTATAACTTATTATTAGAAAAATTTATTTCGGATATATAAAGTTAGTAGTCAACCAAGTGTTTTGACATGAACATTTGTAAAAGTTGAAAAAGTGGAGTTAATGGAGTATATTGTTAGATTAATTTAAGTTACAATCATTACAATAATTAATCAAATGATATTTCAACACTGCCTTTTATCATTGCCTATATTTTTTAACCAGAAAGAGTTAAGTTGTCGAGATTAAAGTTTTTTTTTATTTGCTCCTTAAATGCTTTTACGGATCCGCAATTACTCCAGGTGTTAAGTTAATAAATAATAAAATTTTTTAAAAATGTTCAATTTCAAAAATTAAAATCGCTATAAAACCCGAAATAATTTTTGTAATTGAAATTTTTTTTAAGATCCTATCTACTCTTTTCATTACGAAAATAATTACTCAAATTTTTGCAATATTTTAATAATTAATTATTTGTAACTATTTATACATGTATTGTTGTATTATGACGTCATCAACTGCCGTTAGATCTTATTGGAGCAATTGCGGATCCGGAAAGAGCATTAAAGGAACAATTTTTTGAAAAAAAAAGTTATTTGATTATTTCGGATAATATTGCAATTTTTATTTTTTATTTACAAATTTTTGAAAAATTAATTATTAATTAAGTAATAACTGTACACTTGGAGCAATAGCGGATTCTGCAGGAGCAATTTTTGGGCTTATAGTTAAAAATGTTCTACGCTAAGTTCTTTCCGGTTTTTTTTAGTATATCTTTGCTTTCAATTTTTAAAAAATGTTTTTCCTCTGCAAATTAAATATGTTCTTAACATAATAACCTACGCAGCCGACATCGCGGGTATCAGCTAGTTTTAAATAAGTAAGAATAGTTGTGTTAAGCATATTGATTATTTCTTAAAACAAACACAACTCTATTTGAAACTTCACAATTCTAAAATTAATTTTATTCTTTCTTTACCGATGTTCCACAGCTGTAAAATAAAACGAAATAATCAAATTTCCAAAAAGTTTGTGTCTATTTCATTTAAATACAGAGACAACGGCAAAGTTGAAGGAGATCAAAGCGAAAAACAAGTTCAAACTCATTACATTCAGTACGATTTCTTGACATAAAATACAATAAAGTTATTTGAAAATAATTGAAATTTTATGTAAAAGATTTAATGAGTATTGATACCACAGCAAACTTCAATGTAGCACAGAGAAACAAAATTAAAAGCTTTATTATAAGTCCATCAATTCAACAAATTGCGTTACTAACGCTTCGATACATTAACTATTTTACGTGATGGTTGTTTGATTTTTAATGAGTTAGTTGTGACAAAGTCTTACGTATTTCTTTGATATTCATACTGAGTATAAAATATTTATCTTTGAAATTAACAAAAATCTCATCAACATGTCGCAAATCAAGCCTTTGTGCCAATTTTATATAAAAAGCTTCACTGTCGTAATTTATGTATGAGACTCAGATGCCTTTCGGAGTGCTATTGATATGCAAACGAATTCGTTAATCAGACATCGTCATTTAGTAATTAAAATCAGATGTGAAATATACAGTGAATATTTTTATGAGTTTTACGTTTGTGGGTCGTCTTTTATTAATGTTTTTAATTACTTGTAAATAAATAAATATCTCAAGCACGATCTCGATTTGTTCTTCATTAAAATATTGTCAAGGCTTTTATTAAATGTCGAAGTATTTTTGAAATGAATAAAAAAAATCCTATTTAATATTGTGTACGGGTACCTATATCATATTAATATAAACAAATCGCAAAGATGGACGTTTTCTAAAAACAACATTAATAATGTTTCATTGGACTTGCGCTTCTGGAACTGCTATTCGTTAGTTTTGATTATTATTTCTTTTTTTTTCTGTGCTACGGCGTAATGAAGACAGACATTCATTATTCTCTAACATTCTTCTGAAAACAAAATATTACGAAACAGAACTACTACTTCAGAACGTTACATTTTAATTACAACACTCGGAATTTTTCTCTGAATTCATGGCTAAAAATGGAAATATTTACACAATACAAAGGAAAGCAATAAATCTCTGGAATAAAAGTAGAAATAAAGTTATCTCGTATCGATTGTAGTGAGACTGACTTTTGTGATTAAATAACAAAAATTGTTGTGACTTTTTTTTTCGTTCTTATTTGTGTTGGGGAAAATTAAAAACGTTGTGGTCAGAGAAATAAATTAAATTTTACATTTATATATTTTTTTTTTATTTGGATGTGAAAATTGTAACGTTGCCAAGTTCATATAGGTAATAATTATACTGTTATAGAGTTTGAAAATTTTGAAATAGGTAGGTACTGCAATACAAACTAGTCTTACCTATTTTTAAGTGATTACCTTATAAACCTGAATGTGATTAATAGACACAACACGCAGTGAACATTCAGATTCGCAAAATGACCATGCTGTTTAAGCGAAGTAAAATGAAAATAAAACTAGTTACAAAACTATTCGTAAAATTTAATGGGACTACTGTAGTATGACACACTTAGCAATAAAAAAATATCTGCGACGTCCCAGTGCTTTCTTTTACTTTCATTTATGAAACTCGCTGTTGGTTAAAAGAAATATAAGCACTTTATAACTATACACATAAACAGAACTATATGCATACAGCCGATATTTTCCCAGGAAAAAGTTTCAAATAAAAGTCTCTAAGCATCTAATGAGTCTAAGAACTATAGAAATTTAAAGACAATCGTTGGAACCGTTTTCGAAAAAACTTGTAAAAGCTCAAAAACTCCTAGAATAAAGTAGAGTTTTCGGTTAACCGATGTCAACCAAAAGCTTCGCGGTACAACTAGATATAATATGCAGGCTAAATTTCTATTTTGGTGAAATTTGGATAAAGCTTTCGATACGATATGGTTGTCACACACAGACACACACACACATAGATGTTTCTAAAAACCATATTTTCAGACTCATGGAACCTCAAAACATGTATTTCTGGTAAAAGCTCAAAATCGAAAATTCGACTCGTTTAAATACTTCTTTTACTTTATGGTAAGTAAAAGAAAGTAATAGAAATTCATCCTATAAAACAGAGGTCAGGTAACCGGGATAAATTACTTTAAATGGGGTAAAAATGAACCTTTTGGGGGTAATTTTTTGCCATGGCTATTTTATAAACGTGTTCGTATGACCGGAAACTGTATTCAATTGTTCTCTAATAAGCCCCAATTTTGAAGTTATGGTATCAAACATGAAGCAAGATCATTTCTCAAAAATCTAAAAGGGAAAAATTTTCACTACTTTTGTTGTTGTTCCAATATGATAATTTTATTTTGTTTGTCTATTAAATACTTAAGTACCTAGTACTTTCAAGCAAGTTTTTTTTTTTGGTGTAAATGAGTTCAATAAATAATGTTTAATTTAAATTTACATTGATTGTCTCCATTTGATCACGCCATTTTTTGGGCAAACTATACCTAGTTTAAAGTTTCAGGATATGTTTTACTCTTGTTCCATTTGAATAAATGAAATAATTGCGCAGTTTTTTTCGTTTCACGGTTTTATATAGGAAAAACAAAGATTTCATTTTACACGGATTTGTCTGGAACCTATCTTCAGTGTAAATCGGGGGATAGGTGTACTTATATCCAGGTTATACTAATTTCAATATGAAAATGACTTGACTGGAAAGTTGAAATTAAAACTCCAAGAAAGGTGTTCAAAAACGGGGTAATGTACTTTGAACATGCAGACGTAGTGAGTTAAAATAAGACCAGTATAATATATTTTTTTGATATTAATGGGTATTCTACCAGATCAGCCAATACGATAATGGCTGTACATGGTAACTTAAAAAGTTATTATAATATAAGGACTAGATACTAAGATTTAATACTATTTGACTTAATTTTAAAGCTTCATAACTCGATTTTCAGGATACTTGACTTAAATTTGATTTAAAACCAAGTTAAGCATTCGAAAGTTATTTCATTTATCAGTCACAATACCAAGTATAATTAATTTCAAAAAAATGTCTAACGTGGCATCTTAACTAATCACTAGTAGGAAAGTTATAGTTGCAGTATTATTGACATCTCAGGAGCTTAATAATAAATTTAAGATATTATTCCTTTTATATAGGAAATTTTTTAATTAAAGCTTAAATATTTTTGTTAATTTTAACAAATCTGTGTTAAGGTCTAAGAAATTAATAAGAAATTAAATACTAATACAGTAAATATTATTTTTAAATGCTTCATTGTTGCAACACAGTTGTAATGTAAACCAGTGCCCGGGTCCCCAATTGAGCCTTGTGGAGCCTAATACTTTTTTATGTGGTCATTTTTCGCTTCGGTTTAAAACCTTCCTCAACCTAACTACGCCAAAAACGAACGCAAGTAGGTGCTACCAGGCTGAAACAAGGTTTATTTCCTTAGATCTTACAATTCATTTCAGCCTGTCACGCCCTGACTCCAAGCTATCTAGATTGAAATAGATTTTAAGATGTAAGAAAATAAACCCAGTTGTCTAGTATTACCTACTTACGTTCATTTTCATCTTAGTTAGGTTTAAGGATTTTTTAAATCAAAGCGGAAAATGACCACATCAAAAGAATCAAGCTCCAAAAGACTCAAACGGAGTTTTTAACATTTCGACTCGGGTGAGTAAGTAATGTGGAAAGTGTTTTATGTTAAAACTATAGGATCTCAAAATTATCTAATTTAATGAGTTATTTAAATGATTGTTTTAGTGAAATATTTGTTTTTCGGGGAAAATAATTCAATGATTTTTATGGGAGCTAGCTTAAAAATGTACATGAAAACATATGTTTGTCACTTGTTTCAGTAAAGGATACGGAAAAGGGATATTCGAAATGAAAAAAGTTTGTAAATTATTACGATAGTGGAATGTGACAATGCGTGCATTATTTAATTTTGAAACGATCAAGTGCTGAGGCGGAACTTTTCGAGGTGTTAATATGACGTGCTAATATGCGAGCACCCGCCCTTGCGTGCTGACAACTTCTAATATAATTTGTTCAGTTCAGAAAAACATTTGTCGCGCTTGGTCGCAAATCAAATTTCTACACATAACATGATTTTCCGACCAGATACAAAATGTAAAACCGACATGTGATTTATTACACCATAAAACTAATAATGCGTTTTCAGTCACAGCAGTTCATTTTCGTTGCATTTTATACGTCTAAATACATCGCATATTTTATGTAAAGTTGACTAAAAGCCGACAATCCTTTTTGTCATTTTTCATATTGAATTAAAATGAAAAAAGACTTGATTATTTGAAAACCTGACAGCTCTAATTTTCGTTTCGCTAGAAAAAAAAATCATTAATAATTTTCTACTTTCAAACATTTTTACTAATAAAAACACTTAACAATTGAAATATCCTTTCAGTTAATGAATATTATTTAATTTACTACAATTAATTAAAGTAATTACTAATATAAACTCTGAGAACTTTAAACTACATGGCCTTATTCAATCAAAGAAAAACAAAACTTTTTAGTATTTAATCATCAAGTGTCGCCAAATAGTGCTCATATTTTTGCCAAATATGCGACATATAGTCATAATTAGATTTCACAACACATATATAACTACGAGTAATTGCAAAATTGGCAATTATTATCATTAATATAACTAGTTGTCTTCTTGTTAATTTTCAAAATGAAAACTTTAGAAACTATAATTGACTAGATTCCAAAATACCTTGAATAAGTAAAACTTTTCTACTTCACATTAACAATAATTAAGCGTAGTTTCATGTATTTGCATTCTTCTGTTCTTTATTCTATATATATAATACAACTGGAAGATTTTTGTCTGTTTGTTTGTTGTGCATAAACGCAAAAATACTGAGCGGATTTCGATGAAACTTTTTTTGTTATATAGCTATTAGTCCTCGGTAACATAATGGCTATAATTTACACATAATTTAGTAGAGAAAAGTCGGGAAATTCAAAGATTTGTAATGTTATGTCATAACAAACATATTTTTGTGCACTTACATTGCAAACGCTAGCTAAACCTTACGAGATAGGTCATACTAATATGCGGTAAAATTGTGTATCTTAAAAAGGTTGATAAAAAAGTCCGCGCCGGTATATGTCTATCTCTTAAGGATAACCCACAGGAACCATTTTTATCTTTTACAAATAACAAAAAAATTATTGTTTATTTACCAATTTATTCAATAAAATTTAATTTATTCAATTAAATGCATTAGATACGTTGTGCATTTCATGAAGATCAAAATTGTCCTTAACATCATATCATAAAAATGAATATCTTAAAAGATATAACAGACTTACCTAAAAAGAAAAGCGTTGGCATAGCGACTGGCTATTGTACGACGCGACGTACGTATTGCCCGGTTTATTGGTATTTTCTTCTATTGTATATAAAAATATTATGTTGGTCTTTATTCTGTACCAATTGAGCTCAAATTTTGATACAATATACAATCGGGCTCCATAATGGTTTTTTTTAGGTAAATCTGTTATATCCTTTAAGATATTCATTGTGATGATAGGATGTTAAGGACAATTTTGTACTACATGAAATGCACAACGTATCTAATGCATTTAATTGAATAACGAATAATACTGTATTGTTTAAAATAACTTGGTAAATAAACAATATTTTTTGTTATTTGTAAAAGATAAAAATTGTTCCTGTGGGTTCCATAGGGTTCCCATAGGATAGCATAACAATTGTATCCTACAGGAACTGTGTATTTAAAAAAAGCTTCGTTAAAGTTCGTGAAATAGCGTTTTAACGTATTTTCTTCAAGAACGCCTGACCAATTTTACACAGTAGCGAAATAAATTACCTACGAAGTTTAAATTAAATAATTAACAACATTTTACTGAAAAATAAATATGAATTTCAATTTAACACCCGATAAAATTAAAAATGAAATTATTTTTAAATATTTGAATTTCTTTATTGTTCATTGTCGAAGAAATTAATTAGAAATAAACGTATTAAAATAATATAGTAAATTTTGAAATCATTAACAATTACTGGATGGAACGAATTTTAATGAAATTTTGTTAAAGATGCCTCAGATCTTAACATATTATTTAATATCATTTATTCTAAAAAAAGGACAGTTCCTATAGGATAGCTCCTAATCTTTTCTACTAAAATAGCTGAACTGTTTTAAATAACATTTGGTATGAAAGATTTACAAATTTTCTTAAAGGAACTTTTTAAACTTACAGTTTTTAGTTTTAAGGATTTTGATGAACTTAGAATCTAAAGTCTAGTAGTATCTATCATCTTTTTCTGTTAAAATATTATAGATTAATTTTTATATATTGCTATGAAGGTAGGGAATCTTTAATCAATCAATTAAATTTAGATACTCTCAGCAAAGCGAGCTGGTATCAGCTTGTTAATAAATAAATCTTAAATGTTTCACAAAAATGCCTCAACTAATATCGAGAGTATAAACTTAACAAATAAAGTACATTTTGAACCAGTTAGCATTTAAATTGAAATACTTAGTTTGTTTTTTTTTTTGAGTGAAATGAAATTTAAATTTTTCTTTCACGACGAATAAATTTATCCTTTTCGCAATTGTATTTATTTGTGAATGAATGTTTCCTATACACGTGTACGAGATCAGGATTGGAAACCCTTGGGACGACCTGATGTTCAGTTTGCACCAATGACCCTTCTTAATATCCTAAACAAAGTACACCTTGTTCACAAAGTTTATATTAGGTATTCAAATTGGATATTCAATAACAAGACATCTAATATTTACATGGAATATTACTTCATAATTGTAATACCACAACAATGCAGCTATTGTTTAATATTCCGCTTACTATTGTATGTTTATTAATAATTATTCTAGGTTAAAGAGAGCTTTTGTAAAATTACAATATGTATTAATGTTTCCTTGTTGTACATTTTATGTGAAAATAAATAGAAAAAGAGGATTCGAGATGGTGCTCTCAATACGACTCTGTGGCCAATTTCTGGTTAACCATTCATTGCAGTGCAATAATAACCAACAATGGCTTGAATTATTTTGCTTTCAACACTAATGGATATCTTGAAACTAGAAAACAAACAGTAGGTACCAAATATGTGAAGCTAATTTTGTTTTATGTTTGAATATATTACGCTTTAAATTAGCTCTGGTATGAATCAAATTTTAACATTTACGCTAATGCATTCACAAAATAAAGGAAATATTTGAATATGTGCATGTGCATTTTGTACCTCTTTAGGTAGATACTGACAAAACTAAAAATCTGGTTTTTAAAATGGTCACATTATCTCTTATAATTTTTGTATAATACTTTTTTTTCTTTTTGTTTCCTTATTTTGACGTAAATTCGTTTTACTTTATCAATATTTTATTGAGATTTTAGTCAAAAACATTATTAGGTAATGAAAAGAAATGGTATGAAATACTATCAATTTTTATGTAGATACTTTCACATCTTTTATATGGAAGATCAAAGATACAAAAACAACAAACGAAAGATTTTTTTTTAAATTTACTCTTGCATGTAAAATATTCCTCAAATTCTTTCAATTAGGATAACATTATCAAAAATCAAAAAATCTGTGATATTTTTAAACTGAAAAAGATATCACAATGTTAACAAACTTCAAAGCCACTGCTTTTATTTTCCATGAGAAAAAATAAAAAATAACTACTTTAATGTTATGATTAAAAATAAACAAAAATATTTTTTTTTTCATAGAAAATCAGAGGCAGTACGAGGACATGAACACATTACATATTATATCCCTTTGATGCTTTACTCTTTCCCCGTTCCACACGTGTGTTCCTGACCCCTGTATCATAAATACGCAAACTACATGTAGAGCTAATATTAATATTTCGTTTTTATTATGCTATGTTTGATTCGTGTAGCTTATTGTTATATTGATGCTTTGATTTTACACTTTATGATTTACAATTTCTAATACCGATGTTGTATTGAACAATATACGGTATGAGAGTAGTTTGTAGCCATAGTGACATATTACCTGATTAATAATGAACGATACATACCTACGTTTGATACTTACATATATATAGTTTTTTCTTTACATTTTGTACATATAGTTTTGTTCGAATATAGATTTGAAATATAATAGAAATATATATGTAATATATAGATTTACGTTGTTTTATAAAAATGCACAAGTGCGTATTATGCGAGTATTACGCTTCACAATCAAGTAAAAAACATTAAATAAGAGAAAAATTCTTGTTTTAATACCCACCATACCATATCACACATTCAGAACTAATTTTGTATCAGCCAACTGAAGCGTTACTCTATACATATATACGTATTGAATAGCATTCGACTGATAAACGCAATTCCAAATTTAATTGACGTTTGTTCCAAAAGCTATCAATACTAATCACTATTGTAATGCTATCTGCTCTCAACATTTACTGCCCTCATTTATTTTATAGTATTTATACATTAAATCGTCTCTTTCTGTTCGCCCGATGATGTAACTTCATAGTAACTTTGATATAGGACAAAATCACTTGAAGAGAGCCACCGTAATACATACATTTGTATGTTTTGTTTCTCGCAACTTTGATCCCATTGAAACATAACGTTTTTGGTTGATGTCGCTTTGTCTAATTTCCTAGATTAAGTTACTCGAAGCAATGGACTTATAATTTCGTAGTCAACGGACTAACTGTACAGTATTGTGTTTTCATTATTGATTATTATTAGAATAGGGACAGATGAAATGTGAATTTAACGTTTGAGTTATTAGTGAATTAGTTGGTTCCAAATTTAACTATAAGATTCAGGCGACTTAATAAAATCAATTAAGTATACCTATACTTAATACTAGCTGATACCAGCGACGTCGTCTGCGTAGGTTATTATGTTAAGAACATATTAAATTTACAGAGGAAAAACATTTAAGAAATTGAAAGCAAAAATATATTAAAAATAACTGCAAAGAACTTACGTTAACGGAAAACATTTTTAACTATATGCCAAAAAATTGCTCCTGCAGAATCTGCTATTGCTCCAAGTATATAGCTATCAGTTAATTAATAATTCATTTTTCAAAAATTTATAAAAACAAAAATAAAAACTGCAATATAATCCAAAATAATCACTTTTATTTAAATTGATCCTTAAATGCTCTTTCCGGATACGCAATTGCTCCAGGTGTACAGTTATTTAGTAATTCAATTTTTAAACTATTCATGTTTACAAGATCCAACGGCAGTTGATGACGTCATAATACAACAATACATGTATAAATAGTAACAAATAATTAATTATTAAAAATTATACAAAAATTTGATTAATTATTTGCGTAATGAAGAGTAGATAGAAAGCTTAAAAAAAAACAATTAAAAATTGTTTTGGGTTTTAAACAGCGATTTTAGTTCTTGAGATTGAACATTTTTTAAGGATTTAATTATTATATAACTATTCCTTATACACCTGGAATAATTGCGGATCCGGAAAAAGCATTTAAGGAGCAAATAAAAAAAAACTTTAATCTCGCCAACTTAACTCTTTCTGGTTAAAAAATTATAAGCAACAATAAAATGGAGTGTTGAAATGTAATTTGATTATTATAACGGTTGTAACTTAAAAATATATTTTGAATTTTTATTGACAGTAAAATATAAAAAATGTTAAAAGTAAATTAAAAAAAAAGCTTTGTTAATCTAATATCTCGCTGAACTGCATTAACTATTAAGTCATTATTCATGTCAAAACACTTGGTTGACTCCTAACTTTATATATCTGATAAACATTTTTCTAATAATAAGTAGGTAATAACAGCTCTAAATGACTATTTGCTTTTTAGCTTTTCCATAAGAGACAAGAGCACTGAGCGGCTCAAGTATGAAATAATCAGTAGGCAGTGGAAGAAAGAACACTATCTCTGTAGCGGCATGCGCATTAAACCGTTTTCCCTACTCTATCAAAGCGACGAAAAATACCCGCTTAACACGTTTTGCTTGTAAATGTCGTATTTTTTAAACTTTAATTACTTTGTTTTTAATGAAAATATCGTGATAAATATTTTTTTTATATAAGGACCAAGTATGTAAGAAGTAAAAAAAAAAGAAGAAAAGAAGTAAAACAAAAAAAATTGATCGAAATTTATCCAGTAGTTTTTGAGTTAAAAACGAACATTGAAAAATTTTGGAATTTTTAAAGTGAAACTTTTTATACATCGTCTCTAATTTTTTGGACTGTGTTTAGCATGTCGTTATATGTGTGTTACATTCTCGGCAGAGAATCGGCAAGTGTTCGGCAGGGCTCGTATATACATTGTTGGTTCTTTCCCATGTCGTTTTATCAGGGTTGTTGTGCAAGTTGTTATTACATTAATGGCTATTTTCCTCTCCATCACAACGTTTAAGTATTTTATAAGTTGTCATTAACTGTCAATTATATTTTTATTGGTATTTGTGTGTTTTGATCAGTATATTGATATAAATATTGTTGTTTACTTATCATGGTAGACAAAGATACAGCTAGTGAGAATAGTGCGAAAATAACCGACGGTGAATTAATTTTACGCCGTAAGATAAAGATTTCCGACAGAGTTCGTGCTTATAGAGACAGGAAAAAGGGCTCCTAGTGAGTTAGTTTAATTTTTATAGTGAATTTATTAAAACTATTTGAACTTTTTGCTGGTGCATATGTTTATGTATGTCGGAGCAATAGGTTGTTTAGTATGATGTTTGTGTGTAGCCCTTTCTGGCCCTTTCGTCCAGAAACAATTTCTTCGCCACAACAAACTTTATTTAACAATGATTGAACATGATAGGTATTCTTGAAGTAACTTTACAATAGATAACAACAGGCAGATGATCGATTTAACAATAATCAATAAAGAAAATAACATTCGAGTATTAACATCAATATTGAAAATTCAAAATTAGTTGCAAGTAGTAGAAAAGTTGTGCCGAAGGCGTAGCAAATGGAATTAGATGCAAAACCTGCAGATGTATAATCAATTATATCGTTTATTTTCATACTCTAAATCGAATAATTTTCCGAAAATTTTCAGTTGCCTACTTAAATGCCTACAATCCGAAAAAAAGTTTCACTTGCATCGTGGTTTCGTAAAACCACACAATAATTTTTTTTTTTAATTTTTATAACTTTGGAACAGTTCATCGTTAGAACGGTTTAGGAACGATTGATCTGAGGAACTTTGCTGTAAGGACCTTCTTTGGAAAGTGTAAAATGTCCTTCATTTAATCCTTTCTTTTAACTTGTTATTACGATAAACTGTTTATAAGGCTATGAAAACTCAAACACAAAAATAAACATTTTCGTGTGTTACTTAAATGGACAATGAAAAAGTGGGTTGAGGCAAACCTTAATATTGATATTAAGAGCTTGTTTTAGCACTAACTTTTATTTTTAACATATCTATTACCTTACTTTTAGACAAATTAATTACTGCTTCAAATTCGTACAACATAAAATCACAAGTTTTTGTGGTTCAAAAACTAGCCTGTATAGAAACAGTTACAGATCATCAGGAACGCTATTTTATCATTCCCGTACAGCAATGTACGGTTTGTCTGTTATCTGAAATGAACCTAATATGTCAATAATAATTACCCATCATAAACCAAGTCTCTAAAAGATGTAATTTCTTTTGTAAGCTTGATATCGTTACGCCTAAATTTGGCCATTCATACAAGAATCCTTTTAAGAGATCAAGTCCCAAAATCCTAAATTGCTTCGATCCTTTACCTCTCACCACCAATTTCGTTCACATAAATCTAGTATATAAGATAGCCGGAAAATATAGTTGGCTGGTTTGTAACGTTGTAACGACGAGATTTACGTTTATTTAATAAACATTCAGCTTCAAACCACTATTTTGTCTTGTTTAAATATTTTGAATAATTACATAATTTCAAATCTGACTTAAGCATTTAACTCGTGCTTAACGATTCATCAAGTCGAGCGACAGAACATTTTGAACAATGAATTGAGCTTTACGATATATTTTTATATGAAACAATTTGTAAGCTCAATGGTAAACTTGATAATTTAGTATTAACAGTAGTTTAAATTTGGTTTGATTTCAATCAAAATTTAAGTCAAGTAGCTTGAATATTAAGTCAAGTGAATAAGTATCCGCGTTCGTTATTTTGCTAAAAAAAACTACATATGTCAGTGTATTCCTTCACATATGAAAGCTATGATTAAACTTACAACTTGTATCTACAAAATATTTTTATGTTGATAATACTACAAACAGCAACATGAATAGATTCCTTAATCATCTGTTGACTGATTGACTACGAATGTTTTGATCACAATTGGAATTTGAATAATTTTTCATTGAATGGTTATGATTCATTTAAAAGACACGAGTACCTATTTGATTGAGAATTGAACTTGCATTGTGTTGTTCGAATCGGAATATATTGACTACATATGAATCGTGACGTTTTTATTGTTCTAGTTGTAGTAACGTATAAAAGGGATTATTTGCTAAATGAATAAAATGTAAGTTTACATTTTGAGAAATGCTATGTATGTGTTATGTGCAATTGTGGTGTTAGTAAGTACAAATATGAAGAGTAATGTTGGTAACTGAAGGGCTTTGTCGTCGACAGCTAATTAGTTTGCTTTTGTATATAATGACATGAGAACCTCTATTGTTCCGTTCTTCCATGCGAGCGTGGAAGTATATAGATATATATGTCATATAATATAGTATATCTACTTATATAATACACACGTAGACATATATCCTTATATGGACGTATATATACATGTGCCTATACGACAATGTGTGTTATCTCATCCTCACACGCCGCTGATTCTAAATACTCCACTTCCAATTTCAGGGCTCCAAACATCCACCCTTCGTAACAACTAAAATAACAACAATACAATACTCAAAATAGTACAGCAAAGCGCTTGGAATTCTCTGTGATCATCAAAGATGCCATCGTAACTTTGACGCCTTCGCGCCTTTCAAACCCTTGTCTTCTACTTTTCCTCCATCAACTTCAACAACAAGAATTGTTTAGTGTTTTCTTCAAGTTTTCATGTCATCAACGAAAGAAGAGAAAATACATTACACAATAATATCATATAACTGATTGTGACTTGCATATATATATTATATTTATTCACCTCTCTTTATTTCATCAACAAACTATTCTTCTATAAGTAAACAACAAGCGTTATCTTTGCTTAAAGGTTGTTGAGTTTATACATATTTTTTGCTACCATTCTCATTGCTTTATGTTACTTTTGCATTAATGATGTTTAGTTTTCCTCGCAATATTAGTTAAACATAATTGAAAGTCAACTTAAAGTAAACATACACAAATAATATTAACAATAAAATGATAAATTAGTTATAAATAATGACATTTTGAATTTATTTGTTCACCAACAGAGCCAAGTGTTGGTATTAAATTTAATTGTTTTATATTTTAAATTTTAAATCATAATATTTTAAGTGTTTGATGAATAGCAGCTTAAAATATCATATGAAACTGTTTATATTGATTGATGATTAGCTAAAAACAAAGTTATCTTTATATTTTCAGTCTAACAAATCGCAAGCAGTTCAGTCGCAAGTTATTTGATTTACTGATGTCTTTATTCCAATCGAATGGCCAACAAATCTATCTCTTAGTTAAAGGTTTTCTACATCCATTGTATAAACTTCTATGGTAGACTAAACAATCATAAATAAGGTTGGGAATGATCAAAGAAGTAATACATTTAATCTCGTTAAATAATAATGGTTAATTGTAGTCTGTGCTTATTTTGAGCTTCTTAAAGTGTGTAGAATGTTACTTCTGATTTAATTACTGATTGATTATTTTTTAAATATATTTTATAAATGTTTCTACATTTAGTATTATAATATGTAAAACTTATCCAACAAAAACCTTTCTGCAAGAAAGTGAGCCTTGTTTCAGGACACTTTAGCTATAAAAAGTGGTAGGATTCAGAAAACGGTCAAGTCAACTAATTTTTAACCACTGGCATTCAAAATAATCAACTAGGTACCTGACAAAATCTAAAAATTGCATAATCCCAAGAAACGATTATTAATAACTATTAGGAGTATCTTATAGGAGTAATTAAGTAAAAATTATCATTTTTAATTTTATTTTAAATAATGTACAATTTGATCTAGGCTTAATTACGTAGCAGAGACACGTCGTGTTGAGATACAAATATTATTACAAACGTACTACGTAGTTAATTAATTATATGATTTTTACTCTACATCTTATAATACAAGGAATTCTCCAGCTTCGTGATAGCCAAGTCGAAATTGTACAATGTTTAAAATAAAATTAAATTTTATAATTATTAACTTAATTATAAGATATTATTTATAAATAATTGTTTCTTTTGCCTGTACAATTTAATGATCTTGTCAAGTAATTGGCTAACTTTATAGTCAAAAGTAGGTAACATATGCACTGCTTAGGAAATTATTGGTCTCCAGCTACGCCTATGAATAAAATGGTACTTACTAAATACTAATTAAGTAATACAAATATTGATGCATGAAAAGAGAAGGACGATTTTTAATAGAACCTTGCACCTCTTCATACATAAAACGATAATTGATTTTTTCTTATAACAGCTTTGTTTCTTTTAATTGTTGTGTTTTTAATTATTATTAAAATGAAACTTTTTATACATCGTCTCAAATTTTTGGTCTGACTTTAGCATGTCGCTAAATGTGTGTTACATTCTCGGCAGGGAATCGGCAAATGTTCGGTAGAGCTTGTATACACATTGTTAGCTATATAACATGTCGTTTTACCAGGGTTGTTGCACGAGTTATTATTACATGAATGGCTATTTTCCTCTCCATCACAACGCAACGTTATAGTATATTATAAGTTGTCATTAATTGTCAATCATATTTGTATTGATATTTGTGTGTTTTGTCAGTATATTGAATATCAGTATATTGATATAAATATTGTTGTTCACTTATCATGATAGACAAAGCTAGACAGCTAGTGAGGATAGTGCGAAAGTATCCGCCGGTGAGATAATTTCACGCCATAAGAGAAAGACTGCCGACACAGTTCGTGCTTATAGAGACAGGAAAAAGGCTACTGGTGAGTTGATTTAATTTTTATAGTGAATTTATTAAAATTGTTAGAACTTTCTGCTAGTCCATATGTTTATGTACAATGTCGGAGCGATAGGTTGTTTAGTATGATGTTTTTGCTAGTGTGTTGCCCTTTCATCTAGAAACTATTTCCTTGCCATAACAAACATTATTTAACAATGATTGAACATGATATTCTTGAAGTAAATTTACAATAGATAACAACAGGCAGATGATCAGCAAATTCAGTAATGAAAATAACATTCAAGTATGAATATCAATAATAAAAATTCAAAAGTAGTAGAAAAATTGTGCCGAAGGCGTAGCAAATGAAGCTAGATGCAAAACCTAGAAAATCAATTATATCGTTTATTTTCATACCCTAAATCGAATAATTTTCCGAAAATTTTCAGTTACCTTCTTAAATGCCTACAATCCGAAAAAAAGTTTCACTTGCATCGTGGTTTCGTAAAACCACACAATAATTATTTTTTTGACTAATTAAGTACTAACTGATACTGTTTCGCTAAGGGCACTTAAATCAAGCATTAGTTAACAAAAACCTTCATAGCAAAATATTAAAAAGCACATCCTAGCTGTTTTGACTGAAAAAGTAGCAACAATCCCTCAGAAATTGTAAATTGCAGGATATCAAATTGCTATAATTTTCAAACTTTAGATCCATATAGAAAAGAATACATTTTATAGTTAGCTCATCAAACTTCTTAAGGCTATTTTTCTTGAAAGAAATATTAGCTATGCCACAGTACTTAAACGTTTTTAAGGATAAACGTGTTTTTGTTACCTTAAGACCTGAAAGGCACTACAAAACGTTAGTTAGTGATTGTATTTTAATTAAGAAAAATATCCATGATTTTGAGTTTTTTACATAAAACGTGACCGTCTACCTAAAAATCGATTTAATATCCAGCATTATTATGTTATGACCATATTACTATATCAAATGAGCATAATTATGTATATTATTTTTGCAATAAATAGTTTCATTATAAGGTGAATATTTAGAACCTATTTCTATTGCAGCACCAGTAACGCTTTTACTTAACAAAAATAAAAGGAATATAATATAATATAAGTAATGTTGCAACATTTTTTTAAGTATACTTAGTTTAATTCAAAACGAAAAATGTTTTGTATAATATAAAGAAATAAATATTCTTCATTAAATACGTACATACAAATTACTTTTGATAAAAAACTAACCTTAATTGAGATATAGGTAAATTGAATACATGTTGGTGAACTGCAATTTCAGCTTGAAAACGTTTTCACTTAAAATATAACCACAATGCATTATGCAACACAACACTTAAAAAAGCACGAATAAAATTATTTATTTAAATAATAACTTTTTAAATTACTTTCCCTTCAAAATAAGTAATGCCTTTTCGTCATCAAAATTCATACCAACTGCCGGTGCAAAATAACAAAAACGCATCGCGTATGACACACGCATGGATTGTACGTAATTCGAAAAATGAAACACGTGATCTGTCAAATTTTTTAAAATAAATACTACTAATTATTTTTATACTAAACTAGAGATAATTTCAATTAATTTTATACTTATTATGAATCATTTTAGCAACAACCACCTTAAGGATTTTATAACAATGCCAACATTTCTTTAATATGAATGACATTTATTTCAATAAACACCATGCGATTATCACTCTTATGACATTGTGCATAGAGAACATGTTTTACAAAGCAATACTTCTTTATATAATATTCCAATTATTATTCCAAACGATAGTTCTTTCTTAGAAAATAAAATAATAATAGGTTTCTTAGATTTTATATTACTATCAAATATGAATGTGATTTTGGATTTATTGAACTTATTTAATTATAATTGCTGTAGTTAGCATAAGCCTTAAACTCTTATTGAATTTAAATGTTAAATGCATCTTTTGTATTTTTTTGGAGATTTTTAGTGTAACTAAATTTTTATGCAACAATTAACCGCTTACACAGTGAATTTTTCAATAATTATTTGCCCATTAATTAACATTGAACTAGATTATCAGCGTCAATTTACATATCCTCCATTTTTCCTATAAAATATATAGCATTATCCAAAATGTACATGGTAAGCCGTAATCGATACATTTAAACCTGACCTATGGCCAAGAAAGAACAGCCTTCTTTTATCATTATAGAAATTAAATGTTGATAGATGTAAAAAAAATCTCAGATAGGTACTCAATATTATAGGTACTCCCAGATGGAGAGACCATAGTTGTTCTAGAAGAAACAAACTTAAGGTATATAAGTTGATACGACATTTTTATAAAATTCCTCTATATGTAAATAAAAATTAGAACTCAGGACACACATCTTCTCACAACTCCAACTAACGGTAAGAAAATAACTTTAAACATTACCCTACAAAGGGTATTATAACTTACCTTATTTACAACTAGAGAATATAATCTTGGGTACTCGTAGCCCGGAATTCCGGAAGGTTATTTGATATCGATATCTCGGGATTTAAAATTCTTAACCCCAAGAATTTTAGGATTGATATTATAACAATGATAAACATTCAAAATTAAATATAATACAAATATGAACATTGATTGTGATCCATTTGCACGACAGCGTGCAAATTTTAGGTGTGCTTAAATGTTTTTTATCTCCCCTATGCTTTGCCAGTATGGATAATCTTCTCATGCTGAGACTTTGTTTTTATCAATTATCAAAAAAGAGAGTTATATGAAATGACTTTATGTGCAGGTTATTTCACTGGACTTGGGGAGTAAACTGGTGAATGAGTTACAGAAGGGTTACAAAAAGTATGATCTGGCGAGGCAATCGAGGTTGAGAGGAGAGATATACGTTGGTAAAGACAGAAAGAGAGAGTTACGTTCGTATATCTGTCTGTGTGGGACAGCCATATCGTATCGAAAGCTTTATCCGAATTTCACCAAACTTGGAATGTGGCCTCCATATTATACCTACTTGCGCCGCGAAGCTTTTGGATGATATCAGTTAACCGAAAGCTCCACTTTATTCTAGAAGTTTTTGAGCTTTACCAATTTTTTTTTGAAAACGGTTCCAACAATTCTTTAAACTAACTTTAGTTCTTAGACTAATTGATGCCTACAAATTTTTCCTGGGAAAATTCGAATAAAAACGGTTTTGGGGTGAAGTTTTGTTTAATACTTTTTCCTGGGAAAATATCGGCTGTATGCATATAGTTCTGTTTATGTGTATGGTTATAAATTGCTTACATTTATTTTAACCAACAACGAGTTTCATAAATGAAAGTAAAAGAAAGTACTGTGACGTCTCGCAGCAGATATTTTAGGATACAAATAACTATAAGTTTATATCTTACTTGACTTTATAAACTCGTATAATGTATTTATTCAAAAAGTTTAATTAAATAGTTCAATTCAAAATTTACTTACTTATATAATTAATAGTTAATTTATTTTATTTTACATTAGCCGTCGTTTTAACTCGAATTTAACTATATATACAAATTAAACAATAATCGTTAATGATAAATATGCACCTTATATAAAATTACTATAAGGGTGATAATCGCACCGCTATCGTTGAAATAAATGCGTTATTCATATTCAATTAATTATATCAAATTATATCGCTAAAACGTATGATTTCTTAAGATTTTTTGGTTTGTTATTTTTTATGATGGATCTTTATTTAAGGTTTGTATCAGCAACATTTAATAAATTTTATATGAAATCGGTTGATATAAAAAAAATTTTTTTGTAAGATTTTAGAATTTTCTTATTTTCTTAATCATCTTCTTAATATAATTAAGTAATGGGCATTTTAATAGGCTTCGCACTGTTTCTTTATTTGAATTAGCGTTTTTCGCTTCTCTAAAAATAGTTTCACAAATTTTGATGATCTAACTATAAGATAATACCAAGCTATTTGTTATTCGAAAAAATTTAGGATTCCTGAATAACTATTTTATCCTTTTATGTGAACATAGTAAAAAGAAGCTTCTTTATACAATATTTTGCTAATAAAGTTTCTATTGGTCAATTAGTTTAATTAAGCTGCAGGGCTTAACGAAGCAGACAAGCTTGTATTATATAAAACTAATAATAAAATAATTACTTAAATAGCAATAATTGTTAAATAGCTACGTGGTTCTCACCACAAAAATAAATCAGATCTTATCAAAAACATTTCTTGAAAAAAGTGTGCCAAATATCGTGATACTTTTTCCGTAAAAATTGTTGAGATCCAGAAAAAAGACAATGTTACCAGGTTAGCATACCCTGTTCATCATATAAAATAATGGGACTGAATAATTATAATCGTTAAAAATAAATATTTGCTTTATGTATAAATACATTAAGGGTGATAGTCGCAACGCTATCGTTAAAATAAATACGTTATTCATATTCAATTAACTATGTTTAATTATATCGCTATGACATATGATTTCTTAAGATTTTCTGATTTGTTGTTTGTTATAATGGATTTTTATTTAAGCTTTTCATCCTTAATTTTCAATAATTAAGAATTATTAACAAAACTTGAGTAGTGCTTAAATTAAGTTTAATATATTATTTTGAATTAGTTACACAGATTTACACGCTCGCGCTGTATACGCGCGTCATACGCGATGCGATATTGTTATTTCGAATCGGCATAGCGTGGGTTGGATTATTGTCGAAGAAATGACATTGTTTGAATAAAAACTAATTATTTAATTAATTTTATGAAAATAAATAATGTGAATTAAATAATCTTTTCATTTTTGAGTGTTGTGATGGACAATTTGGGTGTATTTCATGCGAAAGTACCTCAAAGCCGAAACTGCAGTAAAACAAAACGAATCCGTTTCTCGATACAGGTTAGTTTGTTATGTCATATATTGTGCATTGTGTCTAGTTATATTTTTCCAATAATACTTTTTCAAAGAAATAAATTTGCTATTGTGCTTATCTAAGTTTAAAAAAATACATAAGTTTGTGGGTTTTGAATTTGAATCGCTTAAGTAGATCATGAAATACAATTAAAATACAATATGTACTGGCATAACAAGTGTGAAAAGATACGTTTAAGCAAACCTGTATTATGCTGTCGTACAAATGGGTCGCAATCGGAATGTTCAAATTCCATTATAGTTTATATTGAATGCTTATCATTGTTATAATACCAGTCCCAAACATTCCGGGATCGAGAGTTATAAATCCCTAAATATCAATATCAAATAACCTTCCAGGATCCACAGTTACGAGATCCCGAGATTATATTCTCTATATAGTTGTAAGTAAGACAAAACAGTATCTAGTAAACTAATTGTTTTTATAGCGTAATGTTTAAAGTAAGGTTTATTTCCTTGCCATTATTTGGAGCTGAGACAAGAAGTGTTTCCTGAGTTTTAATTTTTATTTGCATGTAGAGGCATTTTTTAGAAAGGTTGTATCAGCTTCTATCTCTTAGGTTTGTTTCTTCTATATAACAACTATGGTCTCTCCATGTGGGAGTACCCAAACTAGTGAGTACCTAAACCCGAGATTAAATTATTTTATGGTTTTCTTGAAATTCATTAAAAAAATTTTAGTTTGTAGCAATTATAATCGAAAACGTAATTTTCCCGTACGTACTTAAATATCAGAAATACGTAGATAAATATTAAGAGAATAAAATCATAGTGAGGCCTATTATTATTAAGTGCAACGATAAAATGTTGATGCCACTCAAGTTAAAGTTATTTATAATTGCAAAACTGATTTTTAAAAATATTTTATGTTGATTCGTTTTATGCTAGTGAATGATAAAGTTATTGTTACCCATCAAAAGACCATTGCGTTAACATAGGCATACAAGTTTACGTAACGGCGACTTATATGTACAGTTTACTATTACTTTCTTTTACTACTATACCTATAGTAAAGGAAGTATTGTAATCGGGTCGAATTTTTGAATTTAAGCTTTCTGCGGAAATACATGTTTTGAGGTTCCCTGAGTCCAAAAAAGTGGTTTTTTATAAAATGTCTGTGTGTGACAGCCATATCGTATTGAAAGCTTTATCCAAATTTTGCCAAACTTGGAATTTGGCTTCCATATTATACCTAGTTGTGCCGCGAAGCTTTTGTATACCGACTATTCGTACATGTGTATAGGCTGTATGCATATAGTTCTGTTTATATGTATAGCTATAAAGTGCTTATATTTTAACCAACAGCGAGTGTCATAAACGAAAGTAAAAGAAAGTACTGTGACACCTCGCAGCAAATTTTTTTTATACATCATAGGTAACTTATCGTTTTATTTATATAAATTTTCATTTTATAAAGAAACAACAACTATAATAACTGTGGCGACTGGAAATTTGAACTTGCAGCTATTGTCTCTCGCAGGTGTCCTGACGGAAATACATTATAAAGCTTAAGCAATTCGATTTGTTCGGGGCCAGTGCTGGCCTATACTATTGTATTTAATACATAAGTATGTAAATAAATATGGGTAACCACTCCCACTATTACATAACTATTGTGTTGTACATATGCGTTAGTTTGCATTATTATGGGCTTTGAAACGTTTTGAAATGTTTTGAAAACTTTTTGAATCGAATTTTCTCAAAAACCGTTAGTCTTACGAAAAAAAGTAACATTACATTTTTTGGAAACTTTTCTTTAACTTCAAATTTGATAACTAGTATTTTTTCGATAAAAGTTACCTTTAGCGAGATTTTTGCGAAAACTCGTTTATCATAGCCTTTGATCCCGCGTAAAATCTTTAGCGACGCATCGTCGGAGACTTTTGCTATGTTGTTTAGAACGTTTAGAACCACAAAAGGAAGCTTCATGCAAAAATTCAGCTTTACCTTAATTTTTCCGAAGTTTGGCCTTTTCTTTGTGCTTATTCCCCGGACTACCTATATACATAATATAGTAATTAATAACCTTAGATTTAAAAAAATGACTAATTTAAAAAAGTAACTACCTTAGTAATTATTTTACACGAACCTTTGCTTATCAAGGTACCTATATTAAAATTGGTGATTATTGCCTAATATACTGATTTTTTATATAATATTTTATCAGATTTTGTAGCCTTTTTTGCTGAGTTTTCAAATTAATATAAAAATAAATCAATTAATATCAATATAAATATAATCCTTGATATCAAATCTATACAAAATATTTCATTATAATTAAGTAGCAAATAAGAAACGTCAAAAATGTGAAAAGCAAAAATTGTTAAAAATAATTAAAAATTGGAAATAAAAATACTCGAAAGTCGAGGATTAGAATAACAAAAAATTATATGCATGTGAAACAAAGAAATAATTATAATATAATATAAGCACTGTTTGAATATAAGTACCTACCTATATCATATGTACATTATTACTTACTGTAAAGTATTTGTACCAAACTGTGGTCACATTTACTTTTTCTAAAACAGTACTTATGAACTATTAACTGCGATTGAAGTCGCAAATATTTGCTAATATGTTATGTACAATGTACATACATACTCGTAAATATCCATAAACGATTGTTAAAAAAAATTTAAATTGCAAGAATCGTTTTTGTTGGTTATTTGTTTTGACTATGTTTTATTCTTATACCATTACATTATTTTCTTAATTTTTAAACAAAAAATTTTCCTAAGGAATACTCATACTTGCTTAAATTTTTATGTCTTAACTATAGTTGCTTCAATACCAATGGTCATTAGCAATTTTCTCTATATTTCATAAAATATAAATTTTTCTTAGTTGCTTGAGAATCATTTTAAGCATTATCATGTTAATTGATCCAAAGAAAACTAAATAATAAATATTTAAGTTAACATATAACATTGGCATAATAACTCAAACGATTGTCATCGTAGTACCATTGAATGAAATCGTTACATCAACTAACGATCTATTTTCAATATGCATAATAAAGCTATAACGGTTATAAATGTGACGTGACACGTGTCTTTACTTATTTTTTTGTTTGAAAATATCACATGTTTAAGAGACCAACAATTTTACATTTCCAATGCAGATGTGAAACTGATAGTAGTATTACTCGTATTCGGGATGTGATTGTAAACAGTAAGCCTTATATAAGCCGGCTTGGCAGAGATGCACATAGAACATAGCTTGATCGAACAACTGCTCAGTTTGTTTTATATCTCCATACAGATTTTATCGTGATTTATTTCAAATAAAAATAACTATTTAGTTACAATTTCAATGCAAGCATTGAAATGAAAATTAAAGACTTTTATGGAAATAATCTAGGAACTAGATATTTAGTTTAATCAAGACTTTGAATATTTAATAATTAAATGTTGATTTTTAATGTTCATCTCATTTGAATTCTGTTTGCTTTTGGAGCCTTTTGCGAAGCAAACGTAATGTCTAGTTCAAAAATACAATGAGTTCCTATTGGTAATACGGAAGTAATTGCCGAAGCTTCATTTGTATTCTTCGAACAGTTTTCGAGCATTTATTATCCAAGTATTAGAACCCAAAACAAATGTACGATAGAAGCATCTTGGACTTTCTCCAAAGTTTTAATGTCGCAATTCGAATGAATATTTAATTTTAATAAAGAATATTGGTAACGACCGATACACTAATATAAACTACGTTTCCTGAATAATTTGTACGTTTTAGCATCCTTATTTTAAAAACAGGTATTAAGATAGTATTTATTATAATTACGTTTCAACCTTAAATTTAATTTATTTTTCTAAAATTAAATAAAAAATTTAATTTCTTTAAGACTACCAATATTTTTTATATTTATAAATGAAAAAAAAAATCTTCAAATATAATAAGTACTTATATTTTTGTTAAGAATCAGTCGGATCATTAATTTTATTTAGGATCGTTTTCTAATTAAAGATTGCAAATATCCTAAAAAGTTTACGACGTTTGACAATTTTATTTTTCCTTCCATTTTATTGCTTTTTGATGTATTTTATGGTCGTTGAATTCTTCAGAGAAAAGAATTGAATTAAATACGTTGAATATTATCCTGAAACTTTATTATCTATCTGACGGTGGCTGTTGTAAATTATATACCATAGTTATTTTCCGAGCGCCTGCATTTGATTAGACGCTAACTAAATCAATTACCTATAAACTATTTACTTTTATTATGCTGTATTCGATGCGTTAAGAAATATAATTTTCCTTGAATTATTTTAGTGACGTTTGCTGGAAAATATAAAAACGTTAAATAAGTTTTACATAATTTTATTTAAATCTTGATAGAAAATATCTTCAACGTAACTAAAAACATTATAATAATTATGTGGAAAAGTATATAAAGTTAGTGTTTTGACTTTTTGTAATATTGCAGTTATGTCATATGAGGAAAATCCTTGTCATAGAGATGTTGACGTTTCTCTAATCTCATATCAAATATCTATTGAAACTGGTCTTTCTTCAAATTCTTATTATGTGCTGAATCTAAAGTTTGTTCATCTCGTAAAATTTTCTTGTGGCCCTCCCAGCTAGAAGAGCCGTATTTTCTCTGTATTTCTATAAAATATTTTATGTTGGTATCGTTACATGCCTATAAACACAATGTATTAAATCGAAGTTTTTATGTTACGACTCATTCCGTATGTATCATTGTCACTGTGAACGCTTATTTTAAGATAAATATCATACAAAGATACGCCTTAACATATCCAAATGAGAGGAAAGAACTGTCGTAAAATTGTGCCCAAGAAAAACACATTAGAGCAAGGCCTTGTGCGTTTAATAATGTTGCCATTACTTGGTACTTGATAGTAACAAATTTATGTCCTAGGTATTATATTTAGGATATATACGAGCTTGTTTATCTGTTTATTTTCAACCCAGTAAAAAAGATTGAATTAAGGACATATCCTAGAATATTTGAAATCCGAACAATGAAAATGCTTTTGAAATATAATTCAAAGCTTAAAAAATAAAAATGTAATTTCATTGATGTAGTTTTGCTTTATTAATTTTCATAGTCAATTTCAATTTGTTATGTCATTGCAAAATTCCAGGTATTACTCCATTTTTCACGAAGCTTCAAAATTAAATGAAACATGTAGCTAATGATAATGGTAGTTTAAAACTTATAAAGCTGTTTTATTTCCAAATAATACAACTTTAATGGAATGAAGAATGTACCTATTTATTAAAATTATTTTTGATAAATTACAAAAGCTTCTGTTCCATTTTCAACACTCTATTCTGTACTATATGACATAACTATATCGTCAGCGCATATAGCCATCAGTAGCTGAGCGCTTTTATCTAACAATTTGATCTAACAATGACAATTTAATAATTTGTTTTTCAATTAAGTACTTATTAAATGGAATTTCGAAATAATTTCTTTAAGATGGAACCGTACTTGCCTGATAGACACACTGGACACTAAACCACTACATATAAAAAGATAAAATTTGAAAGGGTTATTTCTAAGAGGAGTGTGATTAACTAAGAAAGAATTTTTCCTTTAAGTAGCCGAAAGCTAGAGTTCAGAGTTTTGTATTACATTTTTTGTCTTAAACTGAACAAATTGCAAACTTTACAATCTTTACTTACTAACTTTGTTGTACTAAGTTTAACTTATAAATAGAAACTCTATTTTTGGTGTTTCTTAATAAGTTTATTTAAAGGTTAAAAATTATTCTAGAGAAAAATTTTATTGTTAAATTACACATCAGCGAAGGCATACTTAACCACTAAGCAAAATATAAAATTAAAGCTAACTTAACTTAGTAAAAACTCAATCGTCACTTAAATTCGAAGAAACTCTAAACTTCAAACTACGATATAACCTGCCTGGAAGGCTGGAGCTTCTTCAACTACAAACTTATTGATACTACACAAAAAATATCTAATAAGCATATACTTGAGAGGCTCCAACTTTAACTTAAATTTGCATAGTTACAAGTTGATTATATATATTCAACTCATAGGGTGAATATAGTCTACAAAAATCGTCAAAATATTTGAATTGAGTGTTTGTATAAGTGTATACTATATTTAATAACAAAAAACGTCTATAAATAAAAATTAAAATGCCGTACACTTATTACCCCACTTGAGTGTTTCCTTAAATATGAGTGACGATTACGAATACTGCCTTAAATGTTTGGAAACTACCCCAAACAATTACTAGGGCTGTATTTTTTGTCAAAAAATTAAGAGCTTAACAAATCTACAAAACTACCCCAAACATTTGAAGGTCGTTAAGAAATAAAGATGAGTATGTATATAATTCTTGCTATTTTTGACAATGATATTTGACACTTGCAAAATAAACTTTAGGTTAACTGCCTTTGAAATTGATATGAAGCTTCTTAAACTCTTTTGGGAAATATTGGATAACTACCAATTAAAATTTCCAATAAAAAAAAGCTCTTGTGAGTTCTTTTAAACTGTTAGTAGCGAGATAATTTGTAATTAATAATGCTCATCGTCTTGTTATTATTTTACTATTTTTAAATAGTAGTGAGATTAATCCTTAAGAGTTGAGAAAGGCAGACTCCATTCAATTGACAATCATTGATCAACCACCGAGCTTCTGAACAGACGATTACGATATTAGTGGTTGAGAATTCGCCTATAATCCAATGGATTTCCGGCTCGAATCCTATTCTCAACAGTTGATTTACCTTAACTAAATAATCAGTAAGCAACTCTGAAGAACAATACACAGATTAGTAAATCGCAAAGTGAAAATGGATGATACAATAATATCTATTATCTTTTCAATTAGATACATCGAAATTAAATTTTTTTTTTTTTTTTTTTTTTTTTTGTGTTTATAAGTCATTTTTTAACTACGTGGTCATCAATGACTTGGTATTTAAATTAAGATTTCTAGATTTTTTCGTATAATTCTATTTTTTTGAGGAAGGTTATTGTTTTGTTGATTCCTTCCTGTGTGTTCAGGCATTTTGATATGGAGTTTGGGAGGTTTATTGATTTTCTTTGAGAGAGGTATGTCCCACACTGAAGCAAAATATGTTTCACTGACTGCTCTTGTTGGCAATACGAACATTTTGCCTTTTCTTTTTTTGTTATTAAGTGGCTGTGCGTTAAGTTCGTATGTCCTATACGCAGTCGTGCTATCACCGATTGGTCTCTTCTTGTTACTGGGATGGGGAGCTTCTCTATGGATGTCTTGCGGATCTCATGTAGGTGTGTTAGTTTGTTTTTCCATTTGCTGTCCCAATATTCTGAAGTTGTTTTGTTTATTGTTTTTTTAATTTCGTCTTTTGCTGTCTTCAGTGTGGGGTCTATTGTTTCCTCGGTCGTGGCCTCTTTTGCTTCTATATCTGCCCGCTCATTCCCGTCTATTCCTTGGTGACTAGGAATCCATATAAGTGACACTTTCACCCCGCAGTCTTCGAGTTCTTCGAGAGTTTTTTGGATGTTACTGATGAGTTGGTTTTTACTGTATGGATTTTGGAGGGCAATTAAACTGGATTTGGAGTCAGTGAAGATAACGGAATTTTGAGGTGGGTTGTCTGCTTGGATCAGGTCCAGGGCCTTCGAAATGGCAGTTGCTTCACACGTGAATATTGAATAGTGATTTCGAAGCCTGAAACGCTTAACTACGTTGTCGGATACCACCGCGCATCCCGTTTTTGTTCCAATAATTGACCCATCAGTGTAATAAATTTTTTCTTTGTTGTATTTATTTAAAGTTTCCAAGAAGAGGCTTTTATATAACAGTTGGGGTGTGTCTCCTTTGAGATTTTCGGCCATTTTTAGATTGACGGCTGGCCTAAATCGTTCCCATGGGGGCTTTTTACTTTCCCTTCGGAATATTTGTAGTTCTCGCAATTCCAACTCTAATTCCTTGCTGTACTCTGCGGCTCTTATTCGAACTGGTTTTGGAAGGTATTTATGGGTTCGATACAGGTTGTCTATGCTTGGTTTCTTATTGAGGCGAATACAGGCTGGGTTTTTTAGATCCTCATTGACGCAGATGGCAACACTGGCAACCAGCTTTTTTCTTCTTAGATCAAGTGGGATTTCCTCAGCTTCTACTAGGATACTACTGGTGGGACTCGTTCTGAAGGCTCCTATGCATAGCCTTAGAGCATTATTTTGGATTATGTTTAGTTTTCTAAGGTTGGTTTTTGTTGCAGAATCATAAAGTATACACCCATAATCCAATTTTGTGCGAATCATAGTCCTGTATATGTCAAGTAAGCATTTTTTATCGGCTCCCCATTGCACTGAGGCTAGCACTTTTATGAGGTTTAGTCTTTTGTGGCAGTCTTTTATTATTGTTTCAATATGTGGTTTCCAGGTGAGTTTTTTATCTAGTACCATACCCAATAATTTTACTGTACTAGACGTTTTTAGTAGATGGCCATCGAGGTTAAGCAAAACATTGTCTGGTGATTTGTATTTTCGAGAGAAGATTGTGATTTCCGATTTTGTTTTAGAAAATTTGAATCCTGTTTTCTCCGACCACTCTTGTAATTTGTCCAGGGTTTTTTGAAGTAGTTTAGTGGATGCATGTTCGTTTGTACTTCTACATGTTATTGTCAAATCGTCCGCAAATAGGTAGAATTTTACAGGGTTGATTTTATTGGAGAAGACGTTGTTGATACTTACTAGAAATAGGAGAACACTCAGAACTGATCCTTGAGGGAGCCCGTTCTCAAGTTTTACTGGATTTGAAAGGGTGTCGTTGAGTCTTACCCTGATTTCTCTGTTTTCTAGGAAGTTTTTAATAAACGCTAATGTGTTTCCTTTTATTCTCATCTTTTCTAGTTGTTTTAAGATGTTGTGCTTCCATGCCATTTCATAGGCTTTCTCAATATCTAGAGTGAGTAATATGAGGTTAGTTTTATTTGCAAAGGAGTCGCATATATCGTCTTCTATGTTAATAAGATGGTCCATTGTTGATTTATTTTGACGGAAACCGAACTGATAGGGAGAGAGGAGGTTGTTTTGTTCCAGATACCACCGAAGTCTTCTACTAATTATTTTTTCCATTAACTTGCATAAGTTGCATGTTAAGGAGATTGGCCTATAGCTGGTTACGCAGTTGGGGTTTTTGTTGGGTTTTAGGATTGGAATCACTATTGCTTGTCTCCAGCTATCTGGGAAGGTTTGGTTTTCCCATATGTAATTATATAGTTCTAGCAGATAATTCAGAGCAGCACTTGACATTTTTTTAATGATTGCGTTTGGCAAGTTGTCTGGGCCAGGGCTTGAGTTACCTGATTGTTGTAGCGCATATATGAGTTCATGCATGGATAACCTTTTGTTGATCGGATTTGCATTATCTTTAAGCTCTAGGTAGGAGTTGTATTCCTGTTTTTTTTTGTGAATAGCAAATTTTTTTGTATAATTTTTTGTGCTAGAGTTGGAGGCAAATGCTTCTGCTAAAATTTTTGTTGTGATATTTGGATTTTCCTCCAATTTCTGGTCTTCTGTTTCTAGAACAATGGGGTGTGGTATTTTGTTTTTTTTAATACTATTGATTTTTTCCCAAAATAATTTAACCGGAGTGTTGCTGTTAATGGAAGAGGTAAATTCTTGCCACGATTTCCTTTTACTTTCTTTGATTATCCATCTGGCCTTTGCTCTCTTTTTTTTATATTCAATTTTGAATTTACTATCAGGGTCGTTATTAACATTTTTTTGGAAGAGTCTTCTAGCTTTGTTGGCTTCTTTGATAGCTTGGTAGCAATCACTGTTCCACCAGGGTACTGATTTATTTCTGACTTTTCCTGTTGTCATTGGAATGCTCATTTTTGCGGCATCTAATATGAGTGTTGTAAATTCGTTCACTATTACATTTATATTTTTTGTAGAATATTTTGATGGGATTGTGAGATCATGGATGTTATTATCTATTATTTGGGTAAATAGGGTCCAATTTGCTAAATTTATTTTCCATTTTTTTGGGATGAATTTGACACTTTGCTGGTGATCAAGACCTATTGTTATTTTTATTGGATAGTGGTCACTGTCATACAAATTGTCGTTGGCCTCCCAATCTATTTCTGAGGCTAATGTGTGGGAACTTAAACTTAAGTCTATGTTACTGGATGTTCCTTTGCTACTGCTAAAATGTGTTGGTTGTTCTTTATTTAGGAGTAATACATGGTTCAGCGAGTCCAACCAGTTGGCTATTTGATTTCCTCTAGGGTCGTTTTTTTTGGAACCCCAATAGTAATGGTGACTGTTGAAATCCCCTACTAATATAAATGGTTTGGGTAGTTGGTTTATCAAATCGTCTAGGTCGTCTGTGTTCAATGGGGAGCTATTTGGAAGGTAAATGTTGCATATAGTTAGGGAGCGAGGAAATTTGATGGTAATGGCCACCGCTTCTATTTCGGTGTTTAAGTCCAGTTGCTGTGGATTTGAGGAATGTGTTATATAGATTGCCACTCCTCCACTGGCTCTCCCTGCGTCCTGTCGGTTTTTGAAAAACTTAGAGAATCCTCGTATGTCGGCACAGTGGTTCGCAGAGAAGTTAGTTTCCTGGAGACATAGGCAGGTTGGATTCTGTTGGTTGATCAGGATTTCAATAGATTCTCGCCTAGAGTAATACCCATTTACATTCCATTGTATGATTTTCATACTCATATTGATTATTTAGTTATTAAAATTTAAATTTATTTTTGTGTTTGTTGAGGATTTTAGTTTTGGTTGGTTTTGTTTTATTTGCTTTGGTCCGTTTCCCCACAGGGATCCGTTGAATTAACCAAAAGTTCTAATTTTTTTACTATTCGGGTGCATCTGCTTTTCATACTATGGTTCAAAGACGGATATAATGAGTTACACATACTTGCTAATGACGCTATATCTTCTGTGTATTCTAATGCTAATTCTTTGATATTAATGTAGCCTTTTGCGTTATCAAAAAAACTGTAAAATTGTTCCGCTTTTAATGGGAGTTTTTCATTTGGTTCCATGTTTGAAAATGTTTTATTAATTATTTCCCATAAATCATTGTTTTCTCTTACCTCTTTGTTTGCTTTTGCCCTTTTGAGTTTTTTCCTACCGACCTTGGGGTTGTCTTTAATCCACGATGACTCGCTGTTGGTGTTTGCGTCCGACTCCAAATCTGTGATGTCTGAATCCACCCCTTGTATTTTGGACGATTTTGGAATTGCGAATTCCGGTCCCTCTTCTTTCGTTTCATTTTCTTTGTTTTCTTTTTGTAGGACGTGTTTTTTTGGTTTTGTATTTATTTCATTTGTTGAGGTGTGAATGTTTTCGTTATTTTCCTTTTCTGTTTGTTTTGACTCGGATTGTAGGTGTACTAATTCGTGCATGTATTTTTCTTCTTCGTTCTCAGTGTTCAGATCGGAGTGACTGGTTGAATGTTGTCGTTTTTTGTTTTTTTGATTATTAATTTCAGGGTTTTCAGTACTTGTTGTGTTTTGAATTTTGTCTGTTGTGCTTGTGTTTTCCACGGGCATTGCCGTCAGCTGTTGTGGTCCCCCTGTATTGACTGGACTTGACCTGCAATTTATATTGGTGTGTCCGTATCGGTGACAATTGTTGCAAAATTCGGACACCAGCGATATTTTCACGTCCTCTGTTTCTTTTTTTATGGTGATGAAATCGGGAATAGAATTTTGTTCTTCTATAAATGTAGTTCGTTTTCCACTATTAATATGTGCCAGCTTGGGGTTTGATAGTTTTATTTGGATAACTGGGGCCGTTATTTTTATGTTATTGTTGATTAATGCTTGTTTAATTTCCTCATTTGTGATGAAGGCTGGGGCGAAGATGATAATTTTTTTTTGCGGGTTGACATATCGTCTTATGTTTGAAAGTTGGTTGTTGACTTTGATTTGTGGGTTACTTGCTATTAATTCTTCCACCAATTGTTTGTGCTTAAGGAACACACAGATCCGGTTGTTCCTCAATGGATATGCGTCGGTGATCTCGTTCAGGTTGATTACTTGTTCGAGGGCTATGATATGGTCTGCAAATTCCGCTTGTTTTCGTTCCAGAATGGTTGCGTTTTCCTTTTTTGGCACTGTTTGGGTTGGTTTGATGATCGTGTTGTGGATGGGTTTTGTTTTGCTTTGTGTTATTGTGGCATATGATGTTGTTGCAATTGATGTGGATGGTTGCGGGTCCATAATGGTGATTCCCGTCATCCCTTTTCACTTTTTTTTTTTTCGTGATTTATTTAGTTGTTTTTATCAGTTATGTAATTTTACTGTTTAAATTATTTTTAACTTGAACTGCTCTGTTCGAGCTGATGTTAACGAATGGAAATTAAATTAAAATTTAAAAATAAATGTTCTTTTTTTTAATTTAAAACTGTAAGCGCTCAGCTACTAGGCTATGTTCTTTAAACTTATTTTAGTTTGCAATAATAATGAAATAATATCTAAAATATGACTAAAACGTGATTAGTATATATACTTATATAATTGTTGAATAGTCCCAAGCCACTAATATGTTTGAGGCAAGAAAATGATAAAAAAAAATCTTTTACAAAATTTAAAAAGAATTTCAGATAATTACTGAGTGGAAATCTAATAATAGAACTAAGATACCAACATTCACCTGTATCTAGTTAAGTGATAGGAATTCAAGAAAACGTACAAATTACATTGATTAAAATTTCACATTGGAATGTTATATACAGAGACGAGTGCATTGTTAGAATTTTCTTTGCTTTAGTCCTCATCCTACTGAATGTATGGTTGTTTTCAATTTGCTTAATGTCTGAGGTAGGTACTTCGAAAAAGTCACAAATCACAATACACTTTTCATATTTCTACTCCGTCTCTGATACAGCAGCCATCGTCATTCAAAGTCCTATGCTTTTCTTCTCTTGAGATTCATTCACAACAGAACATATTACAATGTATAACATTCTTTTTAAATGTACGTAAAAAATGTAATCTTTTTTTTTATATCCGTTTTAGAAGTACGAAAGTACATTACAAAACATACATACCTACATTTATTACATTAAAAAGATTAAAATAATACAATTCCAGCGAGTCTTTTGTTTCGGATCTTATGAGTACTTTGTCGTTACTTGTGAAATAATGATGATTGTTTCGAACAAATTAAAAGAAAAATGTTGAAAAGTTTTCCTACACAATATGAAATTGTAATTAATTTTAAATATAATTTTTAATAAAAAGCAATACCTTTAAAAATGTCGCACACGTCATTAGTGTTACTATTATTAAAACCTTGCTTTAAGAGGTACAAAGAATACATTTAAAAAATTATTTTTTTATTTTCACAATGAAATCTCTCCACATTAACGTAATAGCATACAAATATCATATTTTTAACGTGAAAAGTAAAATTGAGTTTTCAAAGATATGAAAATATCAATAGCAATAAGATTTTATTTTCTTAAAATATAGCTATAAGACAATTAAAATTATAGGTTTATTTAATTTTTTATTTAACAAGCTAGGCTAAAATTTTCTCTTAGATGATATAAAACACTAATTAAAAATTAAATTAAACAACATTTTAACTTTTATTCATGCCATATGTTTACGTTTTTGTTCTTTCATTTTTGTTACAAAAGAGTTTTGCAATTATTTTTCCATAAGAGGAAAACAAAGACCATTGTTCTTTATTAAAGCTCTACTTGTGTCAGAACTTTACCCAAAAGCACTATGGTGAATTAGTTTTTAAATTTTTTTAAGAAACAACAATTATATTTTTTTCACGTTTTAAAAATATGTGTACATTGTAACATGTATAGTTAGAATGTTAAATACAAAAAATTATAATAATTTATTATACATAAATTGCAACTCAATGAATCTTGGTTTCCATTTTTCCCATTTTTGCATTGGTATCTTCTCCTCTTTTATCCTATTGTGGAAAAATTGTAATAATCATAGAAATATATTTAGTTTAATATTTTGTTTCGAACGGTGATTGGGTTTTGATTAATTTAACACAAATAATGCATTAATCTGTTGTATAAAATTGTATTAAATATCTTCAGTATTTTAAATTCATGAAATGTTTAATTGTGCTTCTATTCAATTCTTTTATTTTAGGATTGTTGTTTTCTTTTTTTCTATTTTCTATTTTTATTCAACTTTATATATAGATACTAGTGTTGTAACAAATATTCGCATTCGCGAATATTCACAATTTTTTTTCCATCCGCATTTAATTAATAATTAAAAAATCACAACTCAAATAAACATTTAAATTCCTTCTTTACGTTTACAAAAATTTTATTTCAAAATTTTTGTATATATATTGTATTTTGATAAACAAACTTGAAAATCTAATCAAATAAGGTAGTTATATTATTCTAGGTCTAATAAGTCTTGTTGTAATTTATAATGTAAGGTTTGTTTTATTGAGCAGATTATAACTAGGATTTTAATTAATAATACTAATATATAAAATTGAAGAGTTTGTTTGTTTGTTTGGTTAAACGCGCTAATCTCAAGAACTACTGATTAGATTTGAAAAATCTTTTTGTATTTGGTAGCCCATTTATCGAGGAAGGCTATAGCCTATATAATGCTATAACCAGTTTTTGTTTTTCACAGAGCAAAATATTTTTTGCAATAGGGTAGTTGAGAGGCCAGAGAATTATATTAATTATTTATTATGTTAGAATAATGCACGGTTCTAAAAAGATAGCAAAACAATTGTACTTATCCTGCAGGAATCGAGTTTTTAAAAGAAGCTTTCTTAATAGTTCGTAAAATATCGTTTTAACACAATTACTCCAAAAAAGTTGAAATAAAAATGACAATTTTTACTGCAAAATATGACTTTTAATTTAACATCCGATAAAATTATGAATATTTTTGAAACATTGAAATTTCTTTCATTGTTAATTTTCGAATACCTATAATTTTTAGAAATAAGTGTGTTAAATTATATTTAAACAGTCAACAAATACTCCACATACTCAGCATTTTTAACTACATATTGAAAATTTTGAACTTGGCGACAAACTCAGATAAATAATACTCCTATATAACACCTTCAATATTTTCAAATTGTATTGCTACTTAAGGAACACAAGTACATATAGGTATTTTATAATATTCCTAAAAATATATCAAACCTATAAGGAATCTCTTCCTGGAAAAGTAGTTTATCGGATTTTCATGAACTTTCTATGAATCAAAGATCTAGAAATATTTATCTGTCCTTTTTGTTATAATATCTGAATTTCTTATTTTGGGATGAATGTTTCTATTATTCAACCAGACTAATTTACATACGCTCAGCGAAGCGGGCGAGGGCCAGCTAGTTAAATAATAAAATTTAAAATATCTTTTTACAGAAAAAAAATAAGCGTGGTGGACTAGATAGTTACCTTATACGCCAGTGGTCCTCGGTTCGAATCCCAATGAAAGCCTAAGATGTTTTTTCTGGGTTTTCGGATTTGACGGTCGATAATGACCAAAGTTTGTAGTTGATAAACATTAAAAAAAATTTTGGTAGGTATCCAAGTTGACCTATCGCTTTACTTAATTATAATATTTTTTCTATTTAAATACTTAATTAACAAATTCAAAAAAACAAAACAGTTATTATTATTAGCATAGTTAGCATTTTACGCGCACTTTATTTGAAAGTCAACATTCCCATTCGCGAATATTGGAAAAAAATATTCGCATTCGCGGATGTGAAAAATCGGACATTCGTTACATCACTAATAAATACTATATGTTCGATTTAAACATCGTATTAATTGATGTGTTAATAACTAAGAATATTTTGTTCAATACATCTAATAGAAAGGGTTGCTATGATATTAAAGATATAACTGATTTGTTTCTTATATACAAAATAAAGATTTGTTAAAAAAAATAGTGGAACGAACACAGATTAAAATCACCTTAACTGAAGTATGATCAAAAATATTATCAACACTTCCAAAAGAAATAGTAATGAAACTCAAATAAAATAGTATCCTTTATATAGTATTCCTCTACAACAAAGAAAGTAATTTGCAAAGTTGAATTTGAATGATCCATTTCTCTTTTAAATAAATTCATAGAGGTGTTATTAATGTAGTTTTATTTATGTAGGTAGAAATGTCTTTGAAGATTATCACGTAATATATCCCTGAATTTGAACAGTGAGCTGATGTGTCTTTATTTACCATTCATATCAGATTCATGTAATATTTCTCTTACTATTCAGTTTCTGCATATCAAAGACATGTCTAAGACTAAGAGAAATTGTTTTCAAAGACTGAGATGGAATTTTGTTTGAATTTTTGCTGCACCAATGATTTACAAAATTAAATAAATGGAGAAATGTAGAGTGTCAGAGTGTGTTATCAATATATTTGTGAATGCTAAAGCAGCAATTGAAAAGGGGTGAATAGATATGGTATTGAGTGCATATTTTCCTTGGAGAAAAACCTGAGACTTCTTAGCTTTTGAAAACGTGAATTATAACAACGCCTTATGCAAACGTTGTAAATTTTAATTTTACAATTGGCTAAGTTATAGGTTTCAATTGTTGTATATCAAAGGTAAAACGGTCATTATTTATCAATTATAATACCGAGTTTGAATTAAACAAATATCCAATCACTGTGCCAGACAAATAATTATCCCCATTTGACGTCATTGTGGTAATAATAATGATGAAACCAGATCATAATACAATTAGTGGCCTTTCTACCTACCTACCCGAATTGGTAGTCGATGTTGTCTGTCAAGGCACAGTTCGAACACAATTTACTGTTGTGCTTATTACTGATAATGTTTGAGAGGTGGTCGATATCTAAATTTAAATCATATCCTTAACTTCGTTAGCTATTGTCGTTAAATCAGCTTAGTTATTTTGTGAATGGAACAACATGGTCTTTGAAATTCAGATAACCCAAACAACCAAAATAATAAACAGGAAATTATGAAAATGTACTAAATAATGTACTCTAAATAATAAAAACATGGGTCTTGAGGTTAATATGATAACATTGGAAAGAATGCCTAGTTAACTATGAGGAATTTGTCATATAAAATATTTTAAAATTTCTGATTGCTTTAATTTAATTTTTTAAAGGAAAAAAGTTTTGTTTTACGATAAAGCGATACAATTTATATACTTTAACAATAAAATTTTTCGAAAGTTTAGGCAATATAAAATTCAGAAGAATAGCATTTAAAACACTCGGCAAGTAAAGCAGCGCCTTTAGCAGTCAAAGTGCATCCGTATAACTCAATGCAAAGAGGTATTATCCTTCGCTAAACTTTTACATTCAATATTTCTTTCTGAACTTTCTTAAATGGATGGTAAATGATAAAACTTTACTTACCTTATTTTCAGTTTAAAAACAACAAAAGGAATGTTTATATGAAACTTATTAATTCAGTGGTACAAAGTATTTCAATTTATTAAATTTCAAAAGCGTTTCGTTTCAATTTTTCAACAACGGAATTAAAATATGTGAGATATTCTCGAGTTTCGAATGAGATAAATGGTCTTTTAATTTGTTGTGGAAATTTATTCTATTGCAATAGTAGTGTGTGTGTGTGTCCATTCGGTCTACCTCATTTTGATTTCTATCATATTATTTCCTTTGTTAAACAATAGCTAAATTTGTTTGGGTAAGGCGAGTTTCAAATGTGGTTCACTCAGTTTATACAAATTATAGTTTAATAGTTATATTATTACTAGTATTCTACTATTTTAATTCATATCTAAAGTTTTACCTAAACATTTATATGTTTGTTTTTCAATTCAAATAATGGACACAATTTACTCTTACCCAAAAGTAAATTTCAATGCATGTATACGATATTGTAACCCGAAAAATATTAAAACCATTCCTGAATCAATTTGATAAAATTTGATTTTTATTGAAGCTTATATAACACTAGCTGATATCCGCTCGCTTTGCTGAGAGTATCTAAATTTAATTGATCGATTAATTGATTCTCTACCTTCACAACGAAATTTAAAAATTAATCTATTTTAACAGAAAAATATTATAGATACTTTCAGACTTTAGATTCAAAGTAAGTTCATAAAAATCCTTAAAACTACTTTTCTATAGAGAGTATCTTACAGGTTCATTACAATTTTAAATATAAAAAGTTCTTTTAGACTTGAAAATTTTTCATTTCAAAGAAATGATAAGAATAGATTCGTAGCTATCCTGCAGGAACCGTGCCTTTTTTTAGGATAACTGGTATTCAATACGTTAAGATCTGAGATATCTTTATAAATACATTTAAATTATCTCCGTTAAGTAATTGTTAATTGTTTAAACATTTGGTATATTATTTTAATACGTTTATTTCTAATTAATATCCTCGACGATAAACAATAAAGAAATTCAAATAAATTTAAATAATTCCATTATTAATTTTTGCGGGTGTTAAGTAATTGAAATTCATAATTTTTTTTTTTCCATTAAACATTGCCAATTTTTTAATTTCAACTTTGTAGAGATTTCTTTCGTTACTGTTGAAAATTGGCCAGGCTTCTTGAGGAAAATGCGTTAAAATGCTATTTCACGAATTTTAACAAAACTTACCGAAAATACTAGTATAATACACGGTTCCTGTAGGAATCAATTGTTATGCTATCCTATGTAGGGTGACCAACCGTACTTTTTTAAGAATACATGTACCTTATATACCTAATTGGTGTAGAATTTTTCGAATGTTATGTCCTAAATAAGGACCAACATAACATTTTTATATTTATAAGAAAAAGATAGCTTACAAACGGCCACTACGTACGACGTATAATATCCAGTCGCTATGCCAACGCTTTTTAAATCTGTGATATCTTCTTAGATATTCATTTTAAAGATATGCTGTAAAATGCAATTTTGATCTACATGAAATGCACAACGTATCTAATGTATTTAATTGGATAAGAAATAATACTGTATTGTTTAAAATAGCTTGGCAAATAACCAATAATTTTTTTGTGATATGTAAAAGATAAAAATGGTTCCTGTGGGTTATCCTTAGGAGATAGACATATACCGTCGCGGACTTTTTTATCAATCTTTTTAATAGACACAATTTGGCTGCATATTAGTTTGATCTATTTCGTAAGGTTTAGCCAGCGTTTACAATGTAAGTGTACAAAAATATGCTTGTTATGACACCACATTACAAACCTTTGAATTTCCCGACTTTTCTCTACTATAATATGCATGCATTATGCCCACAAACCTTCCTCTTGCATCACCCTATCAATTGTTGAAAACTTCATTAAAATCCGTTTTGTAGTTTAAAAGATCTAAGGGAACAGACAGCGGGAGCGACTTTGTTTTATACTATGTAAAGAAAATTATGAAATTGTTATCTTTATAACTTAAACATTTCAATTTTCTTACAAAAAATTGTTTTTTGACTTAAGTTTTCATTAAGAACTATATATTTCATTCAGATTGAAGATTACAACAAACTGTTTCGGCTCATGAGAGTTTTGACGTTATTATTTATAAAATAATGGCATTTAATAGCGATTTTTTCTTCATAACAAAAACTTAGCGAGAAAAATTGCGTGAGAGTAAGCTTAAGCACGCAATTAATGTTTACACAATTATTGCTTCGCTCATATAAATTATTATGTTTTCCAACTCTATTTACGAGATAATAATTTTAATTTAGTTGAAGTGAAAATATTGTCATGTTTCACACATTCATTTTAAAAATTGAAATATTTATGTGTAGTTCTAATTAATTTTATAAAGTAATAAGCATATTCATTTGAGAAATATTTTATTTTTCCTAGTTTTTAGATGGACAAATATAATCACAACTTATTGTACCTTGGAGAAAAAGTTCAGTAAAACCTGACCTAGTGAGAATAGTTTTAGTAAAAATATGATGAACCTACATATGTACATGGAAAGTAGAGTTTCATGTTAACGTTGTACTTTTGTAATCTAATACATTTATAAAAATTAACGTTGTGTACTTAAGAGTACAATAAATTGTTATATAAGCAAAGTTGAAATTTAAATATTTGCTCATCTATAAAAACAGAATTTAAACTGAAATGTTCATGATTTTAATCAATTTATTTTAGTGAACGACTTTCTTTCTTTTTTAAAACCTTCTTCTCTAAATTAAATGTTTTATTATAAAATATTTTTCCTGTGAAGCATAGTTTATTATACGAGTACCTATATAGTATAGGTATATAAGTATACTATATATTATGAGAATGATTCGTCAAACATAAAGTTTTAACTGAAATACATACATGAAATATTAGGTATATTACATTTTTATCCTACTCAATTCCTTTGTAATAACTCACTATTAAGCAAATAAAGCTCTTTAAAGAATATATTTTTCATAATAACATCAAAATCTAGAAATATATATAGGTACCTTTGTTTTTAAGATATACTAAGCAGCTTAAAATTTTTTAGTCTAAGAAATTGAGTTTCACAAAATATCTACTATCAACAAACCAGTCTACCATCTCTCGAACTATTATTAGCTTAGTTAATAGGCTTTAACAATCTTTTTACATATTTCATAAAATAATTTTTCTAAATTTTGAAACTGAAAACTGGATTTAAAATTCGATTTTAGTTTTACTATTTTATAGTTATTTCCTTTCCAGAACTTTTAAAAACTTATAAAATTTAGAAACGATAGGTTTAAAACGAAGTGTTTTACATTGTTTTTTTAGAATCGTATTTTTTTATCCGTCGATATCTTTCGAAAATCAACTAAGAAAGTATATTTCAGTTGAACCAAGAAAATTTTTTTTTTTTTGTA
This sequence comes from Sisyra nigra, assembly GCA_958496155.1. Lineage (NCBI taxonomy): Eukaryota > Metazoa > Arthropoda > Insecta > Neuroptera > Sisyridae > Sisyra > Sisyra nigra. The sequence continues at coordinate 47,692,260 of OY292314.1, forward strand.
GATTTGGTTCTATTTATTTAATATTTTACTTACAATGTATTATGTATAAGTATTATACAATGTATATATTATCTGATGAATAGGCTTGGATTGGTAATAAGGCAGATCAGGTAAATAACCGATCTGGTTAAAGGACCGTTTAGCCAGCAAAACTGGCTGATTATAGAATGTGTAAAACAAGTTTTTATTAAAGGGTCTATAAAATGCTTGAGTTAGTTTTAGGTCCTTGGTAGTCGACACCTGCTAACTAATAATGGTTGCTTTCCATTTACACCAAAAGCGACCGCTGTGTAACGCAGTGTTCGTATATGCGCTTTCCATTTAAGACAATGTCAAACACGGCTGTACGCTGCGCGACACTAGAAAAAGCCGTGTTTCACCGTGTTTTGCCCAGGATTACCAACACAAAAGAGAAGAATTCTCTTCTCTGCCTATGATTCCCTATGCTTATTAGTTATTTAGGTTCTTCAGGTTGGTATTAAAAAACCCAAAAATGCAGTCTAGTATTTGCTCTAGTCGCTCTAGTATTATTTTGAGATAACTCTGTTTCAATTTGCAGTGTTTCGCAGAGTAACGCAGCGTCGCTCTGTGTTAATAAATGGAAAGCAACCAATAATAATAAATTTTTTTGAACTCGAGGGTTCTTATTGATTACAGCCGGTAAAATACTTTACTATATATTTCCTGTAAAAATGTTTGGGAATAGGGGATCTCTTAAATTGGTTTGAGAAACGACAGTGTTGACTGCTTCATCGGTCATTTAGGTTTTATACTCCAAATTGGACATTATAAAAATCAAATTGGACACTTGATACCATTATGTGTTGCTTATGCTTAGTAATTAAAGATTATGGATGAAAGTAACAGAATAACAGAGGTAGAATGTACCTAAATACATGTAAATTTAATTTATAAATATTTTTACTACAACTGTTAGTAATTTCCTGCAGTGTATACCCATTAAATGTTTATAACAATTGTATAGCAGAAGTGACGGAGGCAATAAACTGATTTGCTATATCTTTCAAATTTGAACAAGTTGTTGAATCCGGTAACTAATTCCAAACAAAAAATTTAATTTTTGAGAATACCTTTTTATATTATACAATATTGGGAGTTGGGGCAAAAAAAGAATTAAAGTTTTTATATTATAAAAAAGGCTACGATTTGCCGACTTTATTTCAGCTTCATCAGGCAAACTATAACAATTAACAATTCAATTAATATTAACATTTATTTTTATTTAAAGTTGCTTCAACGTCTTGGTCATTAGCGACTGATAATTACATAGTTTACATTTTATCTTAGGATCTGTAATAACAATATAAAGGTGTACTAATAAGGCGCCCTAATAAAGTCATTTTTTTTTTTTTGATAAGTATATAAAAGAAAAATTAAAATAACAATAGTTACTTCTAAAATTAACATCTCTGTCTAGTTTTGGTGAAGTCAATTGATGTGATAAAACAGAACTGCATGAGAACATCAATAGTAATTTGAAAATACTTTTATGATAGAATTCATCATTGGTGAATTTTGTTAAAAAATATTTTATGATCTGTTTGTTCAATAAACTCTCAAACTTGAAAATTAACCAATTAATCAGTGAAGAAAATTTCCTGTCCAATTCTATAAAAAGTTTTTTTGTCATTTTCTCATTCATGCTACAATACTATAATAGGCACAGGATTATTGCATAGAAAGCTGTTAGTGCATCGCCAAATCTGATCAACTGTCTGTCTACCGATTGTTCTGATATGTATAAGTGAAAGAAACGAGATATTATTTATATTTAATCTGATAAAAGTTACTTACTCTTGTCGTTCTTTAGTGGAGATCCAATTTTCCAGATATTCTTGCAAATATTAATTGATATTTAGGGTTTTTATCTTTTATAACATTTACATTTATTGTTTATTTAGAAACTAATTTTTAAACGCCAATAATAATGAACAAAAGCAATTATTTTACAGTTTTCTTGTGTTTAAACAAGAGTATTATAAAGACACCTTTAACTACACCTTATTTGTCAAATTATGATAAGTAGCTTAGAACACAGCTTACATATAATATATTATTTTGAAAACATATTTTCTTCTTTTATTTTCGTTGTATCGAGTAAAAACAATAGATTTACAAATAGTTTATCAATGGTAAAGTAAATTATAAATAGTAACTTAGTATTTGTTATTCTTTTTAAAGCGTTTCTTATTATAAAGGGTATATTTTACAATGGTAGATTTACTATTGTAAATAAGAATGTGATAATGATTCATTCGATTTTGACACGATAACAAGATGATAGTTGATAAAATCGATAGCTTATCAAATAAAACAAACAGTGTTATAGTAAATTTGGATTTATATATTTTCTTTGTTATATCGAATAGGTAAGTTGATGCATAATCTGGATTATGCATATTATGGTTTTGTGCCGCCTCATATCAGTGTTTATATTCTGTGCATTCTCAAACAATACAATACATTTTATATAATAGAAAGCGCGATAGGTAGTTGGAGTAAGTGGAAAACATTAGACTGGAATGGGATGCATCTATATTATGTATGCTGCCGCTTTTATGTACGTGGGACATACATACTCGTGTACATGTACATAAAATTTCATATACCTATATACATAGGATATAAAACATGGTAAACTCCAACATGTATATACAGACATTTTATGTAACACAAAGGTGTCCCACAACGATAATAATAATTGTAATAATAATACACACAACGACATAAATTTCACTACACTACTGCCTTTTCATAATTTTACGTGGAAAACTAACAACGCAATATGCGGTAAACGCAATAATAGTACTTACAATTGTATGTTTGTAGTTAAACTAAATTCAGTTTTATTTGTAATATCTCATAATACTTTATCTCCATGCCTACATTTTCCCGTAATTCGGTTAAAATCAGATTAACAGAGTATATTTTTAAAAAGTAGTATCGAGAGGAACAATCACTTCAGGTAGTAAACATTAACCTAATTTTAATTTTTTCCTTACATTCCATTGGAAAACAATGACAAAAAAATCAAATATTTCTCTTTGGTTGACATTTCTGAGTTGATTACCTACAATTTTCTGTGATTGTACGCCAATATAGGCATTCCAATGCGACAAAGGAATGTTTTATAAGCCAAGTAAATTAAGCATTACATACATACATGTCTGGTTTGTGTTATATGGTCGTTGTATAAACAACACATATTTCAGTGGAACAACAGATAAAATATTCAAATTCCGTAATTGAAATAACTAACCAATAAAATTAGGTTATGAGATCGAAAAATCATTAATGCTTAACTTTTAGAAAAATTGTTTAAAGTTGTCGAAAAACTTATCATTAATCCCAATTTATAAAACTTTTTCGTTTGTGAGAGGGCCGGTAACTTTTAAGGTTTTCGTCTGCAAACTTATTCGCTTTAAAGTTATTTTCACTACAGAAACCTTATGAATGTTTTTCGTGGTACACGTGAAATTTCTATTTAGGATTTACTAAGTAAATTTTCGTTTGACTTAATCAAGCACGTGATAGAGTCTAGGTTTGTTTTCTAGATCTAGTTGTGAATAAACGATGCAGTTAAAATAAAAATTTGTTGATAAATCGTAAAATGTTAAACTTTCAAGTTTTATGAATTTTTATTACCTCTTATGATTTTTAAATCTATATATATATATATATAAAGGTGAAGCAATTATAAAAACATGACAAATAAATATGTTTAAAAGGGAGGGTTTAAAAGAAATGTAATAAACCTTTATTGTTCGCCTTATAGATAAAATTATAATAATCGAACAGATAACAAAAAATAAGCTTATAAATGTCCAATTCAATAATTGCTCCGACACAATTGTAACTCCCACACAACCAATTTCGCAATTATTTACAATGTTTGAAAATCTTTTAGTAATTGTACTTGGAAAATCCTTTTTACATGAAATATTCAAAAGCCCGCACACCTTTAAGATAGCACAACCATCTAAATTGCCTTCAGTAACGTTGAATATCTCCATGTTATTCAAACAATTGGTCCTTATATTAAACCTCGCTGCCTCAAGATTTCTATTGTTACAAATTCAACAAATCGAAAGAATTACTTTGCTTTATTTTATTGAGGAAGTACAAGAAATTTTTCTACTGAATGATATCACGAGTGAGGAATTCATAACAATAGTAAAATGAGCAAAAGTGGAAGTAGCATACCTACCTTATTTTATATCATTCCAAGAACAAAACTGATACTTGTTTGTTTATAAAAAGCTTTCAGGGTGTTTCAAATTCATGATTTTTTTCTGCAAATATTCATAGTTAACGTACAAAATGTTCACAATATATTAATTTCAAATGTTATATCATTAGATTTTCACGTTTCCGAATTTTATTTTATTTTTTGTGTTATAACGGAAATACTCATATAATACTACTATTGAGTTACATTATTAGAATTTATGAATCACGTACACCAAAAACGTACATTTTGTCCGTGGCAAAGAACGTGTTAAGCTTTGAACAGTTTTCAAGTTTGAACTTTAATTTTAAAATCAAGCTATTCCTTATCTTTTGAGGGTTAATATTTTTCTGATAATAACATATTGTCACAATTCTGGAACATTTACAATTTGTTTTTGTATGGAAAACTTTAAAAATAATTATAAATAAAATCATCGTTGTATGCAGTAAAGTAACACCTACAACTATATGTATAATCCGAAATAAGAAAATACGTAATTACCATGTAAAATTATTGAAGTTATACTTCTTTACGCGCGTTATGAAAAAATGATGTGAGTAAAATTTTAAGATGCGCACGCATCACTAGACACAAAATTAACAAGACGAAAATGGCCGCAACACCGCTCGGTTTTTTTAACTAGGCGCGCGTAATTTGAATTTTTGTTTTATGTGTTAACTTATGTATTTATTTTTATATTTAAATTAAAATAATTAATTCTTTAAATATATTTTTAATACTTTATTTGGAAAATATTTATATTTTACAAATGACACATATTATTAATAAATAAGTTATTGTTTTTCTCAAATTTTACAGTAGCTGCTATCATACTATTTAGAGTTTAGTAATGAACATGACGTCTGCATTTCATGCATATTCTTGGTTATCACAAAATCTGGAATTCTGAAATGATTCAACCATCTTAGAATAATAATTTAGTTAAACAAGGCAAGAATAAGATTAAGAAATTTACTTTGAAAAGTAGCTACTTACTTTTTTTCGCAATTTTTATGGAGCTTTGTTTTTATAGCATGCATGAATTGTTAGTCAGAAAAATGATCCTGACAAATATTATAAACGTCTTGCAGCTTTCTTTTGTTTTTATTTTTATTGTAAATCAAGGATTTTCACAGTATTTCACCCATTAAATAGCCATAAAAATACAAATTTGATACACAAACGGTGACTCGGAAAAGACGTGTAAACGTCAGATTACTTTTAGGCTATTAGTACGGCGCGTTGTTCTTAGAGGCGTTAGTATCGGTCTATTTTATCACCACAGCGCAAGTCTGTAATGCTTAAATACATTTTGGATATTGCCCCACCATCTCTATTCAACGTGCTGCACTAAAATTTAAAAGAACTGCACCTCTCGTAAAAGTGTCCGCTCCACGAATAAATTATATTCAGTAGGGATTAAAATTTAATATTTTGATTAATATTATTTATTATTCGTAAGTATACGTGAAAAAAATTGTGCTTATATATTTTTTCAAGTTCTGCAATATAATTGAGGTTAACTATACGTATGTATTATTTATTGATATAAATTAAAATATTATTCTCTAAATTTTGTTTTAATTAATTATTTGTATGTAATTAATAAAAACTAATTTTTAATGATGCTAAAAAATTATAATTTATAGAAAGTCAGGATATCGCAAAGTATGTTCAAAAAAAAAGCTAAATGTTTAAATAAAAGCTGTTAGAACATTTTATTTTATAATTTTCAAAGCAATGTTATGATTATATTATGTTAATAATAATGTTTCATTGCACTTCCTTCTTGTATTTTATACTTTCAATGATCGTTTAACTAATTCATTTATTTCCTTAGACTGAAATTTTTTCACAAAAAATAAAATCCAACCCTGTCTTGCTTGCAATTGCGAAATGAAACACACGAAACGCATTGAACGCCATAAGAATTCAGTCTGGAACCTTTAACCTTTGTAAAATTTATCATTTATCGTAGTGTTGATGTTTTCTAAATTCGAAAAGGCCGGAACCAATTTCAATGAAATTTTTTCTAAAGTGGATATTGGTCTTCTGGGTTTAATATAGGTGGGTGAATATATGACCGTACCTTTCAGAGGATGAACCAGGGAAAAACAATATTGTATTTTTCATACAAATAGTTTTTATTTTCTTTACGACAACGCAGAAAGAAAACTATAAAAAATGAAGATAATAGCTTGGAATAAAAGAAACTGTAAAAATGTTATTTATTAATCATATTTTGTTGAAAGTAAAAATTGAATCTTCAAATAGCCCACACGAATAATTTACTTTATAAAAAATGTATAGATAAACCTTTTTTTAAAAATATATATAAGAGATAAATGTAATAATCCAAATAGTACATTAAAACGTTTGAAGAGCCAAAATTTTAATTGTACATCCCAAATAAGAATAATAGAAAGCTTAATTGTTTCAATTTGAACCAGTTTATATCTCACGAACAACTAAAATCCCTTTCCATAGAACAAGTTTCCGCAACAATTATCAAAGTATGTATTCAAAACAATATTTGGTAATTTAAATTGAATTTAATTTTCTAAAGTTATACTTGAGCTTACAAATAAACCTCTCTCTGTCTCGGAGCAAGTAGTTGTAATCATTTTTATCGAAAATAAATTAATAAATTTCGACTTTTTTTGCCAATGAAAAATTGTCTGGTTTTCACCATTTTATAAAGCAACCGATTAATCATTTTCATATTGACGCAATATATTTTTGGGTTATTTTTCAAGTTGTTTTACAATTTCCGCCTACTATTTATGATGATAAAAAATTGATCACGCCTATTGAGTAATAAAAATTACAATCCTTAAAATCATAAAATTGAAATCGCTTCAGCGAAATGGTTCCAATTATAAATGAAACATTAATTATTTATTCGGAAAGATATTTTTTCGTCGCATTAATGGGGATATAAAAGACAAATAAATAGTTTCATTTAAGTTTTTTCGATTGTTATTTATTCTCATGAAGCAAAAAAAAATGGTTTTGCTGTATTTTATGACGCACATAAATAATTTGGAAACAAATAGATTTGGCTAATTACTTTTCGTTTGTTTGTTTCAGGTCACGTTTGCGGCAATTTTTTTTATTGGTAAGTTGATTTCAATGTTTACTGCTTCTTTAGTTCGTTTATCTCAAACTGATTTCGACTTTGAGAGCTCACAGCTTTACAAAACTATTAATACAATTTTAGTAACGTGATACAATAAAACGTAAGAACTTGACATTTTTCCAAGCTTTCATCATAACATCCCAAATATTGAATATTTTGCATCTAAATTAATTTCATAATTTTGTCCAGAAATATTTAGACCAGTGCTTTTAGCCTTTAAAAGTAGTAAACAGTGAAAAAAATTAAAGTAGGGTTAATCCATTAGAAAAGGAAAAGAATATAACAAATATGAAAGGAAAAATTAATTACGGTCGATCTGAGGTGTGGAAGTGGAAAAAAGGGAGTAAGGGTAGTACAATAGTTTATCTTTTATTTCCGACAAAACTACTAAGTCCTATGGAAAATAGTTTAATAGCAAAGTTGCAGATAATAAGTAAATCTACAACTTTTGTGCTAACACTTTTTTCACATAACCTCAAAATTTATGTGAAAAATTCAAATTAGCAAGTTTTTGGTTTTAAGTTTTATACTTTTACGAAAAAAAAATACACGAAATTTGGGGAAAACTTCCCTCTTAATGTCCCAAGCACACTGTATTTTTTTTTATTTAAAAAACAATTGTACAAATATAACTCTTTGAGCAATTTATTAAAATGTATACTTTAATTATTGCATTTTCTGAGAATATTTAACATTGCTATGTATATATATTTTTACACCATCAGAAAGTAGAGGTTTCAACAAATAAACAGCTTACCGACTTTTTAAAAAAATCAAATGTTTCGACGTCAAAATTTTCGACTGAAAATTAAAGTGCTTTTTCGATATTAAGTCATTATAGTGTGAAAAAATTACAGTGTGTTTAGGACATTAGAAGGTAAATTTTTACAAAATTTAATGGAAAATGATTTTTTAGTTTAGAGGTTATGTGCAAATAGTATTGGCAAACAAATTTTAGATATTCTTATTACTTACCTACAACTTTTTTTCATAAGACTTGTAGTTTTGTCGAAAATCAAGATAAAGAGTCTCTACGCTTAACCCCCTCCCCCTCCTTTCCCTACCTCAGATCGATTTTAATTTATTTTTCCTTTCACTTTTTTTATATTCTCTTCCTTTTATAATGGGTTTATTTTTATCTTACTATAATTTTTTTCTGTTTAAAAATTATCTACCCTGGTTTATGAAAAGTATATATGCTATTTGAGAGAAAAATTTATTATTATTATCAATAAGAGACTTCATATTGATTCATATATTTGTTGAAGCTTTGCTTCGAACGTGAGAATTCAGTAAAACGATCTCAAAAGGTCTTCGTCAGAATCTATTCAGAAAATTCAGAATTTACAATTCTGAAAACTTGCAATATATGGCTCTGAAATTTTCGGGAAAAATCGTGAAAAAAATGAACTATAGGGTAGATTTTATAGAATTTTATTAGTTACGTACCTACATGATAAAATATATTTATATATTTATTTTGGCAAAGAATTTTTCTAAATTATCAGCCAACTATTTGACAGCTGCTGAACTATTTGTAGTTTCCTATTGTTAGCCTTGATTTTGATTGTTCTAATTATTCAGCAACTCTCTGAAAATTGTTTAAAAGTATTAACCTTTATGTTTAACTTAAAATAACTTTTTTTTATAATTAGATAACGCAAGCTTTTTTCAAATACCTTTGAATAGATTCTAATGTTTTTAAAGTTTCTTCAAATGCAGTATACACAGATCTAATCTTATCATCAAGATTATTATATAATCTCAAACTTTTTCTCTTTTTTGATTGGCTCTGGAGTTTTTTAATTGGTGATAAAACTGCCTCATATTGAACACATCCATGATCCTTGATGTTAGATTCGCTTTTATTTTGCTTGGTTTTTTTTCTTACTGGTCCTTCTTCAGAAATCGATTTATCTGTATTGTTATTGGCATATCTTATTCGATTGTCAATAGATTTTACCAACATTTCAATTCCATCTCCTACAACTGATGTACCAATCAGTTCTTGAAAAGAAATTTCGTAGGTTTTAACGATTTTTGTGGCTATGTGACGAATCATTGGATAGGAATGATCTTTAATTTCTGTTTTTATATAATCAGCCAAAATTTGGATCATCATCTTTCGATCTCTCGGCATCGGTGGTTTATTTTCTTTCAAATGGCTCATCAAGCGGTTTGGAAATTTGTGCCAAGGAATATCTTTGATCAAATGTATTTCTTCCACTTTTTTGGTTAGTGCCATCTGAGGGTGATTTCTCTCTGAAATTAATTGATAAATTACGGTTAACGATATATTTAATTTCTTCTAAACATTCAGTGCAATAAAATGTGTTACTATACCTTTTTCTTTAACAAAAATACTTGTCTGAATGCTTCTAGTCTCATTTTGTGATTCCCATGAGTCTTCTTGATCCAAAATCATTAAAGTTATTGGTGTTTGAGATGAATCACAAAATATTTGCAATGATATAGTATCCAGAATTTCAGTACCGTCTTCTTCTAATACAATCTAAAAAAATAACTTTATATATAACATATTGCAGTTGCATTAATTTAAAATTTTATATCATATAATATATCTTACCGTATACTCGGTATCTGCATCAGGTAGCTGTAGTTTTTGCTTAGCAGAAGTTAAGAGCTCCTCAAGGGTGTCAGCCACCACGACAACTTTTCGACGACGGTCTTGTCCAACAACTTTAAATGCGCGCATTTTCCTATAAAAAATTATTTTCAAAAAAGTTAGTAAGTCTATTAGATTGTACCGGTAAAATTGTCATATATTAAAGATATTGCTTAACGGTGTACATTTATCGGTTCATAGAAATTATAATCTGAATATCTTAATGCAATTCATAAAAATGAAAAAGAAAACATTGAATTTAATCATGGTATCTGATCATTAAATTTATAAATATTCAAAAGGTGAAGTGATTTTGTCAAGTGAAAATCCATTCAATAGATAAGTAGTACCTAAATATTGATTTTAAGAACTTCCAACTTAAAGTGAGTAGAAAAATATTTTTATAAAATACCGAATTAATTTTCAAAAATTTTGAATAATTTTGGATTATGATTTTTGAAACCATCGTTAATTTTAAAAAAAAAAATATTTTATTCTAAATTGTATGCAATTTAAAGCAACTTACGATTAGTATAATTTAATTTTTTGAAACACATTTATACATTTTTTTTAAATATATAAGTACCTAGTGTAGAAAATGTTGAAATATTTGAAACATGATTCTAATAAAATTACAATAAAGTTTTGAACAAGAATAAATAATTAAAGTAAAAAAATATACATAAATATAATTAAACTTACATAAGTAGTTCTGTAGCTGATAACTCACGACAAAATATGTATATGAACCACTTCTGTTCGATACTTGGTTTGTAATGAATAAGTAAGAAAAAGTTTGTTACCTAAAATTTACGTGCCTACCTGAAATCGAAAATCCAAGTACCTAGGTAATAAAATCCAGTCAAACAGACTTTCTAATCCTTAAATGCACAAATATGCCTGCTAAAATTTTTTTTACGAATATTCCAGGTAGATATATAAATTCCAAAAGACTCGAACATTTTTAAACTTCAGAAAATATTATTCTGCGAAAGTTTTCAGAGTATTAGTTACTTACTTAGTTTCTTAAATTTCAGAAAAATATTTATATTATAAAATCTTGGGAGTTTGGTCTACAAAAATTAAAGATGTTATATTATAAAAATACTACGTTTGGCCGGCTTTATATCAGCTTCATCAAGAAAACTATAGCAATTAATAACAATTAAATTAATATAAAAATTATTTTTGACATATAGAATAATAGTTAAAATAATGTTAGATTCTGAAAATAACTTCTTCAAACGGAACGTGAGCGAAATGGTACAAAATCAGGGCTTAAATAGCATAAATTAAAAATCAGATACACAGGGTCGTAGTGTATTTTATACAGCCACATCATTTGGAATTTAAGAGATCGCGATTAATTATTATAATATTTTTACTATTACAGACCAGAGCTAAGGCCTTTGAAAATGGTAAAAAGTAGGAAAAAAAAAATTATAGTAGGATGAAACCCATTATAAAAAAGAAGAATATAACAAAAATGAAAGGAAAAATAAATTACGGTCGATCTGAGGTCGGGAAGTGGAAAAGGGGGGTGTTTTTAAGGGTGGAAACGGTTTTTCTCGATTTCCGACAAAACTACAAGTGCTATGGAAAAAAGTTTTACAGCAAAGTTGTAGGTAATAAGAAGATCTACAACTTTTGTGCAATCACTTTTTCACATAACCTCAAAATTTATGTTAAAATTCAAAGTACCAAGATTTTAGTTTCTAATTTTAATCTTTTACAAAAAAAAAAAAATTTTTATGAAATTTGGTGAAAATAAAAAATATTAGTTTTTCACCTTATTTTGACTTCATATTGAAAAAGCACCCTAATTTTTAATCGAAAATTCTCACGTCAAAATATCTACTTTTTAAAAAAAGTTGGTGGGCTTTTTGTTCGTTGAAATCTCTATTTTCTGATGGTGCAAAAAATATATGCATTACAATGTTTAATGTTCCCAGAAAATGCAATAATTAAAGTGTAAATTTAATAAATTGCTCAAAATTGTATATTTTGTACAATTGCATTAAGTACAATTTTGAGCAATTAATTAAAATTTACACTTAAATTATTGCATTTTCTAGGAACATTTAACATTGTAATGTATATTTTTTGCACTATCAGAAAGTAGAGATTTCAACGAAAAAAAAATTAACCAAATTTTAAAAAAAAGTAGATTTTTGACGTGAGAATTTTCGGTTGAAAATTAGAGTGCTTTTTCAATATTAATTCAAAATAAGGTGAAAAATTAATATTTTATATCAAAAACCTTAAATTGCATTTGGGACATCAAAAGATAAGTTTTCACCAAATTTCATGATTTTTTTTTTTTTGTAAAAGATAAAAATAAAAACCAAAAACTTAGTAATTTGAATTTTTCACATAAATTTTGAGGTTATGTGAAAAAATTATTTGCTTAAACGTTCTTATTACCTACAACTTTGCTAGTTAACTTTTTTCCATAGGACTAGTAGTTTTGTCGGAAATCGAGATAAACCGTTTCTACCCTTAAAAACACCCCCCGTTACCACTTCCTCAACTCAGATCGACCGTAATTTATTTTTCCTTTCATTTTTGTTATATTTTCTTCCTTTTCTAATGGGTCTCATTATACTATAATGTTTTTTTGGGTTCAAAAATTATCGACCATGGTTTACTTATTATGCGTACAGAAAATTGTAGATCAAACAGGAACAACATGAACAACATTATAATCATCCCCACCATGGTAATTAAAAAGTAAAACGTTGTTTAATTTTATTTAATAATTTTTGAGAAGAATCATAATAGTTTTTAATATTTTTATATCTAATTTTTAAAAATAATAATTACTTACTTAACTACTAATTGCATGAAGTCCTATTTTATCGCATCAATTGACTTCACCAAAACTAGAAAGAGATGTTTATCTTAGAAGTAACTATTGTTAGTAGATTCTGAGAATTGAGAAGACAATATTCTTATGGTACTTTCAGAATGCTGATTCTAGAACTTTACAATCTTTATCTCCTGAAATTTTAGAAAATTTTTAAGTGATATAAATTATACGTTACATGATCATAGTAAGGGGAAAAAAATTGATAGTTTAATTACCCATTTTTAAGCTAATATGAAAAGAAACAACAATGCAATTACACCGAGTAAACTTGTAGGTACATTCATTTTTGTATTTATGTGCATAATGCTTTCCAATTAAAAAATTTAATTTTTCTCTAGCCATGCATATTTTTAATACTAACACAAACTCAATATTAAAAACAACAAAGAAATTTTCCTAACATTTTTCTGTAATAAAAAAAAAAACGCTACATCAAAAATACGGTTTTCAAACACAATTGTGTAAGCTAGTAAATATTGTACATTTTCAGAATTTCTAAGTGTACAGTTGTATAATTATTTCTATTTGTGTTTTAAAAAAAATGTAATGCCTTTATACTTTAACAAGTGTTTTGAGTAATGTGAAACATTGCATAAGCTTATTTCATTCAAAACTCACACCTTTCTGTATGCATTCTATTTTATGTTACTGTGAAGTAGAAAAGAAAAGTTTGAAATAGTTTTAATATAATTTGAACAAATAAAAAGACACATTGCAATATTTTTGAAAACCAGTAATAGAAGAGTTATAAAGTAAGTCTCTGAATGCGTTATGCAATTGTATGTTACACAAAATAAACTTGGCTATAATGCAGAAAAGTGTTTCGAAACAAGATGGCGTGAATAGTGGTAGTAGGTAGGTACTAGTGTGTTGGTAGGTACTCTCCACATCCGTCAACATACAATATTCAACAGCAATAATTCTAGACGCGCGGCAGGAGTAACGTGCTCAAGTCACTATTTTATAAAGTTTCTTTGCATGACAAGTACATGTCTTTCCATCTTGAATCCTCTCCAGTCTCCACCCTAAACCAGTCTGTTTGCCGAGTTTTTCCAAATACCACTTTATGTAATAGGTTCCAACACAAGAACCGGCACAGACACAATATTATGAGGACTGTAAGACGATTTCAGCGGTTTCATTAGACCCACTCGAAATTATTTGCAAGAAAAAACTGTATTGAATATTCAGTGCTAAAAATTCAAACATGAATAGTGGAATTATTCGGAATGAATGAAGGGTGATTACGGTATAAGCGGTCGTGAAGCTTTACAGTTTCTCCCCTTTTCCGTGCGCGAAGAGGGTTGCAATTTTGGGGTTGTATTGTTGTGTGTAAAACGTCGTTTCTAGGTATCCCGTAGGACTCGTAACTTGAGCTGTTTCACGCATGAGAATGTTCGTCTTGTGAGTACATTCAAAATATGTATGTATTATATATATATCTATACATATACATGCAGACGCTTACTGCGGTAATGTGACCCATACAGGGTGAAAATACAAGAATATATTAAAAGCTACATTTATTGCTTTTACGCCTTCTCGTTTAATATTCGCACATTATAATGCATCAATACCAAACTATAAATTTGATGAAAAGCATCTCAATCCCGTAACATATTTATATGATTAGTTTTGTAAGCCTGGCATAAGCTTTTATGGTTATAAATATGCATGAAACTACACAGAATTGTTCCTTTTAAGTTATTCCCGAAATTTTCTTAACAAATACCCCAAATAACCTGCATACTGTAAAATTTACCATTGAATAAACCGGTGTGTATTTCAAACTATTTAAGCCATAATGCTCTAATAATACCCGCCATCTACATATGGAAGTGCTCTCATATAAGACTGGTAAATGGGAAAAAGAGGTTCACTTCGTAGCGAGCGACGAGGGTGGTTCGGGGGGTGGTTTTCGAGGGTTTAGATCTCGGCAATGGTCAAATACTCATGCATAGCAGATGCGGTAACACCGCTGTCTCCCCAATGACCAAATGTACACTGGTATAACACAAAATGGCCATGAATTATTGACAATTGGGACACGAGATGCCGCATTCAATCGAACCAGCGTTACAATAAATAACGTATTTATACTTAAATATTTCTCATTCAAATACTCACAAAATAATACCAACTGGGAGAAAACAGCGAAAAAAAAATCGCCAAATAAAAATACATACAATATTTTATAGATTTACAGAGGCTACCTTATAAAGATTGACACTCAAATCGAGGGGTAATAAATTTTAACTTAATACGATTAGGGAATTGTTACCAAATTTATTTTGTGTACTTTTTTTAATTTAACCAAGTTTCATGCCTCGATATTATCACATAGTGATAATTTAATTTTTTCAAAACACGTAATTCAATAATTTTAAACATATAAAATATTACTTGCCAATATTTTTCAGCTGTTATAATGAAACTTTTGTTCCATTCAATTTTAGTATGTTTTCCTTTCTTCTTGCTTTTTTAATACATACACAATATTTAATCCATCAAGCCGCTACTCTTGAGAGTAACATACTTGAAGTAGAAAAGCGTCGCCTTGAAGTCTTCAAAATATTTACACATATTAAACTGAAAATAACTGTAATATTTCATTTTAATATGAAAATTTTTATAAATTATCGCCACAAGAGAATAGAAAATGGAATACATTGATGCTAAAGATGTTTCAATTGAAATTTGATGTTGTAGTTAAACTTAAGTTCATAGTAAGAACAAAAATTTAAAATAAATTTATATCTATATCTATATATTATATAATATAATAATTATATAAAAATATATAGCTGTTCGTTAGTCTCGCTAAAACTCGAGAATGGCTGAGCCGATTCTGCTAATTTTGGTATTGAAATATTTGTGGAAGTTCAAGGAAGGTTTAAACGGTGAGAACCATAAAAAATAAGTTAACGAAAAATACTAAAAACGATTAAAATATAATCTTAATGAAAAGCGTGACGTCAGATCTGTCGCTTTATGTTTCCATGGTAACAACAAATTTCACGTTAACTATTAATATTTTGTAAACAATTGAATTGAAATTTGCATTTAATTGCGTTATTGGAAATTATCTGATATTTAGTACATTAAAAACTATTTATTTCATCAATTTGGTGTTATGAAAGTGAGATGTGAATTCCAACAATCAAAAAGCATGTGTTGAACTTTTTGCAGACCGATTGTTAAGATTCAATTTCTATTATGGTTTTTGACATATCATTGACATTGATTTAGTATTCGTCTTGCCGTTTATAAAATATTTATTCATTTCCGAACTTGAGTTTTGCTTTTTATTATTTATTTAAAAGCTGATTGTTACTTTAACTGTGAAACAAATAAGCGTTTTCCATGGGAAAGAACAAAAAGAAAAAATAATTTGACAGACAACTTTATCGCTATACGAAATCAGTTTAAGAAAAAAAATTTAGAATTAATAATCCTTTTGATCAACTTTTTAAATCAAAATTGAATTAAAACCGAGTTGATACAAATTAAAATTCAAATTATAATTGAATGACAATTAAAAATTAAAAACGTTTATAAACAAATAACCAGTATTAGAAATGTTTTTCTCTTACTAGCTAAATTTCTTACAAGTTGCACTCTTTTAGATGACTTTTGTAATATATAATATTCTAAAACAAATATTTTAAATTCTATAATTGAACTTTAAATCTCTCGATAAGACTCTCGATAAGTTGAATTCCTAAATACCATAAATCCATAGTTATTTTGAAGGTAGTTATCTTATGATTTATCTATAGTTCAGCTCAGTTAACGTTCGAATTATTGAAGGAGAAGTTTTACTAATCCATTGTTCGATTCATTGACTGTAAGAGTTGGAGCAATCAGGAAATTCTCTACAGTGAATATGATATCATTCTTAACAAAAAATATCGAAGTTCCGAAATTACACCCGTAAAAATAAATAACCAAGGCATACAAAAAGTGATCCCGATTAGGAGGAGTTTGGTTTAGAGATTTGAAGCCCTTAGGAGTTCGGTAATACACAGAGTTACAAAAGGATAAATTGGAACAAAAAAAAAATAGCTTATATTTCCAAGTTATAGGCCATAGGAAATTTAAAGTATGTTAAACGTAAATTAATAATTAATAATTCATTGAAAGAATACTGAACTGCAAATAGTGAGATGTCTAGGCAGGTAAAAATACGAAGATATCTATCACTCTAGAAAATTTACGATTCCTGAGGAATAATTTTCTATGTCAACATACATAGCTAAACTTAATTTGACATATTTTCCTATGATGGTTTCTATTTATCACTCAGTTTAATTTAGCTATGTCCAGCGAAGCGGGCGGGTATCAGCTAGTAGTAAATAAATTTTGAGATATTGTGTGATATATTTTTGGAAATATTGATTTGATCGAATATTTTGTTTTATCAACTTTATTGTGTTCTTGTGTAACATATTTTCTCACTCCAATTTTATTACAAGTAATACCAACAACGTTTGTATCGTACGCAAATAAAACATAACAATATGGAAAATATAAAAAGTAATTTAGTGCTGAGATAATTTGAATGTATAAAAGACTGTAGTTCAAGTAAGACGGATTATACATCTAAGATAAATTTAATTTGAGAAATTTACGACAATACGTTTGGGAATGGGACATAATTCGTGAGGGATTAATTCTTAAGTGGCCATGACTAATGAAAGACGGCTCCAGCATATTTGCATACTGTATATATTTCTCTCATTTTAAAATATATTCAACGAACTCTTCAAATGCACAAAGTGTAGTCCCTATATTTCGTTGTCATTGCTTCATAATAAATAAGAGCAATTTGAAGAATTTTAATATGAATATTTAAATGGATGCTGATTTCAGAAATATTATACTACGACTTTCACGCCTTCGAATACAATATTTAATATTGACAAAGATTTGATACACTCTTAACGAATACACTTTGTCAGCTGTATTTAAGAAATTTCTTTCGAAAGCTTTAACATACCGTTTGAATTAATAAGTATTACCTAGTTTCTATATTTATAGAAATAAATTATGTGACAAATAAGAATAAAAGAGAGATTTTTTTAAATTATTTTTTATTGAATTTTTCTCGGCTTATTTGTCTTGCTTTTTGAGATGTTATACGATACATTACTTGAGTATTAGGATGGAAGCTTTCGAAACTGAAATATTATAGATCCATACTTTATCATATTTTACTTTGATGTACCTACAATATTTCATGAATCTTGCATGTGGTGTGTGAATAAACTACTTTAAATGAGTTACTTTTGAAATAGGTTTTTATGAGAGAAATATAAGCAATATTATAATAAAATTGTAAATAAATGAGGAATATGAATGAAATGATATATATAATATATAATATATATATATATAATTTAAAACTAACCCAAATAATTGTGCAGAGACTATGATTTAATCATGGAAAACAATGAAGTTGACTTATTATATAATTTGTAACTAACACTTCTTTAGGAAAAACTTTAATCTTTGTACCTATGTTAGTTTAGTACTATCTTACTTCTCACTGAACATTTAAGTCACAATTTAAAATAGACTTTTTCAGGGTTTTGGACGTCAAAAAACAAAACTCATTAAGTTAATATCAGTCGCTTGCCTGCTCACAAGCAATGTCTATCCCAAGCAATTTTATCCAAATGTGCCAAAACAAAAATTTTAAAATTTGGTATTTTGAAGAGTGTGATAACAGATCTCCATAAAAAATGCAAACATTGGTTTTGAGGGGTGCTTTTGGAGGTAGGGTATAAAATAAAAAGCAAGTTTACCAAATGCATCATTTGGTATATAAAATAAAGAATTTATGTTCAGAATCTCAAATATATTACATTATATTTTTAAACGTATATTTCAAAATATATTGAAGAAATACAGCGAAAAATGACCGTCCTCCCTTTACATCCGACATTACCGGGCTTAAATTCTTGAAAATATTTTTTCGGTATTGGTTAATCTAACTCAAAGTTAACCAGAAAAATGATCAGAACATCCCAAGTCATTTAATTTACAAAATAGTTTTAAAAAAATCAATTCCAACTATCTTTGTCTCGTACATGCCATACCTTTTTGGCAACTCGTATTGATGTATTGATATGGCCGCTATGACAATGCATTTTTTATTTTCCATTTAAATAACACAGGAAATTTTTTTATTTTTCAATTTTCATAACTTTGGAACAACATCATATACAACATCGTAACAACAATCGGAAAAAAGAGATTTAAAGAAAGCTTTACGCTCAACAAAAATGTTTCTTAAAACAAAGTTCCTCAGATCAACCGTTTCAAAGATATCAGAGTTCAAAAGTAACACTAACTAAATATTTTTTATATTTTCCAACTTTGCTTTAATGACTGCTTTTGTAGAGCGTGAAATTCCTTTAAATCCCTTCTTTCAAAGTGTTGTAACGATG
Source organism: Sisyra nigra (assembly GCA_958496155.1). Taxonomy (NCBI): domain Eukaryota; kingdom Metazoa; phylum Arthropoda; class Insecta; order Neuroptera; family Sisyridae; genus Sisyra; species Sisyra nigra. Next base: position 47,711,598 of record OY292314.1, read on the forward strand.
AATTGTTCCAAAGTTATGAAAATTTAAAAATTAAGAAGCCTTTTGATACTCAGAGCTTATGTTGACACAAAATATTTTGTTTCAATATGTATTATGCATTTTTGGACACCGTAAGAATTATTTTTTTTTTTTTTTTGAAACGTATTCTACTATTAAATGATAATAACTACAATCAATTTTTAAAACCTTGAATTTTCATCTCAAATTTTATCATAACTTTTATTTTCCAAACCCCTAAGCAAAGGTTTCAGTAGAACAAAACAATTCAAAAGCTCATATTTCAATCGTAGAACGAAAACCTTCTATCTATGAGTTTTCTCATACTTGATCGGTTTTTGAAATTTCTTAGTGAATTTTATAGTAAACATAGTGAAATTTTATAGTAAATAATGAATGGGGGTTGTTTATGAATAGCTTACCATAAAATTTTAAGTAATTTACATTTTTAAGAATATGCACCCCTTAAGCTTTATGTAGTGTAGACAAGGGTCTTACTAAGATTTTTTCCAGAAGTGGTCAAAAATAAAACAAAAAGGCACTTACAGTAAATGGGTTTCACTTAAAAATGTTTAACAATAAATTTAAAAGTTACTTGAACAAAGTATAAAATTAGACGTAAAAATCGATTGAAATGCTTTAGTTTATATTTTTCCTTCAACAACTTACAAAACATATAGTTATTCGATTCAAATATAATATACGAATACATCTTTATTTAAATAGAATTGCTAGAAATGCAAATTTTATTCAAAATAACATTATTAATGCTGGAACACGTACTTTGGGTGCATAAAAAACGCATATTATGTGCTCTAAACACACCTCATTTATCATAAATATATCTGAAAGTACAGTTTGGGATTATACTTATCACATTATGTAAAAACGCGTTAAGGTTAGGCTGAAAGTTTAATCGCTTCAAAAAGATTTGTGATAAAGTATTTAATAAAAAACATGCAGAGTAATTTTAAGTTGCAAGTTAAATTTAAATGCAATTCGATTAAGATTTAATATTATAGTTTAGTTGCATTGAATTGGTTAGTTGGTGTATGAATTTTCGACCAATTTAGTGTACGTACATAGATATATATCCTTTTGGGTTCAGAGAGAGGAAATGCACGAATTTGCGGGTTTCCAGGTTTTGGGAAGAGGATATGAAGAGGCAATGGCTGATGCTGCGGTCTAATGATAAGAGTTGACAACTCGAGCATCGATGTGCTGCGTATGATAACGGCTTTGCTGTTTAATTGAAATCAGAGGCTCGCTTATTGTGATTGCAACAGTCGTAAATCATAACCCGACCGCCATCATTTCTATCCATCCCTTATCTGTTGGCTCGCTTACATTTTCACCATCGTATAAATGTTATATGTACACAAACCCACAGATTCACATTTATATGTGTTTTTTTTTTTTTAATTTTATGATTCGTAAAATTTCTGATAGGAACCCAAAATAAAAATATTATATTTCGGCAAAAAGTTACAATTGCAAATTCATCGCCCATACTCTCGACGCCACATTGAAACATATGACACATAAGGTTTACAAAAGACTGGAACAATAAATCACGAGCCGTCATTGTTTTCACAAAGAATTTAATTTTATTTTTTTTAAATGTTAAATACAAAATTTCACGCTTGACAGTGCGGTAATGCACTCTTTGTTGAACCATACGAGTTAGTATATTTTTAAATTATGTGACGCAAAAAAAAAGTACGTGACAATTATAAATTGATCAAAAGCTTTTAGCTAAATTTTCTTAATGAGAAAAAATATTTCACTTAATTATATTTATTTTTAAAGCAACTTGTTTTACTACAAAAAAAATAGAACATTTCAAAAACTAAGAATAATTAGAATATATTAAATATTTAAATCTATCCCTTTTCCGTCATTTTCTTTTACTCATTTCCCATTTTCATATACTACATTTAAATCAAGCGTTCATGAATTAATTATGTTAATATTCCAATTAATCTTGTTCACACTTAATTTTCTCAAACTTTCATGCATCGCCTCACATTTGACTTCACATATATAACATCTACAAAATTAGCATTAAGTTTATCCTTGATTTCAAAAAGAATATGCAAATTCAGAATAAATCACTGTTGGAATTTTTCCAATGAAAGAACTTTAAATTATGCTTATAATATGCATGAGAATATCCATATTTTTTCTCTAATACATATAAAACAGGATATTATTACATATTTTTTAAAACCACGCTAAAGGAGCACTGATTATGAAAATTATTGCACTTATATTATACCCATAATGGTATGTTTTATATTATAAACGGGTTAAAATTGCAAAACTAGAGCAGAATATTCTTTTTGCATTTATAAAAATGAGAAAATGGAAACCTGATAAATTTTTAATAGGTGTTATCAATGCTTTAGTGCTTTTTGATGCATTTTCTATTTGTTATATTTTTTTATTGTATGCAAAGTAAACAAGATTTTTAGAGCAGTCAATTTATAATAAAACTAGGATCACTCAGTGATTTTGCTCGTGTAAAATGATAATTGCTAATTTTACCATACTGTAAGTTTAAAAAAGGTTACATTTTTCAAATTAAAGGGCGAGTTCTACGTTAAATGACCACGGACTGATTTTGTTACACATCATATCAGGAGATTAAAATCTTTTGTACTTATTTTTGAACCAATCAAAAAAAAAAACTAAAAAATCACTACTATATTATAAAATCCTTTAATTAAATCAAACTTAACTATAAACAAGAAAATATAAATCCTCAATAAACCCTTCAATAAAGAGAACAAAGCTATAGAATAATTTACTTCAATTAGCCTTTTTCCTGGGAAGATTATAAAAGATCCGCTAGGGGCAGCACCGCAGGGGGGGTACATATGTTTTGAATTCTCTATTGACAACAACGTCAAACGTACGTCTTATTATTATTAGAATAAATAAATATTGTGATAAAAAGAAAAGGTCATGCCTACAAAACATTGTGCATTCTCTAATTGTACGTCTGATAGTCGATACAAGCAGGATGATGTAAAATTAAGCGTATTTACTTAATTTACTACATAATATTATAGCATAGCAAAAAGAACGAGGAATAGCTTGGGATGGAAAATTTGCCTAGTTTGTAGTAGGAAAACTGCATGATATTGAACTTGATAAAGTTGGGTTGAGTAATTTCAAGCGTTGCTGTTTAAAAATTGTCACACTGTTAGACATTTACCACCATCATTTCCAACGAAAAATTGTTTATCATCAACGTTTGTAATGCATTCTCCAATTCTCATATAAACAAAAAAAGCAATTTAATTTATTTAAAAAAATTAAATTTTCAACAACACAATGACATATACAAGAAAATTTATGAACCAACTAACTTTTCAACTAGATGATCTTGCACTTTTGCAAATTTAAATTTCGCTCCAGGTTCATCATCTTCCGTTAATTTCATTATAATTCCATACGTTTGACGTTGTTGTTAATAGAGAATTCAAAACATATGTACCCCCGGTGCTGCCCCTAGCGGATCTTTTTAAAATCTTCTCAGGAAAAAGGCTAATTCAGGATTTTTCCATTCGAAAAATGTTTGAAAAATAAATTAAATAAAAGCTTATTTAAAAGTTTGAGGTTAAAATTTAGGTAAGTTGACTCATTTTTTAATATCTAAGAAGAAAACTTTCCAATTCCTTTAGCCTGACTAGAATAAAAATTTAGTAGAAAGCTTATCGATATAGAAGTCTATAACAGCACCAGCTTTGTACTAGACCTGGGTTAACTATGTACAGCCCTCGTCCAGGCTTCGCTAGAGTCTGAAATGATAACTTCAAGTCAAGCCTGGCTGTCAGGACTGGACCAGGCTTGGAGGAAGCTTGGCTAACCTTAAAATAGTAGAGGCTTGGTGACCTAAGTTTAAGCCAGGCTTGGTTCAACAGTGACGAGTTGTCAAAGCCTGGAGCTTCCTACCTGGGTAAAGATTAATTTTATATTCAAAATAAAGAATTTTCTAAATATGACATTGAAGAGTGTTCTATAGCATGTACATTATAATCTTTAAGCTTGACGTCACAAATGCCATTTCGTTTGAAAAATTATTGATCTCATATTAATTTGTTTATTTATTGATCTCATCGTTTCATTTTTGTGGAATTTTTTGAAAAAGCGTACTAAGTATATGCATGTTAGTCTAAACTTGAAGACACAAAGACCGAGCAAATGTTTACAGACCAATTGTTATATAGATTCGTAGCTTATTACTGATTGAAGTCTTTGTTATCCATTTTCAGTGGGTGTTTCAAAGATAGCCTTATTATTAAAAAAATATGATTTATAAACTTCTCTATCATTTAAAAAAAAAATGCTCACTGAGGTACAATTTTTAACCCGAACCGATTGGAAAGTTTAAGACGGAATGTCAATGCCACAAATTATTTTTTAAAATCTTAAAATAACTTTCATAGATTAATTAATAGCTTCTATTGCCCTTTTATTAGCTATCAGTATTTTTTTAAAATTAATATAATATGGAGGCTTAAATTTATTTTCTTTACTGTCACTAAAATGATGTTTTATGTGAAAAATATTGAATATCAATCAAAAATATAGCCTCGTTATGATCTAAGACATTCAATATAATGAAATCGTTTGCATGTCTAAGCACTACAACTTTTCCCAGTCGATGGATTGGAAGAGGCTTGCACGAGTTAAAGCACCTCGATTACCTAATATAACAGCCGGAGACATTCTACGTGCTATATGCATATATCAGTCGTAAATGATATCACAACTATTTTGTCATATGAAACAATTGTAGTTTGTACAGAGTTATCTTGCTGTCACGTCGAACGGTGTGCTCAATTTCCGTAAAGCTGCAATCGTTTTTGTTTGAATGGTAAAACAGCTACGTGATAAAATGCCATACAGCACAACATATTCAACCTTTGTCTCACAACAAAATTTATCTCGAATATTGCTATTAAAAATTGAAGCACTTAATTTTTCCTCAAGCTACATATTTCTCGGAAACAATAGTTGGCGATTCTTCGTTAAGAATTCTTTTGAAATTTGATTAAATGTTCCAAGCTGTGACATGAAATTACTCAGAAAGGCACTGCATTGCACTGACTACCCCTTCATGTCTTTCATTTTAGACATTTTCTTTTCGTTTGCATCATACAATACAATAGCATTGTGAATTTCAAGTGCATATTAAATTAATTAGTTTTATGTTTGTGATGTTTGAGATGTTGCAAGTACACTACAACGTTTCTAGCAGGATGAGACTTTACTTTTATTAAAACTATGTACAAAAACACTATGAAATATTTTTTCTGGTACTTGAAAGCACTCTAATTGCATTAGAACAGTGAAAAACTCGTACATAGAATCAGAGAGATTTAAATTCATTATTTAGGTTGCGATGGTAATTAAATTAGATTGATAATTTTTGCTTTGAGTTCGAGTTTTTTTATGATTTTTAAGCTTTTTAACTGCTAATTAGTGGATTGAATAAACTCATTTTGAATAAAAATATTATATAGATGTTATATTTCTCTCTAAACAGATTTTGCATTAATTTTGGCAAGCTTAGACTTAATTTATGAAGTTTTTGAAATAAATTTAAGTTGCATGCTAATAACTGTCAATTTATAATTCAAACTTTGAAAAGTTTTGTTAATATAATTATACCTTAGATTGATACAGATATATTCTTCCAACAAGTATTAAACGAACTTGCCATTGAAAAGATACAAGTATACCATCGAATGAGCTAAATTAGTTGTTCTCAAACTCCTAGCACTTTGGTGCACCGTGACTAAAGATCCTACAAGGGCCGCGAAAAAGTATCCCTAAGGCCACTTTAAAATTGTCTTCCCAATGAACTTCAAATATTTACGTGTAACATAAAGAGTCGTTTGCCATTTACAAAAATATCTGCTACGACGCGTCACAGAACTTTCTCTAACATGGAACTCGCTTTTAGTTAATATGCAAACTATCAACTAGGGTTTGCAAATCGGTTAAAACCGGTTTTTTTTAGTAAAAATCAAAAACCAAAAACCCGGTTATTCAATAAAAATAATTGAATTTTTTTAAACTGTATTTAATATTTTTAAAATTAACTTTACAAAAGAATATTGGCGAAGTTTTTAAAAGACCCAAATTGTGCAAAAGTCAAATCAATTATTCAACCGGGAGTTGCTCTGCCATATTCGTCAAAACCAGTTGTGTTAAATTTTGGCGGGCGATCATTAGAAAGAATTATTCAAATTGAATCAGAACTAGAAAATTTGTAGGTGAGGACAGTAAAATTCAAATACATAATAAAGGTGAATGAAATGGAAATGTCGCTAAATGATGAACGTTTAGAAAAGAATGTCAGTTATTTGAAACAACTGGGAAAAGAACGAGCAACTTAGAATTACTTTTAAATTCTTTAATCACAGTTAAACCAGCTTCGATGGATTCAGAAAGAACATTTTCTGTATCAGGAAATGTTGACAACAAAATTAGAAGTAAAATTACTCTTCAAACATGTTTTTATCATTTTTATTAAATTTTGAAATTCGCAAATGAACTTTTATAACTGAAGTTGAATTAAAAATAAAAAAAAACATTAATTAATCGGGTTTTATTTGTAAATAAGTACAATAAGGGTAGGGTGATTTTATTGTAGATTTAATTTTCTTTAAAAACCCGGTTTTTAACCGGTTAACCGGGTTAGAATAGGAAAAAACCAAAAACCCGGTTTAACAAAAATACGGTTTTTTGCAAACCCTACTCTCAACCACTTCCAAATACAATTTGTAGGCTTTGTTTCGGAAAAAAAAATGAAAAACCCCAAATATCTATAGATTAATGGGGCTTATTATGAGTGCTAATATAACATACCGTACATGTCTAACATATACGTCACATACTGATAATTTTTAAAAACCATTTTTTTGTATTCAGGGGTCTCGAAGCGTGCATTTCCAGTAAAATCTCAAAATCTAAAATTCGACCCGATTACAATACTGCCTTTATAATATCTGTACCTTGGTTCTAAAAGGGCCAATGTTCATTGTTACCATTCCCAGATGATACCAAATTAAATTTTACAATTTATAAAATTAATTTAAAATAATTTATATTAATTTAAAATGTTATCTTATAGTTGTAACAGTGACTTGGTTTCTTTTCTTTCTTTTTTGTTTTTACCAAGTTTATAGACATCGGCTGCATTGAAATTTTTTGTAAAAGGAGATAGACCCTTCTAATCTCATACAAAACCCAAGGTCTAAAGAAAGTAATAATAACAGTTCGCCATAAAAGTAAATAATATTACACATAAGAAGAAGTGTTATATGCTTTGAAGAATAATAGAAAATGAAAAAATTACTAAGTAATGACATACATTTTGTCCAGAGATAGACCAATCTTTTGACGTCTGGCATTGCGGAAAAATTCTAATACCTACGTTAAAATGCTGAAACCCGAAAAAATTTGAAAATTACTGGGCTAACTATTAAAGCTATTAGCAGACTGTTTCTTAAAATATAATGGTAAATAGCAGTTAATAGCATATTACTAACAGAGATATTAAAATGAAACAACACAGAGTTACTCTGTGTAATATTGAACACTTGATTGGAGAGACCAAGCTTAAGTTAATATTGACATATGGATGTTGGCCTTAATAAATACCTAGCGCTATTACCTTGAATATGTTTCATGTAGAGAACGTGAATAAATTCTAATATCGCTTCCACCTTCTGCGGCAAGATCCACATCTGGCCAGGCTTAGATTGTGCAAATCCCACTCTATAAATTCTCATATCGCGTACAAAACCTTTCAAATAGTGTGAGAAAGCTTGATAGAATCTTTCTGCCTCTTAAATCAGCATATCTTCATATTATAAAATAAGCCTTCTGAACTTTAAATGAGCTCTTAATCTTTGAATATCTGACAGCTATTTGAAAATTGTCACATGAAATAATTGTGTTGTACACAAATTATTTCAAGCATATGATAATATGTGCATTAAGCTCACAATGTGTACTCGCATGTCTTAAATTAACAGTTCCATAAATAGTTGCAGTTTAGCGTAACGACACGTATGAGATATTCATATTGTATTCCGTCGAGTTGGTAAATAGAGTCAATACACGAAAGATTATTAATTTTCTATGGCAGATGGCAGGTGTCATAAGTCATACGTGCTTTTTGCCAGCTTTTTTTACTCTTTGTTTTTATGTCATACTTACGAGACTCACATGCTTTTGACATTTTATTGGTATTTTCTTCTAGTTTGTCCCATGTTTAAGTTGTTTAAGCTTTTTGTTTGTCTCAAGAAAATTTATTTCAATTGCAAAAAAGCATTAATAACATTAAGACAAAACAATTTCCAGAACAAACTGCATTTCATTGCGATTTTTTTTTTGTCGAAATGTTTAATCTTATTAAAATGCTTGTTTACAATACAATGGAAAAACAAAATATCGAGTATTCATGTGGAAGGAATCCAGACTATATGCTGTCTAATTACAATTTAAATAAAGCGTCGGTAGAGGCACGGATGGGGAATACATAGCATTACATTGCTTTTACACTCTGTTACGCGATATAGCAACAGTGAAAAACGATAAATATTTCATCAGTCACACATCCTATTTACATGTGATAATTCACTTCTTTTTGCTTCAACTAAATTCATATATGTATGCAAATTTCGTAATTTTCATGCATGTATTTTCCAATGAAAGCACTACAAATAGTACGAACCTATTTCTATTTAACTCTCAACAAAATTGATCTATTTCATTTGATTATATGAATGCATATAGCGTTCTGTAAACTACTTTATAATACTCAACAGCCAGACAAAATCATTAACTCTAAATAAAAATATTGAAACGTAAACGGGAAGAAAATCAATAGTGTTTTACGCATTTAACGGTGATTTAAAACAAAACTATTGAAGGGCACTTGAAAGTGTAGCTTCCATTTTCGGAATTAAATTAAAAAAAAAAAAAAACTCAAATACCTTTTGCACATCTAGTTTGGAACAGCAAAATGTATTACGATGTTGTTAAAGAAAATGAAAATCATTATATTGTATTATTATTATTATTTGTTGCGAAAAACTGAAGCTTCTCTCATAGACGTGAATAATATGATGAAATTTAAGAATTGATCATATTAAGATGGTTAGAATAAAGACTTAATTTTTTTCTTCGAGACTTTATAAATAGTAGTTAGAGGATAAACATAACATCTACAAGTATTCACATTCCTGAGGGTCGCGCTTGGAAGAAGGGTGAACCTAAGAAAGATCTTTATAAGGAAAAATTTTCTTAACAAAATTAAAACTAGTAAAATCTTAAACTCGATCAGAAATAGAAACAAAATCAGTAGAAACCAACTTTTTATTATTATTTTTGGGTTTAGTTACGCAAAAAAATGTTTTCCTTTATAAGCCACCTTACCTATATCAGATATCGACGATAAAATATTAAAAATAATTATAATGGCACCTCCTCTAGAGACCTCCAGGAATGTGGAGTATATACTCTCTTAAATCGAAATAGTGACTTTCGTCTACAAATAGTGACTATTCACTATTTTGTAGTGAAAAGTATACCACTATTTGAATTTGGCGGTATAGTTTTCACTACAAAATCACTATTTGTAGTCGAAATTCACTATTTCGATTTAAGAGAGTGTTGCTGTGTTTATTAATCACATAAGGGTTTATAATTTAGTCACTTAAAATAGGTTTATTAGAATAGTATTTTCCTTAAGTAAACATGTTATTGCATCTATTAGGTTAGCAAGAAAGTTCTTTCGGTTTGCACCAGTAGTAAGCGTTATGTTTGTTTTATTATTCTTTTGTCAATGTTAACATTTTTTTCTTTTAAGATTTGATAGTCGATACCTTTAAGTCACCATAGAAACCAATTTTGTGTAATTTAATAATTTAATAATAATAAATAATAATAATTTTGTTTACAACCCCCAGTTTACGGTCAGTTTTAACATAGAGTGCAAAAATAAGCATTTTCGAAACATTTTCTTTTTTATTCTCATAAAGGCAAGAAAGCGGCTGATCTTTTTCGATTAGCGTTATTTTAGATGATCCATTTTTCATTGCCAGTGATAATTCGTTTCAAAAAAGGGTGGATTACATTAAGTTTGAAATGCGTATCACAAACATTAATTCCTTGTGTTAGGTGAATTTCTTTCAGTTTGTGAGGAACCCAAAGATCGATCTTCTTACCAAGTCTAAGACGTCGTCTTACATGATTTTCAATAATTGTGTGTGATACATTTAACTGTTTCGCAATCTCTCGCAGAGTTATGTGACGATTCGATTCAATTATCGCTTTCAATTTGTCATCATCAATTTCAGAAGGTCGACCAGAACGTTGGTCATCTTTCAGTAAGAAATCTCCATAACGAATTTTTTTTAAACCAACTCTGACAATTGCGTTCTTCTAACAATCAACACCAGAAACCTGACATATCTCTTTGTGAGCCTCAGCCTTTCTTGTCTTTATGAAAATAAAAAAGTAAAATGTGTCAAAAAAATTGCAAGTTGTAAAAAAAATTACACGAAATCGGTTTTTATAGCAACCTAAAGGTATCGACAGCCAAATCATAAAAGATAAAAAAATTATAACATTGACAAAAAGAAAACGAAACAAACATAACGCTAATTACTGGTGCAAACCAAAATTACTTTCTTGCCAACCTAATATTATTAAGATATATTAAGAATATTTTCTTAAAAAATTTCGAAACTTACAAACAAATTTTAAAGTCCCATAATTGTTAAGCTGGAAATAAAAAGAGGAAATTGGTAATCTTTTAAAAAATTAATGCTCTACATTTTACATTCCAGTTTTTCTTAACCTTCTTTTGTTATGGTTAACTTTTAACAATTTTGAAATTTAGCATTATAGATACAAACTTTGCAATTTTAAGAGCATTGAAAACTTTTTATATGAAAGGGAAAATTATAAAATATTTCAGTAGTTTTAATTTTTTAAGAACATTTTCTCCTCTATTAACATATAGAAATCAAAGAAACAATTCTAATGTGATCATTAAGAATGCGGATAGCAGCTATTTTACTCTCTCTATACATATTAACTTGACCTGATTAACTTGTTATAATATGTATGTGCCACATAAATCTGGCGACGGCAAATGAACTTATTTTCCGTGACCGGATCGAGCAGAAATTTAGCAGTTAGATTTGTGGTCGATGACAATGCATTTTATTGAAATTTCAACTCGAGAAAAATGTACTATAATTAGTTGCTTTAAAAAAAATCAATTTGGTCATCCATCCCAATCCATCCCTATGGAAAAATGCTGCTTAGGCTTGGAAATTTACACTTTTAACTATTTTGAAATATTTCCATCACTGGCTCTGTAGGTACTGCAAAAACTAAGTACCAAAAATTGTTTGTTGTTTGTTAGGGAGAGTTTTAAAAACGTTATTTTTATGGGTTAATTTTTTACCTTTTAACAAGACTCAGCAATGTTCCGAAATTAAAAATCTTCTCCCTTCCATCGCACACTCCAACCCATTTTTGATGTTCATTAACTGATTTATTTTTCTTTCATTAAAAACATAGTAATGCTAAAATGCGTGTCTTCAGAGACATTAACACTTTTGTTTAACTCAAATATCAGAAAAAATCAATCAATATCTACAGAGAGAATATAAAAACTTGAATACTATATAAAGTGTAAATTTCATTCACCTAAAAATATCGCCTTAAGCAATTTTAATGTTACTAGCGATTTTTCAAATAAAATACAAATTTCTTTTTGCAAAATTTTGGCCTAAATTCCAAGCTTGTAAACAAGATTATCTTAAGTAAGTTAACCTATAATTTAAGTTTATCAATTAAAAGTTCCTTTAAACTTTACAAATTAACTGATTTTGGTTTCATCTGTTTCTTTGAGCTGATATTTAATACTTTTAAAAAGTTGTCGCGTGTCAATTAAATGTAATCAATATATTTTTGACTAGTTTTAATTCAAAAGTCATCTATAACCTCTTTATATTTGAATATTTAAATAAAGACAGGAGTGGAAAAGTTAAACAATACAGAAGGCATATTTAATTAAGTTTTAGATGTCAATTTGAAGAATTTACACCACCTAAATTTGATATTTGAAACCATTAGATATATGTGTCATTAACTTATACATTTATTCGACAAAGTTTAGAAGTATCTCCGACATATAGATTCCTTTTGCAACTTTAGCTAGAGAGAGAAGCGAAATGAAACTTGAACGTTGAATTGTATACATTGTCTGTCGCAAGAAGTGAAAAGGGGTGGCACTAGTAGCAAGTTGATACGCAATCATGACGTTAGTTCCGGGTTGTTAGTTTCACATAAAAGGGAGCACTCGTAACTTTAATTGTCCAAGCAAGACAATAACTTTGTAGGGCGTATAGAGCTGTTGGTAATTCCAGTAAACGTCTTAAGCATTCGGCTGCCATTAAACTAGCTTCTCGTCCAGAACTAATATCCTAACAATCTCAATAATGCCAAACAGTCTTAAATACTAGATGAAAATTATAAAGATTATGCCGAAACGCGACAAGAGTAATATTTACAGATAAACTCACACTGCTCCCGAGTAAAGCGTTTCAACAGACTAATTACATGAAACGGAAAAAAAATCCTAGTGAAACATTTTCAAAATTTATGGACCTTTTTTTTCGAAAATCGTTGTTTATCAAAATGAAAAATGCACAATTTGCCTTTTTTCTGATACAAGGCAATAAAAAGTTTTTTTTACAAGTTCGAAAAACATTTATAAAGCTCGTTAGATTAACGAAGTGTAGTATTTGTTTCGACTTGTAAGCCCGGTGAATTAAAACGCGTAAATTATTCTTGTGAATTACTTGGTAGCTGCAATGCAGATTGCTATGTTGCTTAAAGCAATATAATGCCCAATTAGTGATGTTGCGGTAGTCTCGAGGCGACTTTTTCTAAACATGAGAATGTTTGTGGCTATGTCAACTAACGAATGTTTCAACACTTTCCAAACTAATCCATTTTTATGACAAATAAATAAATATGAGTAATGAGTAATGAGTAGGTACCTTGCAAATGAACTGAAACTAGATTTTCTCTAATTGCAACTTTAGTTTTACAACGAACCAATTTGAGAAAATGTCTAAGAGATTATTTAAAAAAGGAGATTTATACATGAACTATAATATAAAGGTTTTTTTAAAAAATGTATTTACAAAGCTAGATATAATTCTTTTGAAAAAAAGTTAGTAATTAAATGATGTTAATTTAAAATATGTAATGCGTAATTATGGGAAATAATTTGTTTTACCAGTTGATATAATTTGATAAAATTTAAACATAGCTGTAAAAGTAAGGCTAATATTTGCAGATTTTCTCATCAATAAAATCCAAAACGAATATTTACCCAATTTAAAATATGCATACAAAGATAAATCTCCATAGCTATATAAGCACATGATGGATGTGGTAATATTCCACCAAGGGGATGGCTGGCTGGCTGGTTGGCTGGGGGTGGATGAAGTTGATGGAATTGCGTTTGTAGTGTGGCGATGAAGAACAGGAGGCAACAAAACCCACACACAAGCTCACATAGATTTTTAATAGATTGTATGGGTCCGACAGTTCTACCAATAATGAGTTAAAAGCATGTCAGTTTTATTGCCTGTGGCCAATAATCAAATTGTTTGAACAATACCTTGCATTATACAACGAATAACAGACGACCACCATTTTCAATGATAAATAATATATTTTTGTTTAATATTACAAAACATAAATTGAGATGTGATAAGTTACATTTGGTCTAGTGAAAGTACGAGCACTATTACTAATTAAACCGTGGTGATCTATTATATATATAAAATGGCATTAGTCTGACTGCTTTTGATACATTTTTAATTCGATCTTGGTTTCGATAAAACTATCTAAATTTAATTTCCATTAAATCAACTGACAATTACCTATTAATAAACGTGTACAACATCAATTCGATTTACACAGTTAATAAGACAATCTTTGCTAATCAAGATATACCAAATAAAAAATTCTATTTAAAGGATTTAAAAATTTACGTATATTTTGATAGTATTTGATGTTTTGATATTTGCTCTGGGTATTTGAGATGAAAATTTTAAACAACGAGAAAGCCGTTAAATAAGTAGTATGTTAAATTTGAAGTTTTTTAAGAGATCCTGATTTGATAAACCGAGGCATTAAAAGAAATAAAAATATAAAATGCTTTATATAAACTTTTTAAAGCTTACACAACGATGTCTGAAAGAACCCTTAAAATGATTTTAAGGAAAATCTCGAAAATGACTTTTAGAAGAATTTGTTTTGCATTAAATACCGTCTAGGTATAAATATAAGTACCAATAAATTTCAATTTCATTATATATTTACATAAATTTTACTTTCCTTTTTACTCTTAGAAAGCTATAAAAGCTTTGTTTTGAATAAGCACTGAATGATTAGCAGTAGCAATTATGGATTATTATGATTTTTGTTGCTTATGTATATTTAAAGCAAAGAGCTATAATAATTCATTTAGTCATAGTTTTTTTTTTGTGTAGACAATATAAAACGTGTGAAATTTTGTAAATTAACTTCTTTTTAAATTTTTAAGTTTAAGATATTCAGTAAAATATTTTATGTTGCATTGTTTTATACCAACTATTAAATATTTTATGTAAAATTTTATTTCGTACAAATGTATTGTTTGCAATAAGAAATTTAATCAGCTCGTTCTAATGGTACTATTGAGAATTTTGTTGTGTTAAAAGAGAAGATACAGAAGCTTTAAATATTAAAGCAAATAGGTTGACAAAAGTGAAATCTTTTAGAGTTCAGGCTACAGAAAAAATGTAATGGCGTTAGCTTATGAAATTTTACAGATTTTCAAGAAAATTTCAATAAAAACTTATATTAATTTTCACTTTATTATGTTATACTGAGAGATTTATTGTCGTACTCTAAACAGTTAATATTATGTTTTACAAATATTGTAGCAAAGATTTTATGCGAAATAATTCATTCGAAGTAAACCAACAGACAACCGAAGTAAAATACACCAACGTCCAAAAATACGCCTTCTGATACGTATTTTGATTACCAAACAATCTTCTTACGGGTTATCAGTTAGTCTTGGATCTTTCCATGACCGATGTGTAATGATTCAGAATCATCAGATACATCACAAAACCAAACCAATAAGATTGGTAATCAAGATACGTATTTGAAATGTTGCGTCAATATTGTCACAAGTGTAAGAATGTGCCACCATGTGTATCAGGGAGTGCCACCATTTTATGACTCTGGGGGTGGTGTTGTGGGACAACCAAAACCCCCGTTGCGCGGATGAGGTGAACAATGGAGGAGCAGGATAGCATGAAATAATAGCTGTCTTCTAGGAATTTCTCGATTGAAATTATTAATATATGAGAAAAAGACAGACACCAAAACAATGGAATCTAATATTCTAGTAATGGAGAATTTAAGTATAAGGAATGTTCAAGAACAGTGTTGGTTGGGTATAAACAAGCCAGAAGTATCATAGAAGTATGTATATTATATAATATAAATACTATTTATTTTAATTATATAAGCATAATATGTTTTAATTATTTATATAGTTACATAATTAATTATATAAGCCTTCTGGCTTATTTATACCCAACCAAAACCTAAATTCTCCATTACTAGAATATTCGATTCAATTGTTTTGGTGTCTGTCTTTTTCTCATATATTAATAATTTCAATCGAGAAATTCCTAGAAGACAGCTATTATTTCATGCTATCCTGCTCCTTCATTGTTCACCTCATCCGCGCAACGAGGGTTTTGGTTTTACCACGACACCACCCCAGAGTCATAAAATGGCGGCACTCCCCGATACACATGATATTTATATTATATATATATAATATACATATTTATTTACAGACCAGTAGTTTAGTTGTAAATAAACCGACAATACGAGTGATAATCTTACCGTGAACAGTCTGTCGTGAAAGTGATCAGTGTGAAATAAATCTTTGACCAGTGTTAAGGTGTACATAGTGAAAGTTATGAGTGTTATATAAATTGTGAACATTGTAAATAAAGGGAACAGTGCAAAAGTGACTGATAATTAATTGGTGAATAAGTGACTGTGAAAACTAACTCATTGTTAACGTGTAGTTTATAAGTGACAATGGTGTAACATAAACCAACACACAATTGTTTAAAAATAAATTTGTTGTCATTAAACACAAATCCTTGAACTCGAAAAACGTTACAATATTTTCTAACATTGATGTAGTTTCTGTCTAAGGTTTACTTCTGGTGGATTGTATCGCATAAAATCTGTACTCTAATATTTGTCTGCTATGTACCTAGTATTTGCAATAAACAAAGTATGGTTTTTGTTTCCTACTGAAGATTTTGTAAGAAATTTTGACAATCTTATTTAGTCCAAAAAAACAAACAAATTTACTTATTTTCCCATTTTACAAATTTTATAGCTCTCTGGCTATATTATTTTAATGCATTGGTCTTAGTAATCATTAAAATATCCACTATTCCAATTTTTCCAAATAATAAAAACTAATTTTGTCAGTATCTTATAGAGTATATTTTTACAAAGGATTACTTCCATTAACATAGATACATTAATTCATCATTTACAAATACGACTATTATTATTTTAAATCATTCAGTCTTTCTATTAAAATTTCATTTAAATCTTGCTGCATTCATAGTGCCACCATGTTTTCAATTAAAATGATTACAACCCATTTAAATTATTTGTTTTTGCTGAAATGATATCAATTAAATTAATAGTTATGATAATTGTACTCGTAATTGATTAAATGTTTGTTAAAAAATAATTGTAATGGCAAAATCACTAGACCAAGAAAATATTAATTTATCTTCTCAATTAAAAATATAGTTCAATAAATGTGGGTATTATGAAGGTATATTAAAGATTATTTTTTTAAGAAATAAATTAATAGGGATTAACAAATTAAAAATATGTAATTTTATCAATTAAAATCTGCTAATCGGCTTGAAAAGTACGATAGTTTGTATAATTTTTTATATTTTAATTTTTTAACTTTATCGTCAATTATTGAATTTTCGGTTTAATATCACAGAAACACCCCGGATTTATAGGTATACAAAACCGTTACAATAACCATGAATAAGATAGTTTTACCAGCATCTGTGTACAAGTAATTTAATTTAAAATTATATGTTCGTATATAAAATGACTTTGGTTACATTTTAACATTAAAACTTTAAACAGTAAAAAATGTGAAAGTTTAAAATATTTGCTTTTATATTTGCTACAATTGCTTTTGCGGTTTAATTATAATACCACTCTCGTTTCTTTGTTTTTATCAAGATACAAACTTTTTTAATTAATATTTTTAATACATTGTCATTTTCTTAAAAATCAAAAGTTCTTGAGCGAAAAAAGATATCCGCTTAGCGTGTAAGGGAATATATATATACATATAGAAATGTAACATGAGCGGGTGCAGAGTAAAACTTCCGAGTCGTTTCGGGTAATGAAAATTGACAAAAATCCTCTGAGCGAATGACATTTAATTATAACCCAAAATTTCGCGGAATGAAATTGGTTGGTAATTTCATCATCTCCAGCTAATTTCGTATCTCGTTTCAGGCAAGTCAACAGAAAGAATTGAAGTGTTATTTGCGATTGGGGTGGTGTAGAAAATTCTTGCACTTGGGAGGAATTTATTCGCATCTTTAAGCTTTGCTTCGAGGACTTTTATTAGCCGTTTTTATTAAGAGTGAAATTTTCTAGACGCTCTTATTAACGAATGAATACTTAAATAATTTTTTTCAATTTAAAACTTTTTGCAAATCTGTGAAAATGTAAGTTTTCTCAAACTTAAGAAAATTAAATAAGTAACATATTTGAAGTTATTTGAGTTTATATTTACAAAATTCTCATTCAAATCAATATGTCCTTGCCGAGTAAATGTCGAGTGGAGAATGGTCTATTAAGCTCAATTTTGATTCATTTAGAGAGTTAAGTTTGATAATAGATGGTCGAGTATGAGACCTAGAGGTAATTTTAGGCATTAGTTCGGTCCTTGTAAATTTACTTACCATGAATTGTTTTAACGGATTTGGTGCTCGTGTCCTTCTAAATCAATAGTGAATTGTGACCATTGTCTGACATAGATTTAGGGAATATTATATTAATACATGTACGTGTAGCATCTCGTTGAATCTGTAAAACCCTTTATTTTCCGGTAAAGGGTTACGAAGGAAAATTTGTTAAGATTTAATTTAATATAAGTTAAGGTCAGAAACATATCAATTTATAGAAAGCATGTTTACAAATTTTAAAATACAACGATACGATCAGATAAGGCTTATATCAAAAATAGATAAGGAAAATTGAAAATTAAAATATTTTTCAGAAGTAAAATTATTTTTAGCAAATTGCAAATAAAATATATGAGAAATAAACAGCAAAAGCATTTCAATTGATTAAAAACGTTGTAGGTAACTCTAACTATTAAATTTGTAATGTCTTTTCCCTCATTTTTACATGTCTTAATTGAATAAGCTATTAATTTTGCCGTTGTGATTCCAAACACAACAAGACACTTAAGAAAGCGTTCCAAGATTTACTCAAATTTATCACCGTTTCAATTGAACAACTACAAAAAACGGGAAATGTAGCTTTTTTCTTTCGTTCCACCTCGTTGAGATTCAAGTTGTTTTTCAGATTTCAGGAAAAACCTTTGTCAACTCCATAAATATTATATTCAAAAAATCAGAGCATAGATATATTGGAATATTTTCATTACGGAAAAGGACATCATTGAATTGACGATAGTGACCAAGCCCGGATCTAAGCTTAACCGTTGACAAGACACAATCATGATATATGGGATCGCAAGCGTAGGGTTTATAGTTTATAAAATCATTCATCATGACCAAAACCTTGAAACGCCAAACAAAAACATCACCATCAGTCATCTTCTGTCCTAACTTATGTATTTGTATATGTATGTAGATATTAAATGTAAGGTATAATACACATACATATCCTTTCCTATCGTTTTTACCATTTGTATTCAATTTATTGACAGGGTTTTTGTCGTCCATATAGCAGTACTGGTATCTATGAGAGACGAGTGATGAATTGAAAAACATACTTTTTCCATTCCTATAAAATGATTTAAAACGTTGGTTGATAAAAGAATAAAAATGAACGGTCAAACTTCAAATAAACAATGATTTATCAACATACTCGTATTTTATAATATCTTTTTTAGAGGTTGGCAAGATTAAAAATGGTAAATGTCGACATGAAATTTGTCTCGTATCTCTCAAGTAAAATTAAAAATTTATGTTCTCCCCGGTGCGGTGGTGAGAGTAATTATTGACGTTAACACAAAAACTTATTACCACTAATATTCGCGGAACATTAATTCAGATATTGGTGTTTTTCTACGCCTCGCACAAAAAACCCACCTAATTACACCCTAAAAAACAGACTATTATAATTTGCGAAACATTAATCTAATGTTCTCAATTGCAAAATCTAATCTCATAAAAACCATTTTTTTTTCGAGTGAATCTAGGAAAAGTTTTTAAGGTTTTTTTGGTTTCTTGAAATTACAATTGTCTTTACGAATGGCGCCGCCATTTGTCTAATCTGTGAATCTAAACTGTAGCGAGTACAATAGCATATTTTTTATTCATCTCGAGTAATCATTTGAAATTAAGTTTCGTTGACCGAGCTTTATTGCTATTTATTAAGCTCAAGGGATACACAAAGCGTAGTTTAACAATTAAAGTTTGTGAGTTCGGTTAGATGGCCAATTGGCTTAGAATATAAAAATTGTGTACCATCAACCAAGAAAATGGAAGTTAAAGTTTGAAGGACTTAAAATATTGTTTTTTTGTTTAACAGTTTAATATTGAAAAAATTAAGTTTAATTTTAGTGAAAAGACATGAAAAATAAAATCATTGTTTTTTAAAAATATAAATTTTTATCTCAATTTTTTTCATTTTATGTTTAAAAGTATTACAAAATAGTTTCGGCTATTGAGAAATAAAATTTTTATCTCATCAAGCAAGTAAAAAGGATATTTTCAATAAAAAAATAAAACATGTACTTGAAATGTCCCAAATGTTTAATAAACAAGGCCAATTAAATAAATAAATATAAAAATATCAATAAAAAAATTGAAAGGTTATGGATTAAAATATTACAACCCTGTATAAGTTTTTTTTTTCACTTTGATGCCAACTTGTAATGCTTAAAAAGCCAAATCGAATAACGTTACTGTTTTCTAAGAAAAACGATTTAAACAAAAAATTACCTTATTACTAAAACAAAAAAGTTTAGGTGCTAATAGAAAGACTGTTGTAAGGAAAATGTTAAGTAAAATCGTTAAAATTTACTTGATTTAAGCATAAACAACTCTTTATTGTAACTGTTTATTGTAATAAGGAATGTTATGTCAAAGTGAATTGTTTTAAGGTATGCTTTTACAATACAATCTATATATTAATACGAAAGTTACACGGACGGAGGAGTTTGAAATTTGATACAGTTGAAGTTTATATGGGGAAGTTGTGTGTATACTATATAGTTAATATTTTTTTATAATAATTCTTAAAAATACCTTAAATTATAATGCAAAAAAAGACGTAACACACACTATCATGCGTTTGACAAACATACACACAATACATAGATATTTTAATCTCATTGTCAGACTTTAAAATGCCACTACCGTCTCAATGTAACTACCAAATATCATTATTTATAAATTAAATAAATATTATGATAGGAATTTAAATTTTGAAATTATAATTATTGAAATTGAAGGAAACAAATTTAACCGATTATTTGATTATAGAGTAATATTACTTAAATATTTTTACATAATATAGGTACCTACTATTATCTACAAATTTTTAAATATTATGTCGATTACAACATTTGAACGATATTTCGCAGAAAGGAATCTATCCTCTGTTGCGTAAGCTCAATCCAAAATTTTAAACAAGAATATTGCAGCCTATTCCCAATTTTTAATCTTTGGCTTTTTAATCCTGCTTAAGTTAAAATAAATATTTTTAATCATTATATGATGCACTTTCCTCAAATGAACCTTGAAGAAAAATTAAGTCAAGGAATTATTTTATTTATTTTAAATTTTAATTAATTATTTACAAATATAATTTTTTTTTAAATTAAAAAAAAAACTAAAGATTAAGTATGAAAATTCCATAATTTTTAATGTCTGCAGCTGTTATATATGATTGAATTTGGAAAGAAAATGTTAGGAAATGTTACAAAAGTTGCATAAGATTTATACAAAAGTTGTAGAAATTTCATTTGTATTTAAAATCAATACTTAATATTCTTTGATAGGACGCACTAAAAATAAATTATATCCGGAAAGCCAAAATAAAAATACCAAAGTGATGAGGTTTCTTTAGCCAAAGTTTGGTTTAGCCCAAGTGTCCTTAAGTAAGATTTTTGGTTTTTTTATTTAAACATTAGGCACAATAGAATTGTGCCATAAATTCCTATCCTAAAATTTCTATCAACTTTTGATTTTTAAACTGTTTTGCATTAAAGTTTTCTCCAGATTGGGGCTTGAAAAAAATGTCTATCGGTTACTTTAAAAACTCTTTTTTGTCGAATTATTCAATATAGTTTCTAACTGAAATTTGGCCTTGGAATTTCTGAGTTTCTAATACTCGCAAAATGTTTGTAACAGTCATTTGATCGATTATGTACTCTTTTTGAAATTGAACCATTATAAACATAATAAATTAGTTGTTTTAAAACTCGACAATTATAAATTTCGTAACGATTTAGTTGTACAACATTCAAATATAAATCACGTGAAGCTTAACAAGCTTAATTTAATCATCAAACAAAACAAATTACAAATTTTCATAAATTATGCCCGAATATATTTGGCAGTTTTGTTTTTCCATCATCGTTATTCTTTTATAAAGCTAAACTTAATTTCTAAATTTTGTATTTGTTTTACGAGTCCCATTAAATTTATTTTAGCATAGTATAATGAAACGGTTTGGCGCAAAGTAATTAAACTATTATTAATTCTCTAATAAATTCCTCATTAACAGTATTAAACAATTCATTTAATTATTTAAATTGGTAATAAATTTAAAGCTTTAATCGCCATAGTGTAAGTGTTTTAGACACAAGTGGGTGTTTGATAGAAAGAATGCCGACAAATTAAATATTTTTAATAAAGGTTCAATTTTTTATTATAACTTATCACAAGCTTACAACGATGGTTCTTATAGACAGAGCTTCTAGCATAAAAGTTTAATTAAATAAAGATTTAGGTATTAAAATAACTTTTAGTATACACTTCCTAATTTAAACCAAGTTTCGAAAATAGTTGAGTGGAAATGCAAATGAGTTCGATTTGCAATTATATTAGCTTTAATCCCTAAATAGAACATAATCAAATAAATCATGGCTGTACACGGTGAAAACTCGACAATTGCATTTTCACAGTCGCAAAAAATCGTGTTCTTTAATTAAAGAAAATGAGATTTGAATGATAAGTTTTGATTAGGAAGCGCAGTGACAAACCGAGGGGATTTATCGGCATGAACAGTTCTGAGAGCTTGAGAGCTCAAGTAATCTATTTACCAATCATTACCAATTTTAGTTACTTAGGCGCAGTCAGAAAGTGATAGAGAGCAAGTAACAGCGAATCGATGGTATATAAAATTGGTTTCGAGAAGCCAATAACAGATTAATGGTTTGGAAGAATTTCTGCACGTAAACGTAACGAAAATTCTATCACATTTCAAGTAAATTAAACTTACGTAAGCATTTTTACGGAAGAAAACAATATCTTGTTTATGTAGACGTGTTACTGACTTTATAATAGATTTTTATTTTAAAAGAATTCGTCGCAAAATAAACGTTTCAAATAAATCTATTTTCGACAAAAGGAAAAATTACAATCTCGAGTTTCTCTATAAAATTTTTAAGTTATAGTTTTCCTTTAACAATTGTTAAAGAAATTATTTTCACAATAATTAAAATAAACTAAAAACTATTGGAACATCGATTTTTAAATAAACTATAAGTACTAAATTTTTATTCCATACATAATGTTTAACAATACTTAAATAATATTTAATAAGTATGGGATTATACAGGATACGGTTTTCGTTTTCGCTTCATACTTTAATAATATACTACCAAATTGTATATTTAGGCCCTTATTATTGGTATTCAAAATTCAATACATAATAGTCTGCCCCGAAAGTATCCGACCATTGGTTACAAAGCGTTGATATTATTATTTGCCAACTCATTCATGAAATCTTTCAAAATATTTCCTATCTAAATAAATAAGATGCTTTCATCAATGTTTCCATATCCAAAAATAAATCCGGAATATAATTTTTGGGTAAAGCTTTTAGTAAAATTGTTGCATTCCCTTAAATCTATTAGGTTAAGGTACAGTTAAAATTGTAAAGAACTTTATCTGGACTGCACACAACTAGTCGAATCACCTACTTTGAACATTTGCGATTGGCGGATCTAAAAACGATAGAAACATTTTGAGCTTTCTCTAGGATTCGCCTCCTAGACCTCTGGTATATAGGCCAATAATTATCACCAAAAAAAAAAACGCCACTTAACTAAGAGATCTTTTCAATGTTTCTTTTCTTGATTAAAAAAATTGTATTTGGGTCGAATGTAATTGTATTGTATTTAATGTGCTGATGCATAATTGTGGTGCGATTGCCCTTTGCTACTAATAGAAAAACGAGGCCATTTTATTTTTACAATGGTTTATACATTTTTTTGTTAAATTTCTGACCCTGGGAACACAACATTTTTTGATAATTTGAAAAACAATCACCATAAGTTGCACAAAGTTCCAAAAACGACTGACTTTTTCTGAAGTAGCTTAGTTACAAAAAGCTTTTGATTATACGTAATAAATTCATTGTCAAAAACCTTCTGTAGTATTTTAATAGCTTTAGTTATCTGCGCTACTTTTGAGATTATAGCCAAATTTTAGTTTTCGTTAGTCTTTTCATTCTGATATTTCCGATAGTAGACCAGGGTAAATAATTGTTGAACAGAAAATAAATTATAGTAGGATGAAACCCATTGGAAAAGGAAGAAAATATAACAAAAATGAAAGGAAAAATAAATTACGGCCAATCTGAGGTGGGGAAGTGGAAACGGGGGGTTTTTAAGGGTAGAAACGGTTTATCTCGATTTTTGACAAAACTACAAATCCTATGAAAAAAAGTTAACTGGAAAAGTTGTAGATAATAAATAGATCTACAACTTTTGCACTAACACTTTTTTCACATAACCTCAAAATTCAAATAACCAAGTTTTTAGTTTTTTTTACGAAAAAAAATTTTTTTGTGAAATTTTGTAAAATTTATCTTTTAATGCCCCAAACACACTGTAATTTTGCTGATTTAAAATATTAATTTTTTCACCTTATAATGACTTAATATCGAAAAAGCACCCTAATTTTCAATCGAAAATTCTCACGTCAAAACATCTGATTTGTTCAAAAAGTCAGTAAGCTTTTTGTTCGTTGAAACCTTTACTTTCTGATGGTGCAAAAAAATATATACATTACAATGTTAAATGTTCTCAGAAAATGGAATTTGAATAAATAAACATAAACAATAAAATACTAAATTCCTCAAAACTTTTTATAACTTTTTGGTTTCAATAATTAATGACATGCTTTTTAATTTTTTCGATGAAATGTTCTTAATTTATGGAGACAATTTTGATATTATTATACTTACTAAACGCGAATTTCAAACACTGTTTTTTTCCTTAACTACACATCTACCTTCTGACATCTACATTCTTAAATTTCATTAAATATCAAGTCTTCTAATGTACAAAAATCACTTTATTACGTTTTAAAATCAAAATTTAAAATCTAGACAAATCGCATATAAAAATGATAAAATAAACAAAAAAATTACGTTGACTTTTTTGATATTTTATGATAATGTCTTGAAAAAAGTTTTAAAATCTCGGTATGTAACATGCATATTATATGTTAAAGGTAGTAAATTTCAATAGCTAAAACCATGTTAATGTTTCATATGCATGTTAAACACACATTTAAAAAATCTTAAAGAAGTTTTATTTGATTTGTACGTAATTATTTAACGTTATTTTTCTTGAATGGCACCTCAATTACAAAAGTTTGTTAATAATTTAGTAAAAAAGACAAAAGAGAAATGAGAAAAGAAAAAATATAATTATTCTAATCAAAGTGAACAATCTAAGATAGTAATAATTTAGAAAAGTCGTAAAAAGTATAAGGCCAAGATAATATTTTTCGTTTTTCCCGAAATCAAAAGCAGCTAGGCAAAGTTTCAGTATGATACATGAGATTGTTTACTTTTTTGTTTCGGAAATTATCTTTGATCTTTATAAAATTGGCAAATAAGTGGTGCATTTTTACAAGGGGTTGCTGGGGATGGAGCGTCGAGTATATACGAGGCGTTTATATGTCATATATGAGAGATTGGATGGCTTGATAAGAATGTCGTTGGTGGCCCCACAGAACTTGTTAACAACTAAAGATAAGCCAACATATTGTTTGGACAGACCGTCTCGTAGATTCATTTCAGATTTGGCTCCGAATCAGTTTTAATGTTGATTTAAATCTTTTTGATGAGCCATTCGTAGAAGATGTTGATTTTATCAAATAAATTGCGAATTTGTTTGCGACGTGCTTTCCTATTATATGTTCCTTATATCTTTCCAACAGTGAGTGCCAACTAACTTCTCTCCGAGACATATGTTTTCTTGTAATCGAGTTATGTGAAATAGATGTGTGTTGAAAATGTTATTTGTGCACGACAACGTCGTATCTCGAGTTTCTAGAACTTAACAAACACCAAATAATGCGACTACCTTAAACAAATTTTAAAACTTATACATTGTATAATTCGAGCAAAACTACACTCCACTTCGTGTGTTTGAAGGAGCTTTATTGCATCGCTGACATATAAATTACTGCCAAACACACAATAAAATAGTTTCAGATAGGACGATTTTCAATTTTCTCGCCAGATTTATAGTTGTACATTTAAATATAAACATTAACGTCGCTGTTACCTACATAAATGCCATATATGCCGATACATCTGTAACTCGATGTGTAAAGCCATTGATAAATAGCTACGAAATCTAAATACTGCAAACTTTTCCGACCAGTTCTCTCTATTATGTTGAAATAATGTTACGTAGAAGTAGAATAAAACGTCCCAGCATCCCCCATATTTGTGCCATGCTTACGTTACTCGTGTACCCGGCTACATGTGGGTTTTGGTGTGCTATGTATGCGTTGTTATCAATAGTTGGCATCTTTGAAAATCCAACGCGACGACACAGCTCCCTGAGGAACCCTTGCCGTTCTTTGCACACTGTTTATCACTCTTTTCACTTGGCAGTTAACTTGTTTTTGCGGTTTTATGTTTATTATAGCGACCGTGTTAATTTTCTAACGACCGCTCTATGTGTTTCAACCAAGTTTTGTCATCAATATTGGCTGTAATAAATCAATTACAATCAAAACCACCCTTCACTACACAAAATAAAAACATAACCCCTTTTAATTTACAATAACAATTTCAATTAATTATTGGTTTTTTGATTTTAAGTTTATATTGTAACTAGCTGAAGTGTACGCTCGCTTCGCTGAGTGTACATTTAAATGTAACTTCTGGATTAATAGATTCCCTACATTCAATGATAAAATTCAAATATCTTATAAAATTTCATTATTGATTTTATTGGGTGGCGGGTGTTAAATTGAAATCATATTTATTTTTCCGTAAAATTGTCATTTTTTATTGTAAACTTTTTAGAGAACTTCTTTCATTACTGTGCAAAATTGGTCAGGCCTTCTTGAGGAAAATGCGCTTAATTCTAGTACACGAACATTAACGAAACTTTTTTTGAATATACGGTTCCTGTAGGATACAATTGTTTTGCTATCCAGCCTTAAAAGCAATGTCAGTCTCCCCTAAACTACTACGTACATTGCAAAAACATATCTATCCCACGGGAGTAGCACATTTTTTCAGAATAAAAGTAGATCAAGCCCTCTTGAGGAAAATGAGCCAAGACTCTATTTCGTGGACTTTAATGAAACTGCTTTAAAATTCACAATTCCTATAGAATACAATTTTTTTGCTATTAACCGTTCATTATCCTGTTATAAGAAGTAACCTATATCATTCTCTGAATCCTAAACTACCATATTACAAAAAAGAAAGTTTATCTTTTCTCTGTAAAAAACAAAAAAATATCCATCCCACGGGAACCGTACATTTTTTCTAGATATAAAGTATACTATATGTTATACCGGATTAAAATCTATATCTATGCCAAATTTCATCTAGATCCATTCAGTACTTTTCGCGTGAAAGAGCAACAAACATCCATACATTCTTACAAACTTTCGCGTTTATAATATTTATTATATTACCTATAATATATTTTTTAAGAGAGTGATATATTTATTAATTTAAAAAATTATGAAGGTAAAACTATCAATAACGTAAAATTTTCCACAATAAATTCATTATTTTCCAACCACCTTCATAATATCACCTATTTCAATTGACCAGCATCTTTTGTGTATTAAGTTCATTCGCAATCATTAAAACATAATTTTTTTAAATCTCTATACCTATATAAATTGTTCTTTTATATCAATTATTAATATTTTAAAGTTTAAAAGTTTCACAGAGATGAACATTA
Source organism: Sisyra nigra (assembly GCA_958496155.1). Lineage (NCBI taxonomy): Eukaryota > Metazoa > Arthropoda > Insecta > Neuroptera > Sisyridae > Sisyra > Sisyra nigra. Next base: position 47,739,448 of record OY292314.1, read on the forward strand.
TACTCGTATGAACCATTAATTTTGAAACTGATATAAATCTATTTGGAATTCAGTTATCATGCCTATCATCTTAATACTATGGAGTTTTTAATTTTTATATAATTTATTCTCAAAGTCGAAAAAATGACGTAAATAGCATCATTAGTCGGTTGAAAGAAAATTTTTGGAAACTTAAAAGTTAATGTATTATATCCATCAAAATATTTTATTAAGATTAGAGGTGCTATCGAAATAAATATTTTACATTTTATTGTTTTTATTGTTTCAACTTTAAGTGAAACGTTTTAAATTCCCATTGTAGAAATGTAAAGGTTCTTTAACAGTTAAGTATATCCTTTTAAAAAGTTGGAAAAATCTTGCGATAATTTCATAAAAATGCAGATGAAAGCTTTTTAAGAGTTGTCAAATCGAAAAAAATACTTCTTGCAGATTTGTAAAAGAAAAACATTTGGATTTATTTTTACAAGCAGGGTTTTTAATTTGTAAGAAACTTAATAGCGATCTTATCGAGTTGTTTCTACTTTATAAGGAAATGAGTAAGGACAGGATCGGATTTAAGAATTTGTCACTTGTAGTTATTTCACGTAGTCTTATTTTGAGGACATAACTTTAGGTGTAATTTCAAAGTATTTAAAAATAAAAATCAATTCCGTGTTAGTAACAATTACTTTAGTAAAATTATTTTTTTTTTGAAAAATAAAATTATTTTTTATAGTTTGTCGTCCTATGCATGGATATTAAGGAACTCCTAGCCGTAACCAAAACTATCGGATATCTAGAATAAAAATATGTTTGTAACCGGATACGATATAAAAGTTTCGGATATAGAAAGTCTACTATAATGTTACTTCTTTTGTATTTTTGAGTTGACAAACTTAAAATTAATAATAAATAGTGATCAATTATAAAACTGATTTAAGGATCAATTGATAACTTAGAAATATTCGTAAAGTCAAAATATCACCTATTTTTATTACTTTGTTCACAATTTCTTAAAAGTCTTATATATCCGTAACCAAAATTAACGTATGATCTAAATGATATTATACCCATTACCGTTTCTGAAAAAGGGTTAATATTATTTCTCTATCTGTATTCAAATCGAAAATTTCATATGCATAACATCCTTAGCCATATATGTAGTCGTCTATTTTCAATTTTTATTTTATTTTATTTGTTTAAAGCCACTTTAACGACGTGATCATTAGCAACTACCTCGTCAAATTTTACATTTTTTTAATACAGTCCAAAGAACGTAGGGTATAATATTTTCTATTTTGCTTAGTGGTAAATTCAGCTATGAGTTCAGATAAGAGTTTATATTGGCAGAAATGCTACAATTTTCAAGGATTATTTTGAAGCTTCATGTAATTCTTTTCTAATGGCTTTTCCGCCTCAAGAAAAATCCAATTTTCGTCAGATTTTCTCGCAAACAAATGAACAGTAAACGTTTTTGTTGCAAATATTTTTAAATAAGTAGTGATCTTCAACCTGCTTCAACCTTTACATACTTAGGGCTAAACCAACATCGATTCGTAAAAATGTATTTTTAGTGACACAACCATAAGATTCGTTGTAACTTCTCTTATCACAATTTTGATTTTAATTTAAATGCAAAAGAATGAGACAATTAAGTGCTACTTAAAAGTTTGTTAGTAACAAAATCTGAGTATACACCATACAAAGATAGTATTTTGTTGCTTATATCGATCAATGAGTGTTAATATTTTACTGTTGGTACATTTTTGAGATGACTGTTTACTTTTAATATTTTGGGGTATAAATACAAAAACAAAACGGGAATATTCAAGCTAAATGGAAGATTTATAAAAAGTCAATATTTTGCATTCTTACAATTGGTGTCAATATTAAACTTAATTTAACAGGATAAAGATCAATAAATATGAGGTTGCAGAAAAATTTTCCCCTAACTTACATATGTCACAATTTGAAAACCTCAAAAAATAAAGTGGGAGAAAAAGGGTTTTTGTTCGAATTGTATAAAAATGTTCAAACGTCAAGACGATATCAGCAAGGAAGAATAAATTAATCAATATGACGGAAATCAAGTGGTGGAAATTGCATATGCATTCCTATTATATTATGATATCGGTGCATTCTGTTGGTGCATATTTCACATTTACATATTGATGTAGGTCACCTCACAATCACAAAGCGTTTATTTCCCATCTCGAATTTAGTATTCATTGGTTTTGGCCTCTATTATGGTCTGCGCGCTTCGTCGGTCCACAATGCAAGCCTGAATAACTCTCACATTGCCGTTTTTCAAGACATTTAATTCACATTGTGTTTATGAGGCGAATTGCATTCGACCTTACTTATATTCTTATACGATATATATCTATATGTTTCCTTATACGACCATATACATATGTATTCGCTTACACCCCTATACTCAGATACAATTTGCATTTAAATTTTTTCCAACGAAAATTTATACTTTCTTATTTTTTGGCATTCGGATTTTTATCGTAAATTTATTTTTATGTGATTCGCTCTCGGAGATATTTCTAATAAGATTTGGATAAAAGCTTAAGAGCTTTGTTTGAGATTTCACTATAAAATCCCTAATCTTAGGTTTATATGTTAATTTCAATAAAACTTACATCTCTTTTATTGTATCCAACCAGTTATTAACAGTTATAAAATTTAACTTTCTTAAAAATTAATTTTAAATAAATCTTTTTTTCTAGATTTTATCATCCATACTTCCTCTTTTCTAATTTAAAGCAATATTCCTCATTCATTGCGATCTAATTATTCTTGTTAATGATTTATTTCAGATAATTGGTCTAAATTGAAATTAATAATAAAATTATTTAAATTAAGATTAATTCCAGGTGTTTATTTATGAATCGTATTTTAATGTATATAATCGTTAAAAATCCATACAGCGAAATTTTAGCTAACCATAATTTTTTTGTGATACGTTTTAAAGATCATTAATCATAATAAAAGTAATTACAGTAGTTAATTAAAAATTATTTGTTGAAATTTGCGAAACATTGTTTGAAATAATACTTATGTAATATATAATATCGGTGTTGATGCGAGTTTATACTTGAGTTGCGAAGTTAGGTGTAGGACGAAACACTCGTGCTATGTTTTATACGATGAACGAAGGGCTTAGTTACAGTGAAGATTTATTTTCTAGCTCAATGGGACTTGACTAATGTCATAAGATGTGAAGAAATGAAAATAGCTCATGAGGAATTAAAACAAACTGTGATTTACCGCTCGCTCTAGTGGTATTATTTATAATTTATTAGATTAATACAGGCCCAGTTTTTGTGCTGTAATAAATACTGATTATTTTAATAATATCGTAATATGTTTGTTCATGTATGAGTTTAATGAAATATGAATTTTGTTTAAAACGATCCGACAAAATTAAAAACATTTTTTTTTCACATTTTATCTATTCAAAATGTTGTTGGCAAGCATTTTTATCTCTTGTGATTTAAAATTAGAAGGCAAGAAACTCTTAACAATCCAATTTCAGGAAAATAACGAATTCCATGTTTATATTTTTTTTTGTTTATTTTCAACGAAACTGCAACCCGAAACTAGGTAACTAGGTAACAAGGTACCCATGAAAACACGGAAACGGAAACATGCAATTTTTAAAGACGAAACTCTATTGTTCAAGTATGCCAATAGAAGTAGCAACATCGCAGATAAACATGTTATTTGAACTTATAAGTTCAGTAAGTTATTATTGGAATAAAATTGCAGAATATGTTATGAAATGTTGTACGACAATGAGCTCAAGTTGAAATTATCTTGCAAACTACTAGTGTAATGTTGACTGACAATAGCTACATCAATTTCGCCGATGATTCTGCTTGACTTGGCCTGAACATTAAATCTTTTAAACTATTAAGTCTTAGAACTTTGTAACGAACTTAAATCGCAACAGTAGCTTCAAAATCGAAATATTAGAACATTCCTACATTAAAGCAATTCTCTGTTTTAATAACTATATTAAATTCAATTTAGAAACTACCAAAATTCATCAAAGTTTAATTTAAAATTTTCTTTTTTAGATGTCAAAATCAATCATAACATCCACGAAGAAGCATTTAAATGGCTGCAATTTCTTCAAACAAAAAAGGTAACAATTATAATTATTTTCTGGAGATTTGATAGAAACTAGTAAATACTTATTTGACTTTAAAATCATTTTAGATTAGTATATTATTTAATGTCATGTCCTTACTATGAAATGCAGTAAAGCATGTCATTTCCATCTTATCATCCTTCGTTTTTGCTAAAATAAGGACTACTGAGGCCAAAAAACCAGTAATGGTTCTCAATCTCTGGTCCAATCTCATAACAATTCCCTTTGAAAATTCAAATGCTTTATTTTACCATAAAAAACTAATGTTAAAAAAATTAGAGAGGTTTCTTAGAGAGGTTTATTTTGAATTAATAATAGCTGTAAAGCTTTCGAGTTCTATGTGAAAATTTCAAGTGCAGAACCGCAGGTATAATAGAAGGCAGCGACTGATATGATGGTAGGTTTGGGCTTGCTAATATTTTAGAAAGACATTGTTTTTGTCATCATTGTTATGGATGTAAGAATGGTTTGTGACTCATTGTCAGAGGTGTGTTTGTGATGGACTAATGGCCGCCATTTATCTATGTAGCATTATACTTCGTCGCCCTTCATAAGAAAATAGATATTGCCGAGAAATTATAACTTGATATACGCCCTCTTCTACTTTTATGGCTTTATTATACCGTTATGAGTTTAACTCTTCAGTTTTTACTTTGATTCACATTCGTTTGTTAATCTTGACGAAAAAAAAATAAGATTAAGTAAGAGAAGACGCAAAAAATAGATAGAGTAAAAAAGTGAACGTTTTACTTGTTTGGTTTCTCAGAACAAGTTCTTTTAATTAGATTTTCCCTTTTTAGATCTTTTATCTATCTATAATTTCACACACATAATACACAAAAACTTTTTAAACATGAATAAAAACTTGAAAAAAATAAAATTCGAAAGTTTAAAATTAAATTCTGAACTAATATTGTGGAGGCATTTATTACAATTTTTTACTATTTACCATTATAATCTTATTATATTCCAAAATCGGTCGTTTGTTTTGGTATTATTTTATTTCAAATAATTTTGGTTAACTTTAATGAAATCTTTTTTTAAATATTTCTTATATTATAGCTACAAGCCTAAGATAATAAAGTAAAATTTGAATTTTTTGTTGATTTTAATAATAAAAAATCAAGTCGTTTAATGGCAAGCATTTGTAGGAAGTCAAAATTGATTAATAATATTATGAAATAGCGGTTATGTTTTGAATGTTGTTAATCAGAAGGAAGGTATCAACCCAAATGAAGAGGAATATAGTGTTACATTTCTATTTAAAATTTTGCTTGTCCATACTTATGTGTTAAAGTATCTGATGTTATCTAACAAGTTTGTAACGATACAGCTGATTGCAGAACGAATGCTGAGTAACCTATTAATTTTTCATTAAAGTAACTTAAGTTTTGGGGAAACATTGGAGATTTTAATCTAAAAATTAATGATAATTATTATAATAATTATTAGAGACATTAAGTTTTCTCTATCAATTACATACTAATAAAAACTGTCAGTAAGTACAACTGTCGCTACTTATAACAGTACCTTTGGTTCTTTTATTCAATCTTCTGACATACACAAAGTGTATTTCCTTTTTCATAAATTCGTAGTGTAGTTATTATTATTATTGAATATCTTGATTGTGTTAAAACTTTGGATCTTCTCTTTTTTGGGTTAGGTTTTCTTCTTCCACTAAAATATTAGACAAATCTAAATATAGTTTCCATCCCTATCATTCGCTTACCATTGAATGTTGCTACTCGACAGTGTTACTGATCTAGATTAGGGTTCTTGTGTTCAAACTTTAGAATAATTCAAATATAATATTGTAAACTACGATACATGATGTACTTATTTCTATGACTATTGCTTTACTATTAATTTTTATAAATAAAAATAATTCATTTTAAATAACTGAACCATAAAGTTTTGAAACACTAAATATTTGTGTGTATATTAATTTAATAATCTTTACATAGTATAAAACAAAGTTGCTTCTGCCGTCTGTTCCCTTAGATCTTTTAAACTATAAAACGGATTTTAATGCAGTTTTCAACAATTGATAGAGTGATTCAAGGAAAAGGTTTGTAGGTATAAAAAATGCATATTATAGTAGAAAAAAGTCGGAAAATTCAAAGATTTGTAATGCGACGTCATAACAAACATATTTTTATGCACTTACATTGCGGCGAAATTGCGTATCTTAAGAAGATTGATAAAAAAGTCCGCGACGGTATATGTCTATCTCTTATTAGGATAACCCACAGGAACCATTTTTATTTTCTACATATTACAAAAAAATTATTGGTTATTTACCAAGCTATTTTATACAATACAGTATTATTCCTTAACCAATTAAATACATTAGATACGTTATGCGTTTCACGTGGATCAAAATTGCTTTTTAATGCAAATCATAAAAATGAATATCTTAAAAGATATCAGAGACTTAAAAAGTGTTGGCAGAACGGCTGGTTATTTTGGACGGCGTACGTAGAAATATAATGTTGACCCTTTTCTAGGACAAAACTCGAAAAATTCTGCACTAGTTGAGCATTTTAACGCATTTTTCTCAAGAAGGCCTGACCAATTTTACACAAAAGCGAAAGAAATTTTCTACAAAGTTTAAATTAAACAATTGACAAAATTTTACTGAAAAATAAATAAGAATTTCAATTAAACACCCGATAAAATTAATAACTAAATAATTTTTAACAATATTTTAATGTCTTTATTGTTCATTGTCGAAGGTATTAATAAGAAATGAACTTTTTAAAATAATATACTAAATTTTTAAATAATTAACAATTATTAAACGGGAAGAACTTTAATGAAGTTTTGTTAAAGATACCTCAGATCTCAACATATTGATTATCATTTATTCAAAAAAAAATACGGCTCCTGTAGGATAGCTCCTAATCTTTTCTACTCAAATAGCTGAACGGTTTTCAATAACATTTAGTATGGAAGATTTTTAAATTTTCTTACAGGACCTTATTATACTTAAAATCGTATAGAACCTATGAAATAGCTAACATCTCTTCTTAGAGAAGTAGTTTTAAGGATTTTGATGAACTTACTTTGGATCTTAAGTCTGGAAGTATCTATCATCTTTTTCTGTCAAAAAAAAATAATTTTTATATTTTTATAAAATCGCTATGAAGGTAGGGAATCTATTAATCAATCAATTAAATTTAGATACTCTCAGTAAAGCGAGCGGGTATTAGCTAGTATAATATAAATGTATAGTCAAATCATTGGATCTAAAAATGATATAATGGAACCCTTAAGATAGAAATATAAGCAAACTCATTTTTAGACTCCAAACATTTCTAACTGAAACTTTGTTTTTTGATTCGCAGCCATTCGATGAGTGGTTTATGGTAATTTTTGATCGTTGTTTAAAGAAATCATGAATCTGCTAAAGATTGATATCTATATTTAATAAATGCATTTGTGGCAACATCATGTACTTCAGCGTAATCGTATACTATATTATACCTGGAAATATTAATAATTTTATATGCTATTGACTCAAATAACAGCATTAATTAAATACTGAAACTTAATGTAACTTCAAAAGCTATAAAATAATTTAAATTTTTTAATTAATAGATAGGTATTATTGGAGCAATCACTTAGTAATATAACATTTACATCATGACATTTTAAAATAACTTTAAGCAATGATTGAAATATCTATATGAAAATATTTATAGAAATTCGAATTAATATTCGTTTTCATATGAACTTGTAATAAATTTCCCATCGAGTTTTTCCTGAACATTTGCATAAATTCACCAGAGTTTTCATTTGAATTGAAATGATGCTGATATTTTCAAGACAATTGTACCTTTCAAACTGCATCGAAACGCTATACAAGAATTAGCAATTTCAATATTTGATTCGAGCGAATAGCTTCGGGAAATGGTTGGTTGGTCATGGTCGGATCGCTTTGTTGTTGTCGCAGAGTTACACGATTTCGCCATTACACTCACTAGAGAACAACCCCAGCTGATGAAGACAACCTTATTCACTTTTTGTTCAAAGATTGTCTCGCTTTTCATTTGATTTTTTTCAAATTAATATCGTGGTCAGTCGGAAAAATCTACTTGGTGCTTATAAATCGAAAAAACTTGAATGACAAATCTTTCTAAATTAAAGGAGTTTCTTTTATAATTTTAATAATTGAAACACTGGTAATTTATATTAATGTAAGACAATATTTTCAAAGTATAATTCACCGCACGGTTAATCACTTCTATGAAGATTATGCTAAAGTAACCTTACATTTAGTTTAGTCCTGCGATTCATACACCGAGGTTTGTTCTGCATCGTATTACACACTGATGGCTCGAATGCTTGAATTCAATTAAGTTGGATAAACAAACATATGCAAATGATTCTGACGCTTTAAAATTTACTTAAGTATATAGGTATATACCTACAAACACATACCCTCTACCTTCCCCTATTTGGAACGAGTTGGCACAATAAATAGCACCGGCAATGAGTTCAAATACTTGAATATTCTAATCTCCAACAAACAGCCACTTAAATGAACGAATTCTTAATATTAAAATCATTTCAACTTTTTTCATCAACATTCATTCAACTCTCAAATAACTTCCCTGCAAATTCCCTCTCATATCTAAAATATTCACTAATTGCGTGCATAACAGCAATAGTAATCATATCACGATATGTGGTATTCACAATTAATGTTATAATTACGATTTATGATTTTAATTAAATAATTCAATATTGTAGTGTGATATTTTATTCGACGAATATTACACGTATCTAAATGTGTGTGAGTGTGATTGATTATGCATCAACATAATTCAATATGATATAAATATGCTATCAATTAATAATAGTTTTGGTTTGAAATAAAATAATACCATATCATTAAAAATGATCATTTTAAGCTTTCATTAGCTCATACTTTTTAGAGCTTAATATTTCATGAGTTGTTAGCATTTTATTGAGATCAATAGTAATATTTCGTATTTGTTATGCAAATCAGTTTGAATAATTACACAAGTTCATAATTGAAATTTCGACGTCTAATAAAATAAAATGAATTGCTCTGTTGCGTCAATTTCTGGTTTAATGAGCGTAGTTTTAATTATGAGTCTTATTTATAAACAGGGAAAAATATTCATATCAACTTAAAATATTCTAAGAACTTCAAAAATTGGATTTAAATTCGTCTAATAAAAGACTAAAGTATCAAACTGATCGTATCAAAGATGAATTTCAACCCTTATGTCACTTGCAGATATCAAATAGTTATAAACGATTGTGCAAGAAAAATATCAGTTATGCTAAAGAAGCACAAAATCATTTACATACAAAAACTGTTAAAATTTACAAGAAGAACAGACGTTAAAACAGATAATATTATCCTCACAATTATCAAAGATATAATATATCATAATGTCTCTAGCTTTAGTTCTTGTTTTACTAGATAATAATGTAGGCATCAGTATGGACTTTTGAAAACGTGATTACTTAAACTTCCAATCAATTTGTAAATGTGAGCTTTAACGCATTAAATTATCTTATAAAGTTTGAATTTATCCAAAGGTACAATACAGATTATACAAGTTTATTGGAAATTGCTTTCAAAGAAGCTGTTTTGATAGGATTAATTCAAGCAGAACGTGATGTTTCGTAAACAATAACAATCACTTAAAACCCTTTCTACTTTCTAACATTAAGATGAGTTTTACTCAATGGAACCATTGCAATTTTTATAAGTCCTCATAGAATATAACAATAATTCATTGGATAGCTATAATAGCTTACTAAAGTTCCTCTTGGCTTAGGAAAGTTGATGCCTTAACCTAGTTTAACTACTTGTTTTCTTCCTGAAAGCATAGGGTTCTAACATGAAATTAATACCCCGTAACCTTTGCATGCTTCGATATGCGTATCAATTATTCAGTGGTCACTTCCACACTTTCTCGATTACATTTCATTCGAGGTCTTCGATTACATCGGTATAAATTACGTGTCAAATATTTATAACGAACGATTAAAATTTATTACATTCATATCGGAATCTCAGTGCAGTGCAATCCCACTCGATTATATCTTCATTTGGCGCTGTCAATAAATATTCCGTTTTCCGACCGTGCTATATTATTCAATCGTAAAATGTCAACAAACCATAACTGTGGTAGTACACACGTCCAATATTTTTAACGTTTTCCTTTTTCATTCCCATAAAAATGTGGTTAAATGAACGATAATATAGTTATATAGATACAAGTTTTGCACAAAGTAGCAAAATATGAGGTTGGTGTATGATGCAATTTATTATAATAAATCAATATTTGTGGTATCTTTATTTTTAATTAGTAATATAAACATTTATTTAATTTGGTCATATATTATTAATACAAAATAAAAAATATCTCCTACAAGTTTCTACAATATTTTGAGTTTTTTTTTTTCTATTTTAAAAAGGTATGAACTGTTTGTGAAATGAAAACTGTTTAAATAATTTTATATAAAACATTTCATTTAAAAAAATATCTAACTCCAAAAATTTCCCATCATTTTTAATAATTTAAATATAATAGAACTGCTTATTGTCCAACATGAGTCGCAATGTCCATATCAATTGAGAACTATCAAATTTGAGAAAACACTCAAGTGTGGTGATAAATATCCGTGATTTAAGTTTTTATTTCATAGAACTCTTTCAATACAATATAAATATGTAGGTATCTCAAATATTTTGACAGTTTTCATAGACAAAACGCACCACATGAGTTGAGTCTACACTCAACGTATAACCAGGAAAACTTAAGAGTAGATTAGAGTTCTCTCAAGTAAATGCTCATTGGATATTATTGTAACGTTTTTACGGGTTCTTAGCTTTGTGTATAATGACAGCAAATTTATTTTGAACAATTTTTTAATGATTTATCTTACACTATTGTCACTTTTAAACTACACCTTAACAATGAGTTAGTTCACTGTTTAATTAGTCAGTTTTCAGTATTTCAGTATTCTATTCACTAATTATTTTCACTCACGATTGCACTGATTTACTTTATTTCACAATGTTTACAATTTATTTAACACGGTTCACTTTTACTATTTATTTTAGCACTGATCACTTTTACTATTTATTTTAACACTGGTCGGAGATTTTTTTCACACTGATCACTTTCACGATTTATTTAGACTGTTTACGTTGATGATTTATTTTCAGACTAACTCGCCTTATGTTTGTCCGAGGCTTATATAGGATTTATTTTTTTGTTTAATTCTTAGTGCTAGGTGGTCTCGAAGACAAAGTTATTAGAGAGAGAATATTCTGGAATTCCTAGAATTTCATAAGGTTTCTTCCCATCCTGTGATAACAATGCTCCTCCTTTGGTTGATGATTGGTTCAGCCCACCCACGGCTAAGAAAAGGTGACACCATCCTCAGAGTCATAAAATGGTGGCACTCCCTTAGACATATGGCGGCACATTCTTAGACTTGTGACATTATATTTATTTATATTATTTTTTATAATTATTTATGTTACTACATACAAATATCCAACAAGCACTTATTTGAGAGAGCTCCAGCTTTCACTCAAGTTTTCATGGTTACAAATTGAACTCATATGGTTAAGTTATGGTTTCGAGGTGAATGCTTCCTCAAATTTAAATGAGAACTATGAGTACCCTGCGTTTTAAAATTCAATAAAAAGTTCAACCAAAAGCTTTTGTAGTGTTAGAAATAAATGCACATAGAAATGAAATTAGCCATCATTGTATTTATAAATTCAAATAAGTTTACTTATTATGTTATAAATATCTTGCATTAAACCTACTCTTTCAAACGGGACACTGACAATGAGTTAAGTACGATGATATACATTTCATTACATTACTGAGCACTTATCATTTTTTTTTTTTTTTTTTTTTTTTTTGGTTGACATCTACTTTAAAGGCGATATTAGTTCATGGGATTTTGGTCATAAAAATAAAAATTTTATTCTCGATTAATGGTTATTGGTTTTTGTGCAACGTTTCGTCCCCTTCGAGACTTTTTCAAATGCTGTAACAAAATATGAGTAATAAAATACGTATAAAGATCTTTAGATCAAAGAATTGTACAAAAATCAATAAAAATAATTAATCAAGAATAAAATTTTTATATCCAAAATCCTATGAATTATTATCGTGTTTAAGTAATTATGGATGCGAATCGTGTAAACTTACAAATATATTTTAAAAATATTGTTAGGTTTATACTCTCCTTATCTCAAATGGTAACATTACTGGTATGTGCTTAGTTACGTATTGTTTTTAGATTGTAAAAATTTAAGAGATGAATAGCTTTTGTCAATTAATACCATCACCTAAAAAGAAATTGTATTCAATTTGATTTGTTCAGATGAAAACGAAAGTGATGATTTTTTTTATGAAACGAAATAAAAGATGACTTTTGAAATGTTGGCTTCTTAGAAAATCAAAGGCATAACAAAACAATTTTTGCTCGTATTTATCACTTAATTAGTTAAATATAATTAGAGAAGAAAAAAAACATTTTGATAAAGCCCAGTATAATAATTAACGAAAGACTCTTAAAAGATGAAGTAAGTACTAAGGTTTTATATAAATTCACAAACATACTACAGAGAAATTCAGAGAAACCTCAGATTTGTAATGTTGGAGTTAAATACAAAGCTTAACTGTATAAGATTAAACAGCTATTAATGTGATAGAACTGAAACAGTATTGGTTCAAGAAGATACAACAAAGAACGAGCCATACATATATAGTATAAATATCCTTGGTCTAAAAACAAATTAGTAATCGAGTAAAGTGGAAATCGCACCATCTAATTCGGGGATCATTGTCTCTTTTTCTTATTCACTTGGAAAATAAAAAGGATATTTACACCGCGAGATGTGGAGCACTTTTTTCCACTTTGACGGTTTTTTCTTTTAGTTTCTCGATTGTCTAAGACTTAACAGAAGAACTTTGCTATTAACAGTAATTTAAATTTATTTCAAGAGTTATTTTATGTTTATAAAGCGTTCACATAAATTTATATTACGAAAAATGTTCTCAAGTTACCTATTTGTTTAATTTTCTTCCAATTAAATCATACTTTTAATTGCTTAAAATTGATATTAATTACTTAAAATAATATGAAATAATTATCTTGTTTTCTCTTGACTTGCGTTTTTTTCTCCTATTAGCTACGTTTTTCAAAAATAATTACTTCATTTTGTTTTTGTTGGGAAAAGTATAGTTTTAAATCGAGTTAATTATAATTGGATATTTAGTTACGAGTACGTCTACGTCTGCCAGCTAAAATTCTAATGATTTAAACTTTTTTTTCTGATTTACTCTTGTAAATTGGCCGAAAGTCATGCATTTACAGATAAATATGGTCGGAAATTATTGCAATTTCTCTTCTCTCGTTCGTGTACTATGTAGTTTTGAAACGTAATTAAAAATAAAATTAAAGGTTCATTTTTATATGAAACTGTAACAGTTTTAATAAAAATTTGCTTCATTATATTTTTACATTCATTAAATTTTAAACTTGACTATAGCAAAATGATATTTTTCATTGCATCATTTAAGAACTAAAAAAGTTCAAACATAAATCTATTATTACTTTATCAAACTAAAGTCTTACCTAAAACGTCAATATTGCTACTTAAATTTCTCTATTGACAATATGAAAAAAAACCGTTAAAGTACTTTATAAAATTTTAAAACTTTCATCGCAACTTATCAATTTTGCTTTAATAAATTATTTGCAGACACATTCTATTTTCTCATCACATTTTCATATTAACTCATAACTTATTTATATAATTATCTCTCACTAACTAGAATGCAACAAAATTTGAATAGATTTATTATTTTGTACATACAGTCATTATTTGAAAATTGTTTAATTAAAATTACAAATATTACGGTTTCCACCAAACAAATAAACTTTATATTCATAAAAAGATGTAAGCTTATTCATTATATAATGATAAATTCTAAATTAAAAAAAGAAAACTTTTACGTGTAATAAATTATATATTCAAAACTAACAAGGGATGTATGAAATATTAAATTTCAATCAGTAATGAATATATATAATATGATTTACCTAGGCATAATTTATGTTATAATAAGTAAGAGATGAATTAGTTTTGATGTTGAATTTTGAAGCTGAGAAAAATATTGTTTGTGTTTTTTTTTTCACGACTTATGCAGTAAATTTAAAATATTTTATAACCCTATGATATAAAACTTATAACACAATATCTTTACCATAAATAACTCATTCTTCCCAGATAAGTACAATGATTTATAACATGAATTGTCTTTTTTTTTCATAAACATAGGGATTTCATATACGTGAGGAAAATTTATAAACTGTACGAAAATGTGAAAGGAAAAGGGTGCTTTGGAGATGTCTCTATTGATTTCTAATTTCTTTGGGCTTGAAATTTCGAATTTTTATTTTTTTATAAAAAGTCGTCTATGTTTGTATATTTGCTTTTTCACTTAAGGTATAGTAGATATAAAAAAATTGTGTTCCAAATACAAAAAATATTTTACTTCCACTAGTCATTGAATTAATATCACTTCTATAACAATTTCAAATCCTCTTCATTATTGAAAAATTAAAATTAATAGAGATTAATTTTCATTCTTTTCCCTTCCTTGGAAGGGAGTCATATAATTACTAAACCTACTCAAATGTACATATGTATTATTTACTAACATTCTCAGAGGTACATATATAGTGTGTGGTTATTATTAAGTCAAAATTCTTCAATGTTTACATTTCATATCAAAAATTTTATTACTTAAAATATTTACAGTGTGTATTTACAAAAAATTAGTTGAAGATTCTAGATTCATTATTTTTTCCAACTGTCAACATATAAATTTGTTTATAATTTGATCCCATATAGACCAGGGTAGATAATTTTTGAACAGAAAAAAATTATAGTAGGATGAAACCCATTAGAAAGGGAAGAGACTATAACAAAAATTAACAGAAAAATAAATTACGGTTGATCTGTCGTAGGGAAGTGGAAAAGGGAGTTGTTTTTGAGGGTAGAAACGGTTTATCTCGGTTTCCGACAAAACTACAAGTCCGACAAGTCCTATGGAAAAAGTTAAATAGCAAAGTTGTAAACAATTAGTAAATCTACAACTTTTGTTCTAATACTTTTTTCACATAACCTCAAAATTTATGTGAAAAATTCAAATTACCAGGTTTTGTAGTTTTAATTTTACTCTTTTACAAAAAAAAAAATACACAAAATTTGGAGAAAACTTACTTTTTAATGTCCCAAATACACTGTGTTTTTTGCATTTTCTGAGAACATTTAACATTTTAATGTATATATTTTTTGCACCATCAGAAAGTAGAGGTTTCAACGATCAAAAAGCTCACCGACTTTAAAAAAAACAGATGTTTTGACGTGGAAATTTTCGATTGCAAATTAGGGTGCTTTTTCTATATTAAGTCATTATAATGTGAAAAAAAGTAGAGGTTTCAACAAACAAAAACTAAAAACTTGGTAATTTAAATTTTTCACATACATTTTGAGGTTATGTGAAAAAAGTGTTAGTACAAAAGTTGTAGGTCTACTTATTATCTACAAATTTGCTATTTAACTTTTTTTATAGGACTTGTAGTTTTGCCGGAAATCGAGAAAAATCTTTTCTACCCCCCCCCCCCAGATCGACCGTAATTTATTTTTCCTTTCATGTTTGTTATATTCTCTTTCTTTTCCAATGGGTTTCATCCTACTATAATTTTTTTCACTTTTTACCATTTTCAAAGGCTAAAAGCACTGGTCTAATACGCTTATATAGGTATGTTATACTCCAAATTGGACATTTTACAAATCAAATTGGACACTTAATTCATAAGATGTTTGTTACACATAGTGATTTAAGATTTATGATGGAAGACTATAAATATTGATGGCATAATATGGCAGGAATGATTTTCTGCAAATAGCTTCAAAGATTAGTTGAAAAACTACCACAAAAAAAAAAAAAATGTGGTTAGGTTAATTAAGGAAGAATGAACATACTATAAAGGGCTGTCAATAGTTAAAAAATAATTGAAAACCATTCCGATACTAACTTTTTATAGTTTAAGATTCAAATGTTCAAATATTTTTATTTCCAACGGTACATTCTATCATCGAGCCCATGACATAAAAAATAAATAGAACTACCAAATGTTAATTCCTCCTTAGCGTGGGAATTTACTTGGTCGTAATCTCATTAGAAATATAAAAAATTATCCAATGTAAAGCATGAGTTCATTCTTCCTCTAATCTGTTCTTTGATACCTTAAACTTTATTATTGCAAGTCCTTTATAAATAACACGACATAGTAAAAAGTACAAATTTATGGGCCCATTCTCTACAATCTCCACGTTCGATTCATTCTTTTTTAGGTGGATCTTCATACGGATCACCACAAACGAGGCATAAGTATATACATTTCCGGTTTTTTCTGCGTATTTTTAAAGCAGGGAAAGTGTTTTTGTAATTTCAAACTTATATTAAGCTAAAATAAAATGATGATAAGAACAACACGAATATTAAAACAATTTTTGACTAATCATGAAACATTTACCTTGAAATTTTTTAGTGTAGTTAGCAAAAAACTTTTATTCAAAATTCCTATGTTTGTAAATAATTCCGGCGCTCGAGTTTAGCTAATCAAAGCTCGCCAGAGCTAGACAAATTATTCCTACAGGAGCGTAAGACTGCTTACCCGTTTTGAGTTTACTTCCCCTATATTATAAATTTAATATACAATCAATATATATAACTTTAATGTTTGACAAAATAGGTAGGTATTTTAATTTTTTTTTTGCGGACATTTGAAAAACTATTTGAAAGCCATTTTGCCGATTTCCTCAAAATTTCTATAGTAGGTATTGTCAAAACATTATCACACATGATTGTTAAAATAAATGAGAAATATGAAACCATTTTTGTATCATATCGATTGTATAAATTTAAATAATTTTCGCGCTGTAATGGAATCAGCAAGAAAAATTGGAAATTGTTGAACCACACAGATATATATTATCAGAAAGCAGGAAATTCGCTTTGTTTTTTGTCCGTGATTTAATCGAGTAACAAATTTTCATTTTAATAAACACTGTGTGTGACCGACACAAAAACAAGTCGAGTAGAGGAGATTAAAAAAGCGGCCTTAAATTAGCAAAAAGTATTGTTATTTAAATGTTTTTATCGTATTTTTTATTTGCCGCTTCCACGATTCTCTAGTTTCATTATGTCTTTTGTGAATGAAGATTTCGGATGTCGTTTAGTTTGAGAGGAAAATAATTTCTGGAGACTTAATTAAAACTTTGTTTCACTCGAATAATGTCATTGCCACCCTCGCAGAAAAATTTGCGAACGCTAAATGTTTACAACCAACACGTGCTTACTGTATATTGATTTTGAATTTTTTTTTCCAACGAGATATGCCAGTGAAATTAGTAACATAAGCTTTAAACGCCCAGTAATTACTGTTCTGCACTCTGTGTTATTAAAAATACTTTTATAGATGTATTAAATATTAAGTGAGAGACTAAGTTTTAAAGGGAACCAAATGTAGTTTAATTTTTTCCCCAAAATTAAATTCAATGTTTTTTTTTAATTCATTTCCTTCCACAAAACTTCTGCGTATTTTTAATTTAATTATTTTTTACAAAAAATTAGTATTACAAAAAGCTTTTTTAGTTTAACTTTATGCAAATGGTTGAAAAGAAAAAGAGTTTATTACATTTGAGAAAAGAAACTTCTTCAAAATACAAACTAATATTAAACTAAGATTTTTTGGGAAAACTCAATATCTAACATGAAATAAATAACATTATACCTTTGATATTGAGTGTTTGGAACAAACATTAACAGGAAGTAAAACATAGAAGTTATTTGTTATGATCTTTCGTTGTAGAACATATACCATAAAGCTGGTTATAAATCAGTACACTCGATTTATATCCTGAAAAATGGATTATACTTGTAACTATAAATATCTCAACCATATTTAGTTTGAAGATTTGTAAGGAGAATTTTATGAGTACAACTAATAGTATGACGCACATAAGAAAAATATTTTAATATAATTAGTTTAAATGCTTTTACGTAACTTGTTTTATGTGATCTAGTGCATAAAAGAGACGTTGAGATATCAATAAACGTACAAACAGTTTCTATATATCATTTTTATATGTGTGGAAATGACAAGAAATATTTCATTCCACTTTCTGTTTTCGATTGATTGACGTTTTATTTAATTTCTCTTTATCTTTGCTTATCAAATCTAACAAGTAATTTGAAATATACAAATGAAAAAAAAAACTTTTAGCTAAAGACGTAACTGTTTGAAAAAAATATTTAAATAGCATTTAAAGTTACTGAAAGTTGTGGAAACAAATTGTAAGAACTGTATTTGCATGTACTTACTTTTAAAAGATTAAATACCAAAATCTTGTTAAAATTTTGTTACACAAAAAACTTAGAAAGAATTGAAAGTATCGTTAAATGTTAAACAAATTCTTTTTGTCAATCAACAATGTGGACATATAATGTGGTCAAATCGTGGTTTATTTTAAAGTTTAATTGTTATACTATAAATAATAAATAATATAAAGTAAATAAACCTACCATATAATATGAATGTTACAGTTTTTTTTACGTCCGCGCTTAGCTTACCCTTTTGGGCTCACTTCCCCTACGTACTATAGGTTTCCTCCCCTACAACTTCTATTAAAAATTAGTACAACGTCCTCGCTTCACAGAAAATAGACAAATTTAAATAACAATATAATAATCTACCGTAACCGTATCGAAAACCGAAACAATATCGTAGAAATGTGTATCCTTAAAATTTCTGCTATCAAACGATGAATTAATTTTTCAAATACGTGCATTGATTCAGGAGATTACCGCCCAGATAGAGGAAAGTGGGGCACATAAGTCCGATTAACTGTTATTGTTCAATATAGTTAGATATATTGATGTTATATCAATCAAATTTTGCAAAATAGTATCCACATATTATGTTGTTACAACTAAGTGAATTGAAACGAATAATGTTTCAAGGGATTTTTGTTTAAAATCGAAAATGTCGAAAATGATATTTGGACCTCTGTGCCCCATCCTATGGGGCACAAAGGTTCACTATGTGACCCATATGTAGAATGAATGTATGTATGTTATGAAAAATCAAATTTAAATGTGTTTAATTTATTTACAAAAATTTATTTAATAAAAATTTTCCACTCGTTATATTCCACGTAAAGAACAAATTTAAAAAGAAAGAAAAACAATTAAGGTATAAGAATGTATGTTTTCATTTTCGTTTTAATAATTTGGACAGGTTATATAACTACCTTCCTCATCAGCTCTAGTACACAAGTCATGTGCTCACCCTTTGCACTTTTGGCATTGGATCCACCCTTCGTTGGGATTGGATTGAATAAATGTCCCAAAGCAGTATATACTTTGTATATTCAACACATCCATCTCTTAGAAGATCCAACACTAGTGTTATATTTAACTATGACTTTTTTTGTACATTTTTCGCCTTTTTTCTTCTTCATTTTAGAAGCAGTAACCACAGCTTTTCGTTTCTTTTTTGCTCGTCAGTTACTTTTTCGTCCTTAAAAGGTGATCCAGTTAGTTCTTTTGAGAAAAGCGGTTTGAAGTAGTCATTTCGTAGCCCGCTTACTGATCCCTTTTTTAACCTACGCAAAAGGCAAGTTTTTGGAACGCCATATCTTTGAGATGCCTTCCTAGCTGATAGTTCCTTTTTTGTACAACATACACTGCCAAGCTCATTTAAATAGTACTCGATCCAAGGTCTGGCTTTTTTTTTCTTGTAGATGCGTACCATCTAGAAAAACAGTTAAAAACTTGAACTTTTTACACTAATTCTCGTAAACAAGATTAATAAATTAGGTATATCAAAATCTAAAAGTAAAAATAAATTAAAGTAAAAGTAAATTAAAAATCAGAATCAAGAAAGTGGGGCACATAGGACCGAGGTTCTATGTATCCCGTTGTCATGTGGACCTCTCTGCCCCGCAGAGCCAATGATAAGAGAATCGCAATTTAACTGAAAAATGGATAACTAATGATCACGAAACCTTTTGAAATCATATCCATTTTAACATAATTATCATTCTTAAACAATAAGTTTGTATTTAAATTATTGATAGATGAGAAACACAAAAAATAAAAATTATTGTGTGGTGTTACGAAACCACGATGCAAGTGAAACTTTTTTTCGGATTTTAGGCACTTAAGTAACTGAAAATTTTCGGAAAATTATTGGATTTAGGGTATCAACATAGAATAGAAAAAAGGGATGTGGCACGAATTCACTGTCTGACGTGACGCGTACCGTTGCAACTATTTTTGAATTTCCATTATTGATGTTAATATTCAAATGTTATTTTCATTATTGAATTTGTTGATTATTTTTAAATCGATCATCTGTCTATTGTTATCTACGATTATTGTAACATCACCGTCGGATATTTTTGCACTATTCTCACTAGCTGTATCTTTGTCTATCATGATCAAGTGAACAATAACATTTATATCAATACACTGATCAAAATACAAATACCAATACAAATATGATTGACAATTAATGACAACCCATAATATAATAAAACGTTGTCATGGAGAGGAAAATAGCTCATTACATTCAGTAATAGCTCGCGTAACAGGCCTCGGAAAACGACATGGTATATAGCTAACAATGAGTATACGTGCTCTGCCGAACACTTGCCGATTCCCTGCCGAGAATGTGTTACATTTAGCGACATGCTAAAGACAGGCCAAAAAAATTGAGACGATGTATAAAAAGTTTCACTTTAATAAGTCATGCAGTCATCTGTTATGCACACAATTTCGGACACAACTAAGGTGGTGATTAAACAACGTAATAAATGTATTAACGTAATAAATTAATTTTTCAAATACGTGCATTGATTCAGGAGATTACCGCCCATGTACGCATCAACTCATAATATTAAAATTGTTTCCTTTATATGTTAGAGGATAAATTATATAAAGCTTGCAAGCACATGTTTAAGAATGAACTTTCAATCCTATTAATATATAATACGATATTTTTTTCGTAATGAAGATATAAAATCAAATTATTTATCTCAACTAATATTGAAATGATAACAATATAATATCTTCTATACACCTATAAGCTAACAGAATAGCTGCTTGAGACATTTTTTTTTATTTCCTCAATATTAACGACGCAAGCTTCAGGCCAAATTGAATTATTGGGATGGAAGGTTATAAATTTAATATTTTTGATAGTGAAGTGTAATATTCAGCACTTTAGAGAAAATATAGTCATTTTCCAAAGATAATCAAATTTCCCTGGCGTGATCCATTACAGGAAGTCGTTAGCTGCCGCTAACGAGCTCATGATACTCGCCACTTGTTTTCAATGGATTGCTTTAGTTAACGCGGGTATTTACCTTATATATAGATAGAAAATATCTGTGAAAAGGCATCAGATATTTTCCCAACTACTAATATAATTTCTGCTTTTAACTTCGTTCCCATGAACTTAATTGAAGCTTAACAAACCGAAAGAAAAAAGTGTCGAACACACTTTTTCAATCTTCCCTGGTAAAACAATAGGCGTTAATTACTTACTTGGTAAAACAGGTTTTATCAAATTAACATCGCCTTGTATAGTGATAACAATAAGCCTTGTTACAGTAAAAATTAACCGTCTACAATTTTATTTATTATTCATATTTGTTCATTAATAATTTGCTGGCATGTGTGTTAGAGATTTTCCTCTAACAGAAGATTAATAATGGAATATTATTTAGAATGAAGCAATGTCAATTTACTGTTTGCAGAGGATTGATTCAGTAATAAAGCGTTCAGCGTCCCATTCGAAACAGAAGTTTCTGATTCAAATCCCTCTAGAACTATAGTCTTATCTTGTCAAAATTGAACATTAATCATAGATGACAAACATTATATATTTTATACAATGCATGTAGGTCCATTATGAACAACATATGAAGGATAGTTTTTTAATTTTTTTTTATTAATAAAACTATCCTTCACTAATATTCTTTTAAAATTTTGATTGCAATAGCCATATAGATAGTTAATAGTTGGGTTTAAAATCAAATTTTTTGTTTGAGCAAGAGAACACTTAAAAATACAAAATATATCTCTGTATCTATATAAATGTTAATATTTTTAATAACAAAATTTTTTTCGACATTTTAATAAAATTGAAATCTTCTTTTACATAAAATACAAACTATATTATAACAGTTTTATTTCCCTTTAACCATATTTTTAGTGTTTCAAAATTATGTAGCTACTTTTAAAATTTATCATATAACAACTAAGTTATATTTTAAAAATTCATCCTCCGAATCGGTATGGTTAACTTTAAAAGTATTTGCTTTTATAGCTCAAAATGAAAGAATCTTGCTTTTATTGCGAAACATTTTGTAAAGTACGATGAAGATAACAATAACGTGGATAATAATCTCGAGTATTGTTCGCTGTTAGCTGCTGGTACTGCTGGTACATAATGCACTTCCTTATCATATACTCTTTGTACTCCACACAAATCACAGTTGTATATGACCCCGCAAAATTATCGTAGTCGATGATGAAAGTTTCGAAATTATGCCCCAAATAACTAAACTCATGCTGGCATTTCTAATTGTTATTGCGACTATACAATTGCACAGTACAGATCAATTCTATAACAATGAGTTAATAAACATCGTTGAATTATCAAACCTTTCAAATTACTTTCATAGCTAACATCTATTTCGTTGCTTAAGTATTTAACGTTAAAAACCTAACTGTATATATGTCGTTTAATAATTATATTTAAGCATTTAAAAATTAAATTATAACTAGAAGAGTTTGTAAAAATTCTCATAATTCAAAATTTGATATAAACTAAAATTACATAATCATTAGTAGATACGAATTAATGGCCTACCATAAGCACTTCTAATTTGTGAATTTAATGTTGAATCATACTTAAACCGGGGATCAATTAATATTGAGCACTGTTATTTGTTTTAACTACATATAGTGGTTTGTAAATACAATACCAAATTTCAATGGCTTCTCCATGTTTCCCTGAATAATTTTAGTTTTTAAGGTAGAGATAATGATTTGGGTGTCCGATTACCGATTTTGAGTTATTTGTTTTTGATTTTTGAATGATACATTAACAAGTTCTATAAAGTGTTGTTAATTATAATTATTGAAGAGTAGTTAAAATACGTAGCGCTGCACTTGCACGAATTGAAATTTGTTTAATGCAGATTGTTAAACCTTAATTATTAATGTTGGATTTACAAATATCACAAAGACGAAAAATTTGCATTATTTACCATTAATTAATTAAAAAACAAAAAGTCGAAATGTGTGCTGGGACACATAGTAAAAGTGAAACTTCAACGGAAACGTGGAAAAACAAATCACAACAACATTTTAACTTGAAGTTTAACGGACAGGTTTTCAAATTGGGCAGCTAGATTATTGTCCATATGAACATTATGTTGCGATTTATTTTTCCACTTGCCCGTTGAAGTTGCATTTCTACTATGTGTCCTAGCACACATTTCAATTTTTTTGCAGATTACTGCAAATTATTATTTGGTTAGGTTAAGTACATTTTAATGAATGCATTTCTTATTTAAACATATTTTATGTTATTATGCATTATTATATTAATATGTTGTTCATATTTAAAATAATTTTATGTTTTATAGCTGCTAAACTAAATTTTAA
The DNA here is from genome assembly GCA_958496155.1 of Sisyra nigra. NCBI lineage: Eukaryota > Metazoa > Arthropoda > Insecta > Neuroptera > Sisyridae > Sisyra > Sisyra nigra. The sequence goes on from OY292314.1 coordinate 47,763,421, forward strand.
TGCTGTTAAACAACCATTGTTGCAGTTTTTTCTATACATAGATGTCCAATATAATATTTGATAATATGCTTTTCACCTTTTTCGGCGTAAATTTAAATCGCACCCTTTTATTTTACCAAACAAATTATTTACTTAATCATAAATACAATTTGCGCTTTATTTTTTTGATACAAGTTTCCCTTCGGCTTTTAGTACGGCACGTTGTTTATAGAAGTACCAGCAGTAATTTAATCACAGTGCAAGCGCATCATAACGCATAGATGTAATTTAAACCAAGTTGAACCTTGTGCTATCATCTGTGTTTGAAGCGTCGGACTAAAATTCAGAAGATCCGCCTTCCTGATAAAAGGGTCCACCCCATGAATATATACATCTAATGCCTAGTTGCCCTTTCTCCGCCGCGGCAGCCTTTCTCTCCCTCCGCCGCTGCCTGCTTCTCACCAAGCAGTCGTGACACTTTTTCGTGATGGAAAAAATCTTAAGCCCCGTTTATCTATACTAATATATAAAATTGAAGAGTTTGTTTGTTTGTTTGTTTGTTTGTTTGTTTGTTTGTTTGTTTGTTTGATTGGTTGAACGGGCTAATCTCAGGAACTACTGGTTCGAATTGAAAAATTCTTTTAATGTTGGATAGCCTAATTATCGGGGGAGGCTTTAGGCTATATAACATCACGCTACGACTAATAGGACCAGAGCATCGATGGAAAATGTTGCAAAAATCAGGAAAAATTTTTCCTTTTGAGAGCGTTCGTGGCCTGCCCTGCGTAAACGGTTAAAGTTACGCAAAAATTATGTGCAGAAAAATTGTTCCTCTTAAAAAGTTCTACAAAAAAGTCCGCGACGGCATATGTCTATCTTTTACGGTTAGCCCGCTATAACCTTTTTAATGGTTGTTAAGGTTGTTTCAAAAATAATTCATTATTTGCAAAATTGTTTTAGAAACATATTATTAATTCTTACCCAAATAAATATGACTTTTAATAAAATTTGTTGTGATAATAAATGACAATCTGAGTCATTACATAGAATTCTTTTTATTAAGGGAAAATGTCTCATTTACCCGGGAAATTAAAAAACGGGTTGGAGAAAAAAATTATGCATAAACTCTATTTTTAGTTGAAAATGGATTTTGGTGATATTTAAGTATGATAAATATGCGAATCATTATCTAAAACACGTTTTATTTCGGAAAAATTTCTTATTTCATCGGGAACATAGAAAAAAACTGGTTCGAAGAAAAATCATGCTGAAACCAAACATTTTAATAACTCATTTATTAGCTAAGAGTTAAGTAATAACTCATAAGGTCCTCAAGGCAAAATCATAATTTTTCTTTTCATACAGTCCACTTTTTATCCAGGAAAAATGTATGTTCCCGTAGGATAGATACGTTTTTGTTTTTCACAGAACAAAAGATTACCATAATTTCTTGCAATATGGTGGTTTAAGAGACAGTGAATGATATGGGTTACTTTTTATGTTAGAATATTGTACGGTTCCCGTAGGATAGGCTAAAAATAGAATCTTTCAGGAACTGAGTATTTCAAAAGAGTTTTCTAAAAGTTTATGAATAAGAGTTTTAACGAACTTTCCTCAAGAAAGCTTGATTTTTTCTTTATCCAGGAAAAATGTTCTACTCCCGTGGGATAGATATGTTTTTGTTTTTCACAGAGTAAAAGATAGACATGATTTTTTGCAATATGATAGTTGAGGGATCAGATAATAATATAGATTATTTCTTATGCCAGAATAATGCACGGTGCTTAAAGGAGAGCATGATAATTGTCTCCTGCGGGAACCGTGTGTTAAAAAAAAGGTCGTGAAATAGATCTTTAAAGTTCGTGAAATAGCGTTTTAACACATTTTTTCTTTAGGATTAAAATTAAAATTACAATTTTCACTTGAAGGTATGATTTTTTATTTAACATTCGAAAAATAATGAAAATTTTTGAAACGTTGAAATTTTTTTCATTGTTAATTTTCGAATACATATTTAAAATTTAACGTGTTAAAGTACATTTAAAAAATCAACAATTACATTTTTAACTTTTAACATTTTTCAAGACTCCCCACTCCTTAAAATATGTTAGGCCTCCTAAATGAGCGCTTGCGCTTTTCTTTCTCAATATTTGTGTACTTCTAACTTTTTTTGAGCTGATTCATAGAACATTAGACATCATTAGACATTCAGGCATTCAGCTCCTTGCAATATATTATAACAGATACAGAAGTACAAGTTTAAAATATATTATTTGTTACAACGGTTACAGGCGTTGCAATAATCAAATAACATTTCAATTTTTTTTACGTTACTCTTTGTTTAAGTTTCATATATTCTTTTTTCTTCATTATGTTTTAAGTTTACATACGTAAATTTTATCAATAAAACACCTCAGTAGTGTTATGCAGCGTTCCTTTATTGTTCCCGTTCCCGTGACATTTTCTACTATAGTTCCACTCTTACTGATCATAGTGTGATGGACCTAAGATAGCTTATGAGTCATGTTATACTTTTAACGTTACAGACATACAATGTTTTTCTTGGTTTCGTCCGCGTGGTTTTAAATTAGCATTATAGGTACCAAATTTTATCTCTTCAATGGTTCTTAAGTGATTTGTGGATAAAACAAAGAAAGTTTCAACTCCTTTAGAATTGTGCCATAGGTTCCCCACGTTTAACCCTCTCGCACTCTTATCTGACGCAGACGGAGTTGCGCGGGTCAGCTAGTATAGAAGTAAACGAGTAAAATGAGTTTGCATTACTATTTCAGTATAGTTTTCCTTTTAACTATCGGTATCCAAAAAATAATAATACGCAATTTCTATGTTTTGTTATGCTTTCCGAATTGATCCAATGAATCTCTTCTATGAATTAAAATATTGGTAATATTAAAGAGGAAAAAATCTTATATCGTATTACTCAATATCATATTTCCTATTTGTACAATTATTAAACATTAAATTTTTCATAGCTGTAACATAAAGTACATAATGTACAAAGTCAGCTATAGTGTTTGCATAATAAGTTAACGTGTGATAGAAATATAAACACTGCGTTGTTCTGTCCTCAACAGTTTTAATGGAATAACCTTAACATAACATAACATAACCTTCACAATGCACATCAAACGTAAGGTCTATCGCCAATAAAATAATGTTCAAAAAATAAAAAAAATATTTTTTTAATTACAAAATTAGAAAAAAATTTAATATTATTTATGTTAATGAGATTTTGTGACCAAAGGAGATATTTTCAAAAGAATATCATAAAAATTCACCAACATTTTTTAAAATAGAAGAATACCAACAAATAATAAAAAAATTAGTTAATGCGGGGATTTTCTAAGTATGAATCAGTGATTTTTCACTAATTACAAATACATATTCACGTTTTATAATGTGAAACCGTTATAAAAGTTAACATCTAAAATAGTGAATCTTTAATATGAATTAGTGAAATTTTCCTTGATTCATGTGTAGAGATTATAGTAAAGATTAACCATAGTACACAACAAATATTCATTAATTGTACTTACTCAAGCAAAAATAATTTTTTTTAAATTATATTTTGACAAAGTCCATTCAGTTAAGAATTTCAAATTTTATTTTTAAAAATTTATAACAAACTTCATCAGGGTAAATTTATTTTCTCTCATAAGCGCAAAAATGTTAGTTTTAGTTCAAGTTTATGCTCCCTGTTAACAAATATTTATTAAAACCAACATCAATAACCCATTTATATAATTTTTTTCAGTTTTATTTTGAAAATCTTAAACTCATTATTCTATTTGATTATTTTATTACTTCAAACAAAACTTCTAAAATTTTGAAATTTATGTAGCACTTGTAAATAATTTTTTTTAAATTTGGTCAGTGGAATGCATTAATTTTAAATGAAACTGAATAATTGATGAAAAAAAAATTTTTATCAGACATTCGGTATTAATTACTGTTCTAAAATTACCTGAAACAATCTATATTTTCATTTGAAAGCAATTAAAAAGCAATCATTTTATTGCAATGGATAAATTCTTAAGAAATAATGTTTTTTTCAATAAAGAAGAAATTAGTTTATTTAAGTAGGTTGAATAAAAAATCATTACAATTTTCTAAAAATATAAAAACGGCTACTCATGACTTTGTTCATGTAAGCTTTAACAAAATAAATAAACATAGTTCAGGCTTAAGAAAAAATCTGCTAACTTAAAATATTGTACCGGGATTTCTCAAAACTGTATTGAAATTTACGTGATAGGTTCTTTTAATTCCTTGGAAATATCCACCAAACGTTTAAATATATTTAAAAAAGTATTTATGTACACTCGGTGATTTGTAATTTATTACACAAATCCTTGTTAAATCACTACTCGTATTTAAGAATTGCTTAAAATATCGCACTTTTCACTGTTCGCGGTCTTATTTAAAATCAGTCTAATTTCAGACTGTGGACCTGTTGTATTTATATATGCAACCAAACTTACGAGAAAATAGTAGAATTCACTAGAAATTTCTCGATTGTTCCAAATACCGTTCGCCGTTAAAAATGAATTGATTTGAATTTCTATTAGTAAAGTTTCGATCGAACAATTTGGAATGTTCTATCCTTTTCTATGGCTGTCCGTTACAATATTAAGAACTCTAAAAGTAGAGGATCTATACTGTATAGACATTTTTATTGCAAGATTAAAATTTGAAAAGCCATCTTAAGCCATTTTGAAATATCAAAAAATCCTTTGTTAGTGGAGATCACAGTGCTTTCAGAAATAACACATTTCAATTTCACATTTGAAATTTTTTGTGATTGAGCCTCCAGTATGGCTTGTAGTCAATTATAGTATATGTTTATATAAAAACATATACAACATGCTGTAAGTGTAAAGTGTAGCCAATTTATTAAATTATGAAAGAAACTATTAAAGCGTTTTAAAAAACCAAAGAAATTAAAAGTACAGTTATATTTTTAACAAGATTATTTTTATTTTAAAAAACTAGATTTGTCCTGTTTTGGTTACAGTTTCGTTGAGTTGAATAAGGTAATAAAAATCCCGGAAAGATATTATCAACGAATAAGATATTTTTTAAAACGGAACTAGCTGACATATCAAAGTTACAATGTTGTTGAGTCATTCATCTTCGAAATACCACCGTTTTTAGTTTTCGTGTGTATGAAAAAGTTTTCCCTATTTGAAAAACGTTTTTTTTCATTTTAAAATTTTTAATAGTTTATTTTTCCCACCAATTGTTATGAAACTATAGAAAGCGGTTTGAATAGGTGCGATAGGGGCGTGTTGTTTGTAGTGGTTGTTAATAAGAGTGCTCAAAACGCGGCATGTTTCTATTAGCTAATAATTTCCGTGGTTAAAATAATGATTGGTTTTTGTATAGAGGCTGATATGATGCATGATGCAGAAAATACGACTAATAGATCAAACTATATGTGAAACAAAACATCGGCGGGTAATGGAGTGTGGTAAGCCGCTAATCGAGCAATGCCACGTACTTATCCTGTCTGCTTTTTCTCCCTACTGCCCTCTAACACAATGCAGTCAACGTTCATCCCGTTTTGATTTACTAGTTCCGCTTGTTTCGGGAAATGAGCTCATATTCTTGTGTGTTTGTATGTGTCTACGTTTGCTTCATGTAAGCTCCAGCTCTCACAACTGATTTATGAAATTCTTGTCAAAATACTCACAGTTATTTTCGCTGGATTTTGTCGCTAAATTGAGCTTGAATATGTTATAAAATTCTGTCTACGTGTCTTATTTTTTGATTCATTTTTAGAGCCAAATTTATATACACATGCCATACATGTTTAGGGGTACACTTGTACTCAAATTGTCTTTTGAATACTACAATATTTATCATCAAACTTTTTAACGAAATAAAACTTGTCATCATATATCAGGAATTTTGTTTTTAAACTCAACCTGATACTTTGCCCTATTAAAATATATTATCATAATTTATAAACTTGTAATGAAAACAGGAGATAAACAAAACTTGAAACAATTTCCTTGACGTTTTTTTTTTAATCAAGGAACTGTAATTTATTTGGCAATCAAAGAGTTTTTGAGAAGCAAAATAAAAAGTTCATCAAAAAGTTCTCTAAATGAGAACTTTTTGAAAATGTTAGAGTTTAATATTTAAGTAATGAAGATCATTTGTCTTAAGTTTAAGAAAAGTTTATCTTATTCTTAGCTACCAAGAAAAAAAATTAGTTGTCTGTAAAGTCAGTTTACGGACGATTATAGTTTTGCGTGATAACGTCATAAAGAAACATTGGTGAAAAATTGCATACTTTTATGAATTGAATTGAATTATCACTGAATTTTCATTATTTTGTATAAAACAAAGAAGGAGTTAATTGAAAATTAACATTTTTTTTTAAATGAAATCAGACTGAAAATTATGAAGGAAATCAATTAAATCTTATTAGGTAAATTGTAGAAAGAAACACAAAACACGTTGTCTAGGATTCCACAATTATTGAATACGAGGCATAGCTTATTGTAGAAGTTCTCGAAGAAGCTTGCGTGACGGCGTTCCAGTAGCAGAACGGCTCAAACGAAACGTGACACTTTTTCGTGCAGGCTGCTGGTGTTCATTAATTTATAAGACGTTATCACGTTACAAATACCTCAAAATTAATATTTATTCATTTTACTAGTTTATTAATTTCATATTAAAATTTTTTCTATACGCACTTTGAATTAAATATCCTACGTAGGTCTATTAAAATATATTTTAATCGCATTAAATAAGGTTGTAAGCATTAAAGCAATCTCAGTACACGACCTACTTATATAACTTGTATAGTATAATATAATTTTACAACAAACAGAAATAAGAAAGTGCTACAATATTAATAACAGTATCGTAAAGGATATTTAAATAATCTTTCCCGATGAGATCAAAGCATTGCATATAGTTATTTGCATGCGAGCGTAAATTAGATGAAACACTTTCTACGGATTTTAATAAAGATCGCGATGTTTGTATGACGCTCACGTTTTACTTTATGCTAGTTTTAATCTCAACCGAGCTTTCATTCATCAAGCTAAGTTTTCATTGAACCTAAATTAAAAGTCCTTTGATAGGTAACTAGTTGTAGTTGTCTCACATAATTGACACTGTAGAACGCGAGAAAAACCAATTTTATTACAGGAAGTGCCCGTGTGGAATTTTAATGAAGGAATTATTTAAGAATTTTCTTCAAATTCGTTTAATTTTATTTTTGTCATTTTCTTTAATTTGAATTTCAATCGATATATTTACAATTACTTTAATTTTATTGTTCATTAAAAGCATATTATAGTTAATATTTTTTTTTGTTAAGCTTAAGTTTGTTTTAAATAAAAATAAACTAAGAAGCTCTTAATTTGTTTTACTCATCCGTCCGATTGACACTTTCTGCCTCTTCATAATTTTAATTTTCTAAATAATTATGGCTTTTGTAGTTCATGTTGAAAGTTTTTAAGTATCATCTCTGCCATGTTCTTAGGATATTTATTTTTAGCCTTCTTACTCGAGGAACCCATCTTAGCTGAAAAGAGATTGCACCTAAACATCTACCCAATCGTTCAAATATTCTTTCTGAAAGCTGGTATCTGCTTTAAATAGCACTTAATATTCCCTCTACAGCTGGTTGTTCTATAGATACCATAAAACCGTTGTTCCAATACTACTGAGTCTTTTCTGTAGTATTTAAAACATGTTTATTGCTAATGGAACCAGCATTGCCATTGGACTGGCTAATAACAATACAAATTCAAACTCTTTTGTAGTAGGATTCCATTATCGACTCTTAGCGAGAATTTTTTATTCATAATTGGATATCATCTGGCTATCTGGCTGTATTTTAGAGCGACTTTCTTTGGTATGCGTATATGGTAGGTTAGTCTGATGTTTAAGCACTGTCCGAGATACTTTATAGCCTCTGTTTTAGGCTTTTATGGTACTTGTAACTTAATTACGGATGGTGGTTAGTTTCCATAGTACTTCATCGTATGTTCTATCCGTAGACTTTCTAGGTCATCGGTCGGCCACCAGCAGCCCGCGAGGCTTCTAGGTGCGGCCTGCAAGATATTCGCCAATTCGAATTTGCGAGTACATTTCTCTATGTAGGCCGATGGTAATTGCGGGATTCTGAAGTTCAAATGGTGGGAATTAGACAATATGAGATTTATTTTTGGGGTAGAATTAACAATGACTTAGGTGGTAATTTTCATTGATAGCTCGTACGTCGATTTTTAAATGTTTTATGCATGACCCACAAGGGTCGCGACAGAGGGGGAGGAAGTCAGCATTTCCTGAAATTATTATTACCATTAGATCCGTCTCTGCCCAAGTGCGGCCCGCGTTAAACCCCACGTAAAATATTTGGCCCTTTTACAACCAAAGGTTGCCAACCCCTGCTCTAGGTAATTGTAAGTGACTTAGAGTAAAATATTTTCTCACATTAAATATTGATTAAAGCTATTGAATTGAAAAAAGTCTTTAGATTATAGTTTCTGAGAAAATTAAATATTAAAAATTAATATAAAAAGTTAAATTATTGTATAGAGAAATAGTGCAAAATCCTTACTAATATTATAAACGCAAAAGTTTGTAAGAATGAATGTTTGTTGCTCTTCCACGTAAAAGTATTGACTAGATCTGGTTGAAATTTGGCATAGATATAGATTATATATATATCCGGTGATTATATATATATATATATATATATTATCCGGTGTAACATATAGTATACTTTATATCCAGAAAAAATTTATGGTTCTCGTGGGATAGATATTTTTTTGTTTTTTACAGAGCAAAATATTAACTTCTTGTTTTTCAATGCGGTAGTTTAGGAGTCAGAGAATGATATTGGTTACTTCTTATATTGGATTAATGAACGGTTTCCATGGGATAGCAAAACAATTGTATTATATAAGAACCATGTATTTTAAAGGAGTTTCGTTAAAGTTCACGAAATAGAATTTGAGTTCATTTTCCTTGAAAAGATTTGATCTACTTTTTACTCAGAAAAAAATTTACTATTCCCGTGAGATAGAAATACTTTTATTTAATACAGAGCAAAAGATTGATATGATTTTTGCAAAATGGTAGTTAGGGGAAGAATGATATAGCTTACTTTTAAGGCTGGAATAATGCATGGTTTCCATGGGATGGCAAAGCAATTATATCCTACAGGAACCGTATATTAAAAGAAGTTTCAGTAAAGTTCGTGAAATAGAATTTAGCGTATTTTTCTCAAGATGGCCTGACCAATTTTACACAGTAACGAAAGAAGTTCTCTTAAAAGTTTAAAATCGTATAGAAAATGTGAGACAGCTAACATTCCTTTCTTGAAAAGCAGTTTTACGGATTTTGATGAATTTACTTTGGATCGAAAGTCTGGATGTATCTATTATCTTTTTCTGTCAAAATAGATGAATTTTTATATTTCGCTATGAAGGTAGGGAGTCTTTTAATCAAAAAGTTAAACTTACACTCAGTGAAGCGAGCGGGGATCAGCTAGTTATCCATATTTGAAAAAAAAAAATTACCAATTCTTTTACAATATCAACAAAATATGTTTACGACGATAGTTCATATTAAACGATGTATTGTAATTATCTTTTTTAAATATAATAATTGTATTTTCATTAGTTTTCATTATGTTAAGATTGTTTAAATGTAGCTAACTGCATTCTTTTTAGAAAATGAGTGTAAATGAGATTCTTTTTAACTTACGTATTGTTACTAAGAAAAAATACTCACTTCAATTTCCGTTCTTTCTTTCTTAGTTTGAAAAATGTTCCTATGTATAAAAAGTTGTGTTATTTTGAAAGAGTGATATTTTTGAAATAAATTTTTCTATAGCGAGCTTGTAAAATTTACTGTAAAATGAATCGTTTTAGTTGTGCAAATATTTGCTGTCTTCTATATTAGTTTTATTCTACAAGTGCAAGTACATTTTCTATGTAATTACAGTTATTACTTGCAAGTGTCAGTTTTAGCTAGTTATATAACTTTCATTAAAGTGAAAGCCTTCTTTTTGAAAGCCAATTCGCCGCGATTCGCTGTTATGACTGTTTCTGTGTTTCCACACATTGCGACCGTGGTGTAATATGAAAGGGCACAATACAGAGATGAGAAGATAACGTGTAAGTTTATATGCACCCAAGTATTTTATTTGACTCAGGCAAACAAGAAACGAACTACGCTCAAGTTGGAAATGTTTGTTTTCGGAGAGTTGTAAACCTACGTATGTAAGTAAAGTAAATATCCACATAGTGCATGTAGCGTTTTTCTTTAGCCGAGATAGCAAATACGTTGTTATGGTCTGAAACATATCTTATACCGACCCGTATTTTATTTGAGTTGAGGTCCTTTTCAATTACATACAAACTCTCCAGTTTTCACCACCATATCTCCATTCTTTCCACTGGCTAAAAATAAAATCGAGTTTTCCATCGTGACATTATCGCACTAAAAGCAAAGCTGAAAGCTTCGTTCAGTATTGAATAACATTTATATTGTACAAAAAAAAATAATGAAATTTTCTATCAAATGATAAAATATCAAATTTATTAGGTTTAGGTAATATAATATAACACATTCAACTAGATATAGAACAGCAATAGCTAACCAACCATTATCCAAATTTAATTTAATATACATACACCAAAAAAAAATCTTAATTGAATATTTTAAGTTAAAGTATAAAAAAAGTCAGATTAAAAAAACTTGTTTATAACTTATCGTTTTGTAATTACCGATTCATTTTCAAGAATTAAAAAAAAGTCCTTGAAACCTATAAGTTTCATGTAGTAGACGTAAATAATTTATTAAAAGTTCGAGATTAGTAGCTTTTAGGCTATTCATTTCTGTCTCATACATTTTAATTTAATGTAAATTTAAGTCGTTGCCAATCTAAAGAGCGATTTCTGAGAATTTTATTAAAAGTTAGAAGAAGCTGTAATGAAAATCCTTTCACAATACCTCATTCAAAACTTTTTTCAAGGCTGCTCTTATCGGAGTTTCACAATGTTTATTATTATAATTTCATTTAATTTGTTTGGTAAGATTTACCTATGTTTGGCTTGCAGCTTAGATGTTTGCTAAAAATTAAATTTCAAATATTAATTATTTTTTATATACCTATTGTAGCTTTGGGAATTTTTATTAAAAAAAGCTTTTTTTAAGTAAAATACATTGTATTGCAACTTTATTGTTTGTTCTTTCATTTTTGGCTTATAACTGTACTGAGTCTACATTAAGGGTTTTGGATAATCTTGGCATTTTGCGTTGGTCATTATTTACTCATATTAAACGGTCTAAAATTTTCTACGTCTCTGTACATTTTACTATGCATTGTTATGTGATGATTCACAAAGGACCCAGTATTGTTTTTTTAATAGTTAATTTGTTTTTTTTTATTTTCATTTAGTAGTGGCTTTTACGTGGTTTTCCCATCTCTTTTCTAAAAAGACCCCCAAGTTGTTTTTCAATAATTTTTTTAAAAAGTGACCACTAAATCTTTTTACTGATTTTTCAATATTAACGTGCCAGTCGTTTTTCATAGCAACCCCCATATAGTCTTTCGATACTGACCACCTGGTTTTTAAGCGTTTTCTCTAACAATCATCTACACATTCTTAAAACTTTTCTCAGCAACCCTCACGAGGGTTTTTACCTTTTGTAACGGAATTCCCACGTAGTTGTTCAATAATTTTTATTTAAATGGCTTTGATTTATTTCTAATATTACCAATATAGTAAAGATCACCGAACTTTTTTATGCAATGAAAACTATCATCCATTTAAGGGGGTATTCTAGTCTAGGAGTTTGAAAAAATCGAAATTTTTTTTTTTCATAATCTGATAGTTTATATATTCAAAAATATCTCCCTAAAAGGATTTTTCAAAATTCAAATTATTTCAAACTATTCAAGTTATAGCCGTTTTAGTGTCGTGGCAACTAGACCAGTTGAGGGTTAACGTAAAACTTTAAACGCGTTTTTCTCGAAACTACTTTTTTCGATGTGGTAGCCATAATATATCAAGTTCTAATCAGCCGATTTACTTGAATTTTGGCATGAATATTCTATAAATATCTCTTCATCGCATGAACCAACAAAAAATGAAAATTTTAAATTCGTTATATTTTTAAAAAATTCGACAAAGTTAAAAAATGAGTGAAAAAATTTACCTTTATTTTTGAGTAGTCGCCATTTTATGAAAAAAAATGTTTTTTAAGTTTTGGAGGTTCATGCGGTAGCGACATTCGTACTAATTATGGAACTTATCAAGAATCCATCATTGTTTTAATTTTCAAATGACCACAAGGGTAGAAATCATGGCAACGAGGACACGGTCTTTTTTTCCCCTCTACTTCAGACGCATAACTCAATGAAAAAAAAAATTTTTTTGAAATTAATTTTGTGTACTCTCTGAATATAAATAAACAAATGATCAAATATGAACCGTAAAAATATCAAATGCTTCTTTTTATCAATTGTCAAAAAACGCTCGAAAATCGGGCTTCTAGACTATAATACCCCCTTAATTCGCTTATTATTTATCACTTTGATTTAATTACTATCGAATATCGACTGACTGTTCAATGAATGGCTCATTTCTTAAATAATTTAAGGCTTTGTTCCTAGAATATTCCAGAGACTTAAATCGTTGATTGTTGAATATAAATACTAAAATTTACGAGCTTATAAAAACTTTTTTTGTTGTCTTCCCTGATCCCAGACAGTCTTAAGGTTTTTTAAAAGTTAAATTTTCTTTTTGAATTGGAAACCAAAATTACAATAACATATTAAGTAAGTAGTTAATTTTAGCCCTGGCTATTTTTAAATCTGGTATCTTTAGTAGACTTTAGACTTTAGTTATATAACAATTTTGCTGTCGCTATATCAACAAAAATAATAAATCTTATTTTGCTATTTATAGTTAATTCTGGTTAAATTCACACCATCGTATAGATGAGTTGTCACAGTCCTTTTACACTAGGTTTTCGAAAGCTCTAATTTAAAATATTAATATTGACAAGCTTAAAAAACCATTTTTGCCATCTCTTATGATCGTAGCCAAACTGCTTAAAATATTTTTTCTTGAAAGTCAAATAAAAATTTATAATTTCGTTAATTTTAACTCTGGAAATTTTTAAATTAAGTATCACAAGAGGTATCATAGTATAAATAAGATGGCTCAGTCCTTTTTTTGATGGGTTCAAACTTCAAGTCTAACCGTCTTTAACTATATTGGAACGTTTTTACGGGTTCGAGGATTTGTGTTTAATGACTACAAATGTATGTTTAACAATTGTTTATTGATTTATCTTACACTTTATTGTCACTTATAAACTACACGTCAACAATAAGTTAGTTCACTGTTTAACTAGTCAGTTTTCACAGTCACTTATTCACTAATTATTGTCACTTACTATTGCACTAGTTCACTTTACTTCACAATGTTCACAATGTATTTAACACTGTTCACTTTCACGATTTATTTCACACTGATAACTTTCACGATAGACTGTTCACGTTGACGATTTATTTTCAGACTGTTCACGTGCACTATTTATTTCAAGACTCACGATTTCTTTTAACACGGTAAGGTTATCACTCCTATTGTCGGTTTATTTACAACTGAACTGCTGGTCTGCCTTCTGGTTTATTTATTCCCAACCAACACTGTTCTCGAACATTCCAAATGATAAAATTCTTCATTACTAGAATATTCGATTCCATTGTTTCGGTTTCTGTCTTTTTCTCATCTATTAATAATTCAATGGCGAAATTTCTAGAAGACAACTATTATTTCATGCTATCTCGCTCCTCCATTGTTTACCTCATCCACGCAACGGGGGTTCTGGCCCACCCACGACACCAATCCCAGAGTTATAAAATGGCGACACTCCCTGAAACACATAGCGGCACATTCTTAGACTTGTGACAATTTGTAACAGAATCAAACTGGTCATCAAACAAAGGAAAGTTAGAATTTTAATATGGAAAACGTAACTTGAACTTATTGTTTAGTTACATTATTGTTACTTACAGAGGTAAAAACTAGCATAACACTGTTCCTTATTTTTTTAGTTAGATTTAATGTAACAACTGAAAGTACCAACTATTGATTTTTCTTGAAATTTGGAGAAAAATCTCTTCTTTTATCTTTTTACCTTATTTATTACTAACCAAGCCAATGTACACCGTTATTACCTTACGGGAGTAAAACTACTAGGACACCATCAAGTTATCAATTTAATTTATTTTTATCTCAGTATTAAGTTAAAATGCACAAATTCTAACAAAAATTTTATTAATATTGATTTAGCAAAATTCTTTTTCTTACCAAATTAAACTTAAATAGACTTTGATTAAGAGTTTATTTAAAGTAACAATCTTAAATATTTAATAATTATTAGATTTAAATTTTTAAATTATGTAAATACAACTTCAATGTGTTTTGATAGAAACAAGAAAAGTGTTGAGCTGTGTATTAGAAATAGCCATTATCCCCTCAATTATTACTAAAAAAATATAATTTGTAAGTAAGTCGTTCTTCGCTAACAATAGACAAGTACAATCTGTTAATTAACTATTATTAATAATTGAAATGGAAGTTTGCACTCATTTCCTAAAATCATTGTGGCGAATTAATTGGCAATAAGTTGCGGAAAATTTCAACTTTATGATTAAACACAAAGGCTGTAATTTCGGTGTTGTAACGGTTTGAAACTATTTGAAATTGATTTTCTTGAAGCAGATAATTCAATTTTGTTAATGTATATTAATTTTCAATTGTCGAAAACTTCAATTGATATGAGAGGCATGCCAAATAGAAATTATCCTAATTAGCAACAGGCAACATTCATACATAGTTTTCTATACTTCTCGCCATGCAAATAATTATTGATTGATGCACAGCTAATTAAATATTATCCACATACACTTCGTCAATCTTTTGAATAAAGTGAAAATTGACGGTGGAAGTGTGAGGTTTGTTTTATGTGGCTAAGGGGTGGGTGATAAGGGCTTGCAGCCGCAATCACGACTGAGGTGAGAGCTGCTGGTGCGGAGTCTACATGATTTCAGTTCAATAACGTAATTGATTGACACATTGTTATTCTGATCATTGACGCAAACGTTAATCTAATAGGCAGAAAACTGCTCTTTAGTCTATTCGTTCATACGTGCAATATATATCAAGCATCAACTCCCGATAATGATATAACATTGTTAAAGGTGTTCAATGTTTACACAAAGGCTGATAACTCAATTGTAATTTGCTTATATTTCAACAAATCCGGAAGAAAAATCAATTCTAAACATGCTATAACATTTTAATATAAATATCTGTCATTTAATAGTACTTAAGGTAGTGTTTTTGAACACTATATAAGTTTTATTAATGAACGTACAAAGTTAGAACCAAATCATGGATTCGTTGAAATTATCTTCAAAGTGAAAACGTGCTAAAAAACTTTACCATTCATCAAATTGACCCCAAAAAAAGTATTGATATAGAACTTTGCCGAGAACCCTCATGATTACTCATCAACCACAGCTTTATTTACAAATTACCTTCATCGGAGAAAAAGCTTTTGTCATGATCATTTGCTACAGCTTTACAACTTTGTTTGTTAATTATTTACAGACCAGAGATATTAAGTTCTGTCGTCGTACAGAAAATATCAATATTGCGTATATCTGTGTGTGTTTACAAGGAGAAAGTAGCCATTTTACTTTTAAATAATTTTGCTCACCACAAATGAGAAACAAATGGACTTTCATTTATTTAAAAGATCAATATTACGTTTTAAACATGATCTTTTTAACCTGTTTTGTTTTAATAACAATTAATCATGGGTCTTAATTTACAATTTGTGCTTTTATACTCAGTTTAATTTTACCGTAAATAATTTATAGGAAAGAGCATTGAATATAGCTTAAAGCTCTGTTTAATTATTTAATTTTTGTTTCAGGTTGAATCCTGGCGAGTTTTCAAATTGGTGAGTCAAAAATTCGTTAATTTTTGAAAATATAATATATTGAAGCTTAGATCTTAAATAATACTTAGAATGTTTTATTACTCTTTCTATTTAACTTGACTGTTGTATGTATGTATGTGCCACGCAAATCTGGCGACGGCAAATTAACCCTTTTTCTGCGATCGGATCGAGCTGAAATTTAGCAGGTAGATTTGTTGGCGATGACAATGCATTCAGTTTAAATTCAGCTCAGAGGGATGTACTATAGTTAACTTTTTGTGACTTTTAACTTTTATGTGATTTTACGTTATCTCAAATATTTCATAACATTAAGCACGCGTGTCAATTTCAAGGGAAAATATGAGATAGGGAAATAGAAAAAGTTTTTTTAAACTTTGTTTTTATGCGTGAATTTTTTTTTACTTTCTTTTTCTACTGCGTAGTAAATATAGTAAATTAAAAGAAGTTTTGTAATCGTATCGAATTTCAATTTTGAGCTTTCACCGGAAATACATGTTTTGAGGTCTCTTGAGTCCTAAGAAATGGTTTTTAGTAACATATCTGTGGATGTATCGAAAACTTTATCCGAATTTCATTAAATTTGGAATTTTACTTTTTATATTATATCTAGTTTTGCCGCGAAGCTTTAGGTTAAAATTGGTTCAACCAAAGCTCCATTTTATTTTCTGGTTTTTTGAGCTTTTTCAAATTTTTTCGAAAACGGCTCCAAGTGCTCCAACGATTTCCTTTAAACTTGCTATAGTCCTAAAACGCAACAATGTCTAACAGTTTTATTTGAAAGTTTTTCCTGGAAAAATTCAAATAAGGAAAATTTTGGGATTAAGGATGGTTGTTCGTATATATGTACATATAGAAGCTACATGCTTACACCTAGTTGTTTGTACAACTAGGTTATAAAAATTATAGTTTATTCAATTTATAATTTTAAAGTGAAACTTTTTATACATCGTCGAAATTGTTTGGCCTGTCTTTAGCATGCCGCATGTTACATTCTCGGCAGGGAATCGGCAAGTTTTCGGCAGAGCTCGTATACACATTTTTAGCTATATACGATGCCATTTTACCAGGGTTGTTGCGCGAGTTATGTTATTACTAGTTATTACTGAATGGCTATTTTCCTCTCCATCACAACGTTTTAGTATATTATAAGTTGTCATCAATTGTCAATTATATTTGCATTGGAATTGGTATGTTTTGATCAGTGTATTGATATAAATCTTGTTCTTCACTTGCTCATGATAAACAAAGATACAGCTAGTGAGAATAGTGCAAAAATATCCAACGGTGAATTAAATTTACACCTTAGGGGGTATTCTAGTCTAGAGGCCCGAATTTCGAGCGTTTTTTGGCAATTGATAAAAAAAAGCATTTGATATTTTTACTATACATTTTTTTATTATTTGCTTATCCATATTCAGAGAGTACACAAAATTAATTTCAAAACAAAAAAAAAATTTTCATTGAGTTATGATTGATTTATCATTGATTTCTACCCTTGTGGTCAATTGAAAAAGTAAACAATGATGAATTCTTAATAAGTACAAATGTCGCAATCGCATGAACCTCCAAAACTGAAAAAAAAATTGTTTTCATAAAATGGCGGCTACTCAAAAATAAAGGTCGATTTTTTCAACAAATTCAATAATGAAAATAACATTCGAGTTCAAAATTAGTTGCAACGGCGCGCGTTAAGTCAGACAGCAAATTCGTGCCACACCCCTTTCTTTTTATTCTATTTTCATCCACTAAATCGAATAATTTTCCGAAAATTTTCAATTACTTAAGTGCCTCAAATCCGAAAAAAAGTTTCACTTGCATCGAGGTTTCGTAAAACCACACAATAATGTTTTTTTTATTCAATCATTGGCTTATATCATATGTGTTCTTTTATCCAACTTAAGTTTCATCTAAAAGAAAGTACTGTGACGCGTAGCTGCAGATATTTACACAAGAAAATGCATCGTGCATGTAACCATAAGTAGCTTTTTTTACTTAATTTTTGGCTGATTGCTTCAATTTCTAGAGCTTTTAATTGCTAAGGAGTTTAAAAATGGTTTTTAACTCTATAATATCAACACAAGAAAAAATTTTGAGCGGTTAAATGAGATCACCCATGCTATCAAACAATTTCAACATATCACAAAATTATAAATTAATTGATTTAACTAAAAATGTTTTATTTAATCTTCAGACTTCATATAATCAGGTTTAGTTAAACTTTTGAAAAAAAAATACTTGATTGACTTAAATCATTAAAAATGCTGTTTTTGATAATTTTATACGAAAAAAAATAGAAGAAATCTAATTAATTTTAAAATTTTTGATATTTCTTAATGGTATACTTTAAATAAAAGCAATTAATCGAAAATATGAGTGGATTTATATTATTTTAAATCAGATATTCAGAATCGTATTTTCTTTAACAATCGAAAAAGGTATAAGATTATTTTAAATATCCATCTTCATATTAATAAAACATATCTTAACATTAAAAGTGCATTTCCTGCTATTTTTATGCTACTTACATTACAGGAAATTCAAATCAAATCACTGAAGGTACAGTTAAAAGCTTTGAAACGTAAAAAAAAACTGAAGGGAAGTTCGGAAACAAATCATTTACCTATTCTTTTACTTGAAAATTATTTAAAATAAAATATTTTAAGGAAAAATATCAAATGAAAATCATCAAATGTACTTAGTTTTTGCTTTTTATCTTAAACTTGAAACTTTGAAACGTTTTGAATCCAAGAGAAAACGCTTTCAATTTCAATTCCCCATTTCACTCGTAAAGTTTAAATATTTCAACGTATAACCTACAGCTACTTGGAAATTAAAAAAAGGAGTATGAAACGTTGTACACGCGGAAAGTTGCTTAAAAATTCTTTCCATTAGTAGATTATTTCATCACCACTGTTCTATATAAAATGATAATTTGTTTCATACCGTAGCAGCAAAGAAAATTGGAGAAGCCTTAAACGAGTGTTGTGCGTAACTGTAAAGTGTCTACGACATGACTGCAGGCCAATTTCAACTACAATTTTCCTCATTGTAGATTAGTTTTCTCTCTGTCTTTCATAATTACATATCTTCTAATTATTTTTCTAATTGAATATAATAAAAACGGCCATGTTTTCAAATGCGAGGCTGTTTGAAAATTATTTAGTGGAGAAAATTTTTAGTTTCACTGACAATGGGCGAATGTTGAAAGTGTATCCATTAAGTAATGAACAAGTCGTTGTTTAAATGGTTCTTATCTCTTCCAAAACATTTATGAGAATTGTTTAGTAGGTAAATTGATTTCTTACTTAGGAAGATAGTTGATTTTCTTTTGAAACCAAATACAATTAGCTTTACGTGAAAAGCTCCTTTCAAAACTTTATCAACGAAACTCTTCAATATTACAGGTTTTTTTTTAAGTTTTCAATCTCATCTAATTATTATAATGGCTTCATGATCATGTAAAATTTGTCAGTTTTACGTTTTACAACAACAAATTTGAACCAACTATAAAATTTTCAGCATTTATCTGCAGTTTTTTTTTGTAATTTCCTTTGGTTTTAATAATCTTAATCTTTTTAAGCTGCTTTAATTATTGTTTCAATGCACTTTAATAAAGTTTCAAACATTCCTTTTATTTATAAATTACTAGCTGATACCAGCTCTCTTTGCTGAGAGTATCTAAATTGAATTGATTGATTAATTGATTTCCTACCTTTACAACGAAATTTAAAAATTAATCTATTTTGACAGAAAAATATGATAGATACTTTCAGACTTTAGATCCAAAGTAAGTTCATCAAAATCCTTAAAACTACTTTTATAGGAAAAGATGTTAGCTATCCAACTGGTTCATTACAATTTTAAATATAAAATTTTCCTTTAGACTTGAAAATTTTTCATTTCAAATGTCATTTATAACCGTTCAGCTATTTTAGTAGAATAGTTTCGTAGCTATCCTACAGGAACCGTGCTTTTTTAGTTTTATAAATGGTATTCAATACGTTAAAATCTGAGGTATCTTTAACAAAAATTCATTAAAATTAGTTCCGTTAAGTAATTGTAAATTATTAAAAAATTTAGTATATAATTTTAATACGTTTATTTCTTATTAATATCTTCGACAATAAACAATGAAGAAATTCAAATATGTTTTAAAAAAAGCATTGTTAATTTTATCGGATGATTGAAATTCATATTTATTTTCCAGTAAACTTTGTTAATTTTTTAATTTTAACTTTATAGAGATTTCTGTTGTTACTGTTTAAAATTGGTTACGCCTTCTTGAGAAAAATGCGTTAAAATGCTATTTCACGAACTCTAACAAAACTTACCGAAAATACTACAAAATACCTGGTTCCTGTAGGATTCAATTGTTGTGCTTTCCTATGTAGGGTGACCAACCCTATTCTTTTAAGAGTACATGTACCTTACATACCTAATTGGTGTAGAATTTATCGAGTTTTTATCCTAAATAAGGACCAACATAACATTTTTATATTTATAAGAAAAAGTTAGCAATAAAACAGCCACTACGTACGACGTACAATATCCAGTCGCTCTGCCAACGCTTTTTAAATCTGTGATATCTTCTAAAGTTAATTTTTATGATATGCTGTAACAAGCAATTTTGATCTACATGAAATTCACAACGTATCTAATGCGTTTAATTGAAAAAGAAATAATACGGTATTGTTTAAAAAGCTTGGCAAATAGCCAATATTTTTTTTGTAATATGTAAAAAATAAAAATGGTTCCTGTGGGTTATCCTTAGGAGATGGACATATCTCGTCGCGGACTTTTTTATCAATCTTTTTAAGGTACACAATTTTTCTGCATATAGGTTTGATCTATCTCGTAAGGTTTAGCCATAGTTTGTAACGTAAGTGCACAAAAATATGCTTGTTATGACATCACATTACAAATCTTTGATTTTCCCGACCTTTCTCTACTATTATATGCATATTTTTTATCTACAAACCTTCCTCTTGAATCACTCTATCAATTGCTGAAAACTGCATTAAAATCCGTTTTGTATTTTAAAAGATCTAAGGGAACAGACATCGGGAGCAACTTTTTTTTATACTATGTATGTAAAGATAACAATTAAGTAGCTTGCATTTCAAAGGTTCCTACCCCCACCCCGTCCCCTTTATTTTTTCCTACCAATGTTTAGTGCTAATTAAGACTATCTTATATTGTTATCCTTTTTAATTCTTCTTATTGCTCTTAAATTGGTATTGTTCACTTATATATTATTTTTAAGATGGAGAGCTTCAATTGTATGTTTATTTAAGTTACTATCACTGTTGTGTATTTATATTTTTAAGTCTTTTTTGGAGATCTATAATTCTGTACACCTATCCCTCGATTTACACGGTACTCGTTTTACACAATTTTGCTTTTACACGGTTCATAAACTAATGAAATTCGGAAAATTTCTAGAACATTTTTGGAATATTCTAGTGATGGAAGTGACATTATACCAATCAAGAAGAAAACGCTGATAGTTTCTCAGTGATAGCGAATAAGTTTCGAACATACCTGAATTAGTTAAGTTAAAGCAGATACTTTTTGAAAAACTTTTTGTTTCTATTTTTGATTTGATTTTTAGAATAAGTTCACTACGACATCACGCCATTTTTGGGGCAAACTATACCTAGTTTAAAGTTTCTGGATATGTTTTACTCTTGTTCCATTTGAATAAATGACTTAATTGCGCAGTTTTTTTCGTTATACACGGTTTTATATAGGAAAAACAAAGATTTCATTTTACACGGATTTGTCTGGAACCCATCTTTAGTGTAAATCGGGGGATCCCACATAGCTGTATTTTATTCTTCTGTATAACTACTGAAATTATATATATTGAACAAGGGCGCATATAGCCTAGTAGCTGAGCGCTTACAATTTTAAATAAAAGAAAAAAAAAAGGTTCCTAGTATAATAAACTTATGTGTCTATTAAAAATAATTTTTGTATCAATAAATGTTTTTTTAATAAGTCTTTACTTGTCGCTCAATAAAGATATATAGTTTATAATACTCCTGCACATTAATATTGTAGGTCATATGCCCATATTCATTATTAAAACTTGACTTGCATAATACTTATATGCAATATGCATATTACATAAATACGCTTATTACTAAAGACATGCATGTCCTAATTCATTATAAACGTTTACCAACAAATAATATACCATGCTAAATTTGTTATGAAGACAAATTTCAATTATTCATTATTAAAATATGAAACGTTCCGTAAATAGGTACTTAAATATGAAAGTATGAAATTATTTATTATATATAAAGATGTTTTTTGAAGTTTACTTCATATTTCTTTTGGATTTCAATTTTCGGATAGTTCTCAAATAGTTTTCTCGAGTTAAGGTTGAATTCCAAACTAATCCTTATCCAGACTAGATAGACTTAAAGAGCTTTGAAGCTTCTAAGTTATGATGGAATTTTACAAAGCAAAAGTAAAGAAACAAGAACTTTCATCTTATTTGAGAAAATAATTTTGTGTGAAATTGTCAAAGTTTATTTAACAAATTAAAAATGAATTTTATAAATATTTTTTTTAAATGTTGAGTTGTCATTTTGTTGTCATAATGTTTTTTTTATGCTCGTAGAATATTCATGAAAGATATTTCAAATGTCTCGTTTTATATATAATAGTGAATTCTTATTAAATATATGATAGATTTAGTTTGATCAAGTAGTAAACGATTTTTAAAAATCACCAAACTCTATTAAGCTGCGCATTTTTTATATATTAAACGGGAAACTTTTCCAATTACATGTTTTACTTGTGAAGCGAAGAAGAGGCTTTAATATCCTCGACGCCTTCGCCAATTCCATTCTCGACATTTCAAACATCTCATGTCGTTTATCTTCTTAGTCGTGACAACTACACACACACAAACGGTGAGATTCAACACTATCGATTCGATTTGCAAATGTGTGTAACAGGCATTATTTTTGGGTCACACGCAAATTAATAACCGCTTTCAAAGTGTCTTTCTAAGCAATTTCTACGAAAAACCAAACCTTAAAATGCCAAAACTATTATACCTTAAATGTTTCCAATTAAAATTCCAAAAAAATTGTAATTTTTGCCATTAAAAATAATTTTCTTGACCCATTACGAGTATTAGATCTTTCAGATTTGTTTAACTTATAAATGTACAATATTGGCATCGCAATTCCAAATTTAAGATTTTACAAATATCGAAATTATTAATTAATATAACTTATAAACAAATTTAGATCTAATCCTATATCCTTTCTAACATTTTTTAGTTTTTTACTTACTGAATAATTAATAAGTACTCCTAATTTAATTTGTAGTAATTATTTTTTTTTTAATTTGTGTATACTTTTAATAATGGGTTCAATTTAACTCTTTTTTTCGATTAATGAACGCAATCTTTGAATCCGCTCTTGTTTGAATAAGAAATTCCTCGACCTACCTTCAACCGATCTTATGTCCACTACTGGATTCAATTTGATTTAATTATGCTGTGAAAATAAAATCTAGTAAAAGGAAGTATTCTAGATTTAACTGTCTTGTGTGTGTATAAGATTCTGTAGGAGGAACACCACTGGGTGTATTCCTCCTATATATCACTTGTGTTTTTATACCACTTTATAAGTACAACTCTAATGTACAATCGTACAGGGTTTGCGACATCATTTGGGAGACCGTCTCAATGTTAAGCCAACGATCGTATCAATGCATGTTAATCAGATTAAAGATTGGACATACCTTCTCTCATCGACACCTCTTAGAAAAGACAACCCCAAAAAAGTGCCCCAAGTGTGAAAGGTAACTAACAGTGACACATGCAGTTAGTGAGTGTCCCTTTTTAAGTATGCCAATCAACCCCAGTGGACTAAAAAGACCCAGAACAAAAATGGATCTCGAGGACATAAGGAGCTCATTGAGGCTCCTGGGTGTCCTTGAGGATATATAAGCTAGCCTAGTCATCACAACTAGAGATGAAACGGATATCCGGCCACTATCCGGCGGCGTAAATACTATCCGGCCGGATACCGGATAGTTGAAAAAAATTCCACCGTTCAAATTAGTTTGTTTTTTTTTTACTTCCGTTCTGACGAAAAGTCGCGTGGTTTCAATCTCTTGTGAGACATTAGCCTAAGACAATAGCTCTTTTGTTGCTTTCTGCTTTTTTGTTTTGTTGTGTTTGGGTTGTTCACTTTCACCATGGACGTTGAAAAATTAATTAATCTTGTTTTTGATATAACGTGTTTGTGGAATATGACAATCAAAACTTATCACAACTATCGATTAGGGCATTAGGCTATTCATTAAATAAAAATCGTCACTGCTGTCGTCCATTATGGCCGGAACGCGGAGACGTACCTACTGAACTGATATTCACAATTCGCAAACAGTGTAACTACCATGTTCTGAAGAACAGTTCTGACGAATTCGTCAGAGCTGTGTTCCTCAGAATTCACATCCAGTGTAACTGTAGCCTTAGCTACCGACCAAGAATAAGAATAAGGGTCACAATTACGATCAATTCGCACTGACTTAAGATAAAATTTAACCTCACATCCTATCGCGTATTCTTTCCTCACGTTGAATCTGGCTAGTATTGGTTTCATTTGCTATTTCATCAAAGCAATCTCAAAACCATGTGCCTTGAGCTTTGCGAGATACTTTTGCATTCGCGAACCGCTTGCGCAAGATGTGCTTCGTGCGATGCACCAAACGGCAACGTTCCGCCGAACATCCGGCTATCCGACCAAACTATGGCCGGCCAAACTGCTTTCCGTTTCATCACAAATCACAACAGTTGTCGCTAAAGGGCCATCCATAAATTACGTCACACAAATTTCATGACTTTTGACCCCCTCCCCCGTTCTTGTCACACTTGATCACACTTGTGAGACCCACCCCTCTTTAGTGTGACGTCACAAATATTACAATTTTATCATCTTGAAAGTCAATTGTCAAATGAAATAAAAACAATATCACCGCTAGGCACGGTGCAGCATTTAGCGGTATTTATTAAAGGACAATAGTGTCGGCGCGTAACACTACACCGAGAAAAAAAATTCTCTTCGGACAATTAAATATCAATATTTGATTGGCAATGGGCTATCAAATCATTCTTTTGGCGTTAATGAAATTCAGTTGTCAGAGGAAACATTTTTTTCTGTGTGTAGTAAAGCGAGTGGCCGACAAAACAATTTGTACCTTTTCTTTCTACAGATAGTGTTGCAAATGTTTTTGAGTTTTTCGATAATAGTTCAAAGTTCGTGTTTACTTAACACTTAGATTAAAATAGATTTTAATATGTGAAGTCACAAAATTTAGGACCCCTCCCACCCCCTTGTCACACAATGTCACACTTTATCGTTCCTTCCCTCCCCTAACGCGTGACGTAATTTATGGATGGCCCCTAAAGACAGAAATGTTGACGCGACATTAAAGAACCAGTGAAAAAATAATCGTACAATAAAGTTGAAGTTTAAACAGAAGGAAGTATTGTAATCTGGTCGAATTTCCCATTTCGAGTTTTCACCGGAAATAGATGTTTTGGGGTCTTCTGAATCTAAAATAGTGGTTTTTAGAAACATGTGACAGCGATATGTATCGGAAGCTTTATCCGAATTTCATCAAACTTCGAGTTTTGCCTTTATATTACATTTAGTTGTGCCGCGAAGTTTTTGGTTGAAATCGGTTGACAGGAAGTCCAACTTGATTTCATGGGTTTTTAAAATTGCTATAGTTCTTAGACTTATTAATGGCTACAACTTTTATTTGAAACTTTTTACTGGGAAAATTCGAATAAGGGTGGTTCTGGGGTGAAGGTTGGGAATTCGTATATACATAGAGGCTGTGTGTATATAGTTTTGTTTATATATTATACATATTTAAATATTATTCAGTTTATAATTTTTTCATCTAATCGTGAGCTTTATTTATGTTCTTCTAACCAACAGCGAGTTTCACGTTAAAAAAGTCAGTGTTACGCATCGCAACAGATATTTAAGTTATGTATTTATGTATGCGTGTGTCTTTCATTCTCTTTTGTAATTCCATTTTCATGTTTTTAATATTTAAACATTAACTAATATAAATTCATAAGGTATAATAAAAACATTTTTCTTATTCTAGAAAACAAGCGTTTTCGGAATAAAACAGAAAAATGATAAAATGTATCCACTGGTCCACTAATTTTGAAAAATATATTTTAATACGATTTAAAACAGTGATATAAAAGCAGCTTTTCATAAACAATCCATTGATCTAGAATTTACGATTTTCCGAAGCGTAATAAAAGGTTTAATTTATTTCAATTGCAAAGAATTGTAGCACGTCTTTTGAATTACTTAAGTTTCGTTATTAGATTAGCCGCCAACTTTTCATTCGCGTAAATACTCTCGTCTATTAAACTAATCTGAATATGAATTTTCAATTAGGTGCGCGAAATAAAATGCGAGAAATAAAAATACGTGGAAAAAAGTTTCTCTCTTCTTGGCGTGTTGGCGAGTTTGGCAGGCGAATATTACAAAGAAATAATTTATTGCACTGTAAAAGTTTTCCTTTTCTAAACACCATTTTCACCACCGCGACCATCCCTCGACACCCCCATGAGCCGCGTGTAAGATGATGAGTGATGGTAATTTACTATTATTGTGTAATGCTAGCAGTCAGAAACGTTTCGTTTCGAACGTTGCGCTGGCAAAAATTACAAAATGATATGATGATTGCGTTAAATGGTGAAGAATAATGCCTCGTTAGACATTCATTGAAAACTTTTAACTGAGATTCGCTGTCGGGAACGGTTTGAGCCTCTCTAATTTCAACATGGGAAAAGACGACGCAGGAAATCTCTCAATAGTTGACTTTCTGCCAGTTAAAAGCCTGTATTGAATATATTGCTTCCATTCCACTTTATATCCACTTCGCTTATATTTTTTATACAATCACATAAATTGCGAAGCCCTTTTTAAAAGTTCTTTTCAAAAAATTTTTTATCACAACTTGCTTTAATATCAACTAATCTCCAACCAATTCGTTTTCCAAATACTTAATTCTTACACAATTTACTCACCCATAATTTTCATCCAATTTCCCTTCATTAACAAATATTTTATCTGTCTAATTTCAACCATTTAATTCTCATCCCCCGTGAAATTCAAAAATTAGTTCAACTTCAAAAAAATCTCTGTTAATTCCTACCAATTTCTTCATTCTTTTCTTCCATTATATTATTTATTTTATTTTTAACTAAAACTTTAAATTCATTCTATTTTGAAAGCCCCTCATTCTCTATAGTGCTTTCCTTTCCTTTAATACAATTCGAATACTTGAATTCCAGATTGTTAATTTTTAGTGGTCGTATGCTTGAACCGAGCCATTTTAGAATAATTGTACCTACAAATTTAAAATGTCTTACAATAAGTAGATACTTACTTAAATTGGAAAATGTAATAAAGATGAAAATGAAACCAAGATACAGTTCACTGGTAGTAAAAGAATCGAAATAAAAGTTAATGAAAAACTAGGCGGTGTAAATTTAAATTAATATACAATGTTTGTGTTTATAAAGAGTTTGGTTTTATAGTGTGGCTAATAAATTTTAATTATAAAAATGTAAGGTTTTAGTTTAATGTTGGTAAATACCATTTATTTATGGGTACAAGTTTTAAAATTGAACAAAATTGTTGAGTTACTATCCCGTTTGTTTAACTAATTTTAACCACTTGTTTTATTTTTTAACTAACATTTACCGACAATGTTGCGTGTTCATTTTGCTTTCAAGTAAAATTTTATGTAATTTTTCAACAATAAAAAAGTAAGTGTAGAGAAAATATATTTGAACAACTCATTTTTTGTTTTAAGCTTTCCATTAAAAGACTACAAAAAGTGTGTTTCATTCATTTAAATGTTTTTCTCAACTAAAAAATTGCCTTTGTACTAAACTTCAAATTAATATTTATATACCACTACCTGATACCCGCTCATCAATTTTAATTGATTGATTAATAGATTTCTTACCTTCATAGTGAGTTATAAAAATTAATCTATTTTGACAAAAAAAGATGATAAAGTACTTCTAAACTTTAGATACAAAGTAGGTTCATCAAAATCCGTATAACTACCTACTTTTCTAGGAAGAGATATTCGCCATCTCACAGAGGTTCTACACGATTTTAGATATAAAAAGTTCCTTTAAGAAAATTTGAGGATCTCAAACCCAAATGTCTTTTAAAACCGTTCAGCTATTTTAGTAGAAAAGATTAGGAGCTATCTTACAGGAATCGTCCTTTTTTCAGAATAAATTATATTTAATAATATGTTAAGATCTGAGGTATCTTTAACAAAACTTCATTTAAATTCGTTCCGTTAAGTAATTGTTAATAATAATATTTCTAATTGAAATCTTGAAATGTTTTAAAAAATTTCATTGTTAATTTTTTCGGGTGTTAAATTGAAATTGATATTTATTTTCCAGTAAAAATTGTCAATTTTTTAATTTAAACTTTGTGGAGATTTATGCTATCCTATGGGAATCGTCGATTATTTCGGCATAAGCAGCAATCTAATCATATCTAGCAGATTGTATATTGTATCAAAATTTGATCTCAATTGGTGTAGAATTCATCGAGTTTTGTCCAAATAAGGACCAACATAACATTTTTATATAATAAAGAAAAATATAGAAATAAAACAGGCAATACGTACGACGTACAATAGTCAGCCGCTCTGCCAACACTTTTCTTTTTAAATCTGCGATATCTTCTAAGATATTCATTTTTATGATATACTGTAAAGGGCAATTTTGATTTACATTAAACGCACAACGTATCTAATGTATTTAATTGGAGAAGGAATAATACTGTATTGTTTAAAACAGCTTGGTAAATAACCAATAATTTTTTTATAATATGTAAAAGATAAAAATGGATCCTGTAGGTTATCTTTAGGAGATAGACATATACCGTCGCGAACTTTTTTATCAATCTTTTTAAGATACACAATTTTGCTGCATATGATCTATGATCTATCTAATGATCTATCTAGTAAGGTTTAGCCAGCGTTTGCAATGTAAGTGCGCAAAAATATGCCTGTTATGACATCACATATGAAATATTTGAATTTCCTGACTTTTCTCTTCTATCATATGTATGTTTTATACCTACAAACCTTCCTCTTGAATCACTCTATCTATTACTGAAAATTGCATTAAAATCCGTTGTGTAGTTTAAAAGATCTAAGGGAATAGACGGCGGGAGCGACTTTGTTTTATACTATGTAAAGATAAAGAAGATGATGGTGTATTTATATACATACCATAATGGTACCAACAATTTTCCCTATTGTCAATCATAGGCATCAAACTCGTTTTTAAAAATAAAAAAAAATTATGTATAAATGGTATATGCAAGGCTACAGAACGACACGAACGCTGAGCATACATCAGAGAGCCTGATGAAGCTATAATATATGGAAAATCGTCGCGACCTAATACTTTTGTTGCATTCATTGTAAATCCAGATTCATTGCCTCTCTAACTATATCAATTAATACAAAATAACAAGGATCTGAAGAAATATTAATTTATATTTATACTAATTTTCACTCTGACAATCAATGCAATTTCTTATCGTTAATTAAAAGAATAAGCTACTAATACCTTTGAATCAAAATATTAAATGAAACAAATTTCAATTTTAAAACATTTATTGTGACCAAATTTTATTTAAGCATCTATCGATAATTTTTCAACTCAAAATTTCACACTATTTTTGATTTTTTCTTACAATTACTCGAAACGTCCGGTAAAATTCATAGCCTTTGCCCAGTGTCGCATCTCTTTAATAATTTCTTTCCTCGATTTTTGTTCCGCATACAGAAAAGAAATTTTTGGTCGTAGCTTCAACTTTCTTTCAGCTATTAGCATTCCAAGAAATAGCAAAGTTCGCTGAGCGACAACAGCACTTTGACCAGAAGTAAACTGTGTCATTACAGCAAATAAAAGTGTATTTCCTGCCCACGTATTATTCAGCATAGCCTGCTCTTGAAAGCCACGACCCTCAAATATTAAACCATCCCCGCACGCAACATAATTGTAAGCGATATCATTATACTTCTTATAAAGCATCTGGAAAATCTAAAAAAAAAAATAAACTTATGAAATTGAAAATTCTTAGAACACAACTGAATGCCACTTAGTGAAGTGAGTGACAAAAAGAATCTTAAATCGAGTGATAAATTTTTTTTTTTTTTGATACGTAAAACTTTTTAAGTTTCTCCCAGGACGAAACGAGGAAGTAAAATTAAATCTTAAAGTGACGAGATTTTCCTTGAAATATTTATAAAGCTCAAAGTTTTGCAATATATTGGCTCTACACTGTTCTTAAGTCTTTATTAAAAATTCAATTGCAATAGTTACGTCTATGTTGATCCAAAGCATACAACCATATATGAAAACTTGCTTGGTTTATTTTCTCAAAAAGCTCGAGAGATACAAACTTTACCGTTATAATAAATGTTTACGTAGTCATTAAACAAGCTATTCTTAAAAAATGTTTAAACCCATATCAAACTTTCCAAACTTACAATTTTCATAAAAAAAAAAATTTATTTAGACTACTTACTTGTATTTCTAAAAGCTTCATTTGACAAATTTTTATATCATTGTCATAGACGGTACGGATAAATAATATTTTAACATTTGGAACAGGAGTTTTCAGTTTTCTTTTTGGATTTGAATTTGGGCGGAAAGCGCGCCAGTTTTCTCTCGTAACATACCAATTTCCTTTAAAAAATATTTTAAGAAATCATTTTTTGCCAAGACTTATCGTACGACAGACTTAAATTAATAATTTACCGTAGTTGGAATCAGAGCAATCGTCTTCAGAAGGTCTCCAAGCGATTATCGAAGCTGTTATCAGTATAGTTATTATAATAATTAAGCTCAAACTGATTCCATACCAGACATGCTTTCCAGAAAATCCCACTGAAGCTACACTCGCTCTTTTTTGCATCATTGACACGGATCTTGATCGATCCGAAACTGATAAACCTGTAAAAAAGTACTAGAATTATTAAGCAACCTAGTTTTTAGTTCTACATACTTTTTCCGTCATTCGAAATTTCGACATCGCTCGCATCAAACGATCCACGAATATGATTCACCACCATGATTGGAGCCGTGAAAATCGTATTCCCAAAATGAACATCTTTGCACCCAAACCTATCCCCATCGATCCCATTGTTCAGTAGAGACGGTGTTAAAATGAATCTCGAATCCACCACGTTGATGGCCTCTGTATTTAAAAATTTACAACTTCCCCGACTGAATTTTTTCTGCACTTCTTGTCTGCAATAATCTATATCATAAACGCAATCCTCACTTTCCTCCATTACGGTTTCCAATGACATGATCGTCATTTGGAGTTATTAACGTTTTCACTCAGATCAAAAAATTCGAGTTTAAACTGTACTAATTCAAATAAGCTTTTGATTTTAATTGGGAAATCACGATTTAAAATCAAAGCCAGTGAAAATGTTAAAATAAAATTGACACGTAGTTGTAATCGTTACAATATGTTCACTAATCGAATGCATTGATAACAATATATTTAATTAATCTCTTCCCATGTAAATAAATCTACCAAAATATACAGTATACACACAATAACACCTGGTATTAAAAGTGATAGCGAAACTTAATAATATACCACTTAAATTATTGACTCTCGATTCGATTAAATAGATTTTACATTTTTATATCGGGTAGTTTATAATTAGGTACAGGGAAAATTTTAAATGTGGAATATTGTAAAGTTTTTGTAAAAATATAATCTACTCATTTTGATTTGAAAATGTGTTGTTCGTTATTTTTTAAATTATTTATCTCTTTGAAATTGTATTAAGTCAAAGTGATATTTCAGAGCTTTTTTTAAATTTATCAGTGACTGAATTTTCTTGAATTTGGCTAAAATTTGGAACTCGGTACGAACTACGAGTTTGCCAATAATTAAGCGACCAAAGAAATTAAACAATATTAGTCATATTAAAAATGTGATCTTTAAAGTGTTTAATTTGATTTGAAAAGTGTTCAATTTGATTTTAAAAATGCCCAATTTGAAGTGTAAAACCTGAAAATTGTAAAAATCGACAATAAAACTTAACAGACTTAACAAAGCCTGACGTTTTTAAAGTAAGTACAATCTGTCTATTATACGAATTTTAATCACGACTGTCTACACACAGAAAATTTCTGTAGGTCATCTTAATCTTAGATCTTAAATCTAATATCTAGCCTAGTAGACCCGGGCATACGTTGCTGTGGCTAAGTTAATGTTAAATTATATTGTAGTGAACTATTCAATACTGAGAAATTATTATTTAGGAATAAAAATGAAAACGTTATACGTAGCCGGTGTAAAAATCATTGTGATTTGAACTTAAGTCAAAATTTGAAAACGATTTCTAAAGTTGATATCCGCTCGCTTTGCTGAGAGTATCTAAATTGAATTGATTGATTAATAGATTCCTTACCTTTAAAGCGAAATATAAAAATGAATCTATAATATTTTAACAGAAAAAGATAATAGATACTTCCAGACTTTAGATCCTAAGTAAGTTCATCAAAATCCTTAAAACTACTTTTCTAGGAAGAGATATTAGCTATCTAAAAGGTCTTTAAGATTTTGTCAAATGTCATTTAAAACAGTTCAGCTATTAGTAAAAAAGATTAGTAGCTAACCTACAGGAACCGTCTTTTTTTAGAATAAATGATAATCAAAAATTGTTAAGATCTGAGGTATCTTTAACAAGCTTTATTAAAATTCGTTCCGTTCAGTAATTGTTGATTATTCAAAAATTTAATATATTATTTTAATACGTTTACCTGTTTCCAATTAATTTCTTCAACAATGAACATACAGAAATTCAAATATTTAAAAAAAATCATTATTGATTTTATCGGGTGTTAATTTGAAATTCTTATTAATTTTTTTCAGTAAAATTTTGTCAATTGTTTAATTGAAACTTTGTACAGAATTTCTTTTGCTACTGTGTAAATAATTGGTCAGGCCTTCTTGAGAAAAATGCGTTAAAATGCTATTTCGCGAATTTTAACGAAACTTCTTTTAAATACACGGTTCCTGTAGGATACAATTGTTATGCTATCCTATGGAATTCACGTGTTTTTCACTATATATTACTAACGCGAAATATAGATAAAAACCATTCTGGAGCCCTATTGTATATTGTATCAAAATTTGAGCTCAATTCGTATAGAATAAAGACCAACATAACATTTTTATATAATAAAGAAGAAGATACCAATAAAACAGGCTATACGTACGTCCTACAATAGCCAGTCGCTATGCCAACATAATTTTTTGTCATTTGTAAAGATAAAAATGGTTCCTGTGGGTTACCCTTAGGAGATAAACATATCTCGTCGCGGACTTTTTTATCAATCTTTTTAAGATACACAATTTTGTCGTATATTAGTTTGATCTATCTCATAAGCTTTAGCCAGCGTTTGCAATGTAAGTGCACAAAAATATACTTGTTATGACATCACATTATAAATCTTTGAATTTCCCGACTTTTTTTTACTAAATTTTGTATAAATTATAGCCATTATGTTACCGAAGACTAATAGCTATATATAACAAAAATAGTTCATTAAAATCCGTTCAGTAGTTTTTGCGTGAAAGAGGAACAACAAACAAAAAGACAAAACTCTTCTACAGTTTTATTAGGGATTCGACGGGGATCGAACCCAGTACCACTGATGCATGTAGCGGAGAGAGCAAACTTTCAGATTAATATCAATAACCCTTTTTACTTTATACAACCGTATTTTTAATTGGAAAAATAATAACTTAAGTCAAAGTAAATTTTAAAAGAATGTAGTTAAATTGTATAATTAGTGAGACAACTTGAAAAAGTTAAACACATTAAAAGTAAGACGAAACTACAAAGTAAATGAAAAATACGTAGCTTTTCCTTTGTACTTACTCTTTCAACTTAAATGAAACAATATAATCTTCAGCTTCACAAAACATTGTTAAAGCTACAATTTAAACTAAAAACTTGTGATATTTTTATACAAAAAAAAAAAAAAAAAAAAACAATGAATAAATTTAATGAACTAACGCTAATCATAAAAATAAAAGTAGGTACAACAACGAAATACAAATTCTAATTCAAAACTAATTTTAATAAAAATTACAAAAAAATACCTCAAAAGCTTGACTTGGAAACAATGATTTCAATGTCACATTGATCGCCTTAACGTCTTACAAAGCAATCAAATCTGATGCCTGAGAATCTGTCATTTCTTACCAATTTTTCTAAGAAAAAAATGACATGTATCAGAAACAAAATCAGAGATAAGTAAAATTTCATATTTATTTCACATCAATGTTGCAAACAATATAAAAGCCATAATTTCATTTCAATGTCAAAACGACGATAAATAAAACTGATATAAAACATGATTATATTTAATATTCATATACAATGAGAACCTTCAACTTTAATAATCTGATCTTGTTGTTATTGATAGATAGAGAAAAATAAAAAAATACAACTTTTACCGATAAATACTTAAGAAGTTTGAAAACAAAGCTAGAATATAAAAATATTAATATTAGAAATTGTATTTAAAAGAAGTTTATTTAGCGGTGGATGACTAAATGGTCGCTAAATGTACTTCTTTAATTCTTATTAATTTCTAGAATTTAATATCTTAGGTTTTCGCTTTCGATCTTTATCTGCAACAGTAGACCTAATATTACTTTTCTTGGAATAGAAATTAATTAAAATCTTTTATATTAATCCAGAACTTTGGATATATGTACACTTAATTATTATTTATTGAAGAAAAAATGTGTTTAACCATTTTAACATAGGTTTGTTCCAGACGTTAAAGCAAAACACGTCCACGTAAGTCAAAGAGCAAGGCACATTGACCAAGAGACAAGAGTGAGTGAAGAAACGCCCCAGCCCTCAGCCGTTTGGCCACACCAGGCCGAGAGCGGAGCTATGAACGTACATTTTGATGACAATAGCTTGCTTCGACACGGATTTGGAGATGTTTAAACACCGCAAAACTGGTTTAAAATTAGGGAGAAGTTATTGCTTTATGATTTTTACTCACTCTCACTCTTATCTCTTGGTCAATGGACCAATCGACCTCGTTTGATGGACGTGTTTCAACATCATCAAATGGACAAGTGGAACAAACCTGATGAAAAAATAAGTTTTCTCTAGAATCAATATTTTTGACTTCTTTTACTAAGATGTATAGTAAAGAAATTATTGTAATCGGGTCGAATTTTCGAATTCGAGGTTTCATCGGAAATACATATTTTGAGAATTTGATCAAAGAAGAATGTTGCCTTCATATTATATCTTGTTGTGCCACGAAGCTTGGTTGAAACTTGTTAGCTTAAAGCTCCTCTTTATTTTAGGAGTTTTTGAGCTTTTTCAATTAACGGCTCCGACGATTTTCTTTAAACTTTCTATAGTTCTTAGACTCATCGATGACTACAACTTTTATTTGAAACTTTTTCGTAAGAAAATTCAAATAAAGACTGTTTTGGAGTTAAGGGTGGGAAATCGCATATATATAATACATATTGCTTTCAGCTTTCACCGGAAATACAGATTTTAAGGTCCCCTTAAGCCAAAAATAAATTTTTTAAAATATGTGTTTGTGTGGCTGTGTGTGAACACCCAACTTGGAATTTTGCCTTCATATTTCATTTAGTTATGCTGCGAAGCTTTTGGTTGAAATCGGTTGACCGAAAGCTCCAATTACGCAACAATCTTTTAGGTCACTTAAAACGTAAAATTAAATAAATTGGTGGATTTGATAAAAAAGCTAAGGTTCATTTACAATCAGTATTAAATGATGATAAGACTTTAAGAAAAAAAAAAGTTCTATAAAGTTATAGGTAAAAATATTAAAAATTTTGAAAATTATAACATGTCATAATAATGCTTTGTCATTGAAACTGAACCAAACTTGCTAAATCTCAATTCTGTAGGTTAAGATAATGAATTCGCAAAAGAGTTGATCCAACCAAACAAGCATTGAAAATTAAATTAAATAAAAGCTTGGAATAATAATAATAACATAAGACTAGTCCCTAATAATATGACTTGTGAGTTGTGATGTATTTCGATAATAAAATTTAAATCAGCGCGGGTCTTTTATTTACGTAATTATTAAAATTATTTAGAAATTCGCCTGTTTGAATGTTATAATCGTGGATGTCTATTCTAGGCTATACTTAGGGGCCATCCATAAATTACGTCACACTTATTTCATGATTTTTGACCCCCTCCCCCAACCTTGTCACAGCTGGTCACATTTGTGAGACCCACCCCTCCTTAGTGTGACGTCATATATTTTACAATTTTACATCTACAAATAATTATTGAATTAAAACAGCAGTTCCAAAATTTGTTTGGTTTTAATTTAAATGATTTTTTAATAAAATTAACATCAAATCAAACATTTCAAGAAATAAACAAAACAAAAACGACTAACTATATTAATTAATGATCAAACTTAATCATCTTAGAAGTCAATTGTCTAATGAAATAAAAACAATATCACCGATAGGCATGGTGTAGCATTTAGCGACATTTATCAAAGGGCGATAGTATCGGCGCGTTACACTACACCGAGAACAAAATTCTATTCGGACAATTAAATGTAAAAATCTAAATATTAAATATTTGATTGACATTGGGCTATCAAATAATTTTGTTGGCGTAAATGAAATTCAATTGTCAGAAGAAAAATTTTTTCTTAGTGTAGTAAAGCGAGTGGCCGACAAAACAATTTGTACCTTTTGTTTCTACAGATAGTGTTGCAAATGTTTTTGAGTTTTTTGTTAATAGTTCAAAGTTCGTGTTTTACTTAACACTTAGATTAAAATAGATTTTTAAATGTGACGTCACGAAATTAAGGACATCTCCCACCCCCTTGTCACACAATGTCACACGCCGTCGACCCCCTCCCTCCCTCTTAACGTGTGACGTCATTTATGGATGGCCCCCTTCTTATAAGAATGAAATATCACAAACACTGCAAGTTAAATAAAAGCTTGTAAAAAGTAATTTCATCGGTATACTTAAGAAAAAGAGCTTTTTTTAATCTTCATTTTTTAATTATCATTTTGGGCCTGTTAATAGGTATATTGGGGTTGTTATAGGTGGTTGTAGCAAGCACTTTCTTTAATTATTTTCAATTTTTTAGGAAAGTTCGAATGTTCTGGATTTAATTATTCTTGGTTGGATATTTGGTTGGTTTATTGGATATTTTTGTGACAATAGTTTCACGATAAAATACAGCTTATGTTACCCAATACATTTTTACATGGCTTTTGTTAAATTAAAAAAAAAAAAAGTTCAATCTATTTATTATAGATTTTAGAGTTTATTTTGTACATAAAAACAAAATTTTTTTCTTAAAGTAGTACCTATACATGTCATTATGGTATACACATTAAATTATCTTATGTAAAACTAAACTCAACATTTGAGAAAAATATATATTCGAGTTTAAAAAAGTTCTCATATCATCTTCTATGATACCTTGTTAATTCATCATAATCAAAATGCCTTTTCGTAAGCTTATAACAAATGTGCGACTATAAAGATATAAGTACTCGTATTTATTAATCTTTTTATAACATTTTAGCATTAAAATATGAAGTATTTAACCCAGCTACCCGAATATAAAACCACTTAATCCTCGTATGAGTTGCAGACTATCCACGTAGCGGTTTTGTTCTCGTTGAATTCAACTATTATCTCCTTTTTGTAGAAATTCTACCAAAAATTTACGTCAAATTGGATTCAATCTGTGGACTTTGTTCAACCAGTTATACATTTCTCTTGGATAAACTTAAAATTTACAGTCTGATACGTTGGATTATACAATGACTGAAATAAAAAGTGTTTGTCTTGAATAAATAGTAAAAAATCTCCGTTTCTAACTTACATATTATATTTTATTGTACTTATTCGTATTTCTATGCCAATTGTATTTGTTTAATGTTAAAAGGATTATCTTACGTCACCCTTTTTCCGGGAGGAGCTGGATTTAATTATTCCCGGAAAAAACACAGATCTATATCCGATAATTCGAAATCCCATGCATATTTTTTTTTAATTTTACTTTTTTAAGAATATTTTATTGTATTGCTATCTCTAAATATGCATAGAAATTATGAGTTAGAAATAATTTTAATTATTCTGATAAGATTTCAAGATTGATTTTCGGTTCAATCAGAGCCTTATTGAGGCTTAAAGCTGTTGAAAAATACGATCTTGCAATACCAAAATGACCTAATCGATGTTCAATAACAGCCAAATTGTTCAAAGCCAATGCATGACTAGGATCGTGTACTAGGCAAATATTCAAGCAGTTTTTTGCCAAATGCACGTCTCCGGTCGTCTAAAACAAAAATAAAACTTATGAAAATTTATTAGTTAAATTGAAATTTAAGATTCATACAATAGCCAAGTGCGATAAATTATACCAAATTTCAGCAATTTGCACCTCGTCCGTGGCCAAAGCCAGCGCTCGTTTAAAACACGCTATTGTTAAATCAAGTTGTTGCGAATACAGGCAACAAATACCTAAATTGTTATAAAGTTCTGCTGAGTAAACACCCATTTGTAACGCTCTCCTGTAATATGCATTTAAAATATGAATTTATGAATATGTAAGACGTTAAATGTTACCTGTAGTAGCGCAAAGCCATTTCAGGCTGGTCTGAGTAGAAATGATGAAGTCCTATGCAGGCAATTGCTTCCACATTCATCGCATCTTGAATCACTATTTCCCGGTAACGATTTGCTGCAGTTTCTATCTCGCCTAATTCCTCGTGTAATCTGGCGAGTTCTGTTAAAATCGCTACATCGTTAGGGAATTTCTCGAGTCCCGATTTGCATATTTGGATTGCCGTTAAAGGTTGATCTGCAATCGTATATATAATATTTATTAAATGCGAGAGCTCTTAAAAATGATTTACCTAGACGGATAAATATTCGAACCAAACGGATGATGATCTCGACAGACTCATGCATATTCAACGCAATTTTTAATTGTTCCTCTCCGTTTCTAATTAAATTCAGAGTTATAAAACATTTCGCTAATTGGACGTGCCACCACCAATCTGTATTGTTTTTGTCCTGTGTGACTTGTGTCGCCAACTCCATCGCGACTCTTGCGTTATTCTCATGATAGAAAATATATTCAAACAATGATTTGGCCAATGCTTTTTTGCTCGCATATTTGGCTATGTTTAATCGGGGCAGTTGAATAAATGGCCCGTTTTTAATTGATAGCATTGTTGCCGTGCCTAGGCGTATTGTTCGGGCCGAACACATGGTCAGGGGTCGTGAAGTTTGCGATCGATCAGTCGTCGCTGATCCAAGACGCATTTGAGTGCCCGGTCGAGCGATTCCTGAAATTGGTCGACCAGTTGTAGAACGAGGTCTTCCACTTCTGAAACATTATGTTGTACCATAAAATCTAGATAGAAAGCAGAAGTTTCACTTGGGGTTTTAGGGGCTCGTTTTTATAAATTTCGTTTCTTGAAAATTAATATGAAAAGACTAGGCCTTTCAGGAAACGAAGGATTATTCCATGGAAAGGTTTTACTTTTAGCCTTTTCATGAAAAAGTGGTGGTTGCTTATCCTTTTTAACCGACTTCGAAACAAAGAAGGTCCTCAATTCGACTGTATTTTTTTATGTTTGTTATATCTCAGAACTTTTAACTGGGTGATTCGATTTTGATGATTCTTTTTTTATTTGAAAGCTGGTACTTTCCGCGTGGTCCCATTTTAATTTGAAGGAAATTTTCACTTCTAAGAGGTTGAAAACTAAGGGATGAAATATTAACTTCTTATTAGATAGCTCGATTTTGACAATTCTTTTTTTATTGGTAGACCGTAATTTTAAATTAATCTAATATCCATTTAAAAAAAACCTCCACTCATAAGGGGTTAAAAATTAGGGATGAAATAATATTATAAATTTTTTCTGGCTAACCCAATTTTGATAATTTTGTTTCAATTACGTACATTGTACCTTTAAATTGTTCACATTTGAATTTGAAAAAAATCCATCCCCCAAGGAGGAAAATAAGGGATGAAATAGTGACATTTAACTGAATCATCGAATTTTGATGATTTTCTTTTTCTATTGAAAAGAGTATTCCACTTTGTTCTATTATTACATTTAAAGACAACAATTTTCAACCCTTAAGGGCAAAAAGAGATGTTGTAGTAACTTTTAACATTTAACGGCGCTGTCTCATATAGGCAGCGCTTTTAGTAGGTTTACCCATATTCAAAGAAATAAAATCAGTTATCAAACTTCAGATCACTAAAACTTGAGAAATAAATAAAAATTATAAGAAAAATGAAAAAACGACCTCAAAATAAATAAAAAATCTTAAAAAAAATATGCACTGAAAAGTAAAAAAATAATGGCGTATCCTTGCAGTGTCTACAACTTACAAATTATTAGGATGATGAAATGTACAACTATTGTTATTTTTGGAGTTGGTGTCAGCTAAGGAAATAAATATTAGGTAATGGTTATTTGTAAAAAAGTTTAGTTTGTTATTGGTATTTTGTAGTTTAAAGGTCGCTAGATATTGTCACAGTACTAATACATTGTATAAAAGTTCATTTGAAAAATAATTTTCATAAGGTATTCTCGTTTATTGCTAAGTACTAATATAATCGTATTTCCTTGGCTGACACCAACTCCAAAAATAACAATAGTTGTACATTATATCATCCTAATAATTTGTAAGTTGTAGACACTGCAAGGGTACGCCATTATTTTTTTTTACTTTTCAGTGCATTTTTGTTTAAGATTTTTTATTTATTTTGAAGTTGGTTTTTCATATTTTTTATAATTTTCATTTATTATAAGAAACAATCATTGATGGTGAAATAGCTATCTAATTTTCCACTACTCATTATATATCGAAAACTTTCAACTACAAAAAGGCTTATTAGTAATTACCCATCATCTTTTCATGAAAAGCCTAGCGGTTTCATGAAAAGGCTAAAAACATAACACATAAGTGATTGTACTCGTAGTGTAAAATATTTCAGTCCATTTCAGTTAATTTATTTTTCCGCTCGCTAAAATATTTCAACGATTTAATTGTTGCACTCTACAGTTCACCAAATCGAAAAAAAAAATCATTGAGACACCAAAGGGGCAAACACTGAGTGAAATTTCTGGTTTCTATCAGACACATTCTGTGGTTTAACTTGGTCTAAATTTGTGAGCTATGAAACGGATATATAGATACCGTGAAAGTAGCGATTCATTTCGAGAGTTCAGATGGCGAAATGATGTTCCAGGTCGTGGTGTCGTTGCCAGAGTAGATTCGTCTAGGAATTCATCCGTTAAATCTTCACTTTCCAAATCGTTCACGTAGACGAGTTTTGTTAAAGCTCGCATTTTTAACAACCAAACCGCCTCGTCGTAGGGATTCTTGTCGAGTAAACTTGTACAAATTTCGATACACGGCTCGTATTTTCGGCGACGAAAAAGCGATAAAGCCTTGTATAAAGGATCCATTTTAAGATTTTTCAACTTAAAATAAGCAAATTTTCAATATTCCGCAAGGAAAACGTGGAAAGTATCAAGTTTTCGTGTTACAATGTTTTGTTTACTTTTACATTGTTACCCATGGCAACACCACCCTTATTTACCGTTACTGCTCCAAACATAATTCCCACGTGTTTTTCAAATATTAAAACATGCATTGCTCAGTTCAACTTTTTAAATCAATTTGAAAACTTTTTAAATAAAATTCTAATTTACAAAAAATACAGAGAGAAAATTACTCATATAAACCCTAAACTATATAAATAGCAATGAAAATGTAGCTACAAAAATAGGACTTGATAAGGCTCCAAGCTAATTGAGATATAAGTTCAGATATTCTATAGCAGTGACAAATATTTGTTTAAACAAATGTTCTATGGTCTACAGAGTTTTCATCATTTTGAACTAAATGGGTGTTGCGCTAATCACAAAATCCATCGGATGATAATGATGATGTAAAATTTGAAAAGAGTTTATACACGAAACAGTATGCACGACCAGTTACTGGCGAACATACTAACCATTCTCAGCAATATTTTTCACCATTAGCCAGTTTGGGATAGAACAAGCTTTTTGAGCAATATCTATCTTAATTTGAAAAAACTTTCTTTGATTTTTCAAATGAGCCATTTGAGTGCTGACATTCTGACGGACCTTTTTCTACCCAGTATAAAATCTCGTCTTTACTTAAATCACCTCATAGCCCAACATTATTCTGCTTGTTTTATGATGCTGAATCTTCTGTGCTTGCATACTCCTCTCTGACTTATAAATCTTAATATTTGTTGCTTCAATCGTTGAAGTAGATTTTATACTATTAGATGTGCCAGGTTCTGTATCAGAATATCCCGTGACTGCTATAGCTATAGCTTGTTTAGCTCCTAGGTAAATCCAGAACTCTACAAGAAAATATAGAATGACACCGTCAATGCTTACCCATAGCTCAGCCTTTAAATTATGTATTAAATGCTTTGCATATGCAACCCAAGTTACATGTTTTTACAGGTGCATACATGAAAGACTGTAAAGATAGAAACGATAGAAACAAGTAACAAGTAGAAAAATAAGAGCAAAATAAACCAGGTTTCAATTTTATAATATAATTGGAAAAATTTTATTGATTTTAAATGTTTCTCATAAGAAAACTGCAGGCTCTACCAACTACGCTATGCATGTACAAAATTGCGTGGTATTCTTTGTTGGCTTATGTTAACTAAAAAAAAACTTTGAAGGAAATATAACATTTCAGAAAAACTTATTAGCAAACAAAATTAGCTAAACTTGCATCTTATTAATGCCCAAAAGTGACGATTTGATCTTGGATTTGTCTGCTTAGAATTATTTTTTTAATAATCGTGTAAAATGCATTTAAACAACTATTACAGTAGGCATTTAATTATTTTTCTGATAAAATAATATTTTTTAAAATACTTTCTATGTACATATCTATCAAATATCCTCTACCCTCTTATAGACCAGTGCCTTTGGCCTTTGAAAATTGTAAAAAGTGAAAAAAATCAAAGTAGGATGAAACCCATTAGAAAAGAAAGAGAATTTTAACAAAAATTAAAGAAAAAATAAATTACGCTCGGTCTGAGGTGAGAAAGTGGAGAAGAGGGGCGTTTTTAAAGGTAGAAATGGTTTATCTTGATTTCCGACAAAACTACAAGTCCTATGGAAAAAATTTAAACTGCATAGTTGTAGGTAATTAGAAGATCTACAACTATTGTGCTAACACTTTTTTCACATAACCTTAAAATTTATGTAAAAAATTCCAATTACAAAAAAAAGATAAAATTAAAAACCAAAAACTTGGTTTTTTGGTTTTTAAATTGGAATTTTTCACATAAATTTTAAGGTTATGTGAAAAAAGTGTTAGTACAATTGTTGTAGATCTTCTTATTACCTACAACTATGCAATTTAACTTTTTTCCATAGGACTTGTAGTTTTGTCGGAAATCGAGATAAACCGTTTCTACCCTTTTCCACTTCCCCACCTCAGATCGACCGTATTTTATTTTTCCTTTCATTTTTGTTATATTATCTTCCTTTTCTAATGGGTTTCATCCTACTATAATTTATTTTTCTGTTCAAAATCTATTTACCCTGGTCTATTATAGAAGTACCTACCTATATTACCTATGTGATTAAAAATCAATCACAATGTAAGTTGAAATTCACAGTGACAAAACATTAAATAACATTTTGGAGATAGAATAATGATCTTCAAAAAGCAAAAATGGCACCCCGCAAAAATACTTCCTTTACTATCTATATAGTAATAAAGGAAAGTAATAGAAAAGCGTATTTTTCTGTTCACTTAGGAGAGATCATACGAGTACTAACGTCAAGAAAAAATAAAAATAAAGCTTATTGATTTGATTCCCATAGTTACCCATTTACACTAATCTTGTGTCAATGTGAAGTTTCTAATTTTTCAAATCAAATTAATTTTTACACTTTTGTTATGACTTAAAACTTATTTAAAATGTCCAAATCAAACCTAGAATCGAAAAGCTCATTTAATACAAAAACGAGCGAATACGTGGCCGTGGCTGCTTCCGTTCGCAATCTAATCCATAAAAGTTTACACGATGTTCTGGACGAGTCTGACATCACCAACATCGAAAAGCAGTTCATCTGCGCAAAGAAAAACCAAATGGGCAGCCAAGAACTTCGCAAAATGCTGGCTCAGGTTGCCAAAATTGAATACGAAGACGAAGAGTTTGACACTCTTTTCCAAAAGATTAACATTAACAGGTGAAAATGCAACCCTCAATCTTCCATTTGTGTGATCTTTATCTTTTTTAAGGGACGAATATGTTTGTTGGGATGAATTCATCTCACATTTGATTCTGGGATTTCAATCTAAAGATGAAACGTCGAATTCAACTTCATTAGAGCTTCCAATAGTTGGATTTCCTAAAGTTGTTAAAAGTTTTCATAGACAACCAGTTATTAAAATCACGTTTTGTCCGGCTATTTTATCGGTAAGGGCTTGGAAGATTAAAAATAATTAATTTTGAACTAATTTTAAGATGTTAGGATGGAACTATTAGCTGGTTACATGGAAATTATTTATCATTAAGCAAAGATGGTTTCATCAATTTT
The DNA here is from genome assembly GCA_958496155.1 of Sisyra nigra. Lineage (NCBI taxonomy): Eukaryota > Metazoa > Arthropoda > Insecta > Neuroptera > Sisyridae > Sisyra > Sisyra nigra. The sequence continues at coordinate 47,808,222 of OY292314.1, forward strand.
TGGAACGTTGACTTTATCTATGAGCGTTCTGTACAATCAACTTCTCGTAAGATTAAAGTTTCTGATAAAATAATTAACTAATACTCTGAATATTTTAGCCAAATTAAAAATTCGCCCCACTTGGGTAACAGACATGGTTGCAATGCCAGATGTTGATGTTATATGCACATCAAGCACAGAAAGAGAATTGCGCTTTTATGATACAACAGCGAAGAAATTTGAGCTTCGCGTTATGTTAAGTAGTTTAGAATTTGCACCATGTGCCATGTGTTATTATTACAAGGTAAACATGGAACATCCAGAAGAAAGTAAACTCGTTTTTGGCGACCAAGGTGGACATGTACGAATCATATTCATATACCCGTACAGACGTGGTCCTTTTAAAAGTGAACCAGGAACTCTGTTACGGCATGTACGATATGAAAGGTTTCTTCGAGTAGGTCTCTTATTTCAAACCAAAAAAATTTGCAATTTTCAAAGGATGTTCTTTAGGGTGGAGCAATTCCTTATATGAGGGTTATTGAAATTAAACATATTCACACGGATTGGGTGAGACAAGTCGCGTATTATCCGAGTTTGAGCTGTTTCGTTTCCGTCGCCAATTGTCCTAAACAAGCCATGTTTTTGTCGGATTTTAGCAGTAAAAATACATATAGCTTTAAAGTTGTTAAGGTAATAATTAATGAGTTCAGAGGATAAACGATACATGCCCATTGGAGTAATTTTTTTAGAAAAACAAAAATAAAGTTAATGGATCAAACCACGCTTCCATATTATAAAAAAGGATGCAACTAGAGTTTACTTCTTAAGAACAATTAACTTTAAATCTATTGTTACACAATAGCAGTGGCAGATTTACATATTTGTCTATATTTGCCACCGGTAGATTATTTAAATTATGGCGCCTTCACAAATATAGTTCGATATTCTTATTCACAATCATATTACTTACATTTTTTATCTCTCTATTTTAATGACTGTTGTATGTATGTAGGGGAAGCCCGGGCAAGACGAATATGTTAAGGGAAATGGTAAAAAAAACACAGACGTTTCTAATCAACAACCGTCTTTTTATTATTAATTTGTATTTTGGTTAGTCATCATTGGAAAATATTAGGAAAAACTTAAACAACTTCTAAATAAATTTTTGATAACAAAAAAAGTGTCTATTATCCGTTTTGCCCGACCCCCCCCCCCGGGTAAAACGTATAAATAAGGCAATTGGTGTTTTAATCTTTGCAATCATCACAATAGTAGCTTCCCACCCCTCAGAAGAAGTACAGTTCTCGTGTGCCCACCTCTTGCATTGGTTACACTATATCCAATCTTCGATAGGCGATTAACTTGTCTTATCCTTCCGATTTTTTTTGATAAACTTCTTTATTATTTTCTATTTACTAGAACCGGCCAAATTGGATATATTAATCTTTTTTGTATGAAGCAGCTTTACTGAGGTCTGCTAACTCAGCTATTTTATATTTTTATAGCTATCCGTTTTGTCCATATCCGTCTTTCCCAAAACACTAGCATTTAAAAGTAGTTGCCTATACTGTAAAATTGATAAAATGAAAAGTTACAAACACAAATCAAACTTCAAAAAACACGTAATCGATTAAACATAGTCTATTCGTTAACAATTAATACATAATACATAAAATCAATCAGTAACAAAACATTAAAAAACGTTTATTTTTATTTTTAGAAAAAATGACAGCAACTATTGTTTTGATTGAACTGTTATAGCGCTGCTGATTCACTGTTTTACCAAACTGAGCTCGTCCAGTAGTACTATCTATTGTAGGTTTTTATTAAAATTGAGTATTCGTCTTACCCACTTACACTTTGCATCTTGCCTGGGCTTCCCCTATGTATGTGCCACGTAAAAAACTAACGACGGCAAATTAACCTATTCGCCATGATCGGATCGAGCTGAAATTTAGCAAGTAGATTCGCTGTCAATGAAAATGCATTTTATTAAAATTTCAACTCTGGAGAATGTACTATAATTATTTTTTTTTAATCAATTTGGTCACCCATTGCTATGGAGAAATGCTGCTTAACCTTTGAAATTTACTTTTAACTACAGTATAAATCGTTTATAACGACACCGGATATAATGAACAACCGGTTATAACGTACAAAACCTTCGGGTCCCGTAATATGTCTTAGATAAGACGATACATGCGATACATATCGGTTATAGTGAATATCGCTTATAACGAACGAAATTTGACGGTCCCCTGAAGTTCGTTATAAACGATTTCTACTGTATTTTGTGGATTTTGAAATATGTCCACTACTGGCTCTGTACAGCAAAAAAAAAAGAAATAGAAAGCGCTTTAAAACCTTTGTTTTTATGGGTTAATTTTTTTTTTTTTTTGTTACTTTAACTGTAGTTGTATGAATTGTATTTCGACAGCCATCTTCCAAAAGCCTAAGTGCAAAAACTAAGAATGTTCAGGGGTGAATAAAACTACATATGTTTTATTTTATGAACTTCATATTTTCTGTTATATTTGCCGCCTTAAGCATTTATTAATACGCCGTCCAAAAAGCGTTAAATACGTTTGAACTGATTTTGAGTAACAGAATATTTTAAGAATAATTTTATATCGTTGTTATATACAAGTCTAATATGATTCTAAAAAAAAAATTACTCTAGTTAGAAGAAAATTATAATATTTCTTAGGGAATAGCTGTTTGTTTCATTTTTATAGACGTTTATTTTGAATGTTCAGTTACTTATATCACAGAATATAAAACTACTAGTAGTTTCCAGTAAAATACTCACGACCGTAAGTTTAAAACACTAAATATACAATTTTAAAAAAATATCGATAGTGGGATTCAATCCGTCGACTTTCGGCATGTGAGACCGTCACTTTAACCGATGAGCCACAAATACAACACTGATTGGTATAACAAAAACATTTAAAAATTAGTCAAGTTACAGCCCGCTAGATCAGAAGTTTATTGTTTAATTAGTATCCAAAAAGCAAAAAAGTATATTATTATACTTATTCTGGGTGACGACCTATTTTGATGGTCTTTGTGTAAATTTTGGTATATTCACTGGCAAAAGTATTTAGACTTTCTTGTTTTATGTATTTTTTTCTTATTTAAATCAAAATCTATGAATTTTATGTGTTTTTTTTAGTATTTAAATTATTTATTTATTTCGTGACAGACTACAAACAGTAGATATTCATGAACGATTAGTATTTAGTACGTTTACTCCTGATTGTATCTCCTATACATTCTTAGTGGGTAAACTCAAAACAAAAGCGTCACATTCAGACTAGGTTCCTCAAAAAAATAAACGATTTGTTGTAAAAAAAAAGTGTCGAAATTTTAAAAATTTACAAAAATGGAAAAGTATTGTTTTTCCTCAGTACAATTATTTCTTTGCAAAAAAATTTAATTTTGATAAAGGGAATCACTTGTATGGATTTGGATGATACCGCCCATATTATCGTAACTGGAGGCCCTGATTGCATGGTTCGTGTTTGGAATCCCTTTGTCCCTAAACGTCCAAATTCCATTTTATCTGGTCACCACACTGCAATAATTTCCTTGATTCTTCAAGACAATGGCAAACGTTTGTTTTCTCTCAGTAAAGACAAATGTATTAAAATATGGGATGTTGGAGCTCAAACTTGTACACAGGTACCTTTACTACCCGGATTTCATTGAATACGTTTATGGTAAAATTTTAGTAAATACTGAGCTTTTAGACGTATAGTCTTTTACCACCCAACTTAGGAGAGTATAGCATTCCTGCTACTTATTACAATCCATACAGCCAACAAATTTTTATTGCAAGCATTAAAATAGCAATAATTATTGTATGTGGTCAATTAAATCCGGAAGAAACTGACGGTTACACGCACATCAGCCCTATTACAACCGTTCTCTATAACCCGTTGTTTAAAGTATTGTGCACTTGCGGACAAGATAGTGCGTTTATTATTTGGAATCCTTACACAGGCAATTTTTCATATAATTTATCAAACGCAAGGGCATTAATCTTAGCTTTTATTACAGGGAAAAGATTAATGGTGGTGAAAGACGCCCACACGCGACTGACACGTGGAGAACTTATTCCGATCGAAATAACGGCCGCTACGTTCGATCCAGAAAATCAACTTTTACTCACGGGAGCACGAGATGGCACTTTAAAAGTAAGAATATTTTTGGATTGAATTTTACAATTGAAAACTTTTCATTTTTTGATGTAGATTTGGAATTTCAATACTGGAACTTGTATACGAAATATGAGTATAGAGGCAAATTGTGAAGTTTCTTCCGTTATTTGGTTGAAATTCCGGTAAAATACGCATATTGCTTAGTACAAAGAACATGATAAAAATGATAACGTGATTTAATTTTGGATTAATAGAATTCTTGCAATTGGTTGGAATAAGCACGTCACTGAGTTTCCTGACGGGGGTCCTGGTTTGAATTCTAATATTCGTAAAGATTGGGACACTCGTCATACTGAAGATGTATTTTGTGCCACCGCTAGAGTTCCTCAAGCTTTAGCTACCAGTTCCTACAATGGAGAGCTGGTTTTCTGGCGCCTCGAAACAGGACAACCTTATCGGTAACTAAACGATATTAAGTAGTTGATATTCATAAAAATTATAAACCACAGCTAGGATAACCCAGGAAGAATTTTATTTATAATCACAAAACGAAGACTCATACAGAAATCTTCATTTCTTATAATTATTGAGGTATTAGGTTTGTTCGCGGATCTCATACTGAACCGATAACGAATCAGTCCAAGTGGATTTAGGATAATTGCCAAGCCCATACACGCTTATGAACTGATTAAGGGTTATTTTTCCGTGAACGAGTTTGATAATGTTCGGAAGTAAGACCAGGATTAACGAGAACCCACAAAAATTGGGTATTTAAAAAAAATGATGGTTATTTTTTATGTATTTTGAATCTTTATTATTAATAATACTGATATATAATGCGAAAAACTTTAAAAAAAAATTTTCAATTAATTATAAGCAATTAAAAATTGATAAAATATTTAAAAAAATTACGTGACTGTGAACGCGCCACGATTGGTCGCCATAGTTTTGACGTCATAATGGTAGAGCTATTTAATAACAATAGAGCGTTTACGGCTATCCGTGTGATTTTTGTCAATAATATTGAAAATTTACTGCTAAAAACGATTTAACCATGACAACAGAATTAAATAGATCAAAACATTGTATGAAAACTACCATTAAGACGTCACACACGCTCGGATTTGTTCGGGAGCTGTCGGCGTGTCTCCGGTACTAGATTTAAAAATTTATTTTTATTTTTATATTTTGGAATTATTACGAAAAAATAAAAAATAAAAATATTTTTATTATAAAACTTATATATGATCTTCCCATTTATCACAAAAAAAAATTCAAACGCCTAATTGTTAATTGAATTTAACGTTGATAGAGAAGGATAGAAAAACTAGCCACAATTTATCAAACTGCGCATGAGTAAGACAATTTAAGTTTTCATCCAAAAAAAACCGAGTATCGCTAGAACCAAAGTCTCGTTTCGCTGTCTTTTTCTATCAACGTTAAATTCAATTAACAATTTTCGCGGGTTCTAGTTTATCCTCGTCTTACTTCCGAACATTTTCAAACTCGTTCACGGAAAAAGAACCCTTAATAAAATCATAAGCGTATATGGGCTTGGCGATTATCCTAAATCCACTTGGACTGATTCGTTATCGGTTCCTATTTCTTCGTTATTCGGAACCTATTAATTATTCCTTGCATCACCTGTATCCTCATCATCTCACAATACATTCTAATAAAATCTTTCAAATAGACGGTATCAAGTTGCTAATCCAACTGGTCGAATAGCGATAAGATTTAAAAACGAAACAAAAGCTTCGAGCAAATCAAGTGTAAAAAGTAAGAGTTCTTCTCGATCATCAGTTTCAAGTGTAACATCGCAATTATCAAACGATAGACGAACGTAATTACATCTTTAATTAAATTCAATCAATTTATTTCAATTTTAACATTTTCAATATAAGTTCAACAGCTCCAGGACGGGAGCAGCGATTAGCATTACCAAATGAACCAGTTACGATACAAGCTTTGAGTGCTCGAGCCCGACGTATTTCAGTGGTTCAAATACCGAAAAATGTAACTCAATTACGAAATTTATCGGTACATGCAATGTGCTTTTTGAATACCAGACCTATGCTTCCAAAAGTTGGTATGAAGATATTTAAATACTCCTAACTCTTATTTATAGGAAGTAATAAATGATCTGAAATTTAAATCTTTAAAATTCGCTAACCCTTAATAGGACCGATTTTTTTGCAGATAAACCTATATCAACGTGTTCTCAAAAAATAGCGCTTATGAAAATATAACATTTTTTCTATTACTCGTATCTTGATAATGCAATATTTTATTAAAAATATTTTTTTTTTTTAAATTAAAAATAGTCTGCCCAGGGTTTTTTTAGGCAACCCGTTTTAAATATACATATTTTCTAATATACTAAATTCATGATAACATATGTTTCATTCTATTATTATCAACTCGGTGAAGGTCGATGTAGGTTTGGATCTTAGACTATATGAAACCATAGATCAGTGGTTCTCAACCGCGTGGTGCACCGCGAGCTTACTGCAAGCGCACCGCGAAAACATTGGTAAAAATGAAAAAATTCACAAAATAGTAAAAGCCAAAAAATCTGAAAATGGTGAAAAACAAAAAATTCTATGTCTTTTATACAAATTAACTTAATTTTTAAGTAGACAAATAAAAATTATAGCAAAATGAAAAACCGACTCCAAAATAAATAAAAACCCTTAAACAAAAAATGAAATTTATTTTTCAAATGAACTTTTATACAATATACTCGAACTATAACAATATCTAGCGACCTTGAAACTACAAAATACCAATAACTAATTAAACCTTTTTACAAATGAACATTAATATTTATTTCCTTGGCTGATATCAACTCCAAAAATAACAATAGTTGTACAATAGATCATCCTAATAATTTGTAAGTTGTAAACAACAATAACAATAAAAATCGGTTCACCCAGTCGAAACTTCTGAGGTAACAAACAAAACAAAAAAATACAGTCGAATTGAGAACCTCCTCTTTTTTTTGAAATCGGTTAAAAATAGGTGAATTTTGTATTTAACTATTTTTTCAAATATGTAATAAAAATGATGTCCATATGTTTTTTGATATTCTAATTTTGGTGCACCGCCACTTTTTTCCATTATCAAAAGTGCACCGTGACTTCTTAAAGGTTGAGAACCACTGCCATAGATTAATGTAACTCAGGTACAATTAAAGCTTTGGAAACGAATAGAATGTAAATGGATAGGCAATCACTTACTCATCAATGTATAAAAATATTCCTCCTTAATAAAAACCAGAGAGAAGACTCTGTAAAAACCCTGAAAACACGGAGAAAACTAATTTTTAGAAACTAATTCTAGAAATAAAACTAAGCTAGATAAATTTTTTACCTCCAAAAACCTTCTCTGGCAATATTCACTGACATTTTTAGAGCCGTTTTGAAAACGTGTCTTCAAAATATATACATTGTACATAATATTATTTGAAAAATCATAGAACTTAACGTTTTTAAATATTAAGGTGCATTATTGGTAGCGGTGGAAAATGGGACGATTCAATTATGGTCACATCATCCAGGAGGAGGTTTTGTCACGTCCTTTTCTGCGATTCATACGACTGGGGATTATGTTATGGCAATGGCTACTGATAATAAAAATCAGTATTTGTTCACAGGTTATTGCTTTTAATTGGATGCACTCTCTTTACACTTAATACCCTTATACTTACCTAATCTTAAAATTAACAATAGGTCACACTGCTGGTTACATAAAAACTTGGTTGATGTTAAATTTTGGTTGGCCAGAAAAACAGAAAGTGTTTTTACCCATGTACAGATTAGTTTTTCCATTTTTGTGGAACGATGTGATAGAATGTCGAGCAAAACGTGCAGTACGTGGTCAAGATTTACCGTGTTTATTAAATAGTTATCGAGCTCATTGTTTCCCGGTTACTGGTCTTGTCTTCATTGATGAAACTGCAATTCTTTGCAGGCATACACCGCCAAAAAAAATCCAAACTTTATTTTAATTTCGATGTTTAAATAGTTGTAGCTCTGATCATTCAGCAAGACTTTGGACACTTGGTGGAAGATATTTAGGAACATTGGGTACATTTAAGGAGTGGCAACTTTTACCAACAGACCATCCAATTCGTGGTGGCTTCGAATTTCGATTACCCCCTGATATAAAACGAATAGCAAGCTATACGACATTAAAGGTTTTCTTTAAAAAAATAAATTAAATATCAACCATGACTTTTTTATATCATTAAGGTACTCAATGGTGGAGATGCGCCTCGCACTGTTCGACAAAAACCACCGGAAGAAATTCGTGAATTAACCGCCGAAGAACTTGAAAAGGGAGCCTATGGAAAACCATTATCTGAGCCAATTTTAGGGAATCATTTTAAGTTTCCCAATCGTTGCACAAACATTTATAATCTTAAATTGGATAGCACTTTACCTTATGTACTCACCATTTTTATATCCCAACTTTTTAAGTTATTTTCAAACGAGATTTTTTTTAGATTCCAATTTATTCTCATTTGAACAGCTACGAAACAAAGGACCCTCCAAGAATTTCAACTCCTCCAGCAATAGCCGAACACAGAGTGGGAAAAGGCTACAACGTATCAGCGTTATCATCAATTTCCAAGAAAAAATAGTTATTTGAAATTATAACAAAAATTTTGGGTTTCAGCATACTATAAAAATAAATTTAAAAACCTGACAAGAGCAATTTTCTAGTAAAGTGACCACCTAATGATTTCTGTTTAGTTTTAAAACAATTTTTTTGCATTCACTTTATGACTTATTTTTTAACCGGCTTCAAAAATATGAGGTTCTCAATTCGACTGTATTTTTTTATGTTTGTTACCTCAGAACTTTTAACTGGGTGCTCCGATTTTGATGATTCCTTTTCATTTGAAAGCTGGTGCTTTCCGTGTGGTCCCATTTTAATTTGAAAGAAATCGTTTACTTTTACGGTACTGAAAACTAAAGGATGAAATATTAACTTCTTATTGGAAAACTCGATTTTGAAATTTTTTTTTTTAATTGGTAGAACATAATTTAAATTAATCTCATATCCATTTTTTATAAAAAAAAAAACCCATAAGGGGTTAAAAATTAGGGATGAAATAATATTATATATTTTTCCTGGCTAACCCGATTTTGATAATTTTGTTTCTATTACGTACATCGTACCTTTAAATTGTTTACATTTCAATTTGAAGAAAAAAATCCACCTCTAAGGATGAAAATAGGAAGAAGTATTTTACTTAGTGCTATCATTACATTTAAAAGCAAAAAATTTCAACCCTTAAGGACAAAAAGGGATGATGTAGTAACTTTTAACATTTAACGGCGCTGCCTCATATGAGCAGCGCGTTTAGTAGGTTTACCGATATTCAATGAAAGTAATCAGTTATCAAACTTCAGATCACTAAAACTCGAGAAATAAATAAAAATTATAACAAAATGAAAAACCGATTTCAAAATAAATAAAAAAATCATAAACGAAAAATGCACTAAAAAGTAACAAAATAATTGCGTATCATTGCAGTGTCTACGACTTACAAATTATTAGGATGATATAATGTACAACTATTGTTATTTTTGGAGTTGGTGTCAGCCAAATAAATATTAATGTTAATTTGTAAAAAGGTTTAGTTTGTTTTTAGTATTTGGTATCGCTAGATATTGTCACAGTATTCGTACATTGTATACAAGTTCATTTGAAAAATAAATTTCACAAGGTATTCTCATTTATTGCTAAGTACTAATATAGTCGTATTTCATTGGTTGACACCAACTCCAAAAATAACAATAGTTGTACATTATATCATCCTAATAATTTGTAAGTCGTAGACACTGCAAGTATACGCAACTATTTTATTACTTTTTAGTGCATTTTTCGTTTAAGATTTTTTATTTATTTTGAAGTCGATTTTTCATTTTGTTATAACTTTTATTTATTATTTAATGCACATTTGTTGTTTTTCTGCTTTGCCTGGGATAAATAATTTTAGCTTACAATATTGTACTCTATATGTTATTCTTATACATAAGATACATTTACACCGAATTTCGATAACATGAAGAATTAATAACCGCCATCAGAAGCCAGACATTTCTTCGAAGCAAAAAGTAGCATTTCAAAATCTAAAATACCCTTCAACCAAATTTTAATATGGGATTCGTTTATCTGTTGCGTAAGAACAATATAATTTGCCAAAATAAAAAGTATACCCTGTGTTATTTTAAAATCTAAGCCTGTATAAAATATTTTCAAAATTAGTCCAGTTGTCTTTAACAGGATATATTTATTTTGTAGGACTAAGATTTGGACTAAGGACAGGTTTGCAGTAACAGGACGTTTCGTAACTGAGTGCAACTTTCCACGCTATCCAAGTGACCTCGTGCATATATTCAAAGCATTTAGTAACTAATACATGATGAATAGGTTGATGGATAGGCAATCTTTTATTCATCAATACATAATATTCCTCTGTAATAAAAAACCTGCAAACACGTAAAAAAATTTCCTAGAAATAAGCAGAAACTAGGAAAAAAAAATTTGTCTCTGAAAACATATATATTGTAAAATTTATCGAAATTATTAGAGCCGTTTTCGATAACGTGATAATTTACACACAAATATACCTCGTATAATGGTATAGAATAGTACAGGTGTAATAACTGTAAAAGTATTTATTCAGTCAATAAGGCCATAAAAATATAAAATATTTATTTAAACTACTCGTAGAACAACACCAACATTGAAAAGTAAATTAAAACTCTTTTTTCAACAAAACTTTTTAACTTTATTTAAAATATCAACGTTTCGATAGTATATATAATATTTTTAAAAATTATCCTAAAATGCTACATAACGATTTCTAATTGTAAGAAATACGACATGTTTATAAATGCTATCACAAATAATTTATTATTCAATCTCTTAAATACGGCAGGGACTCCAACAAATCCTCAGCTAGTCGCCGCTCTGGATGCTCTTCACCCATCACTTTCAAAATCAATCTAGTCAACGCTTCAATTCCATCGAAAGTACTGGGAGCACACCAATCGTCTAAAGTTTTCTAGAAAAGATAAAACTTTTTTAAAGGTTCGATGAGAATAATTCAAAATATTTACCACATGTCTTAAGTGAGATGTGAGGTAAGTGCTCAAACTTCCGTATTTAGCCAGAAAATCGGGACGTTCCCAGATTAAACTCCATAAACGTCTCCCGGCGATAACAAGTAAAAGGCTGCTAATTGTATTAGAATCAGAGATAGTTGATAAAAATTCAGTCGCTAAATTATCAAATCCATTTTTAAAAAGTTGTGAAACTTGATGACATCGTAAAACTGAAGCATCTAAACCCCAAGAGTTTCCAATGATTAAGCATTTCGACATCCATACAATATGTTCATTGGCATAGGTAATTCCATCTTGGATGCATATGGTTTCTATAGTTGAATTTATGACTTTAAATAAAAATTGCTTTCTGGACTCCATCAATTTAGGATCAGCGCTACGAGTCTGAACTGAGGCAGTTGAACATAAGTCTTGGAATAACAATGAATAACACGTGGAAAGAAACAAATTTGTAACCGGTTTTGAATGTTTCACGTGCAAACTTGTAATCATGTGTAACATCAATGAAAGCTGATAGTGTAAATGCACAATTTCGTAGTTTATCAAAACGTTTTTCGTGACTAAAGATGCAAGAGTAGTCGTGGTATCGTTGTCCCATAAACTTTCATGTTCCAACGTTATTGGTGTACTTTTGTAAGCCAATGGAATAACTTCTAAAAAATTGGAGAAAAATTCAGTTATGAGCTTTAAGAAAGTTCCGACGTGAACATCGGATAATCCAGTATCTTGACGACAAAGTCGTTCTTTCGGACATTGTCCTACTATATTAATTAACTTAGTCGTGCTTTCCAATAAAAACTTCAAATGGGTACTCCACATTAACAGACAAGTTCCTTGTCGAATGCAAGCATTGGGAATCGCTTGAATACAGTTAATGGCCGCTTCTAAGTACTCTAAATTTTCAATATTTTTTTGCCAACTCATTGCATATTCCCAACAAATGTTCGCCATTAAGGTGTTATCTTCGAGACTATACGGGAATTGAGCTTTCAGTAAACTTAAGCTTTCTGAAATTTGTAAATCGGCTTGGACGTTGGATGGATATTTAAGTTGTGTCGAACATTCAGGTTGGTTTTCTAGGGTTTCCGGGACAGCCACTTCACATTCAGCCACATTTTCTTTGATTATCACGTTGATGGAAATGCCACATTCGATGAGCCAGCGAGCAACGAGTTCACTAACTGACCCTTTGCCCTTTTGAAGCAAATATTGGAAGCTAACATCTTCGAGTTGATACGAAATTTTTGGTAACATACAATTGTCGACCTTCGGTCGACTCGATACGATTATATTAAGTAATGCAACATCTTCCAGTTTTCCAATCAAAATCGACCACTGACAGTTATCCTGAGACATTTTCTCCCACATTTCCGGGTTGACTTCTTCATCTCCCGAAATCAATTCTTTGTCGTGCTCTAATTTTTTCGCGACTGATCGACATAAAATCGCAGCCGTTAACGATTGAAACGCATTGGGTGATACTGTTAAAATATCCCGAATTTTCTTCCAGAAAGGAGAAATTTCGTTGTAAGGAACACATGTGGAATCTAAATCAACAGTTTGGCAAATCGAATATAAAACTTTACTAAACGAATGCATTTCCGATTCTAAATTTTTTGTTAAGACTGGCGGCCTATGAATCCAGTATACTAACAACAAATTGATCAAATCAATTATATCAATTGAGCTTTCAACAACTTTTTCTTTGAAACTGGCTTCGACAAAGTCGCATAGAATGAAAGGTTTAAACAATGTTTCTGAAACGGTATAAATTTTGTCTTTATTCAGACCTTCCTTCAAACGAATATTTTTATTGTTCTGTGCCAAGGCAAATGAGGATAAATAATCGTGAAAAGTGTAACTTTTTTCGTTTTGAAACGAAATTTTGGGACTTGACTGTTGTTTAATACTGAAACAACAAAAGTCTAAAAGGCGTTGCAAACTATCCAATTCCTTTTTTGTAATGCAAAGCTGGGTATCACATAATTTTGGTTTGGCCTTATCCTTGTTTCCGTTTTCAAGGTCGATCATTTCTGGCCAATCACCCACGGCATAAACATAAAAGCCAGTAACAACTATAATATTTTTACATAGCGTAATCAACGATTGATTTTCACTATCAGATTGATCAACATTTTCAGCAAGTAATTTTTCCAGAAAAACATCGGCCGCAACTATAACAATTGGAGGCTCAATTTTCTTGAAATTAATCAAAATTTCAATCAATTGCCCGCGTAATTCGTTCGTTTGTAACTCGGAACAAATATTTTTCACTTTCTCCTCAAAACTCGCCAAATCTTCAGCTTCTAACTTTAACGAAGCCTTCAATTTCTTCACCAAATGTAAATCGCGGGCTCTCTTCGAATTATTTTCGCTCAAAGCAAAATGAAACGGAATAAAAAATTCCTTAATCTGTCCGTCTGGATCCATAAAAATTGCCGTGAACTGATAACTATTTTTCGTTTTAGACGAAGGATTATCAAGGCCTACAATTCCATGGCTTGTATACAACAGTTTACTGTTTTTCGATGCTGTAAACGTGGCTACTTTCGGACCCTGTTGCATCACCCATATATCAATCGCCCCCTTTTTCGGTGTGTAGATGATTAAAAATAACGCAGTTCGATGATGAGTTTTGTGCGATTTATCTAATAATGTTTTATGGGTAGATTTGGTTCGTTTTAATGGACCTTCTTCTTGTATTGTTAAAAATGCTAAATCGGCTTCTCGATATCCTTTCCAGAGGCGAACGCAGACTCCTCGGTGTGTGTCAATCAAAGCTACGCGTCCTAATGAATCGGATACAACAGCTAAAGATTTATCGGGAGACAATATAATTTTATCTCCCGAACGACGGAGATCACAAAATCCAAATCTACATGCAATTGGTTCGACGGGAGTAGCTGGCTTGGGAGGAGTTTGACTTCCAGATCCCGTTCCAGTCAACCAAGTTCTAAAATTCATTTTTGTTTAAACTTTTTTTAATGACTATACTATGGAGCACGTAGAAAGAGGAACATCTCTGTGTTAAAAAATTAATAAGTGTTAAAATGACGCCAGTTGGCGCTGTTAAGATTTAGTGGTACAGAGAGAACGTTGAGAGAGCCAGATCAGCCCCTGTAACTTAAATACGAGAAAGGCTAAAAAACGTGACCGATTTTTACGCAAATTTTAGTACCTTTGGGTGGCGCTGGTATCTAGTTGAAAAAAAGCTGTTAACTATTTCACTATTTGTGTTGTTATACGAGTCATACGTCTCAAACCAAGGGGTGCTCACTGTGAATTTGACGTCACTGGGACGATCGGGTTTTTGGATCGGGTATGATCTTTCTGACAAGTGACAGAAGCGGCTATTATCTGTCGTTGTTTCTTGTTGTTCTTATCGTTCTTATTGCGCCTCATAGTTTGAAATTTATTTATGAACATAATAAATAATAATCATAAATTTGATTTTTCTTTATTATTTTACTTTAATTGAATAATGAAGATTTCTTCTAGAATCTATACCTTACTTAGCTATATATTTTGAATTCCCGCGTTTACCGATCATCCCAGTGACGTCATTTTCAGAGATCAAAAAAACGCTGCCTAGTCAAGTGAGCATACCTTATGTATCTAATAACTTTGGTCTCAAACAGCCCCCGCCCCCTGTCACTTAAACGTCTAAAATACTTATCAGAGTTATTACCGTTATTATATAATGTAAAATACTTATCATAATTATTCTCATATAATAACAATAACAATGAAAGAAATATAAATAATTTTCCTGACGTTTAAAAAAAAAATTTATTTCTAACCTCCGACCTTCATAAAAGTCTTCGGTCTTCGTCAGTCTTTGTGGTTTTCGTTCAACTCGTTTTCAACTAAATTACTGCAAATGCCGTCAAAATTGTCACATTTTTGTAACATGGAGAGTAGGGGGCTGAAGCAAATCGCACGAATACACGTGCTGCCCCCTACTCCGACTACGAAACTTGGAACTATTCCTTAGTCACTCTTTTGTTCCTTTCTCTCCACTATTCTACACTCGGAACGCCAAAAGCACTAAAGCTACGGCTTCGACCGTTTCTCTATAACTTTATTCGTTTCGAGTGTACAACAGTGGAAAAATGTACAAACGAGTGACTAATAAATAGTTCAAATTTCGTAGTCGGAGTAGGGGGCAGCACGTGTATTCGTGCGATCTGGCTTTCTCAACCTTCTCTTTGAATGGTATATAGTCGCATAGTGTTACTATAAGTAACTATAAGTGTTAATATGAGAGATATTCTTCCTCATCTATAGTCCATAGAATATGCTATTGTTAACTTACGGTAACGCTGATTTGATTGCATTGGCAACTGCTTTAGCGACATCTCCCAGGCCTGTGTTTACTCCACCTTCTAAAGCGTAATGAAATCCAACATATGGTTTGGCTCCAACCCCAAGCACAAGCGTATTATGAGGGGCCACAGATCGATAACGGACATTAAAACCTCCACAAACCGATGCCGTTAACAAATGATCGAACGTAGATGTTAATTCTGGGCCCACAACGGCACAATCATTAACAACTGTTTGATCGACAAGGCCCCATTTTCGAGGATTCAACAGGACTGAGGTTTGATCCAAATTCTCTCCTTTGGATTTGACTAAATACAAACAACAACAAACGTAAATATAAATTGAAGCATCATTTATATATCTAAAGTCATGTAAAAATTATCATCAGTGTATATGAATTCATCAAGTCAAGTATTTTGATATTTTTTTGAATTGAATTGTGCTTGATATCTTGACTTACAAATAAAATAACTTGTGAGGTCTCTGCTTTACTTCCTTAAGTCGAAATTAGGTCAAGTAGTTTGAAAATCGATTCAATTAACTTTGAAATCAAATAAGGAAATTTAATATTAACCTATTGTATATATAAACCAGAGCTAAAACCTTTGAAAATGGTAAAATGTGAAAAAAAAAATAGTAGGATGAAACCCATTAGAAGAGGAAGAAAATATAACAAAAAGGAAAGGAAAATTAAATTACAGTCGATCTGAGTTGGGGAAGTGGAAACGGGGGGTGTTTTTAAGAGTAGAAACGGTTTATCTCGATTTTAGACAAAACTACAAGTCCTATGGAAAAAAGTTAAATTGCAAAGTTGTAGGTAATAAGGAGATCTACAATTTTTGCGATAATACTTTTTTCACATAACATTAAAATGTAATATGAAAAATTCCAATAACCAAGTTTTTGGTGTTTAATCTTTTACAAAAAAAAAAAATCATGAAATTTGGTAAAAACTTACCTCTTAATGTCCCAAACACTGTAATGTTTTTGATATAAAATATGTATTTTTTCACCTTATTTTGACTTAATTTTGAAAAAGCACCCTAATTTTTTACAATGTTAAATAGTCCCAGAAAATACAATAATTAAAGTGTATATTTAACATTGTAATGTATATTTTTTGTACCATCAGAAATTAGAGATTTCAACGATTTATTTAAAAAAATAGATATTTTGACGTGAGAATTTTCGATTGAAAATTATGGTGCTTTTTCAATATTAAGTCAAAATAAAGTGAAAAAATTAATATTTGAAATAAAAAAAAAAAAAGAGTGTTTGAAACATTAAAAGGTAAGTTTTTACTAAATTTCATGAAAATTTTTTTTTTTGAAAATGATAAAAATAAATCACCAAAAACTTAGTAATTTGAATTTTTGAAATAAAAGTTATGTGAAAAAAGTGTTAGCATAAAAGTTGTAGATCTACTCAGTATCTACAACTTTGCCATTTAGCTTTTTTCCATAGAACTAGTAGTAGTTTTGTCGGAAATCGAGATAGACCGTTTCTACCCTTTAAAAACTCCCCCTTTACCACTTCCCGACCAAAGATCAACCGTAGTTTATTTTTCTTTTTATTTTTGTTATATTCTCTTCCTTTTCTAATGGGTTTTATACTATTATAATTTTTTTTTTTGGGTTCAAAATTATCGACCCTGGTCTATAGTGTATTTGCAGAATTCATCAAGTCAAGTATTTTGATATTTTTTTGAAATGAATTCTCTAATATCTTGGCTTACAAATAAAATAACTTGAGAGGTCAATGCTTGACTTGTTTAAGTTAAAATTAGGTCAAGTAGTTTGAAAATTGAGTCAATTAGCTTTGAAATCAAGCAATTAAATTTAATATTTAACCAATTGTATAGGAAATTCTTTCACTTCGTTTTCCCATTTTTTTTGATAGTGAAATTTTCAGTAGTGACCCTTACGTAATTTTCCGATAATTTTAAAAAGAGATCTCCGCATCATTTGTTCGAAAATAATCCCTATGAAGTTTTTTGATAGGAACCCCGTTTGACCCCATAATAACATTTACTTTAAAATTAATTCTAACAAACCTTTGGCTAATTCTCGTCTATTATTCCTTAAAATCTGCAATAAGTTTGATCCGTTTAAAACGCATATATTATTTGAATACATTATATATAGTTCTTCGGTGTGAAACATAAAGCTATTATCTTCTCTTGCTCGACGAAAAGTTTGGCATTTAATATTAACAACTCGGTCTTCATGAAGTTGAACAGATGCTAAAAGGCTACAATTATCGGTGTAAAACTTAACATATCCCGATGAAAATCCAACGACGAGACACGTCCAATCATGACATACCTACAATAAAAAATCCCATTTCAAACTTATATTTCATTTTTTTTTTTTTTTATTAAAAATTTTACCTCTGCTTTACTTTGGGAGGCAATTGGCAGGCAACAAATAGCTGTTATATCAGCAGAGATATCTAAAACATCGCTATGACACACAGAAAACACATTTCTTGAAGATGAAGGATCCCATTTTCCCAACAGGGTGACCAATTTCTTATCTCTCGCCAAGGAAATAAACTCGCACGTAGGAGAAACTGCTGTCAGGCAGTTTTGAAGCCATGAATCTGTACCTAATAAAAAAAAATTATTAAAAGGTACAATTCGCATTTAAATTATTTTAAATTGCCTCTTTGATCATCTGTTGGAAATAAACATCGCCTGATGGCATTAACATCTTCCAAATTGGCTACAACTTTCACTTCTATTGACATTTTATATGATTTGATTTAAATTTCTAAGCCCGTAAAAGTAATTGATCATAACTTTAAAGCGTTTTTGTTGTAATAAATAATAATTAATAAGCAAAGATTAAAAATATTAAATGAATAATCATTAATTGCGATTGACATTTAACAATTCTGACTTGTGTCAAACTTGTGTCAAAATAAATGAGAATAGAAGTCTGTGGGAGTCTCTAATAAAGTAATTGATCAACTTTAAAGCGTTTTTGTTATAATTAATAAGAATTAATAAGCAAAGATTAAAAATATAAAAAATGAATAAACATTAATTGCGATTGACATTCAAAAATTCTGACTTGTGTTCAAACTTGTGTCGCTTGTGTCAAAATAAATGAGAATAGAAGTCTGTGGGAGTGTCTAATTTCATGTTATGCGGTGTTTTGTATGATAATGGCAGATGACTTGTCAATTATTTTTCTAAATTATGAAAAATAGATATTTATTACGTATTAACATTGAGTATTTTTAAACTGTGAAATTAAAATATTTACCATAATCCGCTAGTAATATTGGCACTATTCAATTTTTCAAGAAAACACTGAAATTCATATATTTGAAAATTCGTTTCGTTAAGAAAATATTTTTAAGTTCATTATGTCAGATATATTGCAAACACTGATTGAAATGGGATTTTCAGAAGCCCGAGCGTAAGACATACATTTACTTATAGTAGAATATATTTTCTTATTCGATATCCATTTTAGAACGGTAGCAATTGCAAGTACTAGTGGTAAGGATGTACAGGAGGCCATGGAATGGTTGTTATCTCACGAGGATGAAAGCATCGAAAGTACATCATCCAAAGAACCAACCACATCGGAACCCACAGAAGAAGCGAGTGGCAGTTCTCCAAATGCCGAGACTAACGCCGAAGCCAAATCCATTAAATGTGACGATTGCGGCAGATTATTTAAGACCTCACTCGAAGTGGAATTTCACGCTACAAAATCAGGCCATAGCCGCTTCAGTGAGTCAACCGAGGAAAAAAAACCTTTAACTGAAGAAGAAAAAAAAGCTCAACTTGAACGCGTCGAAAAAATGATGAAACAAAAACGAGTGGAACGCGAAGAGCGTGAAAAAGAAGAAGCCTTAATGCGCGAAAAAAACCGTATTAAATCGGGAAAAGATATGCTCGAGGCGAAGAAGAAAGTTGAAGAGTTAGAAATGCAAAAAATAGTCGAGCAACGTAAACGGGAAAAAGAGGAAGATAAATTAGCGCGGCAAAGGGTTAAAGATCAAATTGAAGAGGATAAATTGGCTCGACGAAAGAAATTCGGAGGGAGTACTAGTATTGGGGAGTCGACTCCTGTGGCCGCTCCCGCCGTTCCTGTTACAGCTAAACCTTCTCAAACTAAGGACTATACAGAAGCTAAGATTCAAATTAGACTTACTAATGGCTCGGCTCTTACTCAAACTTTTGGAGCTAAGGAACCTTTATCGGCTGTTCGCTTATATGTAGAAATAAATCGCACAGATGCACCAGGACCATTTTCACTAATGACTAGCTTTCCACGTAAAATGTTCGGTCCAGATGATTATGATAAACCTCTAGATATGCTTGGTAAGATTTGTTTTTCATTATCAGATATATTAATAACAACCAGGACCGGATTAATTATATCAGCACCCTAAGGCAGGGGTCGGCAACTTTTTGGGGCCATTTTAAAAAATAAAAATTATAAGTGGGCCGCATCATATGTTTTGTCGGTACGTGACGTTTTGGCGTAGGATGTTTTCCCGCGGAGGGTTTCATTTCTATGTATCCTGGTCATATGTCCCCCTGCGCGGGGGAGGTTTTTTAAATCAACTTTCAGTTTCCTATTTGAAACTTCAGTGGTTCAATGGCGCCAAAACGTCCTGCTTCGATGTTTTGTTCATTTAATGTTACTAGTATATAGTTTCAACAGTTTTTTAAAATCAAAATAAAATATAACTAAAAGCTAATATAAACAAGAACAAAAAACTATATTTAAAAAAATAATAAAACTATGCAGATACCATTTCAGTTCAACAGAAAGTACATAAGAACAAAATTTATTTTATTTTAATAAACATAACATTGAATACAGTGGTACATCGACATAAGAGTTTAATTCGTTCCGCAACCTTGCTCGTATCTTGAATTACTCGTATCTCAAATTTTATCTTTTATCTCTATTAAAAAGAACTGATGCACGACCTGTTGCAACTTTTTGAGACCTTCGACCTGCTAAACCGAACTCGTATCTCGAATTTCGCTCGTAACTCAAAGCAAAAAATCACTCGCTCGCCGGCTCGTATCTCGAAAAACTCGTATGGTGGGGCACTCGTATGTCGAGGTACCACTGTACTACGAATATTAACATCAAATGGACAAAACATCAAAGCAGGACGTTTTGGCGCCGCCGTTTTGTACCTTGAAAAAATACAATAATAAAGGCGGGCGTTGAATTGTAATTTGATTATTGTAACCATTGTAGCTAGTAACGTATTTTACTTAAATTTTTACTTAATAGTAACATAATATAATAAAGTAAAATTTAAATTAATAATAAATTTTTAAAAACTGCTAAATGAAAATTAAAGAAAGCTACTAAAAGATATTTTAAAAATGCAAAAAATAGAATTAAAAAATATTATGTTTATCATAATTTTTTGCTAATAATTGCGCAGAATTACAAAGAAACATTTTCTTGCTTGGCGGGCCGCATGTTGCCGACTCCTGTCCTAAGGCAATGTACATCTTGGTGTCTTTTTATCTGTTTCTAACTTTATATTTTCTATTATATCGTATGTACAAAAATATGGCGATGAAGGATAAAATTTGCTGTAGATGAAAATAAAACCGTACAGATAACCACCTATTGGCGCTGTGGTTGGAGCAATTGTTCTCTCCGCTTCATGCGTCAAGTGGTACTGGGTTCGATCCCCGTTGAATCCTAGACTTAAGATTCTAGACCTAAGATATAATTGACCAACAGAAATTCTCTGTGTTTAGACAGTCGTGATATGCCCTTAGATGTTAAAGCGACTTTAAAAAAAACGTACATTTATGTTACGAAGTTTTTTACGTTATTTTAAATATGTTTTATGAATTTTAAGTAGTTAGAAAAAGAAAAAAAATCACTAGAACGTACCAAGCCTATCATTCCGTGACGGTTTTTGCCGGGTTACTCTAAGAGGCCATCTATTAATTATGTCACGCTTATTTCTGGATTTTTGACCCCTCCCCCGTCTTTGTCACAGCTGGTCACATTTGTGAAACCCAACCCTCCTTAGTGTGACGTCACATATTTTACAATTTTACATCTAAAAATAATTATTGAATTAAAACAGCAGCTCCAAAATTTGTTTTATTTCAATTTATGTGATTTTTTTTATAAAATTAAAATCAAATCAAACATTTCAAAAAACGATTTATTATATTAATTAATGATCAAACTTAATCATCTTGAAAGTCAATTGTCAAATGAAACAAAAACATTATCACCGCTAGGCACGGTGCAGCATTTATCAAAGGGCAATAGTATCGGCACGTAACACTACACCAAAAATAGAATTCTCTTCGGACAATTAAATCTAAATATTAAATATTTGATTGGCAATGGGCTATCAAATCATTTTGTTGGCGTAAATTGAATGAAATTGAATAAATTTAGTGAAATTCAGTTGTCAGAAGAAATTTTTCTTTCTTTGTTTCGTTGTAGAGCGAGTGGCCGACAAAACAATTTGAACCATATGTTTCTACAGATAGAGTTGCAAATGTTTTTGAGTTTTTCATTAATATTGCAAAGCTCGTGTTTTATTTAACACTTAGATTAAAATAGATTTTGAAATGTGACGTCACGAAATTTAGGAACCCTCCCACCCCCTTGTCACTCTTTGTTGACCCCTCCCTTCCCCTTCACGTGGGACGTAATTTATAGATAGCCCCTAAGCCCTATAAAGGAACTTTATTCCACAAACTTTCGGAGCGCAGAGCCTACATTGCCTAATAGATAATCCGGTCCTGGAAATAACTAACAATTTTTTTTAAAAATATTTTAAAAACTTTATGTAATTTCAGGCCTTACACCTTCGGCTGTTATCATAGTCTCTAAGTCTTAATTTTCTATTTGATATTCTACTAAGTTTATATATTGATAAATTTTCATGAACATTTATTGAAAAATAATAATAAACAGAAACAATCTTCTTATTTCTTTTTAATACGCGTAAATTTATTTGTTGCCTTAAAATAAAGTCAAAAAAATTGTAATATAGGTACCTTATATAAGGTATGTATATAATATATCTTATAAATACAAACTTCGTTATTAGACCAGAGCTTAAGTCTTTCAAAATTGTAAAAAGTGAAGCAATATTATAGTAAGATGAAACCCATTGGAAAAGGAAGAGAATATAACATAAATGAAACGAAATATAAATTACGGCGGATCTGAGGTGGGAAAGTGGAAAAGGGGGGTGTTTTTAAAGGAAGAAACGATGATCTCGATTTCTAACAAAACTACAAGTCCTATGAAAAAAGTTAAATGGCAAAGTTGTAGGTAATAAGAAGATCTACAACTTTTGTGCTAACACTTTTTTCATGGGCCACCTATTGGCGCAGTGGCAAGAGCATTAGTTCTCTCCACTTCATGCGTCAAGTGGTTCTGGGTTCGATTCCCATTAAATCCTAGACTTAAGATTCTAGACCTAAGATATACTTGACCAACAGAAAGTTTCTGTGTTTAGACAGTCGTGATATGACCTTAGCTGTTAAAGCGACTTAAAACACCCAAAAAAAAAAATTTTTTTTCACATAACCTCAAAAATTTTGTGAAAAATTTCAATAACTAAGTTTTTGGTGTTTTATTTTTTCTTTAAAAAAAAATTTTACAAAAAGCACATATGTAATTTTTTGGATTTAAAATTTTTTTTTTCGCCGTATTTTCAATCGAAAATTCTCACGTCAAAATATTTACTTTTTTAAATAAGTAGTTGGGCTTTTTGTTCGTTGCTATCTCTACTTTCTGATGGTGCAAAAAAATATACATTACAATGTTAAATGTTCCCCGAAAATGCAATAATTAGTGTGTAAATTTCAATAAATTGCTCAAAATTGTCCATAATACAACTTTGAGCAATTTATTGAAATTTACACTTTAGCTATTGCATTTTCTGGTATAATGTATATTTTTTTGCACCATCAAAAAGTAGAGATTTCAACGAACAAAAAGCCTACTGACTTTTTTAAAAAAGTGGATATTTTAACGTGAGAATTTTCGATTGAAAATTATGATGCTTTTTCAATATTAAGTCAAAATAAAGTGAAAAAATTAATATTTAAAATCAAAAAAATTACAGAGTGTTTGGGATATTAAATGGTAAGTTTTCACCAAATTTTATGGAATTAAATTGGATAATTGATTAATAATTTAATTGGTAGTTAATTTATTTTGGAATTTTTCACATAAATTTTGAGGTTATGTGAAAAAAGTGTTAGTATAAAAGTTGTAGATGTTCCTATTATCTACAACTTTACTATTTAACTTTTTTCCATAGGACTTGTTGTTTTGTCGGAAATCGAGATAAACCGTTTTTACTCTTAACCCCCACCCCTCCACTCACCCACCTCAGATCGACCGTAATTTATGTTTCCTTTTTTTTCATCCTACCATAATTTTTTTGTGTTCAAAAATTAGCGGCACTTGTCTATATGACTGAAAGTAATTGAAGCAAGGATAATATGCTTATACTTCCAAAGTCTAATGAAAATCCTTCAGTTTGCATTAATATTTGAAACCAATTATTCAGCTTATACTTCAAAAAATTAAATTATCCTTAAAATATAAATAAAAGAATTGCCATCATAAGTACAGAATTGCGCTTATATTTTACAAGAATAATCATATCCATTTTTTATAAAAACGGTCCATTGTTTAATTTGGACACCTGAAGTGAAAAATGATAACATTTCAAATTAAAGTTTCATTATTGCCAGAGAAAAAATTTCATAGTCATAATTATTTTAATTTTTTAATAATATGTCAAAAAAATCTCCATTTTGATTTTACATGCTTTCGACCGTTTTCGAATAATATAACTTACTGGATGCGTTGTCTTTTTTTATTCTTCTGAACTCCATAATATGTCGATCCTTGTTTTTTGTCAGTTGAAAATCTAATACATTTCAAATCCCCATAGTTCATTTCGGCATCGAACAGTGAAGATGTTAATGAGAAAAAATGATTAAATTATGTTAAATATTAACTTATTGGTTAATTAATGTTAGTTATAGTGTTTGGTAACTATTGGCAGCAAAGAAAGCGACAATCGTTAAGTGATTTTGGTGAGTTAATTATCAATTAATTGTTGAATTTATTGTTTCAATTCCAATGGAAGAAAGGTCGAGAAACTTCCATTGTCGCACATTGATAAATACATAATTGATAAAAGGATCTTTAAGTCGTTTTAGATCTTTCTTATTTTGATTTTCGAAAAGAAAATTAAGCTTTATGATTTAGTACATAAGTCTAACAAAGTAAGTACTAAAAGCTTCAAAAATAAAATTTGTGTTTGGCTAGCCCATGATAAAATTAAACGTTATCTTTATAGCGACCATTTTGTTTTTTTGTTGTTTATATACGCGTAAATATCTCTGGGATATGGAAAACTATTTTCCCTTGTAACTTTGACTTAAAAAAGTCTAAAATATTTTCTAAGGGTTAAGAGATGATAAAAATATTTTCCTTATGTTAAGCTTGTGTTCCAATGGTTTGAGTGAATTATTTATCCTCCTAAAGAAAAGGAATTGATGTGAGTTGAATTGTTAAGGTTCTAGAACTTACCGAAGACCTTACTGAAGTCATGTTGCCTTTTTTGGGATTCTTGAATTTTAGAAATTAAACTTTATATTAAAATAACAATTTATGGTATTTATGTTGTTTTAAGCTTAAACTTATACATAAAGAAAGCTTTGAATTACAATTTTAATAGTAATAGTACAACCAATAGAGAGCACATGCAGCTTTTAAAAGAAGAAGGTGTTAACTTATTTTTTGACAAAAGTAATTTTTTATTCTTTTCCCACTAAATAAGACATCAGGATTCTGTTAGGTTCACCAGAATGACATAAAATCAGTATCTAAATTTAATGACCAGTAGGTCTAAAATTTTAAAATTCCCAGACTTGTAAGAATGTAAATCAAGATTTTTTTCTTTCAAGGACTTCGCATATTATATGCCAAGTTCTGTGAATAAGAATTTTCATATCAACAGGACAAAGAACCCTATTTGTACAGAAGTTGCTGTGTTCTGGGTTGGGTCCAATTTGTTATAACCTTAAGAGGTTTACAAAACACAAACATTAAGAGAAGAACTTATTATACACCGGTTTCATATCGCTGTAAGAATGAAAAACCGACTTCAAAATAAATATAAAATCTTAAACAAGAAATGCACTAAAAAGTAACTAAATAATGGCGTATCCTTGCAGTATTTACAATTTACAAATTATTAGGATGATACAATGTACAACTATTGTTATTTTTAGAGTTGGTGTCAGCCAAGGAAATACGACTATATTGGTACTTAGCAAAAAACGAGAATACCTTATGAAAATTATTTTTCAAATGAACTTTTAAACAATATACTCGAACTGTAACAATATCTAGCGACCTTTTAACTACAAAATACCAATTATCAACTAAACCTTTTTAAATTTTTACAAATTACCATTAATATTTATTTTCTTGACTGACACCAACTCCAAAAATAACAATAGTTGTACATTGTATCATCCTAATAATTTGTAAATTGTAAATACTGCAAGGATACACCATTATTTTGTTACTTTTTAGTGCATTTCTTGTTTAGTATTTTTTATTTATTTTGAAGTCGGTTTTTCATTTTTTTATAATATTTATTTATTTCTCGCGTTTTAGTGATCTGAAGTTTGATAACTGATTTTATTTTCTTGAAAATGGTGAAACCTTCTAAACGCGCTGCTCATATGAGGCAGCGTCGTTTAATATTAAAAGTTACTACATCATCTCTTTTTGCCTTTAAGGGTTGAAATTTTTGCTTTTAAATGTAATAACAAAACTAAGTAGATTACTCTTTCCAACAGAAAAAAAAATTATCAAAATTCGATGATTCAGTTAAATGTCACTATTTCATCCCCTATTTTCATCCTTAGGGGGTGGATTCTTTTCTTCAAATTGAAATGTGAACAATTTAAAGGTACGTTGTACGTAATAGAAACAAAATTATCAAAATCGGGGGTTAGCCAGGAAAAATTTATAATATTATTTTATCTATAATTTTTAACCCCTTATGAGTGGAGTTTTTTTTTATAAAAAATGGATAGGAGATTAATTTAAAATTGTGTTCTACAAATAAAAAAAGAATTATCAAAATCGAGCTATCCAATAAGAAGTTAAGATTTCATCACTTAGTTTTGAACCCTTTAGAAGTAAAAGATTTTCCTCAAATTAAAATGGGACCACACGAGAAGCACTAGCTTTCAAATAAAAAAAGAATTTTTAAAATCGAGCTATCCAATAAGAAGTTAATATTTCTTCCCTTAGTTTTCAACCATTTAGAAGTGAAAGATTTTCCTCAAATTAAAATGGGACCATTCGGGAAGCACCAGCTTTCAAATAAAAAAAGAATCATCAATATCGCTTTACCCAGTCGTAAATGCTGAGGTAACAAACATAAAAAAAAAATACAGTTGAATTGAGAACCTCCTCTTTTTTTTGAAGTCGGGAAAAAAAATGAAATGCCTACATTAAATAAGCGATGAGTTAAAAATTGAATGAAATACGAAACACATCGCAAATGGAACCCAGTTTTTATACAACCCAGGCACAGCCCATTTGTGTCAAATTCTGTAAGCAAAAATTTTTTTATTAATAATCCAAGGAATTCATTTTTACTGCATATGTTGTGCGTAGATTGGGTACCGTTAGTGATACTTCGAAGAGTCTTACAAAAAATTTTAAATTTTCTCAATACAAAACGCTACAAAGTTTAAGTTTATTAGTTATCAAATGGAATAGTATTGGTAGTATTTAATAGTTTAGCACTGTCTTAAAACTAAATTTAACAGTATTTGAATCGATTCTTAAATAAGGAACCCCAAAAAAGCTCTATGGAGATATTCGTTAAGGGGGTTAAGGGTTCTTTTATTCAATGGAAATTTATAAAACGTTAATAAGACAAACTGATTTATTTATTTCAATCCATCAATAAACGATTTATCAACACCTTTACTTTAATCATTTTTCAAATCACTAGGATCACTTTTATTTGAAAACACTTGAATTCATAGAATGTATGAAAGTTGCGTCCTCAGTGCTTGTATATAGGCCACCGATTTGTTCGAGTACATTCTAGTAACTTTGATTGCCGAATCTGGTCGCACTTTTAAAACTTCCAACGTGGTTTGATTATCGACTATGGAAACTTTAAATTTCGTTGTAGGCTATTAGTTTCTCAAATATTCCAGTTTTTTTCCATCGCTGTTGATAATCTGTCTTTGTTGGTTACAATATAATTAGTAAAAATTGAAAAATTGTCCTTCTATTTTGCAAGTAAAAAGATTTTATGATTACGACCTAAAATGGAAAATATCAACATTTTAAGTTTTTTTTTTTTAAATTTAATCTTCATGGGTTTTGGATGAGTTTTACATTCTAATTTATTATTAATCTTTTAATAAAACTCAAGTAAAATATAAAAATATCATAACTAGGTTTTTTACTGGACGAATCAATTTTCAGTTCTACTTAAAAACATTATCGGCTAATTTTTAAAAAGATATTCTATAAAATTGATTCAAATTCTATAATTCAAATCATAAAAATTTTTAGACGGTAAGAAAGAAAATACGTAAACAAATTTTGGTCAGCAAGTTTTTGTCATGACACACCCTGTCGGGTGCTTGTTGACACCTTCATAAAACTCAAGTGGTTTATATGAAAAGAAATTAACGCCAATCCCTTTATTGTTAGTCGATCGGTTATGCAATTTCAACACGATGATTCAGATGCGGTTTCCTAGTATTGACTATTTTGAAATAATCTTTTAACGATTAATGCACAAAAAATAAATAACGTTCCATATGAATTTAATGTGTTTTATATGAATCATTTGCCTCGAAACGATTGAAAAATAAGTTTTAATTATTATCATGAATCACTTTTATCATACACTTTCTATGAAAATATTATGATTTCACATAGTCATTAATCGATTAGAATATTCTGTGAATTGCATTTAAAATTATGGAACTGAAAAAATTCAAACGGACGAACGATTATTGTGTCTATAGCTTATTGTTGTGTATTTTACAATTACTAAATAACTGCAACCCTCTTCTTTTATTGGTTCCCTATCAGTGGCGGAACTACAAATTTTAGCCCCCCCCCCCCCGCAAAATATTAGATCGGTCCCAACATTATATGAATTTTTGCTTTTCGTATCTAGCGTCGCATATATTTTAATTCAACAAATTTTTTTATTTCTTAAAAGGATTTAGCAGATATTATAATTTTTTTCATATCAGGTGTAATATTTTGTTTTAAAAATTAGCATTGTCCGTTTAGAATAACCACAGTTTCTTAATATCCTTGTAGGGTGGGCGTGGTTACCCACCTTTTATTTACATAAATATATATACAATAACATAGGCCAGCGCTGGCCAAGAGCAGATCACATCATAAAGGTATATCATATATTTTTCCCAAGTCAGCTGCGAGAGATAAACACTGCATTTTCAGCCGCCACATCACTCCCCTCCTAGTGACGATGGTCACGATTGTCGTCGGGCCGTGAGACTCTAGGCTGCTGGGGCCGTCGTGGAGCAGAGGCCGCTTGAACGAGCTGCTGGGCTCGAGTCCGTAAGACGACGCGGGACGAGTATGGAGTAGCTCAACCGAAGATCAGGATGCCGTTACTCCACCGTTGAATTCCCTGGTGAGGGGGCCGGATGTATGTGGCGACTGGCGGCGTCCATAATGAGGCGAACTGGCAGGTCCACGCAGAATGACTGGTCCTCGCTGTTGATGCGTGTTTAGATCACGTCGGGGTCACCAGAATGTAGGGTGGGCGTGGTTACCCACCTTTTATTTACATAAATATATATACAATAACATAGGCCAGCGCTGGCCAAGAGCAGATCACATCATAAAGGTATATCATATATTTTTCCCAAGTCAGCTGCGAGAGATAAACACTGCATTTTCAGCCGCCACATCCTTATTAGTAACATCTTGTTCGAAATTCATGGTATTTTCATCGTTATGCAAATCAGTTACTGTACAGTGTACTGCTTCTGCAATCAACATGTTCCTATTACCCTTCATCTCTAGGTGTAGTACCTTGTTTTTTTAGTTTTAAGTCAGTTGGATTAATTTTTTCGCTATAAACTTTCCTTCTAGCGTTCTAGCGATATGGTAGTTCCGCCACTGTTCTCTAAACTAATCCTTTAATTCTTTAACTTCTTTAATTAAAATTATGAAATGGAATGGGATTACTACTTTTATTTTGATAAAAACAGAATACAAGTCAAATCTCAGTTAGTTACACGAAATTAAGTTAAATTATTAAAAAAAGTATTTTTAATTATGTTATGTTTTTTGTTGCATAAGTAATCAAAAGCTATACTAGCTTAAGAAACGCATACTTTATCAAAAATCTTATCATACTTATATTGAATTTCATTATTTCGCGATTTAAAAATATATTCAAATAAATATTATAAAAAAATGAAAAACCGACTTCAAAATATATAAAAATTCTAAAACAAAAAATGCACTAAAAAATAACAAAACAATGGCGTATCCTTGCAGTATCTACAACTTACAAATGATTAGGATGATACAATACAACTTTTGTTATTTTTGGAGTTGGTGTCAGCCAAGGAAATACGAGTATATTGGTACTTAGCAAAAAACGAGAATACCTTATAAAAATTATTTTTCAAATGAATTTTTAAACAATATACTCGAACTGTAACAATATCTAGCGACCTTTAAACTACAAAATACCAATACCAACTAAACATTTTTACAAATTACCATTAATATTTATTTTCTTGACTGACACCAACTCCAAAAATAACAATAGTTGTACATTGTATCATCCTAATCATTTGTAAGTTGTAGATACTGCAAGGATACGCCATTATTTTGTTACTTTGTAGTGCATTTCTTGTTTAAGAATTTTTATATATTTTGAAGTCGGTTTTTCATTTTTTTATAATATTTATTTATTTCTCGCGTTTTAGTGATCTGAAGTTTGATAACTGATTTTATTTTTCTGAAAATAGTTAACCTTCCAAACGCGCTGCTCATATGAGGCAGCGCCGTTTAATATTAAAAGTTACTACATCATCCCTTTTTGCCCTTAAGGGTTGAAATTTTTTGCTTTTAAATGTAATAACAAAACTAAGTTGATTATTCTTTCCAACAGAAAAAAAATTATCAAAATTCGGTTAAATGTCACTATTTCAACCCCTATTTTCATCTTTAAGGGGTGGATTTTTTTCTTCAAATTGAAATGTGAACAATTTACGTTGTAACGTAATAGAAACAAAATTATCAAAATCGGGTTAGCCAGAAAAAATGTATAATATTATTTCATCTCTAATTTTTAACCTTTTATGAGTTGAGTTTTTTTTTTTTTTTTTTAATGGATAGGAGATAAATTTAAGGTTGTGTTCTACAAATAAAAAAAGAATTATCAAAATCGAGCTATCCAATAAGAAGTTAGTATTTCATCCCTTAGTTTTCAAGCCCTTAGAAGTGAACGATTTCCTTCAAACTAAAATGGAACCACACGAAAAGCACTGGCTTTCAAAAAAAAAAAATAATTTTTAAAATCGAGCTATCCAATAAGAAGTTAGTATTTCATTCCTTAGTTTTCAACTCCTTAGAAATAAACGATTTCCTTCAAATTAAAATGGGACCATTCGGGAAGCACCAGCTTTCAAATAAAAAAAGAATCATAAAAATCGCTTCACTCAGTCGGAAATGCTGAGGTAACAAACATAAAAAAAAATAAAAAATACTTTCGAATTGAGAACCTCCTCTTTTTTTTGAAGTCGGTTAAATAGTAACAACTGTTTTTTTCAAAAGTACTTAAAGGCTTAAACTCAGACAGAGCTCAAGTTGTAACCTGATTTACTATTAAATCTCGGCATTGACAAAGTTATCTCCAAGTTAAAGATATAATATATGATAATACAATTTTTACATTGACCGAATTAAACCGGATGGGATAATTTGTTTCATAATATGTATCAAATGCAAATGCGAACATCCTCAAGATAAAACGTATTTCCTATGTCCGTATAAATTCATCCTATTTACTACTCATAACTTACAATAGTAAATGTTCATTTTTATCTTCGGATGTGTTGACTGTTAGGATTTGTTTTCAATTTGATACTTTTAACGTTTCATTCTAAAGTCACGTTTGTAGTCAATAATTCAATTCTATTTAAAACGTATTTTGATAACATAATCCCTATTTACACGCATTAACATACAATCAATAAAATTTTAATTGTATTGCTAATCTAATGTATATTATAACTGCAAATGTGTCGTTGTTTGTTCTTTTAAAATTCAAGAATATTTAAAGTATTCGGAAGTGTAGCAAGCGCAGGTTTTGCTCTAAGGATATTGTGAGGATATATGTAAATGTTTATTCCGAAAAAACGCACGGTTCCTGTAGGATAGTTTTTTCTTCCTTTTGATTAAGTTTCTCGCCAATTTTAATGAATTTACTTTGGAAAGTTTTTGGAAAATTTTTACCGCCCTAAAATAACTAAAAGTATGCAGGTATATGCATTAATGGTGGAAAACAGTTGGTAAAATCTATTGAGGACTAATTCCAAAAGAACATATTCCCCAATAAAATAACTTTAAGTTTAAGTAATAATTTTAAGTAAACTTTTTTGAAAAGTAGCCCAAATATCTTCTGATTTTGTTAATTGTTTGAAGCATATTCATTCTCCATCGAAGCGTCACAAACCAGATTTATATCAACGTATAAACTCTTGGTGCAAACATACCCTAAAGTTACCCCCTAAAACTGTAGGTATTTTTGAATGTAAAATAACTATAAACTAATTATAGAAACTTTATGCAAGAAATACAACTTATGAACATGAGGTCAAACTTCTACCTATAGTGTTTTATTTAAAAAAAACGGCTACGAATTATTCATTGATGAATAACACTTATTGAGTAAAATAACAATCAATAAATTAACAATTGATCATCGTTTTACCACCCCTTGAAGTGCTATCTTCCCTAAACCATGGTCTATATATATTCAAGTTGAAGAAAAAATATCGCTCAGAGCATTCTATCGCTATTTTTAATTAATGTTATATAATATAATAAGTTAATTTTAAATCAGTCAATATTCGTTAAAATATTTTTTTTAAGTTGGGGTTATTGTCATCCCTTTGTTACAAATTATCATTTTATTTACAAACCTTACCAAATCTGGATCAGTGAAAACTAGGAAAGCGAAAGAAAACTCCTTAAGTGAAAATCAGAAGCCTCTATAAGAGAAAATCTTTTTTCACAAACGACAGTTGAGCGTATTTCACGCTTGTTATTTATGTATCATTCTTAAATAATATATACACGGGTATCACTACATATTTGATGTATCCCTACTGGAAAAATCTCATATTATCACATAAAAAACTCGTCGATGATATTTTATGAGATTTTATTGATGTTTTTGTCCGGGAAAATACTCATAGAATCTCATAAAAAGTATTTTTTGGTGAAATTCTATGAGATCCTATGAGTATTTTCCCGGACAAAAACACCAAAAAAATCTCATAAATTACACATAAAATATTTTTCACTTTATTTTTTGTTGATTTTATGAGTATTTTCGCGAATAAATACATATGTATAAAATCTCATAGGAATTTTACTTTTGGCTCAACAAAATTCACATAAAACTTACTAAATACGAGATTCTCATAAAAATCTCATAGGATTTCTACTTTTGGCTCAACATAATAAAATTCTCATTTAAATTACAAAAATACGAGGTTCTCGTAAAAATCTCTTAAAATCTCATAAAAGATAACAGCCAATAATTCCATGAGAGTTCTATGAGTTGACGACAACTCATAAAAATACCATAACATACGAGTATTTGATTGTTAATTTTTTATTTCTCTAAGATACCATAAAACCTCATTCAATCTCATAAAAAAAAACTTTGTTTTTCTATGAGATTTTATAAGATTTTTCCAGTAGGAATCTCTTATAAATCCCTTTAAGTGAGGCAAGCGACTCTGATACCTCTATATCAGTGGTCGGACAACTCTTTTTACAATTACCCCAAAATAATTTTGCATAAGTCGAATTACCCCCTTATTTTGAAAAGGAGACAATCAATGTAATTTTTTTTTTATTTTTACAAACTTTGCTTTTTCTTAAAATTGTTAGGGATCTGAAACTTTCAGGATCTTATTATTTCATTAATACCTACAAACCCTCCAAATATTATTTAAATATTTTCCGGGGGCAAATTCACCATACTTATACCTCTAGGGCCTTTAAACAATATTTATTGAATTAAATTGACTCGAAAAAAGTTACATGAAAGTACTAAATATGAAATACACAAAATAAAATTCTCATATTGGAACAAACAAAAATTAAGTACCTAATTGAAAACGTTCCCTCTTTAGATTTTGGAGAGTTAAAAATTGGGGCTTTTTGAGATAAGAACAATTTGAATAAGGTCTTCGGCCATACTTAGACGCTTATAAAATAGCCATGGCAAGAAATTTCCTTATTACCCCCAAAAACTTTATTTTTACCACATTTGGGGCAATTTACCCCGGTTCCCCGACCACTGCTCTATATGTTAGAAAGGGTTAGTGAGAATCTTTCATTAGCAAAACCATATCGTGGTCCCTTGACCCCTCCCTTATCCATTTTAAACAGTTATGTATTGCTTAATAATGGTAACAAATCAATACACTAGCAAAATAGTCAATTTGCCCTTATAACAAGAAACCCTCGTTATTTATCAAAATGATTTTTTTGAGTTCAAATAAATTTTAAAGTTACAATCGGCGTAATAAAAACCAATTTTTACAACTAATTCAATATTTATTAATATTAACAATGTACAAATCAATTTACAATTACATATTTAACCATATAAATAAAAACAATTTTTAGAAATTTACATCAAACGCGTCATGTGAAAAATTTAAAAAATTCGATCTACAATTTAAGAGGTTAACCATTTGAGAAAATTTACAAATCTGTATATTTCTAATGCTAAATTCATTGGTTTCTTTGCGGGGTTTGCAAGGGTTAAATTAGGCGGTGGCATTGGAACGGCATTCAAATACATGATCGTTTTGTTCATGTTACAATTCGTTAAATATCTTTCATTATCCTGGAAGTCGTTGCCTTTCACACCATCACAATCGATAAGTGTTAATTGTTTATTGAAACAGAGCCGTATTTCGGAGATATATGATAAGTGGGAATGTTTTATCGTAGCACATTGCAAAATTGGTCGTTTTTTGATCACATTTGTGATTCCATCATAGATATGGTGTACAGTGTATCCCGTGTCTGTTTGAGCGACAATTCCAGCTTTTGCGAGAATCGTATTCATTTCGTACTGGTCGATCCATTTGATTCCTTTACTAAAGTACTTACTTTCCGAGTCTAGGTCAGGTAAAAGAGTAGCACACGTTCCGTGTTTTTGC
Organism: Sisyra nigra; assembly: GCA_958496155.1. Lineage (NCBI taxonomy): Eukaryota > Metazoa > Arthropoda > Insecta > Neuroptera > Sisyridae > Sisyra > Sisyra nigra. The sequence continues at coordinate 47,843,351 of OY292314.1, forward strand.
CATTCGTGTTTCCAAAATGAAAACAGTGGCGTGTTCTTTTCAATGTTCAACCAGTAGATTTCTAGTTGCTTTTCGATCGAATATAGTTGTGTTGGGTCGAATTTCCACGAAGCATTGCAAAACTCGGGGCCAATTTGTCCCAATTTGGTCGGCCATATTCCGTGCACGGTCCAAATATCTTTCAGTGGAGGCAACACACACTTGTTATCAGTGTTTTTTGATTGCCACTCGTAACACACGGTTACGGGCCAATGTTGCGTAAATATCAACACATCCCAATCGTAATTCTGGTGTTCTATTTCCGTAGCAACGACACTAAAAACAATACTCAAACTAAGCAACGTTTATTTCAATTAGAACTATCACTTACCTAGCAATAATTAAGCCAAATAAGATAAAACAAGAGCGTATACACATTTCAGAACAATATTAACACTGCTTTACTTATGTATTGGTTATCAAATTCGATAATTTTAATCAGAACAGAAAAAAAAATGACGTCAGCTGATCATGTTTTCATTTCAGCCTCGTAATAAGCAAGAAATTATCTCAGTCACATTCAGCTGTCAGTTGATTATTTTTGTTACTGCGTGAAAAAGGAAAATCGCAAACCATAAATTCTAAACCTAACCCGTGCCAGTATTAGAATTATCTGTTTCAACACCCGAAACCCCTCTCAAAATGGAACTCCAAAAGTTATTAATTTCAATCTAAAATTACCAAATGAACGTTTTAAATACATATTTCAACTAACATATTATCATAGAAATATCAAATGACCTGTCATTTGTGACAAATAGACTTCTAATATCTATTTTATCTAACGATAACTTCACTTTATCACAGAGTGAATGTCTTTTTTTAACATGTACGTGACAAATTCAATCACAAGAAAGATAGCTACAAGCGTGCTAAAATCAGGTGTTGATTTCAGATTTGAATTTTTAATTTATATTTAATTTTATAAACATTTCTACTTTAATGAAAGGTCATTGAAATTGAATTAAAAAAAAGGAACAAACAAATAAGAAAATAATTTTATTTTAAAATTTTCAGAAAATTATATTTATTTAAAAAACAATACATATATAAATTTAACAAAGTTAATACAGTAGATACTTTCACTAAAATGTGTTACAAAGCTACGTGATATAAATACACTTTTTGTCATTTTTTTTTATTATGTAAAACGGAATAATCCAATTAAATCGTCTGAAAAAATAATTATTTAAATATATGGATGATGAAATCAGAAAGGACGTTGTCGCAATTTTTTGTGGCTTGTCGAACACTGTCAGCATAGTTAGTGTACTCCAACAGGTGTCGGGAACGAACCTACCAGAGCACCTGATGAAGTACAATAGGCATGTGACAGAAATTTGGTTATTAACAGACCCAACGTACACATTTGGCATGAAGACGAAATGCGTGATGGAAAAAGTGCTGATTTAAAATGAATCTTCTGGTAGATTATCCCAACCGCCCCGCGCGCTACTTCAGGTACCTGACTATAGAAAAAAGTCTAAAGCACCTGTCGAAGCACGCGAGGCAATTGGTTAGCAAGTTCCAAAGATTGCAGAAACAGCGGCACAACCTGAGACCGACCTGTAACAAAGAGAAAAAATCACAAATTTTTAAGCGATAAATTAATGATAATTAAGTTTCACACTAATTAAACAACGGAACTGGATTGGATCTTCAAATAAAATTGTTCAACCAGGACTAATAAGTAACTTTTTTCACTAGCCAAGTAGTTCATATGAGTGTACATACAGTAAAAAAACGATGATGAAATAAATTAGCCGAGCAAAGTTTTGTAAACATAATGAAATTGTTGAGCAAAATTACTGCGAATGTTGCAAACTTTCAAAAACAATATGACTAAATTTACCTATGTGAATCACAAGAGGCATTTTTCAGAGGGTTTTTTTCCATATTGAACTGAAATATACATTTGCCGATTGCCTTATCATGGCAATGCTCACCTTTCACAAAGGAGCCCAAGGTTTGATGACGTCACAATGTAAAGGCCCGAATGGAGGAGACACATAGTCGGTCCGAGGCCAGCAGACAACTGCTGTCTGGAGACCTTGGAATTAATTTTTGCCGAATGCAAATATTGTAAGAACGAAAAATGCCCACCAAGACATTACTTGCCTCTTACAATCAGAATTAACTAAAAAACCGAAATCCAAAAATGATATATTCATTAAGAATAACACCCAGCGACAATAAACGCGAAAATCAGCTAGATTCTGATCAAATTGCACCTTAAAACGGTATTAAATACCACACTTGATTTCAGCAATTAATTGGAAGAAAACAGAAAAGTCTTCACTAAATAAGAAGTTGATATGCGTAAGATATCCTTGATTTAAATAAAACGGTGTAAAACAGAATCGAACTGCTTGGTAAATCACCGAAAAACTACCAAAAATCCAAGTAGAATCACTGAAGATATTCACGAACTAAAACCAACATTCGAACAATTGATGTCAACACTTATCGATGCCGAAAGAATATTTCGTAGAAATGGATCACAACAGTGATGGGACCGCTGCTGAGTTGTACACTCGGAGTAAAATTTTCAACTGAATGTAAATTCGAGAAAAGGTTGCCTCGCCGACACATTCAATCAGCTGCGATGGTGGGGGGTCTGAACGGCTAAACCAATTACAAGCATGCATTAGCGGCCGACGAAAGCCGACAAGAGCCGAACTGTTATAGTGATAATCAGTTCTCGTCAACAGAGTGTCTGGGTCCTTCACCTAAGAACGTTCTGACCTCTATCAAATAGCCTCTCTATCTTTTTTTTGCACCATGTCACCACACCTAGTAGCGATTCTTTTTCAATATTTGCCAAAATATATATTATATTATATATATATATAACATAGAAATACTATACATATACACATTTATACTTTTATATATCTCTACGTATTGAAACAACATTCCAATCTCCGCTAAAACTGTCGCAAATATTTCAAGAATTTTACTTTAAAGCATCAAAACGCTTTTCCAAATAAGAAAATTTTAATTACATTCTTACATACGAGCAATTCAAACGTGATTTTCATCAAAGTAAATGCACGCCTAGAACCAATTCATCTCGTATGCTAAAACATGCTAACTCCATTCAAAACTAATAAAAAACACGTAAAAGATGCATCATTCACTCGTCTTAAAAATAAAATGCCCCTCGTACAAAAACAAAGATTTTATCTTAATGCAACATAAAAAATAGTTGCAGATTTTTATGATCATGCCTAGACAAAATAACACACATGCTACGACAAGGTATACAACAAAGACAGGCAAAAAAATGTTCAAGAACTTATAACAAATAGAAAAGAAATTATTAGTAAAACACAGTTAATCAGAAGAAATAAAAAATTGAACCCCCTATTTTTAGAATTCATAAAACCATGAGAAAAACCAAATTTTTGCGAATACTTGAAAAAAAAAATTGATTCATTTCACGAGATAGCCGATTCATAAATTTAGCCAAAATGAAGACCTTGTGTTCGATATTTAAAAAAACGTCGACCATTTCATGTATAAGTATATTTCAGAGATTCAATTAAACACTTTCTTTAAATAAATTCGTTTGCAAACTTGAAATTAAATTTCGGTCGATGTTCACGAACAATCAGCAAAAACTGTTCGAGTCAGCTTTTGCGAATTAGAATTCAAAAACTTTTCTGACAACATCACGAATTTCTCTAGATATTGACAGTTTTACGAATTTATGGCTTTCACCTTTTTTTCACTGTCTAGCTTCGATTTTTGTGACCTAAAAATTACTAACTTAATTGTTTTGCTAATAAACTTTTACTTTTTACCTTTTAAATACTAGAAGAAAAATTTCGGCTTAAATAAACAATGATATAAACCATCAAATAATTTATCTCTAATATACAATAAGTATTTGCACAACAAGAGACATTAATTTAATTTTATAGTAAAAATTCCCACTTTATACCTTTATAATAAAGTATTTTAAAATACAGAAAGATTTCATATACTTATCTAATTAATAGTAGGGAAATAATTTTGAAGAGGATCTAAATGAGAAAAACAAAGCTTTATCTATAAGAGCAAATAAAAAATTATTAGGAAAGGTTAGGTTCTTATAAAGAAGGGTTTAAAGTTTCTGGATATTAAGATAACGTTTGAACTGAAGCACATAAAAATATATCAACAAATTAAGAATTTATACGAACAATAAAACATGTAAAATCTTTTAACTATCTTCTCAGGCCATTTTATAAATTAATTAGTCTGAATATTTCATTCTTAAACTATTTTCTTTAACCATTTTTATATTCAAATTGACGAAGTCATAATGTTTTAATTAGCCTAAAATATTTCAAAATGTTCAACCACTTGTTCAACTACACCAAGCGATCCGAATTGAATGATTATAATAAGAAATCGCATATAAAATGTATTACTTTGAAAAGTAAATGAAAATGTTTCACGTAATTCTTTATATTATAATAAAGAAAAAAAATTAGAAAGCGTTTAGACGAGAAAAAAATATAACAGAAATGTGAAATTAATAACCCTTCACCGAAAAAAAAGTATATTAAAATTCATAGCCAAATTAATTTTTTTTTTCTGTCCAATTTTCTCATAGTGTGAGAAATATCCATGTATGAATATTTACTGAACGAATTCTGGCATTGTTCTTGCCTTGCCTAACATTTTTTTCCAGCAGCAAAACTCATCAAGTTGGTCAAGACAATAATATGTATCAACTACGACGTTAGGAAACAATATCAATCAGGGTTGAAGCCGTCTGTCTGCGGCAACCCCTATGTCTAGACATCTACCCCATCTTTAACGAAATAGGGGAAATCAAACTCGCAAGTTACGGTAGGGCAGTAGCTGTTGTATCATATTTTAAAGGTCGTAGGTTAGGGGTTTCGTTTTTATCAAATTCGCTACTTCGATTCGATTCGCGAAAAACCCACTCGTGAGTTTTCCATACGACAGTTTCCCTTCGGATTAACATTTTTAATTAGATTTAGAAAATGCTAGGTACCGTTCTATTGAAATCGCTATAACAATAATGCCAGTCATACGGACTTAGAATTATCTATTTCGATGAATAGAGCGCATACCATTGATTACACGCAAATGGATTGACGTCATAACGTAGTTGAGACTATCACAAACATAATCTTCATTGATTCAATCATATGATTTAAAACGTAAACTCGCGACGCTTCTATTACCAACGTCTATATTATCATTACTTTCAAACCCCATCAAATGTATTCAATGACAATACAATATTTAATGATTCGTTTTTTTTTCTTTGTACACTCATAAAATTCGCCTTGAACAACACAATTAAAACTTTCTCAACATTTTATGCCTCTATCAAAAACTGAACATGTTATAAGTACGGTCGTTTTCAACCTGTGGTCTACAAACTTCTAGGAGTCCGCTAAGTCATCGTAAAGGATCAGTATTGGATCTAGCGGATTGCCACTTTTTTCCCTCTCCACTTTCTTATTTAATCATCTCTTCAGTATCAATACCCCAACAACAACAACAAAATTTTAAAGCAAATTGGTTTATTATTGGTTAAATTATAAATTAAATAGTTTACTTGTCAATAAAGTGCGCTGCATAACAACAAGGTTCCCACCAAATGTGGGAGAAAACTAAAAATATCACAAGAAATTTGAAGATTTTACGGCTAAAATGAATTGATTTGGTATTAGGTTTGTTCGCGGATCTGATACTGAACCGATAACGAATGAATCCAAGTGGATTTAGGATAATCACCGCATACACGCTTATGAACTGATTAAGGGTTATTTTTCCGTGAATGAGTTGGAAAATGTTCGGTATTAAGACAACACGAGAACACGAAAATTGTTAATTGAATTTAACGTTTGAGAACGAAAGAAAGAAAATCTAGCTACATTTTATCAAACTGCGCATGAGAATCAAATTTTTCGTCCTAAAAAAAACCGAGCATCGCTAGATCCAAAGTAGCGTTTCTCTATCCTTTCAACTTTAAATTCAATTAACAATTTTCGTAGGTTCTCGTTAATCCTTGTCTTACTTCCGAACATTTTCAAGCTCGTTCACGGGAAAATAACCCTTAATCAGTTCATAAGCGCGTGTATGCGTTTGGCGATTATCCTAAATCCACTTGGATTGGTTCGTTATCGGTTCAGTATCAGATCCGCGAACAAACCTATTGTTTCAGAAAGGATAGGTCAAATAAGCTCCCTATCCTTTAGCGTTGAGTGGCAACCCGCTGATTGGATCCTTGCTTCGTATATCTTGAATATACCTTTTAGTATAGAGTATACCTTTTTGGCCACGAAACTCCCCTGTAAAAGTAAAATTTGATTTTTAAGATTTTACCTCAGAAACTCTGAAATAGTTTTAATTCTAGAATCGACCACCTTGTTCTATTGCTAAAATAGCTATGCAACACTAAGAACCTTTCTCAAATTTCAACAGTTATCTACTTTAACTAATAAAGAAAAGAAAAATTTAATTATTTCCGTATATAGACGGCATCTACAATTCTATCCTTGTCAACAATGTACCTTCCCTTTAACTGTCTTGAAGACTCAAAAGGTACCTATACTAAGTTCTTTACGCAAGTTTTGAACAAACTGTAAAGTCTCATCTATGAAATTTTAATTTTTGGTTTTAAAATTTAAAGCCATATCACAACTGTCTTAATATAGAAAATTTCTATAACCTACATATCTATAAAAATCTTGAGCTTAATGAGAATGAAACCAAGCACCCACTAGTGTATCGAGCGGAAAACCAACAGATCTAACCGCTTCGCCACTGAGTGGGTAGAATATTTATTTTATTTTATCTCATTGTTAAATAATTATAATCGCCTGATTTTGCAGACAGGATTAGTAAATTGAACAGCTTCTTGCCGCCCCCATATTTTTGCCACCTACGATTATAGTCCTCGTTATCCCCTATATAGGCTACCCACTGAGAAAGTCCGGATATGTTACGAGTTTTTCTAGAGTCTGCAAAAAAATTGAGGACCGCTGTTATAGTGTATTCGTTAGTAGCAAGATGCTTGGTATATGATTTACGAGGGAAAACTCGTAAAAGTTCACTGTACTGAGCGATTTAATTTAAATCTTTCCTTCATATTTCTAATACAGTGATCAATTTGACTGAAATTGATCATTAAGAATTTATTAGAATTGATATTGATTTTATTAAAATGTTGAATGTGTGTGTGAGTATATAGGAACTTTAACTAATCAATATATAACTTATTGCAAATTATATTCGATTTCTAATTAACAAAAAGAGTGCGACATATTGTTTTGTTGTGTGAACAAACTTGTTATAGATTTTGAAATCATAATAAACCTGATTGGTTTGTTGTATGTCCTTTCTGCTCTGTATGTTAACGTAATTTTTCGCTGTGTCAAATTGTGTAATGCACATATGTTTGTGGTTGTAATTGGAAAACGGAGGGTATTCTTGATATATATCGTGTTGCAATTAATAAACGAATGTCGCTATTGTATGCTCAAATAAAACAAGTAAAAATATGTTTCATAACTCAACGCGATTTTACTTTTATTGGCATAGGAATCCCAAAATAAATTGCAATGTTTTCCAATTGGCAAATCGTTAATGCATCTAGATATTCATTCTCAAATGCAAACAATATAATAAATCCCTGACAAAACTTGAAAAAGAAATCTCCAAATATTACAATCTCATTTATCGCAAGACCCATGTTCTATAGTACACGTTAAAACTATCTTCATATCATTAATTTATTCCTAATGTAAGTGCAGATGATGCAAAAGCAGAATATTAAAGTGCAATTAAACTCAATCAAACTAAAATAAATTGAATACAAACACATGCACTTTGTTTCGTTTCAATTTGATTTAAAAGCAAATTTATATTGAATAAAAAAATAATATTTATGCAAATTATATAGAATGCGCCAACAACAAAGTAAAAATTCATGATTAATCATTATTGAATAAAAAAAAATACAGAAACATTTCAAAATTTACCATTTTTATATCTCATTAAATATTTTTATATCGTTTCAAATTGCAAATTTGTTTGGCTTGAGCTAATTTTATGTGGTTGTTCTAAAATGAATTATATTAGAATGATATTAATTTATCTAAGAAAAATATTATAATTTGATAATTAAATATCAAGTAATTAAAATGTATATTAATCTATAAATTATCACATTGAATTGTTTTAGCGAACAATTTTTTTTAAGAATTTGGGTTGCAAATTTTGGTTTCGCTGTTTAAGCAGAGGCTTACATATTCCAGGTTTTCAGCTAAGTCATTAGCGTGTCGCGCTATATGAGGCGCTCAAGCACAAAAATTTCATTCAATTTTTAAAATTTATATTAGTTTATTTATAATTATTTTTATCATAATAAATTCATCTAGATGCGAAATTTTGACTGATTACCACCTTGAATTATGGTAGTCATTGTGTATTAAAACTAAAGGACTTTATATACCAGTCTTCTAGTGTCTAAAAAATCGCACACCCCCAAAAAGTAAAACAAACGAGTAAAAGAACCTTCTTATTGAAACCCATTAAATTTTTTAATAATCATGTCTTTAGACAACAGTCTACGTTTGTCAGGTCGAAAACTGCTAAACTTCACTTAAATCTGGATATATTATGAAAATCTCTCAGTTGAAGAAAGATAATCAAAGAATACTAATAATACATAGAATGCTATTGAATGTATTTTTGATGGTTTTATAATGGTTTTAAAAAGACTGGTCAACATAAGCAGATTTTACTGTATAATTTGGTAAAGGTTTAATTTAATGAAGCCAAATATTTCTTATACCTATATAATTTCAAATGTTTAACTATTTGTGAGACAATAAAGTTAAATGTAACGAGAAGAAGATGGCAATATTGCACATCGTTTCTATAAGGTCATCAGTTCTTAAGTAATACTAGCTGAAACACCCGGCGTTGCCCTAATTGAAGTTAATTAAATGTTGATAGTATAAGAACTTTATTACTAATTTTCACTGTAGCTAAAACTTAGTATTAGCTCCCATTTAATAGATGTGAAGTAAAGAAAAAAAGTTTCAATCAACAATGTCAGGATCCAGCTATGAGACTAGTTATATTTTAACTTTAAGACCAAGTTCAATTGTTTAAACTTTAAAGGATCATTTTTATCATTTATAAATATTGCATTTTCTTCATTTGAACTGTCATTACAAATCCAAATTTCAAGACATCTACTGAATGTGCGTTAGGATAGGCTAATCTCAGAAACTATTGTAGGTGTTTTATACGGTTTTCACTAAACGAAAGGGAGGTTATCTAACAAGGTTATGGGTTATGCCTTATGGACATTTTGAAAAAAATAATCTACCAGTGTAATGATTTTTAAAATAATCCGAAAAAATTATCTCTTCTGAGAGTTTTCATGGCAAATGCTGCGAAAATATTTAAAATTATAATAAGTACATGAAAATAATAAGAGCCGACTTCTTCATCCTGAGAAGTTCTAAAAAAAAGTCTACAGCAACATTTGCTTATCTTCTTAGGACTCACAGTAACCACAGCTGGCAGATTTGTCTTCAGTTTTGGAATATTATATAGGATATTGAATTATGGTTTAAGATAAATTGTTACCTACATTTGTTATAACTAAAAACCTAACCTTGTTGTAATTATCTACCAAATTATTGATGTTTATTAGTATAATATTAATATACAAATTTATTTTCTTTTAAATTATGGCTAATCAATGCTATTGTTGATAGTACCTCGACCTGATGGTAATAATGAAAACTATTTTTAAAATAAATGAACCATCCCTGTAGTTCCTACCCTCTACATATCTATCTGGCTTTTACGATAGTGGAAAGTGAGAAACACGACTCAACGCCATAACGCAAATATTATATTCTAAAATAATGAAATATTTTCAATAAAAAAATTCAAATATTCTTTTTGAAACGGGGATACTAACAAGTGTAGATATAATAAATATAAAGGATAAGCCGCATTAATAAGGGTTAATATATGATTTGAAAAAATGGAAATTTAAAATTACTGTTTTTATTGATAGAACAATGGATTATGGTAGCTCATTTATAGACATTTTAAAAATGACGAGAATAATAAAGAAGAGCATAAAGTATGCAAAAATCTATTGTGAGGATTGATTTTGTGGTTTATATTTTAAAACAAAATTCAGTTAGTAACTCAACAGATTTCCCTTTGAATTGTACCAAGATTCAATCTGTCGTTTGTTATTTATAGTCTCCATTTTTTTATATTAAAGAAAATTCTCTTTCGACATATTAAATGATTTGTACACATATGGAGGTTAAAACCAGTTTCCAACTAAAATAAACGCAAAATTCGTTAGTGTTGCGAATAAAGCAAGTGACATTACAAACAAGGCTTAATTTTACAACATGCAAGACCAATATCTACGACTTTATTACCTAAAACACAAGAAAAAAAAATCTTATTTAGCATCTCATAAAACCAATTCAACCCATTAAATTCATGCCTATTTAACCAGAGAATCATTCGTCCAAATCTCTAAAAGTAATTTAATTTTTTATTGGTTTGACCAAGCCGATTGTTCCCAATGTTAGAATGTTCTAAGCTGCTACCTTTTGCTTTTGACGTTGGTATTCCATTCATTTGATTTCAATGTAAATCTTTCCGTTTTATAAATCTGGCTATTATTGGCACCGGAATCACTTTCCAAACACGCTCTTAATTATCAAATAAAACCAAGACATTTTACGATTTTATGTTAATTTTGAATAAACGAGGTTAAATATGATTCCTTAGCCTAACGATCTATACGATAATTAATAAATGTTACTGAATGAAACGAAATTAATCGGTCTAGTAGTTTTAATACATGAATTGAAACTCATTTGGAGTTTTTATATAAAGAAACTTGTTGGGAAAAAAAAGTTTTTTAATGGTAATATTAATTGTGCAATAGGTTGATTATATTGATTTTCATACAAACATTTTAAATATTTAAATATTTCATGTCGCAGTCATTAAATCAATTAAATCACTTACATAATTATAATCAATTTCGAAAAATAGGTACTCATTTCATGCGTTCGAACTGATAAAAAAATTTTATTTCATATGATGACTTTTTAAAATTCTTAGTATCAATTGAGATTTAAAGTGCGAACAAAGACCAGCTGATAACAGATTAATTTATTCTAAGAAACAACATACGTAAATATAATAATGTGAAAGTTTCCACCCGCTTTATATGAATTAAATGACGCCATATTACTCATAGCACTTTTTCCTTTGACTCATAAAATTGTTCGCAAAATGTTTTTTTTTTTTCCTTGTGAATATTTCGACCAAATCAAGTAAACTGTCGTAATACTTTCTATTACGTTATTTCAACGAGAAAGTTATTTCGGTCAAGATTTGGAAATATTTCGCTTTCTTTTTTCAGTTATTAGTAATGTAAATGACAAGTTTATTGGAGTAATTATAAGTTTGTAGAGACTCAATAAAATTTTATGAATTAAAGTCAAAATTCTTTATGGTTTAGCCAAGGTTAAAATCTCAGCAGGTAAGCGGTGTATCGGGCGAGTGGAATATTTTAGCATTTCGCAAATGATTTTTTCGCTACTTTGACCAGATGGGTCCAAATTTGGGTTTTTTTTATTTGTTACATGTAGCTAGGATTTGAATGAGCAAAAATTGTATTGTTTCAACTTACCAATTAGTCAAATTCCTTATCATAAGTCCAAATTCCATGATAACAGAAAAATTTAAATAAACTATCGTATGAAGTAAAAAAATATGAATACTCATAAAAAATATGATTAAAATAAATCAAATCAAATAAGTTTGAATTTCACAAAACACAACAATGCAGAAATAATATTGAAAAAAAAATATAATGTTGAAAACACGATGTATATGAGAGTTCGTCGAGGTAATAACAGATTTGAAGAGTTTTCTAGAAGTGAAGCAGTGCTAACTTCACTAGTCAGTCGTAAGCTAAAGAATGATTTTAGGTACTCTCGTTCTTCACTCTTTCAGTAGTGCTTCTCAGTCTGGACAAGACTCGAGTCTTTGGCACTGCGATCACCGCGCTATCACTGAATCGAACTCCGTTTACGCGGTCTCGTTTTATCACATACGGGTAGACAATAGGAGGAGAAGTTCGTCATGTCGCGTTTGCTCGTACAAACACGTATCGGTTTTGTTGGTTACCACGCCCGTGCGACTCGCACCACCGTCTGAGACCTTAACGACGGTTGCTAGGTCGACTCTAATGTGACGTCTTCCAGACATGACTTGTAGAGCGCTCACTAGCTGAAAGTTGAAACATTTCCAATCTATTAAGAAAGTCGAGACGAGAGAGGAACTTCTCTAGACCAGACACTTACATGTCTCTATATACCTCCGTTCAGACTCCAATCGCATCGTATATATATCTCTATGCACTAAACATACATACAAAAATATACTTATGCATAGTTCATGGGGTTTTGCCATTCGCACAAATGCACACATCGAGGTGCTTACATAAATAATTGCAATTTTTTATTGCTTACACTTAACACTCATTAAATCAAACACGGATTGCTAAATAGCCTCATCGTTTTTGTCTCATCAAGACTCTTCAACTAACTTTCTTCATTCAAATCTTCTTCATTCAACGGTGTCTCGTTATGTTTAAGAACATTTGATCGCAACAATTAACACTCATCTCATACAATTTAACTTAATATGCACTTTCAAAGTTTCAAATATCTTCACGAGCTACCTTAACATAAACACAATCTATGTATATACTCTGCAAATTTCTAAAATTCTCATAAAATCATATTATGGGTACCCATATTAAATAACTCTTAAAACACTAAAATTGAAACATAGTTTTGAAATTTCAAAAACTCATCAAATAGTTTACTTATATTAAATGATGAAATATGTTTTCAATACGTTCTATATCTATATGATGAATTATTCCCTGGAGTGGGGCGAATTTCCTGAGGCTTTTACTAATTTAATTAGTCATTTTCCTCTAGTGACAGTTTCCCATTTTTAACAGTTTACCAGTTACAGATAACACTTGTAGAAAATGTATTAATGGTTTTTATAGCACATTAAAAAAAACTTACCAAATGAGGACTAGACAGAAAAAAGCTTTTTTTTTTAATATTGCCTATTAAAAAAATATAATAATATAAAATGTCATTGGTGTAAGCGTGAGCGTAAGTTACATACAAATAAAGGTTTGCCACCATTACACGAGTGTGAGCAGTCTTAAGGAGAAGATCAACAGCTGTAATATATGAGCCGTTCAGAGCACACATCGATTAACTCCATAATGCAAAAAGTTGAAAAAATCGATAAAATAGACTTCCGAAATACATTATCTCTTATGGAAAAGCTAAAAAGCAAATTGTCATTTAGAGCTATTATTACTTATTATTAGAATTTTTTTTCGGATATATAAATTTAGGAGTGACAAGTGTTTTGACATGAAAATTTGTAAAAGTTGAAAAAGTGGAGTTAATCGATGTGTGCACTGAACGGCTCATATGAGAGACAAGAATCTACTTTCATACTCATAATAATTTCGTACTCGTACGTTACATTCCAACAATAAATGTCGCAAATAATTTAAACAAAAGAGATGATTAGGTAAATTTGGAATACTTATATATTTTATCCTTTAGATCCTTTTTATTTTCATGTTTGTAAAAAAAATCCTACACTATAATACTATTGAGGTCATTTTCGTTATTTTATCAATCCTTACTGATACAAAATGAGCTTTGAAATTTGTTCAGTACAACTGGATAATAGTGATAATGAAGTGTCAGCGTTAAAGTGACTTACTGGACTTGATTTTCAAGCTACTTATCTTGAATTTGAATTGAAGTCAAGTCAAATATGTATTAATATTTAAAAGTCAAATCAAGTTAAGTATTGAATTCGGAGGTTATTTCCTTTACAAATCCAAAATAACCACCTATTGGCGTAGGGGTTAGAGCAATTGCTCTCTCCGCTTCATGCGTCAAGTGGTACTGGGTTCGATCCCCGTTGAATCCTTGACTTAAGATCCTAGATCTTAGATATAATTGACCAACAGAAAGTTTCTGTGTTTAGACAGTCGTGATATGACCTTTAGATGTTAAAGCGACCTAACACACCAAAAAATATCCAAAATGTTAAGCGTAATTCTTTGAAAAAAAAAATGCCAGCTACTTGATTCGATAAATGTTTAAAAAAAGTTGCTCAAATAAATTTATTGTCAAACCATCTTAGGATATGTCGAGATCCTTGACACAGAAGAATTTGAGGATCCTTTGGGATTAATAGATAGTGTTTTGCAGTGAAAGAAACTTCATTCCTGGTGGGTGTCCTACAAAATCTTTGTTTTTTAAATTTAATTTAAAATTTGACTTATGATATTCTTCGTCAGTGTTGCCGAGAGGAATTCCCGGGCCTGTGACGTATTCGTAGTGGTCCCCCTCTTTGCTCAAAAAAAAAAACAGGTTCTTTCAGATGCCAGGCTTTTGACCCAATCACTCCTAGTAATTATTTAATAAAATCATCACCGTTTCTCAAAAATCCTTTTGGTTAAATTTTGCCTAATCTTTGAAGTAATGCTTCAATAGAACATAAAGGCATTTTTAATATAATTAATAAGAATATTTTTGTCAGTTAATTCTGCGTATGTTCTTGAGGAAAAATCAACGTAATTTGAGTTAAGATTGCTACATAATTTACATGGTTCACCTTTTCAAATCGTTTGTCGTTGTAAATCGCTGAAAATTTTAAAAACATTTTCGGCCTGTTAAGTGGGTGCTCTTAAAAATTCTTGTCTGAGCCTTGAGGTTGATCACCTCTAATTTAAAGATTAAAACTAAAAATTGAAGGCAATAACAATATTCAAGCTTAGAAATATTCACAAATAAAATTTATCAATATAATATTATCTAAGAATTATTCTATAAATTATCTCATTTTTTTAAAAAAATATTGGAAACCAATGAATTAAATCTTTGATTCGCTGAAGCAATTTAACATTAAGGCAAAACATTTGTTTCTTAGTCTCTTCGAGATATGCAATAGTTCATAACATTTCATACGAGCTAAAGCTTAAATAAAAGTTTCACGAAAGCTTTTGAATTTTCCACCGTACATTATTTCAAACTCGAATAAGTCCTGGAAAATGTCATGAACACAACTTTTGCTTAGAGCCTTACAAATACCAGTCGACGGTTCTCTGAACAATTAAAATTAATATAGATGTTAAAGCATTAAACAATAAACACAAATCCGAGCTTACCAAAAATATTTATGGATATGAGCTTGGATTTTATATAATTTTAAAATGAATACATTTTCATGTTGAAAATACTTGAATTAAACGAACAATTATTGCTTTGTGAAGTTAATTTTTTTTTCTCTATTAAAATTTTAGTTCTCACAGATTTTGTTCTTAAAAAAAGAGTTCCAGTAAAAGTGGTGACAAACATCAATCATAACTTCAATGACCTTTTACAGAATTTTTTTCTCGCACATTTTCAATTACCAGACCGTTACCAAAGTATATTTTATAACTTTTAAGAGATATATAATATAAATTAGCGTTATATGCACCTAAGGATTCCAATTATTTTTAATGGTTTCATCTTATTTAAGACAATTTGAGCGTGAAAGTACTTTCAAAATATGAGCCATTGTAACGAAAAGATCTCCAACAATCTTACGGTAAATACGAAATATTTCTGAACCGTTTTACGTAACAATTTTTAATAAGAAAGTCAAGCAAGATGAGTCGAAACTATTTTCATGCCCAGCAAAACATTTCATATGTTAAATAAATTTGAAAAGTTGAATTTTTGCGAATTTAAAAACAACTATGCAAGTTTATTAGCAAAAACCCCGCTAGTGCAATTCGAACTTCTTGACATTATTTTGCGTCTAATTTCTGAATTTCTCTCGGGATATACGAATTTCATTCAACCACGTACAAAATAAAAAACGCAAATTTATGAGCGTATCATCTATTTTTAGACAGTATGTTTTTGACTATTTTCAATCTTAACATAAATAAGTGGGCACTTATAATATATGATGATTACAAAAAATTTAATCGATTTAGTTAACGGCTAGTGTTTAGGAACGTTTTGAAAAATGAAGCTATTACATTTTAATATTAGAAGTATAGAAATACGATTTGACTGTGAAAGTCTTGCAAAAATGTCCCTAAAAATAAATGTACCTACTTGTTTTCTTTGTTACAAGAAAATTTGGCCTTAGAGATAGAATGTCTTTGTATCATACAAAAAAAAAGGTAAATCATAACACAAAGACTGTTCAAGGTAAAATTAGTTTTATTTGCAGTAAATAATATATAGTTTATTCGTATAATTTCTTATTTCCTTTCGTACTATCAGGTAGTCGAATGTCGAAAGATAATTTTTTTTTTTTTTTATTATACTGCCAATATGAGACTTGTTAGCTGAAGTGTTTTATAATTAATTTTTATAACTTAAAATATTTCTAAAAATCGACCATAGAACCAATTTTCATTTTCGCTCATTATTTTAATGATATTAAACTTAAAATTTCCTCTCCTGTAAATTTATATTTACACGTTTCAAGGGTTGTAGAATCTGATTTCGCAAGAAAACATTCGTTCTGACTTCCGATGCTTAGGTATTTCTTCGATCAATATTCAACTAATTTTTTTAAAAAAATTTCGTTATGACTTGTGTTATGGTGCACAATACCTCCTCTCCCAATTTTCCGAGCATATACAATTGTGATAGGTATTAAAACATTTACAAAGAGAAAAACAAGTTCTGGCGTCACATCGTTAAAATAACCCTTTTACATATACGAGTTAATATACAAAACTGATACATCTTATGAAACATTTTATGTTTGAAACACATTGACCATTGAAGAAAAATGCAATTTACCAAAAAATTTTAATAATTATAAAGGAATCAAAATATAATGTTTCTAGGTGTAAAATTTGTTCTACGTTTTAAAATTTAAACTACCAAAAGTAAATAATGTTTGTTATTACATAGAAATTCATAAAGTCAAGCGATTGTAATAGTTTTATTGTCATAACCTTAGGTACCTATATAAAAAATATTGAAACCATTCTTAAAAATACACTATTTAAAAACCCTTTCCTGTCTTTTATACGGAATTGTTAAAATCTAACTTAGTTCTACGAATTAAACAAATTATGTAATGATATTTTATTCAATACTTGTTTTTCTTTATCTTTATGTTTCGAGATTTTTACAGACCCTGAACTTATTATGGGGATTTCCAAATATTTTCCAAGTCTTCATCTTAACTTTTTTCATCAGACTTCCTTATTTTTTTTAATTTTATACCAATGGTAAGCGTCTTAATTAACCTTAGCCAACAAAAGATTTATCTCCAAACTCAACAATGACACATGAAGTAATCAATCTTAAAATAAATCTTGTTATTAGATGTTTTTTTCAGTAGACACTTACTTATAGTTATTAAAAAATGTTAAATTAAGAGTAAAACATATACGAAAAAAATCGGTTAAGACGAAACAGCACTATGGCTTAACCAATGGTGCAGCGTCGAGTTATGCCACTCATTAGGAAACATCCGCGTCTTATTCTTGCATTTACAAACATTTGTAAATGACCTACAATTCTTTGTCACTGTTTCAAATAGTTAACCAAATTAAAACGGTTTTTGAAATTAAAATCTTCTTCTTGAGGTGAAACTTCTTAGGAGGTGGTTTGATAATCGATTTGTAAGAGAGAATGGAAAATGAAATTTTTAGAACGCTTGATTTGTTATTTCGTTACATGAGAGAGAAGGATGATACAACTTATGGAAAAAGACAACTTTAAGAGAGAAATTTATTCTCGGTAGTATGACAGTGTAAAAATTGAATAAGTCGTATATTTTTTATGAAAATTTTGTATGGTTCTCTTTCTCCCTGTCTTTCACACACACTATTTCTATTCAATTCTGTACTACTTTAGAAGTTTCACTTCTATCAAAAACATAGTGATGTATACTCAATTTTTTTCGAATATTTCTCATTTTTAACTAACTGCAAATGTCTGCAAATGGTGCAGACAGGGTTAGTTAGCTGAACACCAATCCTATAATCATTCTACCAAGTGTACTACTCTACTTAAAGTGGTAGGGCTTCATCACATAACAAAAATCGCTTAACACAAGAACATAAACTTTGAAAAATTCTTTTCGAAAAAAGCTGATTGTTCCAATAATATACGAGCAATGACATTGTTTAAACTGTATTTTTACTTTTTTTTTACTACTATATAGATAGTAATAGGAAGTATTGTAATCGGTTCGTATTTTCAAATTCAAGCTTTCACCGGAAATACATGTTTTGAGGTCCTCTGAATCCAAAAAAGTGGTTTTTAGAAACATGTCTGTGTGTGACAGCCATATCGTATAGAAAGCTTTATCCTATATTATATATTTGACCTCCATATTATATACCTATTTGCGCCTAGAAGCTTTTGGTTGAAGTCGGTGAACCAAAAGCTTCACGTTATTTTAGGAGTTTTTGAGCTTTTTCATTTTTTTTTTTTGAAACCGGCTTCAACGATTTTCTTTAAAACTACAATAGTTCTTAGACTCATTAGTGGCTAAAACTTTTACTTGAAACTTTTTCCTGGGAAAATTCGAATAAGGATGGTTCTGCGGTGAAGGTTGAGAATTTGTATATGTTATGTATGTACATATATGTAGGTTGTATGCATATAGTTCTTTTTATATGTATATAGCTATAAAGATCTTATATTTCTTTTAACCAACAGCGAGTTTCATAAATTAAAGTAAAAGAAAGTACTGTGTCGTCTCGCAGCAGATATTTTCATTACCAAATGCATAATATATCTGTATATCTACACGGAAAAAAAATAGTGGTGTAAAATTTACAACACTAAACTAGTAATACTTTTACTGCACTTTGTGTTCACTATAACCACAAATGTAACATTAGATAACACACTGTGTTGTATTCAGCTCCAGCAGATGGTATTTTTTATTACCATAGTGTAGTAAATATATGTAGCTGTTACAACTGCTGAGTGTTGTACAATTAACAAATTTTGGCGTTTGCGCATGCGCTGCGTACAACATAACCAATAATTTTGACAAATAAATGCAAGTGTCAAAATTTCAAATACATTTTTACTAGTTCGTGTTGTAAATAATACTACATCTTTTTTTAATTACACTTGAGTGGTAAACGTTACCACACGCGATGTCATCCTATATAATACTAGTTAATGTAGTAAAATTAACAAGGAATGCTGTTAAATCTACAACACATTTTTTTCCGTGTATTTATGGCTTGTAGACAGTATAATATAGTTCCTAAAGTAGCAGTACAGTATTATATAAGATGTAAAATACGACAAAGAATGAGATTTAATAAAGACTAACGTCTTTGAAAATAAAATCTTTAAACACGAAAAAATACTTCGGTCCCTTCAGTTTCGTGTTACCTGCTTTTCATTGTGTTTACAAAGTGTAAAGAGACTTAATAGTCATATTTGATTGCATTCACTAATCTCTTTTGGGATCAGAAACATATTTCAAACATTTTTCTATGTGTAATCGTAACTGTAGGCATGTATTAAGTGTCTCCAGCGCACTTACGAGTGATTCATCAAAATGATATGACTACTCAATGAAATTCCCAACACATCAAGTTCAAAAACGAAAATACTTCAACGATCTATTTTAAGTGCCAACTATCAACCTCAAACTTTCAAACTATCTTTTCCCCAACTTTTTTATATCCAGCGATTTGTCCAATTCTCTCATTTCAATAAAACAAAAAAACCAGCCACTCTTTCGGTGTGGGAACACTCAGCGCAAATCGTTTCAATTTGTCTCTTTTCGAAAACGTTTGTGCTTTGAAAAATGATTTTATGTGCAAATTCAAAGTATAACGACTTGAATGCCGTAATAAAAATAATTTATTTTGTCTCCGTTCTGAGATAGACTATGTAATCTTTTTATTAGAACTGTGTAAACTGAACAGAGTCGCATTGAATTTCTCATACGGTACAAATTGGAATCCATCTAATCATCTGTTCGGCTTCCAACTGACCACAGAAAACTCGATAGCACGTGGGTTTCGTATTCTATTGAATGTTATGAACTTGTAAATACAAGTAAATAAATACAGCAATAAATCGTAAAAATATTCTCTAAACGTTTATTATTTGCAGCTTATTTTCCCACATAGAAAATCAACCATCTATAACTAGCTATATACGTCTTATAATGTTGAAGCTTTTACAAAAGCTCATAACTATATGACATCAAACAAATCGATCATTGCATACCTATTCCTATCACATGAAAAGTGTATTTTCAATGAAATAAATGGAATTTTTTTCAAAGATAATAACCACATTTAGACTTAATCTATTTGTTCTTGATCTATATGGATGTTCAATATAACTTGGGAAAACATCATAATTATGATATTTATGTTGGCGTCTTGTACTACATTTACTTTTATAGCGCTACTATAATTAAATTCTTGTTAAATATTTCAAATATCTTTAGAATTTACACAGAAGATTTTTATGCATCAACCAAACTGAAATTTAATATCTTACTCTTGTGAGTGATTTCTGCAGTATAATAATGAGAAAATAAAAATGAATACTAGAACGTTGTAATCTGAAGCAGATAAAAGAGATGAATGAGTTAAAACCAAAACAGGTTAATAATTATTTCACTAATTAAAATATATTTAAAGTTTTAACTATTTATATAGTAATAAACAATAATTTAAGTTTAAATGAAACAAGACTTGGTTTTTCTGTTCACGTTTTCACAATGTTATTCTGCACGGAAAAAAATAGTGGTGTAAAATTTACAACACTAAACTAGTAATAATTTTACTGCACTTTGTGTTCACTATAACCACAAATGTAACAGCAGATAACATACTTTTATGTATTCAGCTCTAACGTATAGTATTTTTTACTACCATAGTGTAGTAAATATAGGTAGCTGTTAGAACTGCTGAGTGTTGTACAATAAACAAATTTTGGCGTTTCTGTTACGCCATGAATTTTAACAAATCTGTAATCGTTACCATTTTTGGTGTATACAATACTAGGTACAATGTACAATTTACTCCAAATGTTGTAAAACGGCTAAGAAAAAAAACATCAGAGCCATCTTTATGTCTCCATTATATTATCATGGAGACATTTTTACTAGTTCGTGTTGTAAATAGTACTACAGTTTATTTAACTACACTTAACTGGTAAACGTTACCACACGTGGTGTCATCCTATATATTACTAGTGTATGTTGTAACTTTAACAAGGATTGTAATTAAATCTACAACTTTTTTTTCCGTATGATATTCAAAGTCATCTAGACTTGCTTTTTGTACAAGGATCTGCTGCTTATTTACTGTAGATTTTTTTAAACTTCGTACTGATAGTTGATCTTTAACGCTAGTTTTCTCCTCTGTTCTCTCTTGTCGTATATGAACTTTATAGTATTTGAAGAATATTTCATTAATTAAGCATACATGGTGATTTTATTATGAATTTTTCTACACAGTTTCGTCGATTTTTGTAATTTTGTTTTTACTCAGGGATTTGTTTCTGTCTGTTATTTCTAGTTTTTCCAAAGAATCCAAGTTAAAATTAAATTTCTGATGTATTGTTCCTTTTAGTTATATTTCGGTTCAGAATTATTCTCAATCCTCAAAAATTAAAGATTATGTTTTTAATGGATATTGTTATGTTTTCTATTAATTTTCCTTAAAATCTGTAAATATATTTAGTTATATTGGGAACAATCTTAAGTGATAGGTTTTGAACATCTACTAAAATTTTAACGGAGACAGAAACAATATTAATTGTTTATCGACAGGTTTTTTTAACAGTGAATAATAAAAAAAATATTCTCATAGTATGCTTCTTCATATGTTTGTCCAAAATTGGATTTGACCATGGGTAGCCTTATAAAATTGGGCAATTCAAGTGAATTAATGACGTTGCACTTTTAATAGACGATTAAAAAAGAGGGACAGGATAAAAACTGAATCTATTGGTTCTAATGTGGCATAATTATCTCCGAAATGATAATGAATAATAATTTTCTGTGCAAATCTGAGTCTTTTGTGTGTAGTGAAGTAGAGTCGTCGAAGCGAGGCGAGTTCGATGTCCGATTGGGCAATTCCCGGCGTCTGGCCTTGACTGCCGACAAGGTTGCAAGTCTGCCTCACCGACCGACGCTTCACCGACCATCATACCATGGTACCAATGCCCATTCTATCTATACATATAATATGCAGCCAACTGTTTGGCCTCTTGTTGCCAAATATTATATTTTGTGCATAATGAAAAAAGAGATCTCACATAAAATACGGCCACTATACGACTAAGACAACTACGACAACGAGTGCGATCGCGACCGCGACTCTTTTCTATCATCTTTCGCACTGTTAGACGCTTTAGACATTTATAGAGATGCATACCTACTTGTACGAGCTGCACATATGATTTATGACTCGCAATTGAATTGCTTAACTGAAAACACAAAAGAAAATTTTATTGGTGAAATTCAGAAGAATTGCATTTGTGTTGATGCAAAAACGTTAAGTTCACAAAATACCTGCAGTTACAAAAGTGACAAGACAAAAAAATGAATAAATCATCCGTTGTTCTGAGTTCAACTTTTTGGCCACAATAAAATATCTATTTGTTTCTTTTTTATTGAGTACTTCATAGAAACTTGTTTCTAACTAAACTAAATCTATTTATTGATATTAATTAAAATTAACATAAAAATTAGTATTATCATTAAAAACATAATCATACATTTTTGAGTCTTGAGAATAATTTTGAAACAAGGTATGGCTAAAAGAAATGAAATTTTAGAATATAAATTTTACCAGGGATTTTTTATGGAAATTCGACAGTAAAACATTTACAGAAATCGATGAAACTGTGTAGGAAAAGACAAAGTTTTTACATTTTTTCTGTCGAAGGAATCGCGATGTATGTTTAATAAATAAAATATTCTTCAAATACTATAAAGTTCTTGAAAGAGAAGGGAGATAATATAATATAATAATATAATGGAAGGGAGAAAGCGTGGCTTTGACTTTGACCTAGTTTAATATACTTAGATTTTCGGGTTACTTGCCCTAAATTTGACTTAAAATCAAATGAAACCCAAATAAAACGTAAAATTTTAAATACCGTGACAAGTCAAGTATTGACTTTACAAATTATTTTATATATCAAATCAATACCAAGCAAAGTTCATTTCGTAACATAGCCATTTATTTGATTTGGTGAATCGAGCTCAAAACTACTATAGTTTAAGATTTTATCATAAAAGTGTTTGGTGTAAAGTGTAAACGAAATTCAAGAATATAGAATATTTAACAAGAATTTACATTAGGTTTGTTCGCGGATCTGATACTGAACCGATAACGAATCAATCCAAGTGGATTTAAGATAATCGCCAAACGCATACACGCTTATGAACTGATTAAGAGTTATTTTCCCGTGAACGAGTTTGAAAATCTTTGGAAATAAGACGAGGATTAACGAGAACCCACGAAAAGTGTTAATTGAATTTGACGTTGAGAGTGAAGAAAAGAAAATCTAGCCACATTTTATCAAACTACGCATGAGTAAGAGAATCGAATTTTTTGTCCTAAAAAAACCCCGAGAATCGCTAGATCCAAAGTCCCGTTTTTCTGTCCTTTTCGTCCTTTTCTTTCAACTTTAAATTCAATTAACAATTTTCGTGGGTTCTCGTTAATCCTCGTCTTATTTCCGAAGATTTTCAAACTCGTTCACGGGAAAATAACTCTTAATCAGTTCATAAAAGTGTATGCGTTTGGCGATTATCCTAAATCCACTTGGATTGATTCGTTATTGGTTCAGTATCAGATCCGCGAACAAACCTATTAGTTGGCGTTTATTATACAAGTTTTAACTTATTTTAGAAATCGTTGAAAGGACTACAGAGGATTAGATTCTCGACGAGGATAGGCTGATCTATGTCAGGGTGTTATCACTTAGAGTAGTAAATAACGTAACGGTTCCTTTTAATTTTATTTAAGCTTCTTAAATTTTGAAGTAAATACTCTTGTAAAGCTTAGTTTTACTCATCGTCTCTGGTGATTTTAAATAGAATTTTATAAAATTTACTTCACTTTTAATTTCATAAATATTACAGTATTAGAGATACAAAATAACTAACCAGTTCAACAAATTGGTGTTAGCCATGGTGTAGAAGCACGATGGTATATGTTCCTCCTTCAGTACTCGTATACTCATGAGGTTACCAATTATATCGCAATTTGATAAAAAATCTGGAGATACCAATTCAATTAATATCCAGGTAAATTAACTTGTAAAGAAAAAAAATTATATTCCAAGATAATTACAAAGTTAAGACTAAATATTCAACTAATTGGTTCTAAGAGATTTAATAATCCAAAAATACAATATTTTCTTTATTATCTTAGTAAAATTATTATTTTGGAAACGATAAATATTTTTTTCGTAAAAAGTATTTGCTATAAACTGAAGTACTTATAAAAAATTAATTTTTTTGAAGACCCGAGACTTAAACTAGGAATTTGGTATCCCTACAATATTATCAAGAGTATGCAGCTTTATAAATTCCCATTCAGTTTCCTCCAAACGATAAACACTTGCCAAATTTTGACTGTTCTGCATCAATCCTTTCTTTTGACAATGCTATGAATCATTCTCTATGTATTTTTAAAATCTTAACTTTATTATACATAATTCTGATATACGACTTATTTATGTTACACTTAAAACGACATGTTTGACAAAAATAATTGCTCAAAGATAAAATATATACTAATTAGTCTATTTGGTTTAGCAGGTCACATTAATTTGTTTGCTACGAATACAAAATTATTAATTTTTTTACCTATAAAATTTACTTCAAGACTATTATATACATTTGTATGTAAATTTCTTTTTGTTTCACATACAGATCAATTATTATATGAACCTCAATTAATAATTAAAATATTTAATGTTCGAACAAACAAAACTTAGATATCCTAAACTATTTTAGTTTAAAGCAGATAAATTTTTATTAATAAAGTCCAAATACAGTTAATTACTAACTGAAAATATAATATTAATATATACCTACTCGTATATTGAAATTTGGGAGAAAGTTAACTACCTTTATGGATATATTTATGGATTCTAATGACTTCGTTTTCCTTTGCTTGTTCTTTTTGAAAGTTCAGGTCTTTTACTCTCGTGCCATATTTTTAAATTTCTTTTGTATAATTTAACAATTATACCAAAATTTATCTTTTACCTAAGTCGTCGAGTTTTTGAAAATTTTGTTACATAAAACCGTTCTTGGACGATTTACTTGTGTTGTGGATATCTAAAATGAATATGTATTTTGCGTTTGTGACTTAATTCTCATGGCAGAAAATAAGTTAATAGTTCTCATGGATGAAAGACTCACCTTAAGCAGATGGTTTACTTATGAATAATTTTTTTTTCGATTTCACAATATTTCGGTCATCGTATTTAGGCAGGTAGTTAATTTTTGTACGTAGTCATCCTAACAGGTTTTACTTTGTACTTTTCAAGTCAGTATGAATACTTTAATGATCAAGCTAAGTTTTGATACTGCTCAATAAATATCCTGCTAAGTTTATTGACCTGACCAGTAAAAGTACATACGAAAAAATATGAAAGCCATGAAAATTTTTGATTTGAGGTCCTCTAAAATCTAAAGGTGTTACTCTGTAAAATTGAAACTACAATGCCTCAAGGGAAAAATAAATAATATTAGGACCGATGAAAAACTATGTCTATAATTGACTAGAATTGTTTTCAAAATAAACGACAATAGACAATATTTTGTATGCTAATTTATGAACAAATGAATTCTAAGCTTTTATGAGCTTTTTTGAGTTTTGATTGTTAGGCTTCGATTCTTAACATTACAATTAAAGCTATGACAAAAAAAAAACGTCTGACCAACCCCCGTCTGATTCCTCCCATCATCCGTTAGTCTGCTCAGTGATTTCTCGACCAATATTTATCTGTTTATCCCCAAATTTGTTTGGGGACTCTTAAAAGACTAGAAATTTGGCCGAATTATGATGCAAATAAATAAAATCAGAGCTTCTTCGATAGTGTGTTATTTATGTTTATTTTAAAGTTTTCATACGAGCTTTCATTGATTTTTCTTCTTCAGGTACTTAATCTTAAACATATGTACTTTAAGGTTTGTTTAAAAGATTTATGTCTTATATTTTATAGGATTAACCTATGGAAGTATGAAACTTTTTAAATGAACGTTATTACCAGACTATGTATGATATATAGAGGTTTAATTTAAAAATTAATATAATTGTTAAAATGAAACACACCAATTATAACTTTTGCAACGCTATGGCAGTTAATTTTACGTAATACACTAGAACATTCAGACATTTATAGACTGTAAGCAACTTCTGATATAATATCGTCAAAATCTACATAAATATCCTTAAAATATTCCCAACTAAATTGGACACTTGGTTCAAAAGGTGTTTATAATATATTATGGTAATAAAAGAATATTGATAAAAGGCTATGAATATCGATTGAAGAATATGACATGAAACAATTTCCCACTCTGCCATTAATTCCAATATGTTCTGCACATTTCTTCAAAGGTTAATTGAAAAACTAAGAAAAAAATTTGAATATGTGCTTTGGTTAACTATGGAAAACGCAAGCATTCATCATACTCAAGAATCAATACACAAATTTAGTTATCACCATATTCGCCAATAATGAATGCTATCGAAGACGTAGACTTAATTAATATGTTTAATAAACACATAATGACTCAAGTATTTAATTTGATTTGTAAAGTATCCAATTTGAATTATAAAATGTCCAATTTGATTTATAAAATATCAAATTTGTAGCGTGAAACTCCTGAACGAGTACAAAATGCGTATTAAAAAAATTGGTTGTCTGTAAAGTCGGTTTACGGACGATAGTTTTACGTGATAACGTCATAAAGAAACATTGATGAAAAATTGCATACTTTTATGAAATGAATTGAATTATTATCACTGAATTATCATTATTTTGTATAATACAAAGAAGGAGTTAATTGAAAATTAACAATTTTTTCAAAATGAAATCAGACTGAAAATTATGAAGGAAGTCAATTTTAAATCTTATTAAGTAAATTGTAGAAAAAAACACAAAACACGTTGTATAGGATTCAACAATTATTGAATACGAGGCATAGCTTATTGTAGAAGTTCTCGAAGAAGCTTGCGTGGCGGCGTTCCAGTAGCAGAACTCTACCGTGCCTCTCTATCACTTGTATCGCGTTCTCGCTTGCACTTATTAATCATTCATAATAATTATTATCACCAATAATAATAATTTGACATAAATATTTTTAAAACTGGTTAAAACATTATATAATCATGAACAATTATAGTCATATTATTCTTTATTTATTATTAGTCATATTATTATTAAAATACAAGAATTAATTACCTTTTTGCTGCGGTTTTGAGAAAAACAGTTAATTGAGGTGCATACAAAATGAAATCAGACTGAAAATTATGAAGGAAATCAATTAAATCTTATTAAATTGTAGAAAAAAACCAAAACACGTTGTCTCGGATTCAACAATAATATCGTTCCTCTCTATCACTTGTATCGCGTTCTCGCTTGCATGCACATACTCAAATGGAACGTGACATTTTTTCAGGCAGGCTACCCAGTATCCATCAATTTATAAGACGTTATCACGCCAAAAATCGTAGATATTTAAAAAAATTTCAATCGAAAATTAAATGGTGGAGAAAAAGCAATATGTAATGATTTCCAATTTAATTAAAGAATAAAAAAATGATGAACTTCTGCATATTTGCAGTGGTACAGTGCTTACAACTCTTACAAAATTAATAATTAGCCAAATAAAATGTGCAGATGTCGTTGCCATCTGCACATTGCCAACAGCAGGAAACCAGCTTTAAAGCTTAACAAGCATAAAACCAATCTGTGATTATTTGTATTATAAAATAAATATTTTTAAGCGTCAATTTATAACAATTTTTAGCTCATGTACTATAATTCAACTACAGTCAATCAAACTGATAATATTTTCATTCTACTTGAGAAGAAAACTAAAAAAAGATGTAAAATATGCTCCCATTTAATATACCTACTTATTTATTTTTTTAACAAATCTCTAAAAAAATTGTTCGTAATGTTATGCTTCAAAAAAATTTTATTGTAATATAAATGGCATACATTTCTTCTTTAACAAATTCTGTGGCAAATGCTTTGCTCAAATAGAGTCATACTCGATGAAGGTACAGTTATGAGATAATTAGTCTCAATTAGGCCTTTTTTTTGATACATTCATCAATACATACATACGTTTGTTTAAGAAAACTGAAGACAAAAACGGAACTTCTTTTTATATTGCTTGCAAACAGAGCTGCAAAATCAATTCAACAAAACTATTAATATAATAGGCTACCATAAATAAATTATACGTATGAATTTTTTGCCATTGAATGGTATGAGTAAGTAGAGTTTCAAAGCTAAATTATTATTATATGTAAAACCTAAAATTTATTAACTCAAACATATTTTATTGAAAATTATTTTTTATTGATTAGTTAATAGATTTTTACTTTTAAAAGTGTTTGAACTGTAAAATAATTTATTTTAATTAGACCAATTTACTGATAATCATATTAGTGAATGGTGTTCACATTAAAAAAGTTGAGGCATTATTTTTTTTCTAATTACACAAATAAATAATGCAATAACAATAAAAAGTTCAAAGAAACATTAACGAACAAAAATGATAAATTACTTTTTTTTTTTTTTTATTATCGCCAACTAATTTGTAAAATTTGATTTATGCTGCTCTCATTTATCAGTAGCAACTTCTTGCCGCAGAGTTTATAAAAAAGGAGTAATTTATTTCTCGAAATAGATACGTTTATCTATTTGAGATGAATAAGACGTTATGGTATAGCATTTTTAATTTTATTAATGCTAAGTTTTCATTCTCGAATATTTGCATTTACGATGGCGTTTTAAAGCGAAACGAGACGATGCGAAATTGTGCGGAGAAATGGTCTTGTTGGAAGTTAATTTATCTCAATTAGGACCACATAAATGTAATGAATTTTATTGATTTTTTATAAAAATTGATGAGAAGAAAAATTAGTGATATATTTTCTGGGGAAAGAAATTATTGGTGGCAGTGCATGACGTCACACATTCCAAGCATTCTGCTATATGGTGATGTGGTCATCAAACACGAGCAAACTATATAAACCTGTTTTCTTGCACAAATTGAACCTTTATTGCAAATTGCAAAACTTTCAGAGCATCTTTTGTATTCGCCAACAACTGCATATGTTATTTATTATTATTAATATTTAGTTTCTTTTTTCTTAGCGCTATTCCTTATAGCACCTTTTGATTTTTTTTACTTTTTTTTTTTCGAAATAAAGTTTCTGTGGACGATTTGAAACCAATTCTTACCCGAATTATCTGTGTAGTACAACATAATTATTTATCATCATATATGGGATTTTTCCACTCAGAATTCATTAAATATTTTTAAATCAAGATAACTTGGCTGCATTTTTAGGTTTAATTTAATTCGATTGATATGGAAAGATTGGGTTTTTCGCTGTGGATTTTTTAAGCTTTAAGCTCAACGATTTTTTGACTAAAAACGAGACGTTAACAAGTTTCGGAATTTTTTGGTCGAGATGCAAAAAGTAAATTTATACAATTGCATTTTATAGTAGGTTGGTTAAGGCACTTTTGGGACTCACGTAGGTGGTCAAAAATTTACGTTGTAGGTTAAAATGAAGTACATACATATGAAATATGTGTGTGGGATTCAAAGTCACACCGTGTATTTTATTATAATTTTTTTAACTTATTGGTTTGGTGTCTGCTCCACTTTTCATAAAAAAAAAAAAACTCAAATTATATCAAAAATATGTCACGCTAGATTGCTTTAGTGTCATAAATGTAATTTTTAGATTTTTCTTTACTTGATTTTTATTTCAATGTGATTTTTCATATTCAAATTATTTTTTTCAGGTTTTGAATGGCTGATTTCTTTGAATACTTCTTCATAAACGACTCTTGGTAAGTGAAATGATAATTTTTCTTCTTTTCTCTTCTTTGTATTTTGTTTATGACTGTTGGAAATAAATTCCAATTCATGCATTTTATTCAATTAAGAATCTGTAATATTAGTATAGATTCCGGAGCGAAGTTATTACAGTATCAGGTTTAGCAATGATACGGGGCCTACCAAATTATGTTAACAACATTTTATAAAACACTATTCACAATAACAAATAAACTTTTTGGAATTGCGTTAAATTTAAGTTAGTGTCTAAAAATGGTTACGACAAATCTTGATACAGGGACCATATAAGGCAAGTTATGCCACTGTGTCGATTTTATATTTCCTAAACGTTCACAATTTCGTAAAGACTAAAATCAAAACGTATTTTTTTTTTAAAACCACGCTTGTATTTCAATATATTAAAAGTTTATCGGGCTACATGAAATCAAAACTCGAATTCTAATTGAAATTAAAGCTACGGATTTTGTTTAAAGAAGGATTCTTTATATTCTATTAAATCTAATAAGGTCTTTCCCTCATCAGCTGCTGACATATATGCTCATACCTTAATTGTAACTAAAGCTGAGTTCACACCTTCTCTCTCCCGTTCGTTTTCTCCTCTCTCTTTTCGCCTTGTTTATAGTGCTTTAACTGATAATGGTCGTTACAACTTGTTGGTTTATTTTGTTAAAGTAATTTGGTTTTTAAATCTTGTTTAAAAGGTGAATTTCTCTGAGACAAATTATTGTATTCTTTCTTTTATCTCTTCTAATGTGAACTTTATAATGTTTCAAACATTCTTCAGACCAATCTTCAAGATTAAAATATTTATTAAACACACACCGCGATATCTTCCGGGAGAAAAAGTTATAATTATATTATTTAATGTCTGTCTTTTTTTTTTTGGATATCTCCATTTTTCCATAAAAATCTATGATAAAATTGAATAGCAGCTTCCCGTGAAATAGTCACGACCGAAAGTTTAAAATACCGAATGTACAATTAAAATAAAAAAAAATTATCCGTTGCGGATTTTGTCCCGAAAACTTTTCGCATGCGAGACCGTCACTGTAATCGCTAGGCCACAAATACATTATTGAAATGTATAACAAGGCGTTAAAAGGTTTGTTTTCACAGTAGTTCAAATTCATGAAATTCCCATGAGACTCATCCACACCATGTATAGCGATTGCAAGAATCGCTGATCTGGTGACTCGTCCATAAAATCATCAAAAAAAAAATCATGAATTTGATTGCTTTTTGACTGCCAGTTATTCTCACATTGTTCTCCTTCTATACGCTCCATACGCATTCACTCACTCATTCACTACATGGAACAATTGATTTGAATTTCAAACTCGAAAGTCTGCTGTTTTCACACCCAACAGTTCAAATCCAAATCCAGTTCGCTGTGAGAACGAACCTAATACAAACTGTCTCT
This sequence comes from Sisyra nigra, assembly GCA_958496155.1. NCBI lineage: Eukaryota > Metazoa > Arthropoda > Insecta > Neuroptera > Sisyridae > Sisyra > Sisyra nigra. The sequence goes on from OY292314.1 coordinate 47,875,059, forward strand.
AATTTTGTACACACTTTTGCCTATCAATGTTATGACTCCTGAGGTATGATTTCTTTTAATTATACCTTGGTTCAGAGTTATCTTCAAACCTCATATGCTTTAAAACGATATAATTGAGTGTTCTATTAATTTTTATTAAAATTTGGTTATATATTGAGAAACACTTTAAAGAAGGATCCTTAATATTTTATTTAGTTAATCTCTTAAGAGCATTTTAAGAGTATTTAAGCTTTAATTTCTTAAATATAGCATTATAGGTGCACCGATTTATTTCAAGGAGGTTCACTCAGATTTTAAAAAATAGATTACGATAGTAAAAATCTCCCCTTTTAATGTAAAAAAATATTTTTTTTAAACATAAATCTTTCTTGATCCTTTAATTCAAACCTCATAGACTCCTGAGTAATGAAAGTATTTTTTAATAATTGTTTAAAGTCTCTAGAAATTCCAAGTTGTTTGACAGAAATTTTTTAAGTAGGTAACAAAATATGAGAAAACAAAAAATTATTGGCTTTACGAAACCACGATGCAAGTGAAACTTTTTTTCGGATTTTAGGCACTTAAGTAACTGAAAATTTTCGGAAAATTATTCGATTTAGGGTATGAAAATAGAATAGAAAGAAAGGGATGTGGCACAAATTCACTGTCTGACGTAACGCGTACCGTTGCAACTATTTTTGAATTTCCATTATTGATGTTAATACTCGAATGTTATTTTCATTATTGAAAAATTTTGTTGATTATTCTTAAATTGATCATCTGCCTGTTGTTATTTATTGTAACATCACCGTCGGATATTTTTGCACTATTCTCACTAGCTGTATCTTTGTCTATCATGATCAAGTTAACAATAACATTTATATCAATACACTGATCAAAATACAAATACCAATACAAATATGATTGACAATTAATGACAACCCATAATATAATAAAACGTTGTCATGGAGAGGAAAATAGCTCATTACATTCAGTAATAGTTCGCGTAACAGGCCTCGGAAAATGACATGGTATATAGCTAACAATGTGTATACGAGCTCTGCCGAACATTTGCCGATTCCCTGCCGAGAATGTACGTGTTACATTTAGCGACATGCTAAAGACAGGCCAAAAAATTTGAGACGATGTATAAAAAGTTTCACTTTAAAAAACGGGAAAAAGTTTTCTGTTAACACGGAAAAGATTGAAATAACAGTTGGTAAAGTAAGAAGGTTCTAAACTACTTCTTGCAAGATTTAATTGTACCTATCTTGATTTTTCGATCAACACCACCAACGGCCGAGAATTCATTTGAAGTTCAAACTGTTTCAAAAAACGGTATTTCCTGAAAAGTTATGTTTATGGACCTCAAAGATACTTTTTATTGGAATTTATTCATTATATCAGTATAATTTTTCTCCTTGAAAGTATGTTTCAGTAGAGATCCAAAGTAGAGAAAATACATTAAAAGGTCAAAAAACTTATCAAAATTTTTGCCACAATTTCAAAACGACGTCAAAAATACCTAAAAGAAATATCTAAATAACGACTAAACTAACTAACTAAACTATTTTTATAACACCTATACCTTATTAAACACCTATATAAATTTATTATAGAAACAAACAAATGGTTACTAAGAAAAAGTACTAGAAAATAAGCTTTTTCTAAGGTTAAATCTATCAGAGGTCTTGTCTTATTTGAATAAATTATTTTAATTTATATAGTTAGAGTTATGAATAAAGTTCGTCTAAATAAAATTAGGATGAATCAACCAAATGTTGAATAGTTTCAAAGAAACCATAATTTGAAACTAAAATGGTTAGGTCTAGGCACTTCTGAAGAGATTAAACCCCCTTAATATAGTAACTCTCCGAATCAAGTCCTTAATAGTTAAAAGTTTCCATTAAGTATCAGAGTATTTCAAGCTTATTCTCTTAAGATTATGTTTTATAATTCATGATATTTTTCTTTAAACGTAACGGTTTCTCACCATCAAAATAAATCTACGGTTTTCATAATAAATTTACTATAACTTAAGGTTTTTCTTTATTGAATGTACTTAGGTACTGCTTCGGCTGTCTTATGATTACCAAGTAGCTAATTAGCGTTAAAAGTACACTTTACTGTAATTGTAACTGTAACCGACATAATTAAATTTCAAAATTTTATAATAAATTTTTTATAATAACTCTATTGAAATTTCGGTTAACTTTCAAACAATAGTGTAGCAAAAAAATTTTAGAAATTGTTTTTATTTGAGTTTTGACTCATTGATATTACAATGTTTCGTGAATTTTTTTCGCAATCTATTTGATCGCTCACACTTTCTTCGTTTTAATTGCTTTGTAGAGCAATTAATGTAGGTATGTAATGTAAATATTAATCTTACATACACTTCGTCAAAAGGGATTGGTGTCTGATTAGGAAAGATCCATTAGTTAATTATGCTATTATAAATAATCCATTTTTAATCTAACTCGGTCTTGGTGTCTAGACCGAAAGTGCTGATGACTCAAGGGCTGGATAGAACTTCGACGGCAGCAACGGTAGATAATAATGTTAGCTTTATACATTAACATTAAAATTATATGTAGATTCTTAAGAAGCTAACAAATGCATTTAAATTGAACATTCCAAAGTTGTTGGACAACTAAAAATTTCAAATCACTGTTTTAACTAACTTCAAATTTTTCATCTATAAAAGAAATATTAGAAAAACGTTTTCCTTTAAACAATTTTTAATTATGTAGGGATAAGCAAAACTACCTGTTGGCAAAAATTCGGTTTATCGAATCCATTGAATTTGCAAGAAAATTAAATTGGTAACCTAATAATCCTGTAAAATCACTTAGACTCTTTAAGAGTCGAGTTTCAATTAGTTTTACATTTAATGAGAAGTACGTTTTACTTAAGATTTAATTGCCCATTAAATTTTTAGTTTTAAAATCTAATAGTTTTGAATATTTCATAATGAGTGAATGAAGAGATGACTGAAGATGTTTACTTGGAGGATAATATTAATTTTCTGGTATCATAAAGCAAATTGTAGTGAGCTATGGGTTTGTAGAATAGTTAAACGATGTTTGCCAATTTGTTATACAAAAGCATATAAGAAACTCGTTAACAACGTGTTTGCATAGCATGTTAGTGAAGATGAAATGAGGCATTTTTTTACGTTTTCATTCATTTATTTTTCGAGTCTAAATCGAGCCTCGCTATAAATACCAAGGTGAAAAAAGGCAAAGACGCATTGTTTTGGGTGTGAAAATAATCTAAGACAAACATGATGGCACAAAAGTTACCATCGTGGTTCATAATAAATTACAGTGAACTCTCGGTAAGTCGAATTCAAAGATAAACCGAATAGCTTTAACTTTCTTTTACAATTACATAGTAAAGGATGTATTGTAAACAGGTCAAATTTTCGATTTTGAGTTTTCACCAGGATTACAAGTTTTGAGGTCCCCTGAGGCCGAAAAAGTGTTTTTTAGAAAAGGGTCAATTTAGCCAAAATTCACCAGACTTGGAATTTTGGTTCACTCTTATTTGAAATTGTTTAGAAGGGAAGCTCCACTTTGTTCTATGGGTTTTTCGGTTTTTCCATTTTTTGACGTGATAACGTCTTATAAATTGATGAACCACGACAGCCAGTCTGAAAAAGATCGTCCATTTTGTCACGTTCCATTTGAGCCTGTGCGTGCAAGCGAGAACGCGATACAAGTGATAGAGAGGCACGAAATTATTGTTGAATCCTAGACAATGTGTTTTGTTATATTTCACAACACAAATTATAAATTAAAGTAAAAATAAATGTAAAAATCACAAAACAAAAAATCCAAATTGTTAATTTTGTATCTCCAGATACGTATTTCAAACGCCATTAGTTCGTCATCAGAGGATCAAATTGAAGTGTCTTCGAAGACAATTTCGTGCTGATTCATTTACCAATTTATTTTTACTTTAATTTATAATTTGTGTTGTGAATTTTAGTGAATAGTATTTGTGAAATATAATAATTAGGTAAGTCCAAAGTCAAGGAAATTTAATTTTTTATTAACGTATTTTGTGTTTTTCTTTTACTATTTACTTAATAAGATTTAATTGATTTTTTCCTTCATAATTTTCAGTCTGATTTCATTTTGAAAAAATTGTTAATTTTCAATTAGCTCCTTTGTAGTATACAAAATAATGATAATTCAGTGATAATAATTCAATTCATAAAAATACGCAATTTTTCATCAATTAGGTGTTCTTTATGACGTTATCATGTAAAACTATCGTCCGTAAACCGACTTTACAGACAACCAATTTTTTTTTTCAAAATCGACTCCAACGATTTTTTTAATGCAAATTTTATTTGAACTTTTTTCCTGGAAAAATTCCAATAAAAGGGATTATGAGGATAAGGGTGGGAGTTAGTATAAAATAAAATCATATCTTAATTTATGCTTCGAAAAGTTCCTGGTGACCAGATTATATAATAAGGGGAGTCCTCCATCGGGAGCGATCTCCGTCATGCCAAACCCCCACCAACTTATGGATTATAGGGCTCAGATCCTAATGGCCAATTTAGAAGGGAACAAAATTAGGCTTAGGTACTAGCACCCACCTGTGAAAATTATAGAACATTTTACTTTACTTTTAATTTTAACCAATCGTGAGTTTTGTTTATATGTATACCTACTTGTGTATTTAATCAACAGCGAGCTTTATTTAAAAGCAAGTTCTGTAATGCGTTTAATAACACGTTCAGCAGATATTTTGATTCCAATTCATTCTCATCTGACCCGATGTACTTTCACCTTAGTGATAGACCCCAATCTAGTAGATGGCTTAAACTGCTGAAAAGGGTTTCGCAGGAACTTCCACTTTTTTTGAGCCCAACCCTACAATACCTGTCTAAGTCGAACTGTTTGATTTGGTTATTTATTCTCATGGAAGTCATCTGAAACTTTGATGTTTATTCAAACGCATGAAATAAAATTCACAACCGATGATTCCTTGATAACTCGAACTTTTTCCTTTAATGAGTCGAACTCTCTCCTCGATAACTAGAAACGCTAAGTGGCCTAAACTATAGATAAATTTATCGGTTTTATGGTCTTTGGGATTTTGACTTATCGGGAGTTCACTGTAGTTTCAAAAGTGAGGAAAAACACCATATGGAAGTTGGTAGAACTTACGAAGATACCAGTAAAAGGCTCATCGCTGAGACGGTCGACGATAGACCGGAAGTGCCACAGCACGCAGTCACAGTCTGGTGCCGTCCCCTCAACCCGCAATTGGCCAGAATCAGCGAATAATCTTAAATTTTTTTAATTAATGAAAACTCACCAAGATTTAAGAAAAAACATTTTATATAATTATTTCCCTCCAGCCGGCCCGGCCGGCCGCACTATGGCCTCGTTCAAACCATTGACATATTTGGGAGTTCTGATAAAAATTATACGCGAGAGATAAATATGTAAGGCTCAAAATCACGCCAATATTGAATTAATTGGCCAAGGCTCTTGACATTGACTCATAATTACCATCATAATTTGTTGATTTTGACTGATTAAATTCTTACCTAGCTGATTCCAGTCACGTGCTATCGCTTGATATTTCCACATGTTAACGACAACTTATCAAAAAACGAACATCCAAATCTCAACGCGAATATGAAATATCTTGCCTCGGCCAACAACGATTTCATTATTCGATTTTTTCAAACGCAAACCATTGAACTAAATGCATTGTTTAAAATATGAGAAAGATCATTTATTCGTTGAATGTCATTAACATAATAAGCACGATTTTATATTCGCAAAAGAATAAATACATAACGATGAATGGCACAACGACGTCCTATAATAAAAATAATTTTTGTTTTATAATAATCTTGGTTCGAATAAATTATAATATTAAACCTAATTATTGTAAATGTTTTAAGACCGTTTCATATATTTTTTTTATATTTTTAATTGGTTACTTTCATGTACGCGCAAATTAAGAAAGGAATAGCGATTCTTATTTTGTACAATACTAATTCCAACTCGTTGTTCCGTGGTCTAAACGTACATCCGGTATGTGATGTATTTCTATGTTATTTTCATTTATATATTTATCATATAATATAACCAAGACAATCTTTCAAATAAAGTTAAATCAAAATACCTCATCAAAAACCAATTTTTCAATTTAGCGATATCTTTTAAGAGCTTTAACTTAAGCTTAGCTTTTAACTCAAAAATTACTGGATAGATTTCGATCATTTGTTTTTGTTTTTTGTTTTACTTCGTATATACTTGGTCCTTATCTAAAAAACGAATTATTACAATATCTTTATTAAAAACAAAGTATTTAAAGTTTTGAAAAATGCGATTTTTACAAGCAAAACGCGTTAAACGGGCATTTTTCGTTGCTTTGATAGAGTGATGCAAACGGTTAAATGCGTATGAGCTGCAGATATAGTGTTTCTCCTTCCACTGCCTTCTGATTATTTCATATTTGAGTCGCTCAGTGCACACATCGATTAACTCCGTAATGCAAAACGTTGAGTAAATTGATAAAATAGCCTTCTGAAATACATTGTCTCTTATCTTATCTCAAAAACCAAATTGTCATTTAGAGCTGTTATTACTTATTATTAGAAACATTTATTTCTGATATATAAAGTTAGGAGTCAACCAAGTGTTTTGAGATAAAAATTTAAGTTAAAAAAGTGGAGTTATTCGATGTGTGAACTGATCGGCTCATTTGAGCGTAGACTTAATAGTTAATGCAGTTCAGCGAGATATTAGATTAATATAGCTATTTTAAAATTCTCTTTAAGCATTTTTTTTACATTTTACTGTCAATACAAATTTAAAATACATTTTTAAGTTATAACCGTTACAATAATCAAGTTACATTTTAACACTCCCTTTTATTATTGCATATATTTTTTAACCAGAAAGAGTTAAGTTAGCGAGATTAAAGCTTTTTTTAAAATTGCTCCTTAAATGCTCTTTCCGGATCCGCTATTGCTCCAGGTGTATAGTTAATTAAAAATTACATTTTAAGAAATTTTCAATCTCAAGAATTAAAATCGCTATAAAACCCAAAATAATTTTTTCACTACGCAAATAATGGATCAAATTTTTGCAATATTTTCAAATAATTAATTATTTGTAACTATTTATACATTTATTTTTATATATTATATGTATTGTTGTATTATGACGTCATCAACTGCCGTTGGATCTGATCTATATATTAATACGTGAAGCAAAAATTTGTGATCCCTTTTTACCGAATATTACACGAACGGAGGAGTATGAAATTTGGCACAATTGAAGTTTATATGAGGAAGTTGCGTATTGAGATAATATTTTTTTATAATAATGCTTCAAAATACCTTAAATTAATGAAAAAAGACGTCACACACACTACCATCCGTTTGACACACACAGACACACAATACACACAAATATGTAGTTTTTTTAAATCTCAGTTGTTCAGTTTGACCACAGACTTCAACCATATTCCAAATGTCATTATTTAAACAAAATATTGTGAGAGAAATTTAAATTTTGAAATAATAATTATTGAAATTGAAGGAAACACATTTAACCGATTATTTGATTATTGAGTAATATTATTAAATATATATTTTTACATAATATACTATGGTCGAATTTCGACCACTGGGCGACCTCTAGTAAACATGAATAGTTTAAAAATTGAATTACTAATTAACTATACACCTGGAGCAATTGCGGATCCGGAAAGAGTATTTAAGGAACAATTTTTTGAAAACAAAGTGATTATTTTGGAGTATATAGTAATTTTTATTTTTGAATTTAAAAAATTTTTGAAAAATGAATTATTAATTAACTAATAAAAACTTTTTTCCGGTTATTTTTTATATATTTTTGGTTTCAATTTTTTAAATGCGTTTCCTCTGTAAATTAAATATGTTCTTAACATAAAAACCTCCACAGACGACGTCGCCGGTATCAGCTATTCTACAATAATTTAAAAGAAAATTCATAAGAGAGACGCAAGGATTTAATATACAAAGGTAAAATAGTTTTACACGGTGATAGTTTTAAAATCAACTTTCTTTGACGTTCTCAAGATTAAAGTTGTTATTCAATTTTCTTTAGTTTCAAAAAGAGCCTTATAAAGCTATTTTTCTGTAGACGAACATTAAGCGTCATAATCTATTTAATCGGATAAAAATTCAAAATTGCTCTTCAGTGAAAACGATAAATTTGAATATCGAAATGATGAAATGAAGGGATTATTCACCCCTTGTCCTCAGAGACAAAACCTATTTGCATGTGGCTGATAGAAAAAATTAATCACTTTATTAAGGGAAGAACAAAAAGAACGTCACAATAACGATTATTTTTATTATGTCGATTTTTAACGGCTCCTTCTATGTTCCGGATATCCTAAGATTAAACGATACAATCGTGCTGAAAATATTAAATATACTCGCGAATTCTTTTAAAAAACTTAACAACAAAATCTATAAATAGCCCACAAATACGTTGAAACGGATAAATTTTCAAAAGAAAGTTAATCATATTACGATATATAGGCAATGCTGAGGAATGTACGGAAACAAATATAAAGCTTCCGTTTTACGCATCATAAAACCAGTGACTTACCTCGTTAATACAAGCAAAAAACATTAATAACAGCAAAATTTGCAATTATTAATTAAATGAAGCACGTCTACCTCTAATACAGTTCGCGTGCAAATTTTACTATCACGGCTTCTTTAAACTTTTAGATTAATTGGCCTTAAAGAGTCAATAAATTTAAGTATGAATTTCGAGACAGCTGCAAAATTATCTGTTAAGGTACATTCAATTATACCTTTAATTTTCGAAAATTCAGAGCATAAAAAGCAATAAAACTTACCACGTTCCACTAAAATTTCCTAATTTGCAAATTAAAATCGTTATAAACTTGGCATAAATTATTTGTGTTTTAGATTAAATTTTCAACTTTTGTTATTTATAATAATTTCAAGGAAAAGATCAGGTCGTAAAAATCAGCAAGTATAAAGTAAAAAAAATATTTTATTCATCATAAAATTATATGTACATTTAATTTAAAACTTAGAAGATAATACTAAAATTAAGTATTCTAACATCGTTTGATGATTTAATAAATAAAATTAGTTCGAAATGTTTATGTTCGGGTCTATTTTAAGTTTTATTATTGGTTCAAAAACACGAAATATTTACGAATCATTTAAAAAGAAATTTATAAAGTTGGAGGTTGTGGCGCTACGAAAGGCTTCCACTTCAAGCAGTTAGGATCGACTTCTTTAACGGAGGGTCCTCGACGTTTTTGTCGAGCCACATATTCGTCGAGTACGTCCTAGAGCAAATAATTTTTTTACTTCACATTGAACACAACGAAAAAAAATAGCTATTGTAATTGTAACTCACTTGTTTCTTGAGAATGATATGCTTTCCTTTCCAATATTTCATCATGCTAAGTGCTTGTAGTGTCGATACAATGTCGTATGAATTAACTGCCATTTCCTGACTGATATCTTTTATTGAGAGCTGATTCCCAGTTGTGGCACATAAATACGCTAATAGAACGTCTTTCCAGTAGGATCGATATGAAATAAGACCTAAGTCTGAGAGAGGCTTTTCGGGAGATCCTGTCTTACCCTCGACACGAGTCAATAGATAACCTGTAAAAAAAGAACATAATAAAATCACATTCTTCCAATATTTTATATTATACTCCTAATATAATTCAATATTTTAATATTGTTTACTTTCTATTTAATTAAATAGCTATTCCAGAATTATATTCGTTCAAAGATTTATTTAACAAAATTTTCCCATCTGAATAACTATTTGTCAATTCAAGCTTTATTGAATCCTAGTCGATATCTAAGCAAAACTTTAGCATATTGAACGATTTGAAACGAATCGCTATAAGGGAATTATACGAACATAAGTACTTATACTAGGTATTGCTAAATATGTATTGAATTTTACAGGTAATTAAGGAAAATGTTCTAATATCTTTGAATGTTAGAGAAAATGTAAATACAGTTAAATATATCACAAAATCAATATTTTCACCTGTTTAACATGAGGTAAATAACATTAGAAAAAGCAGAGTTTGTTGCCATAATTTTAAGTTAATCTAAATTCAACGGAATGTTTTTTATTTTCCAGTACCTAACAGTAACCCTCAGTTTCACACGCATAAAATGTTGATACATATTTGTTACAGCAAATAGTTAACATAGAGATTACCTATAGCTTTTAAAAAAACAAATAATGTTATGAACCTTTTAAGGCTTCTTAAGTCAGCATAATGAAAGATTTAAGTAATGTTTTTCAAGTTAAAAGTCTATAACCACTATTAGGCCAGTCAAATTTAACAATAAATTAACAAAACATGGTGTATTTCTGATTTTTTGGTATGTTGTTTGGACCCATTGGGGCTATGTATTCTCAAATTTGCAATTCTCAAAAAGTTGTGGAAAAATTTATATTGAGCAAAAACCGTGAAAATTTTGAACTTGTTTCAGATTCTACCCGTTATCTCCTAATCTATGTATTTTTCTTTGAAAGCTATTCTGTACGTTTTTGAAGTGAAACTTTTTATACATCGTCTCAAATTATTTGGCCTGTTTTTAGCATGTCGCGTGTTACATTCGCGGCAGGAAATCGGCCAGCTTGTTAGCTATATAACATGTCGTTTTCCCAGGGTTGTTGCGCGAGTTATTGCTGAATAGCAATTTTATTTTAGTTGTCGTTAATTGTCAATCATATTTGCATTGGTATTTGTGTGTTTTGATCAGTGTATTGATGTAAATGTTGTTGTTCACTTGATCATTATAGACAAAGATACAGCTAATGAGAATACTGCGAAAATATCTGAATTTATTTTACGCCGTAAAAGAAAGACTGCCGACAGAGTTCGTGCTTATAGAGACAGGAAAAAGGCGCCTGGTGAGTTAATATAATTTTTATAGTGAATTTATTAAAATGATTAGAACTTTCTGCTGGTGCATATGTTTATGTATGTCGGAGCGATAGGTTGTTTAGTATGATGTTTGTGTTAGTGTGTAGCCCTTTCGTCCAGAAACAATTTCTTCGCTACAACAAACTTTATTTATCAATGATTGAACATGATCAAGTAACTTTAAAACAGTTAAATACAGGCAAATGATCGATTTAACAATAATTAGCAAATTCAATAATGAAAATAACATTCGAGTATTAACATCAATAATAAAAATTTAAAATTAGTTGCAAGTAGTAGAAACATTGTGCCGAAAGCGCAGCAAATGAAGTTAGATGCAAAACCTAGAAAATCAATTAAATCGTTTATTTTCATACCCTAAACCGAATAATTATCCGAAAATTTTCAGTTAAGTACCTACTTAAATGCCTACAATCCGAAAAACAGTTTCACTTGCATCGCCAAAGAGCAGGAAAGATGACAAAATTTAGTATTGCACATTTTAGTATCTAAAATAATGTCCAAACAATGAATCTTTTAACTGCATATTGATTAAATCCAGTAGTTGGACATTTTTTAAAATGAATTGTGCTGGATATTTTGTAGTACAAAGTGTTTGGTGTATATAACCAAGACCATCATTTGGATAGTTTTGAATTACCTACATTAGGTCCGTTCCAGATAAAAACTAACCCGTTCAGTTATGAAACAAGTTAATAGGACGACGACACTTTACTGAACAAAATATACTAAATAAAATATTAAATCAAATCGATTTCATATCAACTATAACAACGTACGAATGTGTGTATTTTAATTTAATTTGCAAGAAAAATTATTTTTTTTTAACATTATGTTGTAGTGAAATTGTGATGTACTTCTATAAAATTTTATGTTCCAATTTAAAAACAGAATAGGGCTTTTGATAACAACAAATCTCATGTATTGGTTTTTAAAATTATTTCAACGGAATATGTACCTACATAAAAGTTTATACTTATATTGATAGATATAGTTAGAGGGCCAATGGATTGGGTTTTACAATGAATGCAACAAGAGTATCAGGTCGCGACATTTCACTATAAAATTATAGCTTCATCAGGCTCTCTGATGTATGCTCAGCATTCGTGTCTTTTTGTAGTCTTGCATATACCAATTCTGAAAATTCAGTTTATACTTATAAAAACAACGCGACAGAAACTATGGTGAATACTATGAGCCAATATATGGGGTTAGCAATAATATATACTATATACAAACATATTGATTGAGATATATTATTTATTAAAAGTCCTTCAATTTTTCAAGTTAAAAAAATTAACATCTACATGTTTTCTTAAACAAGTTAAGGATTTAGCTAAAAACTTGAATCATTTTTTGTTTGTATGATGCTTGTATGTAGAAACACCAAAATTTTCAAGACGTTTATTTGAAGTAGCTAATTCCAAGCGATTTTTTTCTCTTTATTTTGAAAGCTAAATGTATTAAATGACGAATTTTCTGATGGCAATGTACGAGCGTCTATGTCAAGAGCCTCGCTCTCCTGAATTTCAATGTCGCCGAGATCGATTAACGACGCGAATTTTACACTACAAATATCACTCGTAGGTATTTGAATCAAACAAAATTTCCAAATAAATTTTTGATGTAAGTACAATATTCGTTGATATTTTATCAGAAAAATAAAGAGCACCAATTATTCGGATTGATTATTTCCACGAACAAAAATATTTTTATATCTGTTTTGGAAATATAATATCAAAATAATGACATGTTCATAAACAAGATGGAAAATGTTGAGATATAACGTTCAGTTTGGTTGGATGAAGAAAATTTTCTCGTGGGGAAAAATCGATATTTTCATAGCGACGTGTTTTTTATTTATTTACTAATAGCGTTTTGATTAGAATGTTATTTCCAATTAGATATAAACATTGATATTTTGTTATGTCTAAATTCTGCACGGGAGTCGTAAGGATAAGGTCCTTGCAGCAGGAAAGTGCTGGCAATGAGGAGGTCATATGGGGTCGGTACGGCCATTGACCTTGCCAGAGCAGACGCCACGCTTTAGTGTCCAATCAATAGCGACGTCTAGCGTCGCCACCATCAGAATCGTATACAACGTAGACACTTATCCAGAATTTTGTGTCCAACGTCGCATCACCCCTTCTGATTCCCGAACCGAACTGAAAATGCTGCGCGCGTTCATCAACTGCAACGTGCACACATGTGCATTCACCACATAAACCATTGTTGACGTACTGATTACGAGCGATACTTGCCGAAACAAATCTATAAGTACCATGAATGCACCCCAATAAACAGGGTATCTACCCACCTCTAACACTCTATCAATGATATTTTTTCAATTAAAAACCCCAACCATCCTTTACCATATCACTCCCTAACACTTCATTAATAAACAAACGTCATGCTTACATATCAAGTGATCAAACCAAGCCAAAAATTTCAAAGATAATTACTTAAAATAAACCCATAAAAAACATTTCCCAAACACCTATCGTGCAGTCACCTAAAGTAATTAAATTTTAAGTTCTTGATTGTTGTAATCCGATTTTATTATCTCTTAAAAAAACATTAAATTATTCTTTTCAGTTCGCTTAATTAATTTCAATGTTCAAAAAAGATGAATTCAGTTATATGTTTACAAAAGTTAAAATACTCTTGATTTAAATGCTGAATAGAATATGATAATTATTTTCTCATTTATTAAGCGTTTTACTCATTAAAAGTTAATTTTTTTCAAATCGTCTAGGTTTCGATAAGGTTATACGAAGCCGATGAATCGCCCCCTCACGTGTTTTAATAATAACAAGGCGCAGTGCGCTGTAAAAAGGCGAAAGCTCGTGTTACACATGCGCCATTGTAAAGCTCGTGTGTTTTGGCTGATTTTGGTTATGTGGCACTTTTTTTTTATCAGACATGTTTTTGTTCGTCTGGATATCCCCTAAATCTCATCTCAGAATTTTTGGTATGATATAAAGATAAACAGTGAAAATGAGAAATTTACTTATGAATAATGGATGGGACGAGTTTTTAATATTTAAAAAGAAAGCGGCGTTTTTCTAGCCATTTATCGCCTCGTAAAGCATAAATGACGTAATTTTGAATTTTTAAGAGTCTCTTCTTTGATTTGGTGATTATTGATTGAATGTTAATGTTTGTGTATTATGATAAACTATTTCAAAATTGATACTTTTGCCTGGTTGAGGTTGTTGAATGAATAATTGTTCTGTAGTGATTTGATAGCTGCCTATTAGTGTTCAAACTAATGATGAATGCAAAGTAAATTCAATCGGCTATTTGAATGTAAATTAAATCAGTATGGGGTTGGATAGAGGATAATGCAAATTGCAAACTCTGTAATAATTCCACGCCGACCAAACTTTTAAAGAATCAGACGTAGGTATTACATTAGCGCCTGTTAAGTCTAAATTTAATTTTATAATAATAAAGACATTTAAGTGCTCACATATATTCAAGTCTACAAAAACTATTTAGAGGTCGTTTTTTCAAAAAATACTGAACAGTAAGAGTATATTTTCTTGCATAAGCACTGATCTTATTGGTGCACATACTTTCAAATGATCCAGACATGAGGCTGATTCACATAATTAACTTCATATTGTGAATGTTGTGTACCGTTTTTTTTTTAAGTTTCGCTTAGAATAATTTGTTTTTATTTTTGTCTATAACTTTCTGACAGCCAATTATTTTTTTTTTTTTGTTGTTAAGTGATTGTTAGTGATATTTTTGGCAGTACAATTCTGAGTACAGAAAAATACTTGAACTATGTACTAATTGGAAGGTACTCTATCAGAAATGTTAATACAAATACCTACTACTACTGCAACTTACTTAACCTTTTTTATTACATAAAAATTTTTTTGTTAAAAAAACCTATTTCATTTAAAAAAATCTTTTTTCATTTCAAAATCAACCTTTTTTATGTAAAATAAAAAAAGAAAAATGTTGTTTTTGAAGTAAAAAGCTGTACGTTTGTTGAAGATAAACCCTGAGGAATCTATTTCTATCGCTAATAATTAATTTCAAGCGTGATTTAAGCTTTAGTAGTGTTAGTATTAGAACATTACCATATCATCATCATAATAATAATAGGCAAATGTATGAATGTCGACAGTTAGGAGACGGTTTGTGTTAATGTTTAGTTAGATTTTCAATGTTATATTTATGGCTTAGCGATTAAAGTGACGGTCTCACATGCGAGAATTCTAGAGACGAAGTATTTTTTAAAATTGTACATTAGGTATTTTAAACTTACGGTCGTTTATTTTTCACGGGAAGCTACAAGTGTTTAATAAATGATAAACGATATTGGTTGGTTGAACGAAAAAAAAGTGATTTAAAAATAAATAAAAATTATAATCAAATGAAAAACCTAAGATGTTTTTTCTGGGTTTTTGGATTCGACGGTCGCTAATGACCATAGTAGTTGATGCAACCTTAAATAAACCGACTTTAAAATAAATAAAAATAATAAAATAAGTAAAGAAATAATTGCGTATCCTTACAGTGTCAACAACTTACTAATTATAAAGCTCTCACTTTCAACAAAGTGGTTGTTTACTTTTATCAAGTAACACTGATTTTTCGTAATCAATTCGTTTTTAATTTTTTAGTAATCAATTGGTTAATTATTATTAAGTATTTGCTCTTAATTTTTTCTTATGATGTGCCACATACCAAATCGTCTCATCTCACCTATTAGTTTTTATTTAATGACGAAGTTTTTTAAACAAGTTTATATTTTACGTGAATGTTAACCTCAAATATTGCCTGATGAAGTTGTAAATAACAACGAAACGTAGCAACATTTGACAATTTAACATTTGTTTTTAATTATTGTCCAATTTTTCGATAAATTCCATCTCAATTATTCAACATCATGGATGAAAGTAATTTTTCCAATTTATAATATTATTTCATCCCTAATTTTTAACCCCTTATGAGTGGAGTTCTTTATAAAAATGGGAATGAGATTAATTTAAAATTAGGTATATTCTACTAAAAAAAAATAATTATCAAAATCAAGCTATGTAATAAGAAGTTAATATTTCATCCCTTAGTTTTCAACCCCTTAGAAGTGAAAGATTGCCTTCAAATTAAAATGGGACTAGGTACACGGGAAGCACCAGCTTTCAAATAAAAGAAGAATCATCCAAAAAAACAACATACAGACGAATTGAGAACCTCCTCCTTTTTTGAGGTCTGTTTAAAAGGACATCAAGATAGAGCCAACAATAAATAAAATTGATTTTATAAACCTGCGATATTTTATCCTAGATTCAAAACCAATGTCCATATCCATCTTTTCTTGAAGAAAATATACTCTTGTAGTTTTTAATTAAGATTTTACATTGGAGACGTTAATTGAAAAAAAATACTTAACATTTGTTCGAGCTGTTTTCAACTTTAAATGAACGATTTAAAAGAAAAAGTAAAAACTACTAAAAACAAATGAGTAAGATAACAAAAGCTTGGTTATAGGTAGCCAGACCTGAAGAAAATGAAAAATTGTTTTTCCAAATCTAAGAAGGTAATTTATCTTTTAAATAATCGCAAAACTGGCCAGATACAATAAAGATAAAAAAAATATTTATAAGGTCGCCAATTTTAGTATTCAAGATTAGCATGTTTACAAAATATTCCTATCAGTTTATGGAATAGTATGAATTTTAATTAAGAAAAATTTTCCATAACAAAAACCGGTAAAAAGGAATTTTCTTTTTCAAGAAAAATAATTTATCCCATCAAATATAACCCACATAATACTTGCAATTTTGTCATCTTACTCTGATTTTTTTGCTTCACGTCTGGAGAAAGCCTTGACAAATAAATGATCTGCCAGACATAGTGGCTCACGCTCGGTCAAATGTCCGACCACACTCGATAATCTTCAATGGAAATAAACGTTGGAAATAGCGTGGATACACGTTAATGATAGCATTACTAATATCTCTGAGAATATCATCATATGCTATTTTCTAAGCTATTTTCAACAGAGAGTATTAAATTGTGCGTAGAAGGCGACTCAAACAAAAGCTCGTATAAATGTGAAGGTTTTTTTTTCCATTTAACACCTCCATTGTTAAACTTTATATAGAAGCTACAGCTTTAATTTAGTTAATACTAATACCTAGACTATATTATATTGTAGTTGTAAGTTTAATTTTTGTAACGACATTCTTAGAAATTGTCCTGCTGCAGTAAAGTGATTGTGTAGCCTAAACTATGTTTATTTATTTGTTAAATTTTACGTTGACGGAGTCACGGGTAGTATCAAATGCGTACATCTGATACAATATTTGTAAAATGCTGTTTTAATTGTTCAAAGAACAGCTATAAATCTCTCAGATTAATAAGTAATGATCAAGACTAATAGTTGAGGAATTTTTTCTAATTATAACAAATAGTTTGAACTATATGACATGAAATCTTTACTATAATATTTATAAGAGATAGCGTTACTAATCAAGCAAATATACATTAACATAACTATTGTAGTTAACGTGGGTGAAATCGCTGGGTACTGCAAGTTTTTAATAAAGAGTGTCATAGTTATAATATAGTTATTTTGTTAATTAAAATTTTTAATAAAGAGCGTCATATTAGAGAGACAATGATGGCGTTAGATAAAAATTCATTTGTCAAAATAATGATGTTAAATATGCTCCTTAACAACAGCATTGAACCTGATTATTAAATCAAGCTCTGCTGCATGTGCACATGCAGCAAGCGCAAGGTGAAAGGTGATGGAGCGTCGCCGTGCGCGGGGGGAGCGATGCTTTGCAAGCGTCGGCGTCAATGAAGATGACGTCACGACTCGTCCAGACGCCACGCCCAGTCGCTGCGTCGCAGTTTGTACAACCAGCACTTGAAAACAACCCAGTAATACGAGGGCCTTTACTACAACTGATTGTACATTCTTATTGGAAGCTATTACATTGCAATATCGATTTATGCCCATCGCAATATTGTGCATACCTCGAAACAAAACGTCATAAAACGAAAAAGCTACATAAATAATAAATAGACACAATTTATTCCAACCAATAAATTACATTTAAATTTCTGATGACAAACTTTCAGTAGTTGCCTCAAAAAATTTATCTGTCATACTTCTTCAACTTATAAATTTGCAATTTCATGAAATATTCATCATTTTTGGAATGATAAAGAAAAAATTGAAATTCTTTTAAAATTTATTTAAAAAAAAATTCACTCCGCTAATTTTTCATATCTCATAGCTTCTGAGAAAAAGCTCATTCAGTCACTGGCGTATAATCGCGCACTTCATTGTAGTAAAGCCTTTATACCTACATCAAAAAGGAAAAACTGAAACTATGGTTCATACAAAAGCAAAAATCACAACAAAATATTATGAAAATACGTTTTCCAAGATGAATTTCTAAGAAAAGCGATGTAATCATTATTGAATTAATCTACCTAGAGGGTTATTCCCGGGAAAATTCTTCAATTTTTATTTCCCATTTCCCGGAAAAAAATTATTTATGCCAATGGCTTTAACCGATACCAAAATCTTTGTTTAGCTAACTGTAATAGTCGTAAAAAATATAACATTTCATAATCGACATATTAACGCACTTATCAAATTAGCATTCATCACTTTATAAATCAAAAAATTGCTTAACAAAAATTGATTATTTATGTTACGTACGTGGAAAAATTATAAAATGCCTTTATATAAAAGAAATTGGATGCTTTAATGAGTATACATCCTTCATTATATGTGGGGGTATATTATCGGTACGTGATATTTTGGCGCAGGACGTTTTCTCACGGGGGGTTTCGCTCCCTTGTACCGTGGTCCTAAGACTTTGCGGGGGTAGTTTTTTGTATCAACTTTCGGTTTCCCATTTAAAACATCAGTGATTTAGTGGCGCCAAAACGTCCTGCTTCGGTATATAAAATGTATTCTCTAAGTTTGTTCCAATTGTCCTTCTGGTGATGTTCAAACATTGACTATTAGACAAAAAGTAAGACATTGACCAAGAGACAAGAGTGAGTGAAACAACATTTATTTAATTTTTTCTTAAAACTTTTACAATTTCCAACTCAAATTTAATACTTTTAAATTTCCCGGGATTCCCGTGAAATTCATTTTTAAATTTCCCGTTTCCCGGGAACAATAATAATCCGGGATAAATAACCCTCTAAATCTACCATAATATTAGTCGAGTATAATATTATAATATAACATAGCATCAAAATGCTATAAACTTTCTAGTCCATGTTTAGTTGAATATCTCTTAAATGTTTGAACTATATAAAAATGTAATCTTACTTAATTTAAACAAGAGTAAACTTTCTAGAATTTAAGGCTAAAATGAGCAGTGTAGCAAATCATTTACAGCTGTGTCTATCAAATTTCAGAATTTTGAAAAAAAAAAGAGCAATTCAATTGTTGTATGTCCATAATAGACAATGTATTTCAGAAGTCAACTTTATCAATTTATTCAACTTTTTGCTTTACGGAACTAGTCTAGTAAATCCATAGAATAAAATGGGTATCCTGTGGAAAATCTTGGATAGTTCTGAATTATTGGTATGTTGTTACTGTTGCTTTAACTTTTGAATCCAAGTTTTGAGCCAAATTACGCTGTATCTTAAAATCTTCACAACTTTTGACTTTTTATGTGCTTTAGTTGAATATTGCCATGTATGCTGGGGTTTATAGAATTTATTCTTACTTATTTTAATGTGTTATTTCCTACAATTTTAAGCTAAAATTAGCACTGTAAAGACCAGTGCTTTAAGCCTTTGAAAATGGTAAAAAGGGAACAAAATTATAGTAGGATGAAACCCATTGGAAAAGGGAGAGAATATAACAAAAATGAAAGGAACAATAAATTACGGTCGATCTGAGGTGGGGAAGTGGAAAAGGGGGGTATTTTTAAGAGTAGAAACGGTTTATATCGATTTCCGATAAAACTACAAGTCCTATGGAAAAAAGTTAAATGGCAACGTGGCAAAAAAAATTGTATTAGTACAATGGTTTTACGTACAATTTTGAGCAATTTAATAAAATTTACATTTTCTTTAATTACTTATTGCATTTTCTGAGAACTTTAACATTGTAATGTAAATATTTTTTGCGCCATCAGATATAAGAGGTTTCAACGAACAAAAAGCTCACCGACTTTTTAAAAAAATCAGATGTTTTGACGTGATAATTTTCGATTGACAATTATGTTGCTTTTTCGATATTAAGTCATTGTAAGGTGAAAAAAATTAATATCTTAAATCAAACAAATTACAGGCGTGAGCATTTTAAAAAGTTGAAAAAGTGGAGTTCATCAATTTGTGTACTGAATAACTCATTTGTTGTTAAATTTTTTTAAAAATTTTCATGTGATTTAAAGCTTTTCATAATTGTACCATAAAAAAAATTTTTAGTTTTTACCATCTTAAAGTTAAATAAAAATTGTTTCTATTGTTTAAACGATACAAAAAATTAATTTCGGACATTCATATCTGAATCTGATTTCAAATAGTATACAAAATCAGACATTTAAAAATACTTTATTAAAATCGAATCAGCTTCTAAGTAGTAAGAAATTTTAAAGATTTTGATGCTTTATTGACTCGCATATCATAGCTTTTCAGAAAAAAAAAACACTCATTGTGTCATTGACGTATAATCGTGTACTTTAATGTAGTAAAGCATTAAAAAAAGATTTATACTTATATTAATATGAAAAACTGAAGTTGGTTTACACAAAAGCAGAAATAACAGGAAAATATTATAAAAATAATTTTTTCAAGTCGAATTTCTAAGAACAACGCTGTAATCTTATTGAATTAATCTACTACCTATAATATCAGTATATCTTGTATTCTCTTTTTTACGTATCAATTGAAAAATTAGATAATTGATTAAATTATTAATAACAAGTCGCTATTTAATAGGAGTATTCGCTTTAGTGGAAGGTTGTTAAAAAGCGAATGATAGCTTCTGCTTATTTTACAGCAGTTACTTCAAATTTATCTATCATTTTTCTTCTCATGAAAATGTTGCCATTTTTTGTTTGACACGAAATTCTTAAAAATTATATTTAAACATTTTTTTGTTCACTACGCTAAAGCTCACCCAGACAGTCATTGACGTACGGTCGCGTACTCGACTGTAGTAAAGCATTTATTAATTAAAAATGTAAACTGAAAAACTGAAGTTGATTCATACAAAGGCGAAAATTACAAGAAAATATTATTAAAAAAAAGTTTTTCAAGATAAATTTCTAAGAAAAACGCTATAATCCTATTGAAATAATTTTATATAATACAAGTCTACATTGACACTACTTTTTTTTTTTAAATTTTCTAAGAAAATTGTAGATAATTGATTGAAATATCATTAGCTGCAAGTAGCTATTTGGAATGAGCATTAGTGGGAGGTTGTAAGAAGGTGAATGGTTGATAGACAGCGGCATTATATGGTCCTTCATCCAGACATAGAATATATGAATCCCGTCTCGCAGGCTCTCAATTTCCTAACCTAACCCAATGCCGCATAGGACACCGCTCTTGTCGGCCGCCTAGGCAACCGGCATCGTGCCACCCCAACTCACATTACCGCTCCGATTATATTCATCTGAACATATAGATCAGTGCACAGGCACCGGCTTTTAAGAAATCCCCAAACAAAATATTAAAATAGACAGCCAAAAAAAATTAATTAAACATAAATAAAACAAGTTGAACCCTAAAAAAACGGTCAAATGCATATTACAGCATGCAAATGAGAAATTGTCAGAACAATTTTTTTTAAATTTCATTCTTCAGATCAATAGATGCTCATAAAACAACTACCTTCTTAATTTTATGTTCTTAGACTCAATAGTTTTTAAGTAAAATAGCTGTGACATACACATAGAATAACGAACAGAGCGAATTTAGAAAAGCTCCTTTTCAATGGACCCCTAAAAACCATTCTATATAGAAAGGAGAATTTTTTTTATTTTTAAACTTTCAAACCGGACCATTTATTTAAATTGAGCGACCTGGAATGCTAATGTGAATTGGTTACGAGCTTAAAAGCTACGATTTGACATCAAACAAAGGTTAACAAAATTTAAGCTCGATCATCCAACCCTTTCTGTCTCGTCGCGGTCAAAGTTCGACGCTGGTGTTTTTCTCGTATATACTCGCACAGTGAATGAATTTCAGATAGAAAAAGTTTAAGTCTCATATATTTTATTCGTAAAAATAAAATTCTTTGAAAGATAAATATGCCATTGTGTGGGAAAATAGAAAAACGAAAAATCCGATCGAGACGTTTGACTTCTTAAATTTAATAAAAGGAAAATAAGATTAAAAATTATTCGCTCGTTTTGTGAGCTTTCCGATTTATTTATATCACATAAAAGATTTGAATTTTCTTTGATAAAAATTTAATGAAAAAAATCATTTTGAGCTTTTGCTTTGTTGTTCTTAACAATATGTCTACCTATATAAAAAATGGTTCAACCTATCAAAAAATGAAACATAGAAACTATATAACATAACATATGAAAAAAGCTCGTTAACTCGGAAACTTAAAATCATCTTTTTTATTTATCCCGTCAGTCTCGCATGTATTCAACTACCCACTTGTAAATAGCCATGTCAATTTAAATATTTGATTTGTAATATAGCCGCCCTAAATATTCGATTCCATTTGTAATTGTTAGATTACAACTCTTTCATTTACGATGAAAATGTCCATTTTCATTAGCTACGTGTTTTCGTATTACTCACATTATTCCATTATACAATTTTCGCAATAATTATTTCGTCTAGTCCATGCTTACAAAACATTGGTAATTCAATGAAAATTCTATAAATAGAACATCACGTTCTAAGACTAAAATTTCTATGACTTGTTCAAGTGTGGAAATAATGAACAATTTTTCTCTGAATCACATTGCAGTTGTAAAATAAATGTAATAGGTACTTACTGAAATCGATAAGTAGCCGTCCATAGCCTTGTCGTTGATATGGTGGCAGAGTCAAAATGCAAGATACATTATAGTTTAAAAATGAATTTTTTTCCTGGAAAAAATACAACAATATTAGTACAACGCTAACTACAAATAACAAGCTTTTAGTAATATAATATGCGCATTTTTCTTTAACATCATATAAACTGCAATTAAATTTAATTTTAAAAACGTTGGAGGCCTATAAATTATTTCCTTTAAAATTTTTTGTACGTAGCACCAGTAATATAACACTCGTGCAACAATAAAGGAAAAATGAATAACTTTAAATTAAGCATATTTAAAAAAAAAAAGAAAATTTTAAAAATGAAAAAAGATTTTTAATGGCGCTTTATGAAAACTTGGACGCATTTTCTTCAACAGACTAAATTAAAACTGTAAAGTCTAGTTAAGTACATTTTACGGTTTTTCTTTGGTTGTTAAAAGTAAAATAGAACTTTTACAAGTTTAACAGACGTTTTGAATAATCTTCATTTAAAATATGCTAACTATTTCTTATATGAAATGTTGATAAAAATTAGATAAAATTGTTAAAATCGTTAAAATTGTTAAATCCAATTTTTCAGTTAGTCAACTACAGTAATTTTAAGAGCTACTAAACATTTAAGAGTTCATGTTAATTGCTTAGTGATGTTTTTATCTTTATGTTCGTAAATACCTTAAAATCATATTATTTTTGGTATTAAGTAGAAAAAAATTAGTATAAAATACAAATAATCGAGAAATATTTTCGATAAGCTATATTGGTAATAGGAAGAATTTTTGTAACAGGCTCAAACTATCATCATGAATCTCTGGTGAAGGCACACTTATTAAAATTAGCTCGATGACCAAGCTTAATTATACATTTTAAAGATATACTCTATGTATTATGAGAGGTTTTAATTGAAATTGTTTCGCCAATACTTTTCCCGTTTCATCGTTAAAGGAATGGAATGTTCGAAAAGGGATTTTTGACAAAAATGTTGATGTTATTTGTGTCAATGTACATTTTGATTTGTGGTGTGGTATGAGCTTTTTTATAATACTTGACGCGGTTTCGGTCAGATTCAATACGTATGTACTTGTAAACCTACGATAACTAAGGTCCTTAATTTTAATAAGCGTCTTTATCTGAAGAAATAGATATTTTTTATTTCAACAGTGATTTTATTACGTATAGGCAATAATAAAAGTGGAGACCTTTCAAACATGGGGTAGTCCCTAGTGAGACCAGTAGGGCTCTAGTGCGGGACAAAGTAGTAGAAGAATCATTTTGAAAATTTAAATTAATTAACCTCCGTTCTCTTGTGTCTTTTGAAATATTTTAAACTCCAAAGAGGATTGCAGACCAAAACTTACACCATTAAAGTTTCATCGAATACACTAAGCAGAAAGATGAAATTTTGAAAGCTTAGAGTTTTTAAAAAAGATTTTGACATGCTAGAGTTAGGCCAAAAAATTTTATGGCCTACCAGTTCTTTTGAAAGGGAAGTTTTTTTTTTCAGTACTTATAGTTATATACTTATCCTACTTATACTATATACTTATACTTATAGTTATCAATTGGTTGTTTTGGTATTTATTTGCCTAAACTAGTGACGAATGTTTAATTTATCTTACTATTTGCTTAATTTATTTATACTTTATTTTTATACATTTCAGATGGACCGTACTACAATCAGGCATGGACGTGAAAGGTGCATGTTAGCTGTAAGTTAGTCATCTAAGTCATATAAGGTAGGATAAAATTATATTTTAAACAAAGAATTTTTAAAATTCAAGTTTACATAAACTTGTAAATAATATAGAGATGAAACGGATATTCGGTGACTGATCGGTATACGTCTGTTCGGCGACGTAAATACTATCCGGCCAAATACCGGATAACTGGATTAAAAAATATATAAGTATTTAGATAATTAATTGCTTTATTTAGTTAGAACCACTTACGAAATACAATCAGTAATCACAAGATAATTGTACAGCTTAAAAAATGAATTAGCGCTCTTATTGCACTAAGGACAAATTTATTAAAATTTACACGTTAATTATTGCATTTTCTGAGAACATTTAACATTGTAATGTATATATTTTTTGCTCCATCAGAAAGTAGAGGTTTCAACAAACAAAAAGCTCACCGACTTTTTAAAAAAATCAGATGTTTTGACGTGGGAATTTTAGATTGAAAATTATGATGCTTTTTCGATATTAAGTCATTGTTAGGTGAAAAAATTAATATTTTAAATAAAATATAATACAGTGTATTTGGGACATTAAAAAGAAAGTTTTCATCAAATTTCGTGTAAATTTTTTTTTTTGTAAAAGTTAAAAATCAAAAACCAAAAACTTGGTATTGGAATTTTTCACATAAGTTTTAAGGTAAGGTAAAAAAAGTGTAAGCACAAAAGTTGTAGATCTTTTTATTACCTATAACTTTGCTATTTAATTTTTTTCCATAGGGCTTGTAGTTTTGTTGAAAATCGAAATAAACCGTTTCTACCCTTAAAAACACCCCCCTTTTCCACTCCACCATAACACCCCACCTCATATCGACCGTAATTTATTTTTCCTTAAATTTTTGTTATATTCTCTTCCTTTTCTAATGGGTTACATGCTACTATAATTTTTTTCACTTTTTACCATTTTCAAAGGCTAAAAGCACTGGTCTATAAGTACCTACAGTACAGTAAAATATAGCAGAGTCATAATGAATGTGATTGATGAAAATTCGTTTGTTAGAAAAATGTTGGTAACTACAAATATTCAATATACTAATATCTACCTAAATAACAAATGCATAGTGTCATTGTAGAAACCTACAATAACTATGGGCTTAATATTTCTCATATAAATAATCTAAAATGATATTAATCAGGAAAAATATATCCAGATCTAATGCTTAGTTATGACTATACAATACATGGTATATTGCAGATTAAAAAATCAATCTATAGTTTTTAAAATAATTTTATAATTGTATACATTTCAAACATAAACAACGATTTTAATTTAAAAAATAATGAGTTCAATATAATGCCATTATTAACACAAATATATCTGATCTATTTTCGAAGTTATTTCACATGAAAAAAATAACTGCATATGTTTTAAATACAAGTAAGCAGACTAATAAAAACTGTAAAACTTGCACATTTTGCAATAAAAACAATAAATATAGCCAAGTATTGAAGTAAAGATGGAAATTTTTCTGTATAGTTCACGCTTGCCATTTTTTCAATGTTTAAGTAATATAAATAATTGATTTCTGATTATTTTCTTATAATAAAATAACAGATATTTTTATAACTTCAGTTGCTTAATCGTACAATTATTTATTGGCATCTCAAATATAAAAAAATAAATTCAACAAAAGTTATTGCGATTGTGAGTTGTAATATTTTTTTTTTGAATACTTAAATATTTATGGATTGCCAAATAGTCTTTGGTAAATAATTATTGCCTGGTAAGTGAAAAAATGGCCCAGTTTTATATTTTGCTGATAAAAGTTAAAAGAAAATTATGTTATTGAATATATAGAAAAACTAAAAAGAATTTTTCTTTTGGAAATATTTTCTTTAAATAAAAAGTTTAAAGTGAAAAGATTAAATATTCCCTGCACATATTGCAATGTAAAACATTTCCGCCGATAAGTTCATTGGAATTTGAAATGAAACTGATTGTATGGAACTGATGATCGCATACGATGGAGCCAAGAAAAGATGTCTGGCGCACATTTTTTTTTTCTTCTCTCCTTTTCAATATCTACTCAAAATAATTTATGCATAATTACTCAATTAACTAAGAAAAATTAAGCAGAAATTGAGCGAAAATCGTTAATATATCCCTGGTCTGTTCGATGTTAAGTACGTGATGTTTCTGATTTCGATTTTAAATAAATTTCATTTAAAACAGGATATAGAATGTTAATGGCTTAAAAGAAAGAAACTTGCACATCTAAGTTATTTTCTCGGCCTTTCTTAGAATTCGTAACTTATAGTTGATTACGTCATCATGACGCCATAAGCAGTCCATGAGTCATTTACTGAACAAAAATAGCAATAGCAAACCACATAACGATTCGTTACTTGACCTCACATTGACTATATTATTTCTTATAATACTAAATATTTTCGTTGCAGGCAAAGAATGTCAATGTCTTTGACGATGCCGATTTCCAAGAGCCTAAAACGCTCCAGTAAAAGCATCATAGGTTTCGAACAGACCATGAGCCAAATTATGTTAATGTAAATCGCGATGCAAGACAATAGATTTGACTCGATCGGATATAAATCAATAATTTAATTAGGGCGGGATTTTTTAATTTCAAACCCTCCACAACCCACAGCCAAGACGTCAGACATAAAGAATTCAAAACATATTTCCAAAACGGAAATTCGCTGATCATTGTTTCAAGAAAAACACAACATTAGACACTAACGTTATTGTCTCGTCTCATGTATTGTTATTATATAAAACTTGGTTGTGTGACTCTTTAAAAGAAATTATAAACCTTTTTTGGCTTCCAACGTAAAATGAGAGGAAATTGAAAGTAAACCAAGTGACAGCTGTATGATTTTTACCATTTAATACCCTTAAAAAAAGGGGTTGTAACAAATATTGCTACCCAATAAAAAATAAACTGAACCTTCTATATAACAAACTTAAAACACATTACTACTTATTACCATTCCAAACACCAGATTAAATCATCACTTTTTCAAAATATTCTATTTTAAACCCATAAAATAAGGACGTCGCCGCAACTCTAAAGATTTGTTTATTTATTTTTTTAAAGAAATATACAATTTCGGTAAAGTCTAAGAAGTAGATTTCTTGTTCTATTCAAATATAGGTCAAGCAAATTCATTGATTTTATCATAATAACAGTGTAAGGTTTGGAAAGACTTGTCGAAATTTTGTTATTTAAAAAACATTATGAAAGTTGAAGATTTAGGATATTTAACCAACAAAAATGATTATTTGATGTACAAAAAATTAATTTGGTTGCTTTTTTATGTTTCTTGAATCAAAATTCTTCGAGTTACATTTTTCATAAGTAACTCAGATTAAACGGTTTATTTTTGAAATTATAAAATCGATTTTATTTAGTTTGTATGTAATTCAATCATTTTTGGTCCTTGCTTATTAATTTTTAGAGAATTAAGGCATGAAAAAGAAAGTATAAACTCAATTATTGTTATAAGAGTTTCCCTTCTTTTAATTTTTACGGTTTTACAAGTTCTTAAAGAAAACATTGACAGAAATTTTGCTCAGTAACCTATTTGTCATGCATATACTTATGTATATAATAAGTACCTTGCAAGTTCACCCGCATAAAATAATAATGATACTGTAGGATATTTGCTAAGTTTGTGATGAGTAAGATTAATAGTTATATAATACATACTAGATATAGTATCTAAAAAAATTACCAACCTTAACTTAAAGAAGGTGATAAGATCTAAATATGTTTATTCACATTAGAAACCCTAATTTTATACTTAATGTTAATTAAAGACTAACCAAAATTAATATGAATAAAAATCAATTTTATTTTCGTTATCTAAAAAGAAAATTTAAGTTTTAAATTACCTAAAACCTGATCAGGTTTACTCTCTTAAATCGAAATAGTGACTTTAGTGACTATTCACTATTTTGCCAGTGCAGAGTATACCACAAAATTCAAATAGTGGTATACTTTTCACTACAAAATAGTGAATAGTCACTATTTGATAGTCGAAAGTCACTATTTCGATTTAAGAGAGTAGGAATTATGATAAAAATTAAAAATAGTAGTTCCATAATCCAAATGATATATAGTTGTACTTTCATAATTTATTAGGAGGACAGTGATTCCCAAACTTTTTTGGTCCACGACACAGTAAAAGAAATCAAGAATTTTCGCGACACGCCTGTTTACACCAATGCATGAATTTCTAAGAAATAACGAAAAAATTGAATTCAAAATTTGATAAGCATATACGCCTTATGCTCTGGTAGATACAAATTTAACTCAAATAAATGCAATACTCCTCAAAAACTCTAGCAAATTAAAATATTTTTTGAGAATCTCACGACACACTTTGGAATCTCTCGCGACACATTTGTGTGTCGCGACACATAGTTTGGGAATTACTGGTATAAAGTAAAATTATTTAATCGATTTCGACTAGGTAGTGGACAAAATAAGCTTTAAACTCAATAAGTGCAATCTCTGAAATTGCCAATCATAATTAATTGAATGGTGATGAGCAATAAGAATTCAATCCATAAAACCAGAAAATTTGAGTAATCAATAATAATAATAATCCCACCAATGTGAAAGAAGAAGTTAAATAAGCTTTGAGAACAGATTCAACTAATATCAGCTTTTAAAAGCACTAAAAGTATACAAATTCTTACCTAGACCATATGAAGGTTACCTAAAGATTGTTATCTTTAAAAGCTTGAACTATAGGGGCTATCGGTGGGTTAAATTATTTTTACGTAACACCTTCCAGCTATTATTTCAGAATCCAGATGATACTTCATTTATTTTTCGTAACGATCCAATTGAAGACTGGACTTCAATAACGGGCTAAGTACCCAAAAAATTTTACATTGCCAATAACCTAATGCATACATTAACCTAATACATACATTAATAGTTAAGTACTATTAATGATCATGGTATTAAGCCCGCTTTTTAGCTTGTTGGCAATGACACATTAGCTTGCTTTTTTCGGGTCTAACTCAATATTTTTAGCACTTAGCCCGTTATTGATGTCTAGTTTTTAATTATTAACAAAAGTTTACACGTTTTAAAAGTGTACCACAACAAAAATAGTTTAAGAATCGTTGATCTATGGTAACACAGTAGAATATCCATTATATTCCTTAATTTTAAAGCAAGATAGACTTTACTCAGATCGACTCGGTACAGTTCTCAAACAAAGCAATAAAAAGTAGTTTATAAGCTTACAATTTTTTATTCACGTATAATCTAACTTAGAACTCTGAAATAATGAATAGATATAACAATTAAAATGTATTCAATATGATTGTATTCAATTTTAAGGTTTATAAAATTCAAAACGTGTACAACGAAACCTATTGAGTTTATTTTACTTCTTTAATATTGAACTTTTAGAATCAACCAAGTGAACCCAGAAAACCTGGGTTTTAAATCCAAAGAACTTGTCAAACCAGAACCTCAGGACTTAAAAAGTACTTAAATCGAAAACTCTAGTTATTAATAATGATGAATCTTAGTTATCAAAAGATTAATGAAATATAATCAGGTTTTACTGTATTTAAAAATAAATTATTAAGTGTAAAATCAAAGAAATTTCAGTTTAAGTGAAATTACAACATAATGAAGAGAAATTGAACAAACGCCAAATTCATGCAAAAAATTGAATGTACAAAAACAAAAGGGTCGCTGGCAGTGGTTAAGATGAGAGGGTGTTGTTGATAAAATCCCTTTGTTTTACTTAAAAAAAAAAAAACAAACAGTAATTATAACGATAAGTACCACCTGGCGGTAGCTACGATAGTAGGACACTCAAGCGAGCAAAAAAATGCGTGATTTAACAGCTACGTCTATCTCCACATTTAAGCTATCTTTTCTAGCTAAAAAGTGTTAAAAATGTTGAAAATACAAGCGTTAAAGTTTTAATTACATAAACAAATAGTTGAAATAATTTTCGAAAACCCAACAAAAGCAACGTTTGCCGAATATTTTCATTCCGTTTATTTTAATATCTAATCGTTTCGATGAACTATTGATTCGATCATCGCCTCAATTAATCTAATTCCGATGATCATTGATTATATTGAAACGCGATGTCGACCGAAACAAAAATTTCATAAAATCATTTAAATCTGCGTCATCTTTCTCATGATTCACAATGTAGCAAACAAAGAAAACATTTAAAAACATAAATTATCTTAAAAAGAATGATTCAAAGTGGATGTCTCAGTAAACGTAAACAGATTTTGGACACAAAGGTCATTGACTATACGAAACAATGAAAACTAATGTAAAAAAAAATATAGAGAAACCTATAAAACTTATATTTAGATATTAACTATCAATCATCTTGCTTTTTCGTTCAAATTATTCAATTAGAAGTCTCTATTTATGAGATAAATGAAAATTCCTCGTTCATTTAACGATTTTTTTAATTGCTCTTTTGAAAATATGATTTATATTATATAGACGGGATTTTTTTTTATTAATGTTTTCCCGAATGAAACACGAGAGGCTTTTTTTTCTTATTCACCTGAAATCACTTGTTCGACTTAAACGATTTTATTGATGAAGTGCTTTTAAGCTCGAGAGCTCCTTACAATGGCAAATCTCTAGCTTGATAATAGCTAGAAGTGCAATGTTTTCTATTAGTACAATGTCTACGATTCAGTGAAACCATTAAAGCCTTAGAACTGCTAAGATTGAACTTGAATAACCTTAACCTTTATAAGGTTGGTATACGCGCTCGAAATGGATTGGAACTGAGAAGATTTGTGTGTTTAGATATGTCGTAAAGGAGAGCGTTATAGGCTTATTTTATTCCACTATATTCCTGTTCACTGAATGTGACCAATTGACAGTTACTTTAAGTAGTGTTAATAAAATATAAATATAATTAGTTGTCTATATCACGCAGGTTAACTAATGCCAATATGTTGCGTGCAACCATTCAACTATTCATTTTCAATGTTGTACTACAACTTATTATTTTCTTGTAAATGAAGAAAACGTTTTTTTATAAAAATTTATCAAATTTACTTCGTTTATATATGAGGATCACTCAATAAGTCCTTAGAAAAAAATTTAAACAAAGAATTTTTAGTACTTTTCTATTTTTTAACATAATCTCCTTTTAGGTCTATACGCTTTTCCAGGCATATCTTCAACATTCTTAATCCGACCAAAAAGTAAAATTTTGGAAGGTCTTCCAAATAGATATTTATTTGGGAGATGACTCCTTTGTTAGTCCCAAACCGTTGTCCACTGAGTCATTTTTTAAAGCTTGGAAATAAGAAAATTCATGACAGTCCGAATATGGTAACAATGGTGGATATTGTGACAATTTGAATTTCATTCCATGATTTTAGCCATTAAAACCACACAGGTATGGGGGCCGTGTTTGTCTGAATAAATGAACTTTTTTTTTTTACAAATCAGGGCGTTTAATTTTTATTTCTTCACTAACCCCTTTGCGATAACAACGTAATACTCGTCAGTTATTGTTTTTCCTTTTTCCAAAAAATAGGTATTAAAATTTTCTCTTGTAGGTGTCCTAAAAACTTCTAGGCATTACCTTGTAGTCCAAGTCAGAGTGCATTTGTCGTCAAAATTTACTGTTTTGGCTGTTATTTCGTCTCTGGTTTACGTTGAATCCATGTTTCATCCACAGTTATAAACTGATATAAAAATTCATCCGGATTACAACGAAATAACGCCAAAATAGCCTCAGACTCAATTGGATTTATTTCCTTTTGAGCAAACGCAGTTGAAAATTTTTTCATACCCAATTTTTAGTGTAAAACTGAAAACATGGCTTCATATGACATGTCTGTGTTCTCAACTATTTCGTACTTGGATTTTATCGATTATTTCGGATGTAGTCAACTCTTCTGGACATCCCGAACAATGTCCATCTTTTGTTTATGTAGCTACATTTATTTTCATTTGTCCCATTATAAAAATTGCGTTCTAAGAATAACAATATATAATAAATCTTCTGTATAAATGTGTATTATTAATTCGATTTAACGCAAGCAAATCGTAATGTTCAGAGGATAGCCGTGGTCGTGTGTCACTTCACCCTAATAGTTATTTATAGAATTTTTTCTTAGCATCATCCTTAGCAAAATCTCAGATGAACCAAATCTGATGATAAACATTTTTCTTTTAAGCAAGGCAATGTTTCCTGGTAGGTATCTCAAATAAGACCAAACAGGAAAACCTGATAAGAATTTTTTGCTCTTACTTCTTAACATCACTCCCTTTTTTCATTTAATAATAGGTACAACTGAATCTAAACCCTTTAGTGATTTGTATTTTATAGATTTAAGTTGCAGTTCAATGTTCATCACCTTATCTTAAGCTTTTAACGGTGCTATGAAATATACTCTCTTAAATCGAAATAGTGACTTTCGACTATCAAATAGTGACTATATACTATTCAGTAGTGAAAAGTATATCACTATTTGAATTTAGTGGTAAACTCATAGTCACTATTTCGATTTAAGACAGTACAGAAACTCGACAGTGTCATGCAAAAAATAATAAAAATATTTTCGAAAATAATGAATTAGGAGACAAGTCTTTCACGAGTGGTGTAAAGGGTTAACAAGATATGTGGACCTTGTCAGGTTTGCCCTATATAAGTAACATTATTTTAACCTGATAAGGTCTTATCGGAGAGAAGGCAAATCAGGAATTATTTTTAGTCGGGCAATACATTTTGGAGGACTGTTTTTCACGCAAGGGATGGGTAGCTCTATACGGGCCACTGTACCCTGAATTACCAACTTCACAAGATCGATAAAGCCGCACGGAAAAAAAATGTTGTAGATTTAACAACATTCCTTATTAATTTTACAACATACACTAGTAATATATAGGATGACACCACGTGTGGTAACGTTTACCAGTTAAGTGTAGTTAAATAAACTGTAGTATTATTTACAACATGAACTAGTAAAAATGTCCCCATGAATTTTTGACACTTGAATTTATTTGTCAAAATTATAGGTTATGTTGTACGCCGCATGCGCACCATTAAAAATCTAAAAAATTTAATTATAGAAAAAAGTAAAGATGGCTCTGATGTATTTTTTCTCAGCCGTTTTACAAGGTTTTTATAGCATATTGGAGTAAATTGTATCTACAATTGTATAGACCAAAAATGGTAACGATTACAGATTTTTTAAAATTCGTGGCGTAACAGAAACGCCAAAATTTGTTAATTGTACAACAGTCAGCAGTTGTAACAGCTACATATATTTACTACACTATGGTAGTAAAAAAATACTATACGTTAGAGCTGAATACAACACAGTGTGTTCTCTGCTGTTACATTTGTGGTTATAGTGAACACAAAGTGCAGTAAAAATATTACTAGTTTAGTGTTGTAAATTTTACACCACTATTATTTCCGTGCGACGCTAACATATGTCGTCTCTGCTGGAAAGCGGCAGAACACATTTTGTGCTCATGCTAGACAGCTTTCAAAAGAAGACTGCAGCATCTCGGAAAGATGGACATGACGCCTAGCGAGATAGCAACGGCAGCCTCTAGGCAGGTGCTGGCTTTCTTTAAAAACCTGGAGCTCCCCTAGTAAACACAGAGGGTCACATCACAATAGACCTCCTTGGTCGCAGTGATAAAAGGAAGAAATATCCTGGGACCCGTAAAACGGAAAAAAAGGGATGGGTAGACTTTCCTAGAGTATGGGCTAGCTCTACTTTTTTCTAAGTAAGCAATCTTTTGGGCAAGGTGGTTATCAACCACGGCTATCCTCGAACCATATTTAAACGAATGTGTTAAGTTGAAATAAATAAGGTCTTTATTGCAGATTTTTTTGTTGTTTCGTAATTTATAGATCCCGATTTATATTATAGATCCCGATTATTAATTTTACTATTAATTAAAAAAAAATAAAATATAAGTTTTTGCCTTTTAGAGGACACCATATTTTATTTAAAGTGACGTCACCTAGTCTATAATCAGCGAAATATCAAGACGTTTCTAACGATACCACATACAAACATGCTAAAAGTACATACCCACCCCCTGTTTGCTTGTACTGAAGTTTGTAAAATGTAAACAGTTTCACTCTTACTTTCTTCTATAAGTACTTGACAAAAATTAAATAGTTTTTTTTTGTATGTACTTGCCTCTTATATTAATTAAATTAAAATTTACAACCCCTAAGTTTCGTTCCCCAAATCTTCCAAATTCAATATTTGGCTCGCTGACGACATATAATGAAAATTAATGGAACTTCAAACAACTTAAAAGTTCTACTTAATAAATTAAATTATGTGGAACAACTTAACAGAACATATTAAGGTTTCATTACCTCAACATGGGATTTAAACGAGCCGAAAGCTGCTCGAAATATGGAAAAATTCTATATTCGTTATTATAATGAAGCCAAAAAACGTTACTTTCTCGAGGAAGTCATTAATTAACATCTGACTGAATCGCTAATAATGAAATGCAAAATTAAAATTTTGGAAAACTCTGCTTTTTGCAACTCATCATAATTATTATACTGAAATTGTAACACATATCTGGAAGTAAATCAAAAGTGACCGAGCGTGGCTTATTGAATAAATTTATGTGATCACTGGCTTCGCATAGTATCCAAAACAACCTGAAGCTGATTTGGCGTTTTTTTTTGCCTGGAAATCACCTTTCTACTTCATAAAATTTTGCGAAAGATATAAATAAATGCGTCATGGTCGACCACCGTTGCCTTAAAGACACACTCGAAACGTCGAGGTGGTTGTACGAATTATAGAGGAAAATTAGCTAATTTACAGTGGAATACGTAGACCACATGTTTTTTGAGTTATTAAGTATTTTGATTGCAAATGATATACGGAATTTTATGCTAATCGAACGAAGGGATGAAATGTTAAGGGACGTAAAGAAAGCGTGTGTAATAACGTAACGCTTTTTTATCTTCATTCATTGAATGAAATTGAAAAACCAGGTGCTATTTGTTGTGTGCATTTGGCAATTAAAACACAATACTCTGAACAGCGGTCTCAAAGTGATCAAGGAAGGTACACAGGGGTGGTAGACAGGGTGACATATTCGGCACAACATTGATACATATACGAGGGCGGGACCTAACGTTCGGTGGCTGATATTTAGGGGGTGACTGCGTCTAGAAGGGCATTGACCTACCAAGTCTAGCCCGTCTAGCCAGGCTTGTCGCCGACAAAAACAGGGGTGAGTGCTGTAGTGAGCCGTCTCGCTCTCACCCTTTCTAAGACCCGTCTTTACGTTCTCGTACATACCAATACGATACGATACGCCGGTGTGCTCAGTTTTTTAACCCCTTTCGAAAATTCTACCATAAAATCAACTGAATTTCACATGCGATTGTGAGAAAACGTATGCTATCTCATCTCAATCGCTAATCTCATATTGCGTTCACATTGTGCACTTTTACGTTCGCACATAAAAGCCTTTTAGCGGTGCATTTGCAAAAGCATCAAGCTGTACACAGCCTGAACTGCCGCTGCCATCTAGAGAAATGCTCACAAATTCATATTAAAGTTCACTGAGATTTTCATCAATGATATAGCACTTTTAAACCTTGAAATATCCAACTTGCTATATAACAATCAACAGAAAGCATATCTAAAGGTATTATACTATAGGCTCGTGGCTACTCATGACCCCCGTTAACGTAAAAATTAACAAAATAAGTAAACCCTGCTTAGGTATAAGAAAATAGACCTCTCTCAATAAAAAGATAAACTACAATTCATCTCACCGCAACCAGCAGGATAACTTTTGAGAATTTTATTAGAAAAATTAAACATGAAATCTAACCGAGAGATAAAACCAAAAGTTTTAAAAATGAATTCTATTGAGACATTTTTGGCAATTTTTTAAACGAAAAAATTTAAATTCTTATTATTTACATTCAAATATTTAAAACGAACTAGAATTTCATCAAATGAAGCATGATAAAAAGAAAATTGTAAAACATAATTGCCGGCAATCGTTATGAACAACTAATTAATACTTTTAAGCACAAAGGATAGTGAAAAATATAGACAAAACTTTCCTTTTGGACTTGGGAATTTTGTTTAATTTCATTGTTATTAAATTATATTATTTTGTTGTTTCAATGGCATCTTAATTTTAGTGGCTGAAGAACTGCAATTTAAATAAATAAAAATTATAACAAAATGAAAAACCGACCTCAAAATAAATAAAAAATCTTAAACAAAAAATGCACTAAAAAGTAACAAAATAATGGCGTATCCTTACAGTGTCTACAGCTTACAAATTATTAGTATGACATAATTTACAACTGTTGTTATTTTTGGAGTTGGTGAAGTTACTACTTCATCCCCTTTTGCTCTTAAGTGTTGAAATTATTTGCTTTTAAATGTAATGAAATAACTAAGTGGAATACTCTTTCCATAAAAAAATCATCAAAATTTGATGATACAGTTAAACGTCACTATTTCATCCTCTATTTTCATCCTTAGGGGGTGGATTTTTTTCTTCAAATTGAAATGTGAACAATTTAAAGTTACGATGTACGTAATAGAAACAAGATTATCGAAATCGGGTAAGCCAGGAAAAATTTATTATTTAATCCTTAATTTTTAACTTCTTTTGAGTGGATTTTTTTTTTTATGAAAAATGGATATGAGATTAATTTAAAATTATGTTCTGCAAATAAAAAAAAAAGAATTATCAAAATCGAGCTGTCCAATAAGAAGTTAATATTCATCCCTTAGTTTTTAACCCCTTAGAAGTGAATGATTTCCTTCAAATAAAAACGGGACCACACGGAAAGCACCAGCTTTCAAATAAAATAATAATCATCAAAATCGGTTCACCCAGTCGAAAATTCTGAGGTAACAAACATCAAGAAAACATACAGTCGAATTGAGAACCTCCTCCTTTTTTGAAGTCGGTTAAAAAGAAACGTCCAATATGATTTTAATTAAAAAAATAGATATCAAAGTAGTTATTTCGAGCAAAAAAAAATTAATTTAAAAAAATACAAACGGGACACGACAGAGATTTTCATATGAAATGTACGTTATTTTAATATAAAGATTGATTTAAAGGTAGGAAAGTAAAAGGGCCATTGTCCTTTTTTGCACCAAGGTTATAATGAGATTGGCCTCTGTAAGGTTTATGTGTATCGTAATGTATTTATTCCAGGACAATTAGCCCTTTTTGCATTAACAGTACTTCATAATATATGGAGATCATTTGTTTGCATAACACGATTTCTTCAATTTTGGACATTGGCCCTTTTAGAACCAAGGTACAGAATTATTAATGATTTTTTCCAACTCTTAAATGGACAAATTAAGAAACTACAAAACCAGAGGTTTGAGAAAAATAGAATTTAACAAGGCTGATAATTAAGGAGTATTAGACCCAAAAATTCAAACTTCTCAACCTCCTTTTTGAGCCACTAAAAAGTAGAATCTCGAAGAATTTTTCCTCTTAGAGATGACACTTATACTTATAATTGTTGTTGTTATACTTATTAAATAAATATTTTTATATTTAGTGGTTTAGTCCAGGGGCCTGGCAATCTATTTTAAGTAAAAAGTAATTTTTCAAAAAACTTTGTAGATCATTATTGATTTACAGATTACTTTTAAATCAGTTTCTTTTTTTTTTTGGGTGTTTTAAGTCGCTTTAACAGCTAAGGTCATATCACGACTGTCTAAACACAGAAAATTTCTGTTGGTCAAGTATATCTTAGGGCTAGGATTTTAAGTCTAGGATTCAACGGGGATCGAACCACGTACCACTTGACGCATGAAGTGGAGAGAACTACTGCTCTAACCACTGCGCCAATAGGTGGCTATAAGTTTCTTAATTTGAGGTTTTTAGTTTTAGACAACTTTCAAATCTCTAACATCGTTGAGAGAGGATCTTAATTTCCTTTTATGGATTTTCATGTTGCTAAACATTTGCTTACAATACTATGTAGATCCGAAAATTGTCAAGTAAGTCCAAATTCCGCCATTTTAAGTTGGTTGTAACTCTCAGGAAGACTATTCCATGTTTCAATTATAATATGATCTCCTTTTTGAAAATTTGAAATTTCTTTACATTTCTGATCTACTGCCAACGTTTCTTTTTTAAATATATAATTTGAACAGGGTGAAGAGCCACACAATTTGGATAAAAGAGCCGCATGCAGCTCGCGAGCCGCGGGTTCCCGACCTCTGGCTTAATATCTAGCTTCTCAATCAGTCGTGTTATTGAAAGAAGATTTTAGATTATAGAAATAAAAAAAAAACTGGACAAATACAGCAGTAGATTCTACTGGTGTAGAAATGTGGTCTAGTAGATCTTACACCAGTTATAGGAAGAGTTTTGTTGCAGGACAAAATTTCATGCCTAAAAATATTTTTGTCTCAAAAAAAGTGTCCAAAACTTATTTTAAAAAATTCAAATACGATATATGTGGCGAATCAACTTTAGAAAATAATTAGATATATGGATTAATTACAATTTAAATAAACATTAACTGCTTAACTATTTAAATAACATCTCGTCAAATTTTCAAAGTAAAATTATTAAATCTATTTGATCAAGAAAATTTAAGGTCTCGGTGGAAAAACAGTATAACGCCATTTTTTTCAAAAGTTTAATAATAAATGGATAGCAAAGTAAAATTAGTTTCCTCATGTTCATATCGAGTTAAATTCAACATTTTTCCGCACATTTCACTCGCAATATTTTTCTCTTTAGGGTCTATTTTTTTTATTAAAGCAATAAGTAGATGTTCGAAATATTTTTCTTTGAAAACGTTAATGTAACTCTATTCGGCTTTTTAAGCACTACAAGTTAGCATCAACATAGGAAAATCTGTAAAAAGAATTTATATTGTTTTTCTCTGATTGTGAAATATATTTTGTAAGTTTGATTAAAAATTTTACCGTTGAAATATATTAACATCTGAAATATTATATTATCATTAATCAAATGATAAATCAGGATCTTGGAAATATGCTGGACATTATACCAACTAACAAAGAAGTCGCGAAATGACCCTGCAGTCGAAGCGACAATAATTTTAAATTAAAAAAAAATTGATAAACCTTGATTCTTAAATTGGTCGAATAATATAGTTTTAAAAAATTTTCAAAAATTGAAATTGACTGTTAAAATTTTTTTCAGGAATGATCGATTTTGATTTAGATCAACCACCACCTGTATGTAACTCGGTTAATTCGTTTCGTGTTACATTGAAATCGTGTTTCAATACCAATTTGTTATAGAAAAGCTGTTGGCAATTTTTGCATCATGGTGCATCGAAAGTGTTTTCTCAGACTATCAAGTTTCAGGAGGGTTGAATGTACTTAGACATCTATGCATCTTGCATTTACATACATATGCGTCCTAGTTTTATTCAGGTTTACATAAAATGCCATTTTGAAATTGCAATTGTAAGGTAAAATTTCAGCAAGCGAGTAATGTGCTGCATCAGCCCCTTATATATCAATGAAACAAATTTAACATATAGCATTTTTCATCTTTTTCAAAAATTCATATTTTCATATATTAAACGTTTTATCATCTCTCAAGCTCCTTAAAATTTATCAACCATGAAAACTAATAGTGTACATATACTGAAAATATTTAAACTCATGTTTCACATTATTTTTCAAACTTCAAAACAGACAAAAATAGTTTTTGATTCTTTTTTCTTTAGTAGGTTTAATGTCATACATTAATATATATACCGTAGTCTCACTAAACCGGCACTTCAGTAGTCCGGTACGTCCAATAATTCAGCACTCTCCGCTTACGCCTCCCTCATCTTTCATACTTGTTTCGAAGAATGCTTTATTTTATTTTCATATTATGAAATTTTCTCTACAATTGAATAATTCGGCACCCCTTAGTTTTTAATAGTGCCGGATTAGTGAGACTCTACTGTAAATATACATACATATAAACAAGGGGATATATCGTCATATTATCAGAACTGGAAAATGATCAGTGATCAGTATTTAGTGTATGCTTATTGCCTTTCTTATTATACTGTATGTAATTGTTTATCATCTGGATGTACCTACCTTTTTTAAGGAATCAAACAAATTTTAAATATCAGAATTAGATATCATTATTGTACAAAAAATCTTTAAAATTCACTCTTTTAAAAAATGTCACACCTACCAAATGTAATGCCGAATACCTCTAGTCATACATATGCTAAGTCTTCTTTTAACGGTACCTACATTTCCCACTTTTATTTTATACCAATATTAAAAATTCCACTTTCCCTTTACAAACTTTAGTTTTTTTTGTTGTAAACTTGAGAAAATACCATAAAAATCGTTTTTCATGATAATTTTTTTTGTATCAAAGTTAATTTTAGTGACATGAAAAATACCATCTTGACCTAATTGCGCTTAAAATTCAGCTACCTTAGGCAGGTGGTTAGCGTGTGCCAGCAATCATAACAGCATTTACTGTAGACATATTTTATTCTCATTTATGATACGACTATTTTGAGTATGTCTCGCATAAAAATTACATTGAAAACATGAAACGTGTTGAGTAATTGAAAAAGTATTCGCCGATTTCAATCAACGTGATATTTTTAGGATTATTGTAATGAGTAAAAGTATGTAAAGTGTAAAATTTAAAAAAAAAATGTAGGTACAATGAAACTATGTAGATTTATTCTGTTCAACCACTTCATTTTGTATTACCATAATATAAAGATCACTGATTAAATTTAAATGTTATAATTAGTTGATCATATTAAAGCATATAGATACATTTAAAAACAAGTTAATTAAAATGTATCGTTACAATTATCATATACCTAGTAGAGAAAGGATCATAATAATCATAAAAATATATTTTTTAATATTTTCACTTTTAAATTTTGGAATTAATGGTTTAAGTAAATATGCCAGCAACACCTATTTTTTTTTTAATAACTATGGCTATGTTCCACCAACATGGTAACAAAGTTAGAAACCAGGTTAGAATCGTCCTCTCAGCCGTTTATATAGGTAACACCAATAATTCTATACATTTTTTTTCCGTTTATCACCGCCTTATCGACCCTCTGTGTTAACTAGGGGAGCATTAGGCTTTTAAAGAAAGCTAGCACCTACCTAGGGGCTGCCATTACTATCTCACTAGGCGTCATGTCCGTCATTCTATAGCTTGGTTCTAAAAGAGCCATTATCTATTTTTACCATTCCAAAAAAATGCTAAATTAAATGCACATTGTCCATTTTTGCACCAAGGTTATAATGAGATTGGCCTCTGTTAGGTTTATGGTACTCGTAGTGTATTTATTCCAGGAAATTGGGCCTTTTTCTTAAGCCTTTTCTAGACTTACTGATCGCTATGTGTAATGTGCGGACTATCTATGTGCAATGTATGCATGTCTTTGCCACAAATTTCAGAGACTTCAATAGATTCTATAGATTTCAATAGACTTCAATAGATCTAATAAAATTAGTAATAAAAAAAGTAAAAAAAATATTGATGATGCACAGATGTGAAGCTTAAAAGGCTTAAGATGCTATAAAAAGTATTTTTTATGATTGACTTGTTGCACTTACAGTCCTTCATATATGTAGATCATATGTTTGCATAATACGATTTCTATAATTTTGGACATTTCCCCTTTTAGAACCAAGGGACAGAATTAATATTTTGGGTCATCAATGTTGTTATTACTTTCGAACTTAAGAAAGACGTAAAAGTGATGAAGAAAGCTCAAACGCTTCATAAAGTCAGTGGAATGGAAAAAAACAATAGCAATGGGCGTAATCGTTGTAAACGCGTTGTGGAACGCAGACTATGCTTGAACAATAGATTGACTTAAGTTTTATTCTTCCAAAGATGAAATTTTGAATTAATTATGATCTTAAAAATATAAATAATAATTGTTAACTACCTACTAGAGGGCATATATCTCGATACGTTACGCATAAGTCGTAACGTGTAACGTAACATGTTGAAATTTCATACTGAACGGATAAACTGAAAATTGATTCTATATTTAAAAATATTTTTTATTGAGAAATTAGATGTAAACAAAATGTTTTATTTAATATTAGACTAGAATATTCAAATTTTTAAGTATATTAATGGAAAAGGAAATGATTTCACATCAATTTAAGTCTTGTTAAGAAACATACTTAAACCAACAAGAAAATACAAACTTATTAGAAGTATATTTTTTTCTAGAGAAATACGATAAGCCTGAATATATCAACGGTATTTCAAAATATTCTTCTCATTCTAAATCTTATCAATTTTGATTAAATGCGATGCGATAAATCTCTCCTTTATTGAATATTCAATATTCAAAAACTCGTATAAATTAAGCGACATGTGACGTCATTTTATTCAAATATTTGAATGTTTCGGTGCCTCCTTTAATATATTTATTGGTAGTAATCCTCGTTCACATCGTTTTTACCAAATAAGTATATTCGTGAAAGACAATCTTTGTAAATAGTTGTATGATTAATTTCATAAGACCATAAGACGTGGAATGACAAGTAATTTCACGGTTTCTTTAACTACGACAAATCATTGTAATCAACGTTTCAGAATCGTTTTTAAATCGCTATCAAAATGTATTTACGGCTTTTCATTTATTTTTAAACGAGCAAATCAACGTACAACGCTTTTACAATGCCTCTCAATTTGAGGAATGAAGTGTGCCAGTTATTATTAGACTCGAAAAAAAAATCATAATTGTTCGTATAATTGGGTTACACTAATATAGAATTAGTAATGAAAAGTATGAAAAATAGCTAAAAGAGTGGCGCAAAAACAAACCGTGTGTCTGTCTTATCAATTTGCGTCATTCTCATCGATTTTCCACTCTAATATTAATTCATATACTTTAAATGTGACGTCAACGGTCTTTGAATTACAACGAATAGTTTGGATTTATTTAAAAAAAAAAAACGCTTATTATAGTTTCATACTTCGTCATAAAAAATTTATAAATCAATATCTATTTATACGTTTGAGGTGATTTAAAATTGAAAGAAAAAAATGGATGATCACATTTTATTTCCATTTTCCACTAATGCATATTTGGTGTTGTTAGTTAGAAAGTTGTTACTTTGTCAATACAATTACAAGTTCGAGCTTTGTTTAAGCTATTTATAAATAACAACGGATTCAAATTATTAACTTTGTTGAACAAATTAAAACCGTGTCGCCATTTCTATTTCCAAATGCGTAGTATGTTTTGTCCAAACTATTTCAGATTCAGGCTATTTTCAGGCAAATGCATTACGTATACGAGTTTCTAATCCAGTTTTCAACGAAAATTATGCTCAGACTTATCACTGAAGTTGTTATTTTATACGAGTCATACAACATGATTCACCTTTTAGGAAAGAAAATTTTCCTTATTCATTTGGAAATAGGATATATTATTATAGAAGTAGTTTTGCATCGGAAGGTAATTTTTGTCGAAATATTTCCCTTCTATAAGATACTAACATATAAAGTATAAAAAATTATTCCAGTGTCCTTTTAAATACTAAGCATTGAGGTCTATGCCAGTCAAAATCGACATAAAAATAGCTAAATTCGCAAAACATTATGTAA
Organism: Sisyra nigra; assembly: GCA_958496155.1. Classification (NCBI taxonomy): domain Eukaryota; kingdom Metazoa; phylum Arthropoda; class Insecta; order Neuroptera; family Sisyridae; genus Sisyra; species Sisyra nigra. The sequence goes on from OY292314.1 coordinate 47,919,372, forward strand.
TTCTGATATTTTAGTATGTTGTTTGGACCCATTAGGGCTATGTATTCTCAAGTTTGCAACTCTCAAAAAGTCGTGGAAAAATTTTTTTTGAGGAAAAACCGTGAAAATTTTGAACTTGTTTCAGATTCTTCTCAGTATATCCTAATCCATGCATTTTTCTACGTAGGCTATTTTGCACGTTTTTTAAGAGCATCAAATTTATTACAAATTACGCCAACCGGAGCTCTGCACGTTAATGGGCCACTGAGTTACGGCACTTTGAAAATAGGTCAGTTTTTTTTTTCAAAAAATTGAAAAATTTAGTTTTAGACCTTTTTTGGATCGAAGTTGCGTCAAAACCGTTGATCCTACGAGAAGAACTTATTGAGTATAATTTGTAGACAATTTAATTAGCTTTAAATAAAGTGTAAAGCGGGGCCTGTAAGCCTTGTAGTTCTCTTAACATTTTAGAGAATCCATATAAGGTAAAATCGTATTTTGGTGGGTATACTCCAGTATTGGTGGACTGTCAGGGTTTATTTGAGGCTAGTCACCATCGTCCTCTTCATTGCAGTTTTGCACATTTCCCCAGATCAGATAGCACACATCGCAAAACATCTAAGCTTTGCTTTCAGGCAAGTGCAGCCACCACTCAGTACCCCTTCTTGCATTTACAAGAGAGGTGTTTTAGTAGCGCTGCGGGGGCAGGATCTTGCCGACTGGCAATGTAGATGAGTCCAGCCGGGGTCATACATGCTTAAAAATCACTTCTTTCAAAAAAAGTGTTTAGGTACATTTCTGGAAAAATACAATTTTAACTTTTATGTTTTTTTTTAAGATTTTGAGAAAACTACGAGGCTTACAGATCGCGCTTTGCACATAATTAAAAGCTAATTATATTACCTACAAACATAGATATATGTATACAAGTTTCGCTCGTAGGATTTATTGTTAATTGTGACTTGCCTAGTCTTTTAACTGATATTTTTATTTTACTTTTGGTCAGACTTCTGGTTAAAAAGTAGAGATGAAATGGATATCAGGTAACTATTCGGCGGCGTAAATACTATCCGTCCGAATACCGGATAACTAGTGCCTATCTTGCCGAATCCTAAATTTAAAAAAAAATTAGGTTATTAACTGCTTTATTTAGTAAGTATCATTTAAGAAATACAATCAATAATCACAAGATAATTCTACAACAAAGAAAATGATTTAGCACTCTTTCGGCGCTTAAAGAGCAAATTATGGTGATTGAATATTAATTGAGTACAAAAATTGTAAAGGATGTAAGTGCCAAAAATTAAAGAAATTATTTTTTTAGTGAAAAGGGTTGTAGGTATAAGCTAAGGGTAATAAAACGAGAAAGGTTGAAAGTGCCAGAAAAATTTCTACTAGATTCAAGAGCAGTTCGAAGATAATAATCGGATACATAATAATCCAATATTTAATACACATTTATTTGAATATTGAAAGTTTTAGTTTGTGGCACTTACATCCTTTTCCATTTTTCGTACTCAATTTCTCTGCATTAAGAGGTAGCAAGTGGTTTCGCTTTTCTTCGTTAATAAGGCTAGCTCAGAAAAAAAGTCTTTCGCTGTACACACTGCTTGCAAGGTGCTGAAAGATAAATTTCAGCAAACTTTGTTAAATTTGGGTATTGTTTACAATACCCAAGAATAAGGGTCATAATTGCGATCAATTCGCACTGACTTAAGATAAAAATCAAGCTCACATGCGATCACGTTTCTTTCTTTATGTTTCTTTTCTTTATATTGTTTTCATTTGCTACCTCATCAAAGTAATCCCAAAGCGTGTCAGAAGCTTTGCGAGATACAGCTAACCCTGTCTTTTTTCCTCTACTTTTTTTGCCAGTCTTGAAGATGCACTGCTACTAGAAAAATCTTCACAAGACAGTTTTAAATATATATATTCCAATATTTTAAATAAAATATTCCAATAGAATCTCCTGGAGCACTCTTCCAGCATCAAGCACCCCCAAGTAGTTTGTTTTAAATCTCGGGTCTATGTAAGTTATAATCAAGTAGTTTGAGTCTTATTCAGCTTTTACCGTTCCGAATATCCGGCTATTTGGCTACTTTAATCTTTGTCGCGAGTTTGGCTTGATTTCATATCTAATTTAGATCGAGTAGCTTGAAAATCAAAGCAAGTAGTGGATCTCTAGAGTCTTAAATCCATCTGAAATCCGTAACTTCTATAAATCTTTTAATCTAACCGCTTACACTGTGGTTAAACCTACCATAGTATTGTTTCTTATTGTTTATGCTATAAGTAATATAGTTATCCAGCTGAAAATTTCTACTGTTAAGTTACTTGTTTTAAAATTTGAAAAATAAATCTCCCTCGTTATAAATTAACTTTTAAATTACTAACTAAGCAATTAAACACTAACATTATTCATATATTCATTGCTTGACTTGATTTTTAAGCTTTTTGAATTGATTTTCAATCTACTTGACTTCAATTTAGCTCAAAATATAGTGAAATATGTATATCCCAATATCAGATCAATTCAAGCAGTGAATTTGCATGTAGATACATTTCAAAGTTAAAATATTAAAATCTCTTTAAATAATCTTGTTATTCCAATGCATTCAAGACTCAATTCATTGCACAAAACGTACAGTTATTTGACTTGATTAATCTCTACGGATGAAATCACAGTATATCCGCTAGTGTAATAAGAAAACCTAAAATGTAATTTCTTTTACTAAAAACTCAAAGATAGATATCCTTAAAGATCCAGATATTAGGAAAAAATGATCCAGATATTAGACTAATTCGGTTAAAATAGGTTTTATTTTTTTAATAGAAATTACAAAAACCAAACTTATACTCTATAGTGTAAATACTATATTGTCCACAAAAAAAAAGGTTATTATTTAAGATTTTGCTTTAACAATTTAAACACGTACTTATGCAATACATGTATATTGAGTTTGAACCAATTTTTTTTTTCATAGGGAATCACTAAATATTTATTACTTTTTCGAAACAATAAATTAGTAAAGTTTTTATTTTAATGATCAACCAATTTTCTCAAAATATTCATCTAAATTATTTTCTAATTTTCCAAGAGTTTATTTCACTTACAACTCCTATGAAAATCGTGGCTTTCGTTTTCGTTGGTTTTGGGTTTTGCTGGTAGTCTTTGTAGTATGTATTATTATAGACGAAAACGGAGGTTTCATTGTACATATTGTTTAATTGAATGTGGTTATTCATATTAAATGCATTGATCTTAAACGTTCAAGTTGTATTGTATATTATGTTGTTTTCACCATACATATCATATCAATAAATATAAACACAATGCATCTTGTACCTATAGTTCTATATATTGGAATTATGTTTAAATGGAAATTTCCAAGCTGCTTAATCAAATGAAATGACTTGAACTTTAGGGGTTGCATGAGTTTCGAAGGCGGAAAAGCAAATTTTTTAAAAATATTTATAATTATTATTGAATTTAGAGCTAACCTTGTTGTTTAACTTTGGAAATTATTTACACGAACCTGTATAAACTTCCACCGAATATTTTTCCTATAAGACGAATTTGTTAATAAATAAACTAAAGTATAACTCAGATGGTCTTCTGAAATGTTAGGCACATATCTTGAAGATCCTACTTGTCTATGAGTTAAACACAATGTATTTTACACTTGGACACAACTACATGGTTATAATATAAACTTAAACAAAGAAAAAAATTATACTTTGAATTACAAATATTAATTTTTTGACAATATAAGCACTAAAAGTTTTACAAACTTCTCCTTCAAATTATACCACGAAGCTTATTTTTTATCACACTTTAGGCTTTGATTTAACAGGAAGTATCGGTAAAACGCTATAATTTGTATAATATTGTACAAAAATATGGTACATAGTAGACTGTATTTTCGTATCGGGTCGACTTAAATAATGAATTGAATTTTTCACATTTTCAAGTGATCATAGATCTTAGTACTGGACATTTTAAATTTGCCAGCTTTTTTCATTCCTGAGAAAAACGGTATTGACACAGAGGGGTAGACAACGAAATAATCCTAAAAAGGTTCTGATATTTCTTTTGGTGTTACGGAACCCTAAAATTAAGGGTCTTTAGAAATATGTATAACATTAGAATTTAGAACTCCAGATGAGTTACGCTTTGTAAGGATAATATTCCAGATATAAGAAGTATATATATATACCTACATAAAACAAATTCGGTAATTTAACAGCCAAATGGAATGATTATGGATTTATAATTTCCAACGCAAAACGCCAAGATTACCGAAACTTTTTGATCATTTTGTCGTTAAAACCCGATTTTATAAATATGTTCTATAATGGGTCTTTCAGAAATCCAAAAATCGAAAATTTTCTGTTAGTGGATACATTTAGATTATTTAAGTAATTGTCAATTATGGACCAATATTGATAAATACAGTAAAACCTCGATATAATGGACTAATTGGGGGGACGGGGTGTCCGTTAAAGCCAAAAGTACTTTATATAAAAATAGGTTTAAAATAAATCAAAAAAAGCTCCGGCTAGGTGCGGTTTACGAGCAGGACGACATTGTTTCTCAAATTCTAGTGCTAGACGTATGACGTGGTCATACCACGTACCCGTATTATCATGGCCGCTAAAAATTGTTTACATGCGGCAGCACTTGAATTAAGCATGTATAATATTAACAGGTCGTTTTTAATTTTTTAAAGTGAACATTTTTATATATCGTCTCAAATTTTTTGGCCTATCTTTAGCATGTCGCGTGTTACATTCTCGGCAGGTAATCGGCAAGTGTTCGGCAGAGCTCGAATACACATTTTTAGCTATATACCATGTCGTCTTACCAGAGTTGTTGCGCGAGTTATTACTGAATGGTTATTTTCTTCTCCATCACAACGTTTTAGTATATTATAAGTTGTCATTAATTGTCAATCATATTTGTATTGGTATTTGTCTGTTTTGATCAGTGTATTGATATGAATGTTGTTGTTCACTTGATCATGATAGACAAAGATACAGCTAATGGGAATAGTGCGAAAATATCCGACGGTGAATCAATTTTACGCCGTAAGAGAAAGACTGCCGACAGAGTTCGTGCTTATAGAGACAGGAAAAAGGCTCTTGGTGAGTTTATTTTATTTGTATAGTAAATTTATTAGAACTATTAGAACTTTCTGCTGGTGCATGTGTTTATGTATGTCGGAGCGATAGGTTGTTTACTGTGATGTTTGTGTTAGTGTGTAGCCCTTTCTTCCAGAAAAAATTTCTTCGCCACAACAAACTTTATTTAACAATTATTGAACATGATAGGTATTCTTGAAGTAACTTTACAGTAGATAACAACAGGCAGATGATCGTTTTAACAATAATCAACAAATTCAATAATGAAAATAACATTCGAGTATTAACATCAATAATGGGAATTCAAAATTAGTCGCAACGGCACGCGTCAAGTCAGACAGCGAATTCGTGCCACATCCCTTTCTTTCTATTCTATTTTCGTACCCTAAATCGAATAATTTTCTGAAAATTTTCAGTAACTTAAGTGCCTAAAATCCGAAAAAAAAAGTTTAACTTGCATCGTGGTTTCCAAACCACACAATAATTTTTTTTAAATTAGACAGTATTTTTGTCCGTTATATCCGAAGTCCGTTAAATACAGGTCCGTTATATCGAGGTTTTACTGTACGCAAATACGTAGGTACAATACAATAATTTAAAAGTCAAAGTAGATTTATATAAGAAAGCAGTGTAGTTTATTCGATATACTATCAAGTATACAAAGAATATAACTTTCAAACTCACCTTGCTGAAGTATCCAACTGTGTGACAACCTTCATTGTCTGCAATAGTCATAACATAGAACAAAAACGGTTCAACGTCATAATACAACGTTTTATGGTCTAGAAAGAACTTAGCCAACAAACACAAATTTTGACAATACAACTTATATTTTTTCCCATCAACCTCCCACACACAAATCTTGTCTTTCCTATAAACCTCCTCACCCGGAGGATGTCTCCACACACATTTCACCACATGCCTCTGTAAAATAGTCCGTGACTTCATATACCGTAAACAATATTCACATAAATACAATTTCGGAAGTCGAGCATAATCCTCCGGATACGGACTCTGATACCACACCTCCATCTCATACTTCCCCATTTCAATATATTTCGTCCCCTTTGTATATGGCAACGTTTTCAAATCCTCTTCAATCTTATCGCTGGCGTTTGCCTGTGCTTCGCGAAACAACCGCAAATCGTAATCAGGTACCACATTTGTAAAGTCTGGCTCGCGATTTTTATCAACCGGAAGCGGTTTGATATCAGTGTTGTTTTCAAGTTCAAATTTACGACGTAGGTCTTTGATTTTTTGAAGATAGTTTTTCTGATCGATCGTATGCTGCAACCGGGGTGACTTCCTAAACGATTCCTGTGCCTTTTTACGTTCTTCTTCATGCTTTTTACGGTCATTATACACATCCTTACACTTGAGCGCGGTTGTATTATGAAACAAAGGACAAGCTTCAACCGTAAAATGTTTCTCGTACTTCCCACTTAAATGCCCAGTACTATCACAGTTCTCAATTGGACACTTTCTTTCTTCCAGCACAATACCCGAATCGGCCGGCTTAGATTTTGCGTCATTTCTCTTATTATTTTTTGTTTTGCCTTTGGCAACGGGAGCTCGTTTAACCGGACTTTTTGATAAAGATCGTTTTGTGCTTTCCGTATCGGAGTCGGTGTCAGTAAACATAGATTTACCAAGTACATGCTTCGATTTACGAGTGTTAGCTGATCGTGTAAGCTTCCGGGTTACCGTTTTCGTTTTATTGGTATTTTTACTAGTGTTGCTGATTTCAGCTTCAGAATCAGTCAGATTATTTTCTTTGCCTGCATTTGAAATGGTTCGCTTCCCAGATTTATTTGTAGAGTTAGTTTTACGAGCTGCTGTTCGAGTGGTTACCACTGAATCTCCAGTTGATTCACTATCGGATGAATGACTTGAGTCTGACGAATCAGACGTCATTGAACTATCAGAACTAACACTCGGTTTGTGTTTTACAGGAACCGGTTTCTTCTCCTCCCTTGGAGAAACCTTAGGTTTCTCAGGAACTTTAGGCTTTTCGACATTAGCACGCGGCCAAACTTTCTGTCTTGGTTTTTGTGGTACAACCTTCGCTTTGCTCTTCATTGGAGCCAACTTCGAGGTAACTGGGGTATCACTTTCTGAACTATTTTCAGGCGAGAAAATACTTTTCTTTTTATTCTTCTTATCAGCATTATTTTCAGCTTTCGGTGCTGGCTTTTCATTGGTTTTAACTGGAGACTTATAATTTGCATTTTTCGCTACACTATTCGCCGTTTTCGGAGCTGGTTTATTAGCAGCTTGTTTGGTTTGTATAAATTGTTTGGGTGTTACAGTAGCAGTGCTTTTGGGCTTCGCCAACGGTTTACGTTTAGGTGAGCCCTTTGTCGTTTGCTTATTCGTAAACGTGTCATCATCAGATGAATCTATCAAATTTGTTTTTGCTTTTGTCGCTTTTACATTAGAAGTAGACTTTGATTTCGCTGTATTCTTATTATCATTTTCTTCGGCTTTATGCGGCGTATCTTTTCTAGCATTTTCAACGCTTTTGCGTTGTGGTGGCTTTATAACAGCGGCTTTTTTTGCGTTTGGCGGGGCTGGTTTTTGAGATTCTTTCGTTGGGGAAGATTCCTGAGATGTGGATGAGTCTGAATCGCTCGACGATGAGGAATCAGAGCCGCTGGAAGATGACCCACTGCTAGAGCTTGATCCTGTGCTAGATCCTGTCGTTGATCCAGAAGTTGATTCACTATTTTCATTATCCTAAAACATTTCAAATGATTAAAACATTCAAACCTTTTAAATTTTTATGTAGGTTAGTGAGGTTAGGGCTACCAAAACAATGCATTTTAAGAACAAACCTGGCTTTCAGGGGGCATGGTTCGCTATATTTAAAAATAAAAAATTATCAAAGCACGGTTAAAACACTTTAAAATTACTTAAACTAATTTAATTTTGTCACATTAATTGAAACAAATATTTTTATTTGTTTTCTTCGTATCAACTGCTTGACGTAACGAAACGAGACTGAGGACATCTACAGCCATTGTGTGAAACTAAATTGACGTAATCTTATAAACGAACCATTTAACTTTTTTCTGTTACTTTGCTAAATATTGTCATTGCTAAAAATCGTTGACCTTCATTGACATTGATGGTGCTGAAGATGCTGCGAAAGTAAGAACTCTTTATTTCTTATCATCTCATCTAGCCTTAGAGACTTAGCTTTTTTACATTAAAATATAAAATAAAACATCAGTAGGGTATTAAGAGGTATTAAGTAAAGTCAATTAGTAAAGTACTTATGTTTGACCCTGATTGATCCTGATATTATTCAAGAAGAACGTAAAGTACCAACGGTACTAACTTTAACGTTTAAAACAAATCAATCCAATGGGAATAAGATAATGAAAATTGAAAAATATATTTTTAAAGAAATCATTTTGCGTTAGAGAATTCCCAGTAAGCACATATACCAACCTCATACTACATAACGTAGAATGGGATAGCCGGGGGACAGTTACATAACGAACGAAAGCTTTCTTCGTATCACAAAAATCATGTGCGTACTGGAATTTTATCTTACAATTAATCTTGATTAAGAAATCAAAAACATGACCAATTTCATTGATGATATCAATGGTCTCCAGAAAAAAATCATTATGCAGCTACACTCTTCAGAATTGAATTGTGTCCACCAGAAGGCGAAAGGGTCCTGAACATCCCACAGTCCTGAATTGGTCAATAGACCGTGTTGGCGGGGGTCTAGAGACGGCAGGCTTCAGGATACAACAGAATAATTCTAAACTGGTAAATGGCTATATTTTTTACGTAATATGTTTTAACACAACTGCATTTTCGCAAATATTGATATGTTACAATTTTTGGAGATTTTTTTAAGTATATGTGCATATCCTAATGCGTAGGCTCATATATGCATATATGATGTATAAATACGTTTCTTTATAGTAGGGATGTTTAAAAATAATCGATTTTTAAATAATCGATTATATAAATTACAGGTTTAAATTGATTTTCATAAACAGCGCAAACTTAAATGCAAACTAGCTGTAACGGTTTTTTTCATTCTTGTCATTCAAATATAATAGACATTCATTCAAATATTTGATTGTTGAATTTAAAATTCATTATTAAAAGATTGAAATCGAAAATAGTTTTTGAGGCAATAAGGTTGTAATTTTGTTAGAATGCTCATCATTTCATTACTTTCTTTTACTACTATATAGATAGTGAAGGAAGTATTGTAATCGGGTCGAATTTTCGAATTCGAGCTTTCACCGGAAATACATGTTTTGAGGTCCCCTGAGTCCAAAAAAGTGGTTTTTAAAAAAATGTCTGTGTGTGACAGCCATATCGTATCGAAAACTTTATACGAATTTTACCAAACTTGGTATTTGACCTCCCTATTATACCTAGTTGTGCCGCAAAGCTATTGGTTGAAATCGGGTAACCGAAAGCTCCACTTTATTCTTGGGGTTTTTAAGCTTTTTCAATTTTTTTTGAAAACGGCTTCAACGATTTTCTTGAAACTTTCTATAGTTCTTAGACTCATTAGTGGCTACAACTTTTATTTGAAACTTTTACCTGGGAAAATTCAAATAAGGGCGGTTCTAGGGTAAAGGTTTGGAATTTGTATATCCATATGCATATAGGCTGTATGCATATACAAAGGTTCTGTTTATATGTATTTGTATAGTTATAAAGTACTTATAGTTTTTTTAACCAACAGTGAGTTTAATAAACGAAAGTAAAAAAAGTACTGTGACGCCTCGCAGCAGATATTTAGTTTTGAATTGGTTATTTTTGTATTCATATCATTTTATTTAATTTTTAATCTGATAAATTGTTAGTATGAATCTCTTAGGTTTCATCATTATTGGAATATGAAAAGCAACTAGAAATTTAAATAATAGATAAAATCGATTTTTTCGCATAAATCGATTTTTTTTTTATTAAAATCGATTTTTGACAAATCGATTAATATTGAATAAAGAAAAACCGATTTTTATTTAATCGATTTTTTTCCATTAATCTCACATCCCTACTTTATAGTAGAAGATCCGAATCTACATTGACCTTCACCGAGTTGATAATAGAATGGAACATACGAGTATTTTATTATGAATTTAGTAAATTAGAAAATATATTAAAAATGTGTTGTCTAAATAAATCCTGAACAGACTATTTTTATTTATTTAAAAAAATGATTTTTATTAAAATATTGCAACATCAAGGATAATAGAAAACATTTTATATCATCACAGGTGACTGCGATGTTGGGTCCTTTATTATTACACAGTATACTTACCTCGGATCTCTCTGTCACACATTTCCACGGGCATTAAAATTTAAATATTTACAATTCGCAAACCCCTAATAGGACCAAACTTTTTGCATACAGACCTAAATCAACGCGTTCGCAATAAAACAACGCTTATGATGATATAAAATTTTTGCTATTATCTTGATGTTGCAATATTTTATTAAAAATATTTTTTTTTTTAAAAATAATTAAAAATAGTCTGTCCAGGATATTTTTAGGCAACCCATTTTTAATATATTTTCTTAAATACTAAATTCATGATAAAATATGTTTCATTCTTTATCAACTCGGTGAAGGTCGATGTAGGTTCGGATCTTACAATTAGACTATTAGTTATCCAATTATATTAGATGAAAATATTGGTCAAACCATGGAATTAGAAAGCTGGAACTTACTTCAAACTGGAAACTTTTTAAAAAGCATTGTTTTGGGTTTTTTACGCTAATTGTAAAGTCTTTTAAAGCATGTGACTGTGTTAAGATATTTTAAATATTAAAACGCAACGCTCTCAAAATCCACTCTTTTTCATTTTTCCTGTGCTTTTCAAACATTTGAGATCATTTGCCAAATTGTAGAATGGAAAATTTATCACACTTATACGTCTTACGTAATATTTCTGCAATCGAAAAATGGTTATTTGACTACCAAAAATGTAGTTTTAAGGGGTAATTTTGAAGGGAGGTCACAGTCTCAGAATATAGAGTTAAGAAAAATGTAAATATCTAGAAATTTATCAGTGATCATAAATGTTGATGCCTCTATAAATAACAAATATATGTTGCGTTGCGTCACAGTACTTTCATTTATGGTACTCGCTGTTAGTCAAAAGAAATATAGGCACTTTATAACTATAGGTACCTATACATATAAACAGAACTGTATGCATGCAACCTATATACATATGGATATACGAATTCCCAACAGAACCGCCAATATTCGGAAAAAGAACTTTTATTTGAAACTTTTTCCTGGGAAAAAGTTTCAAATAAAAGTTGTAGACATCAATGAGTCTAAGAAATGTAGAAAGTTTAAAGAAACTCGTTGGAGTCGTTTTCGAAAAAAAAAATGACAAAAGCTCCAAAACTCCTAGAATAAAGTGGAGTTTCCGGTTAACCGATTTCAACCAAAAGCTTCGCGGCACAACTAGATGTAATATGCAGGCTAAATTCCAAGTTTTGTGAAATTCGAATAAAGCTTTTGATACGATATGGCTTTTTTTGGTTCAGGGGACCCCAAACATGTATTTCCGGTGAAAGCTCGAATTCGAAAATTCGACCCGATTACAATACTTCCTTTACTATCTTTATAGTAGTAAAAGAAAGTAAAAAAGCGAATATATGTATATGAGATTTACGTTACATGGAGAAATGAAGATGCAATTTTAGGCTTAAAATTACTTTAAAAGTAAACTTTACGGATGTAACTTTGTTACTCTTCATAGACACTATTTTATTTGTATTCAACTGGTATACATTTTGTCATTTATTTCCTATTAACTAATCTATCAGATTCGAACTTTGTAACCTACATCCGCAGTAAATTAAAATGTTGTACAATTGCCTTGATTTAAATAATGCTCCTTGCTTTAATATAATCTCTCAATAAACCTAATGGATTAATTGACCGATTTTTTATCGATTTTTGATGCTCTAGGCCAGAGGTTCCCAACCTTTTGAATATGTTGTACCGGTATGTAATAGACAATATGGTCGCGTACCAGTGTAAATATTTCGATCATTTTTTTCTCAAAAACTTTGTCAAACAAAAAAAAATCCTTAACGCTCAATTTACTGAAGATCCATTTTTTGGCAAAAACTTTGGAAAAACAGACGCTGCGCGTACCGGTAGCTTAAGACGTTTGTACCGGTACCGGTACGCGTACCACAGGTTGGGAACCCCTGCTCTAGGCTTAAACGATGATGCCAAAATCGATGTAGCTGAAAAATTATACTTTGATAACCATCATGCATATTTTAATCAAGTCTACAATCTTACCGAATATGAATATTAAATAGAATAAAAAACTTAAATTAAATTTTATTATTTCGATTAAAAAAAAAACAAAAGTTGTTGTACAAAAATAAAATACTTTAAATTACTACAAAATATCATAATATGAAATTAATAGATATGATTGTACAAAAAAATTGGTCTCAAAATATTAAATTTACGCATCATTGTTTAAGTATTTAATCATAATTGTTTGCAATTCTGCCTTCACAATTTTGCCGGCGGGTGTTCGAGGGAAGTCAGACATAATTTTCAAATACCGTGGAATTTTATAAGATGCAATTTTCTCTTTACAATAATCAGCGATATCTGTTAACGTTAGTGTAGCTTTATCTTCGAGACGAACCGCGACACAGATTTCCTCTCCCAATCTTTTATCGGGGATTCCAAACACCTTCGAAAGTTTCATTAATTAGTAAACGCAAAATTAATTACATATCTTTGATCAATCGATACTTACAGTGCATTCAATGACTCCAGTTATTTGAGAAATATATTCTTCGATTTCTTTTGGGAACACGTTTTCTCCTCCTCGATTAATCATGTCCTTGATTCTTCCAACCATCGTTCCCTGACCATCAGGATATAAAATAAATTGATCCCTAAAATAAGAAAAACGAATTATTTAAGTTGAAAAAAATGGTTTTATAAAGACTTACCCAGTTTTAAGCCATCCTCCTTCTAACATGATTTCTTTAGTCTTTTCTTCATCTGCCCAATATTTTAACATATTATATCCTCGAATACATAATTCTCCTGAAGTTCCAAAAGGAACGACCTTGTTGTTATGATCAACGATCTACAATTGTCAAAAAATGTTAGACTCTTTAAAAATTAATTAATTATATGATTTAATCTTGTACTTTGATTTCCAGACTATCCATTAGTGGCCCTAATCTATCATTCTTTTCTGCATCTAGTCTAACGTAAACACATCCAGACACTTCGGTCATTCCGTATGCTTCCTATAATGATAAACAGAACACATTTTCCGTCTTACAACAAATCTAAATTTTCCAGTTATTTACGGGATTCTTTTACTTACAATAATTTTCATATTGAAAGTCTCCTTGATTTTATGGAACAGGTCGGTTGGAGTTGCAGCTCCACCAAGAAGGCAGCATTTTAGAGATTTGACATTAAATTTTTTTTCGTTTTGAATTTTTGTTATATCAGCAAACATTGTTGGAGTTCCGAATATAAATGTGCATTTTTCCTTTTCAATAGCTTCCAATGATTTTGTAGGGCTATAAGCGGGCGATGCAATCACTACAGTGGAACTATAAATAATGCTTAGTCCTATGACTCCGACAGTTCCAAAAACATGGAACAGGGGAACTTGAGCACAAATTGTATGTTTCTCATTTGGTCCATGGAAATAACTTCCTACTCCAACCGAATTGTTGAGTATTGAATAGTGGCTTAGTACAGTAGCTTTGGCTAAGCCAGTTGTTCCCTAAAATGTAAGCACTTTGTTATTATCAATAGAATTTAATGAAAGTTTCTGAAAATTGCTTTAATTTTCTTTTTGGACTTACTGAAGTAAATTGGATATTGCAAGGATCTTCTGGTTGAACATCGTTTTTAACTTTTTCTAATGCAGATAAAGCTTCATTTGTAGCTAATTCGAGAACTTCACTAAATCTATAAGCTCCTCTAAAAATAAAATTAAACTGTTTAAATAAAGTAAAGGCATTCGCAGTTGACAGAAAGAGTGTAAAAAAAATTCTGTACAAATTATCAAACTATCACAAAGTCTTTAATAGTTTAAATATGCTTACGGCATTTGTTCTTCTGTAATGGTGATGACGTGCTGTAAACATGACACTTTAACACTTTTCAAATTTCCGGGTTCACAACTTTTGAGTTCAGGACAAACTGTAGATAAGATTCCATAAAAATTAATCATTCGAAAATTTCTTGCCAATATAATTCCCTTGGCTCCAATTTTGTTTAAACTATATTCCAATTCGGCCACTTGATACAACGGATTTAACGGGGCCTAAAATTTATTTTCAACTTTTTAGTTTCACTCACGAAAGTAAACTTGTTCACATATAATTACAGCAATTAATCCAGCTCTGGCCGCCGCAAAAAATGATATACACCATTCAGCATTGTTCGGTCCCCAAATTACAATTCGATCATTTTTTTTAAACCCTAAAGATCTGAGTCCCGCTGCTAAACGGTCAACCTACATAAAAAAAAATAACAAAAAACAATTTAAATTATAAATCTTTACTAACCTCATCATTTAATTCTGCATAAGTAAATCGTCGATTTTCAACAAATTCAACAATCGCATCTTGATTCGGACTCTTTTTTGCTGTTTCATCCAAAACCTGACCCAAAGTCTTATAGACATGAGGGTGTTGACACGTTTGATGATAGTAGCTCAAATCTGCCATTTTACTCGATAGTTTCAAGTCGACTAAATGGTCATTGTTGCTTCGGTGTGGTATTTAAATAAATTCTTTTACTAATACAACGAAAAAATAATCAGTTGTTCTGTGGAACCTCACAGAAGTTGAGGTCATTTCTAACTGATTAAGTAACCGACACCTAAAACTAAATCATATCGACATTAAAGCATAAATACAATTAATTTTTTCTTTAGAGATAAGATATTTTGAGTACTTTCGCATTTCAATAAGTTCATCTGTACAAATCTATGTTTAGCTGCATTATCTTAAGCCGGCTGGATTTAACTAAAATTATGCTTATATTCATTTTTGATAAAATCGTTTTACTAATTTTGTTGATAAACAGGCATAATGACGTCTTAATCTCAATTCAAATTCTTTAAATTCTTACATTTTTCTTAGAAATGTGTAGCTGAAAAGAAGATTTAACTTATATGTATATGAATTACTAGTATTACCTTCGATGGATATAACATTATAAAAAAAGTAAACAATTAAAGAAAAGCTACGCAGTAACGACATTTAATCCAACCATTAAAAATTTCCTTGGTTCGTTAAAAAACATTTAACTACATAGTAATAATAACACAACATATAAGATACATAATAAAAAACTAAACTAACCATAAGTAATTTTTAAACATCGAAGGGATCGTACACTTTGAATAATTTTTTATCATTATGCAATTGAATTCGATTGAAGATACTGCAGTAGTAAAAAGAAATAACAATTTTTGGTTTGGCCATTATAATTTTTTATGGTTTCATTTTTCATTTAATAGTTGAAAACGGGAAATAATAGGAAAAAAATATATTAAAAAAAATTGGTTGTCTGTAAAGTCGGTTTACGGACGATAGTTTTACGTGATAGCGTCATAAAGAACACCTAATTGATGAAAAATTGCGTACTTTTATGAATTGAATTATTATCACTGAATTATCATAACTTTGTATAATACAAAGGAGTTAATTGAAAATTAACAATTTTTTCAAAATGAAATCAGACTGAAAATTATGAAGGAAAAAATCAATTAAATCTTATTAAGTAAATTGTAAAAGAAAAACACAAAACACGTTGTCTTAGGAAAGGGCACTAACTATCGATATATCAAAATACCGATAGTTGATATTTATTTCCGAATATTAAAATCGATATTTTTTAAGAGCTTTATTATATTTTATAATAATTATAATTTATTCCACTTATAGTTATTGACAATTTTTCAAGTAATCGCGTTTTGAGATGAAAATATCGATATATCGATACTTTTTACTCTGCATCTATCGATATTGCTTGTAAATATCGATACGATATATGTCGATATATTTTATACATTTGCCCATCCCTACGTTGCCTAGGATTCAACAATAATATCGTGCCTCTCTATCACTTGTATCGCGTTCTCTCTTGCACGCACAGGTTCAAATGTAGGTAACGTGACAAAATGGCCGAACTTTTTCAGACTTGTTGTCGTAGTTCATCAATTTATAAAACGTTATCACGTCAAAATAGGAAATTTAATGAGGACTTATTAACATTAGCTAATAACCATTACATTTTTTTTCCTTTTTCTTTTATTTTGTTTTTCTTTCAATTTAAGTTTCTTGTTGTGAATAATATTCAAATTTCATATGTGTAAATTACAAAAAATGTATAATAGTTGTAATGGAGGTCGTCAATAACCCTGGATGTTAAGGCGTCCTGTAAATAAACTCAAAAAAAATAGTTGAATTTTTTTAATACATTTCTCTCTTACTACTATTTTTTAGTATTTTTCTTATATATATTGTATATAACCGCCTTTTTTCTTATGATTTGCTCTATCATATAAATGATAAATTTCATATAATTGAGGAGAAGGGAGTTGCCTCAAATCTTCTTTATACTATATGCTTATAATAGATATTTAACAAATAGCACGTTAGGTCCTCCCATTTAGTTAAGTAGTGAGAAATTTTTTTCAATTATTAAATGAAATATTAAAATCCGTAAAAAATTACAACTGTAGTAAAATCGTAAATGTTTTTTTTTTTTAGTTGCTAAGTGAGAATTTTCTAAATTTGATAACTAAGGAACGTATTTTTTAACCCTCTTTTTCATCCATGGTTGGAAATGTTTCAGTTCTGATGATTTACCAGTTCCCCAAACTAAGTAATTATAATTACCTCAAAACAATACATACTCATACAAGTTAAATATCTAAACAATTCGAAGAAATATGAAAATTTTGTAAGACACATTTTAATGTTGTAATATTTGGTTGAAGGAAAAAAAATGTTTTATTCTTTGCGTTTTCAATCCTTTTTGTATTACTTTTTATTGTGTGTACTTGAAATAATTTTGGAAAACAGGGAGTTTTATGTTTATATCTATATAAAAGATTGGTAATATAAATAACTAGTAGCTTCCCGTGAAATATTCACGACTGAAAGTTTAAAATACCAAATGTACGGCTAAAAAAATAACGGATGTAGGATTCGTGCCGTAGATTTCTCGCATGTGAGAACATGCCACTTTAATCGCTGGGCCACAAAATGAACATTGAATTAAATAACAAAGCATTAATACTAACTGTCGACATACAAACATTTGCTTATTATTATATTATGATGATGATAGCTTCAAAATCCTTTTGAAAACGTTTCCGTTTAGAGAAGATGTGTATGAGTGCAATATGGTTAATATTTTATCGAATAGGTACCTATATGAAATTAATGAGACTAAGGTGCAAGAGATTTTTAGAAAGAATAGCTGAAATGTGGTCAAACAAAAATAAATAAGTACTTACATACATCGTATATTTTCTTAGCTCCATTTAATCCGTTTATGTTTGTCTACGTCTTTTGGAGACTTTTCTAAGAATTTGCCTAGCTGTAATTATCAATAGGTCTTTAAATTTCTAAGGGTTCTTAAGAGCAGATAAGCGTATTTAAACGATAACGATTCAATACATTCAACAAGAATATTTTAGATACAATCAAGTGTAAAAAATTAAATAATTTTTTCCAAGAAATTTTATAAAACATCTTGCTTGTTCTGTGAATTAACCGAGGTTCTTAATGCGTCTTTTTTTAAATTATAATAAGGGTTCATGGTTGTCTGTATTCGACAGATTTATAACTTTTTTACTGTTAAAGTAATTTAATTTAATTTTCGCATTGCGCGAATTTAAGCTTATCTTTAATTAACAATAAGCGTAACATGCTGCTTATATTTATTTCTAGTTTATCTAGTAAATACAAGATAGCCAGATAATAGTATATTTATTCTTGATACAAAATGTTTACATTCGCAATTATCTTATTTCACTTTCCCTTTTTTGAGCTCTTGCGACATCATATCTTGCAACTCTCCTTTCTTTATTTTTCCGGTTGGGGTTCGAGGAAAATCGTTCAAAATCTTTAAATGACGTGGGATTTTGTACGATGCAATTTTATCACTACAAAACTTTGCGACTTTTTCCACACCAATCGTAGCTTTATCTTCGATGCGAATTGCAGCACACACCTCCTCCCCCAATCGATCATCGGGAATTCCAAACACCTATATTTTAAATAATTAAAAGAAAAATCTTAAGTATAGTTTGGTTTAATTAGAAACTTACTGTACACTCTAAAACACCAGGTATTTGACAGATGTAATCTTCAACTTCCTTCGGGAAAATATTTTCACCGCCTCGATTGATCATGTCTTTGATTCGTCCTACCATCGATCCATAGCCATTGGGGTATAAAATAAATTGATCGCTTTAATTAAACATAATTTTAATGTTAGAATAGTTTTGACAATTATTTTTAAATGAAATCGAACCCAGTTTTAAGCCATCCTCCTTCAAGCGTTATTTCCTTTGTTTTTACATCATCTTCCCAATATCCAAGCATATTATAGCCTCGTACGCAAAGTTCACCAGGAGTTCCCAAAGGAACGATTCGGTTATTTTTATCAACCACCTAAAATAATTTAGATCATTAAAACTATTTTATATTTTCCTTAAAAATGAAGAACTGAATAAGATTTTATATTTTCATCAGATCGTTAGAAAATCATCAAGACATTTGCTTTTAGTTATTTTGGATCTATTCTTATACTTACTTTTATCTGCATATGATCTAACAATGGCCCTAAACATCCCTTTTTAGTTCCATCATCGACATAAACAGCTCCAGATAATTCAGTCATACCGTAGGCTTTCTAAATACAATTCAAATTGAATTAATTATTTCGAGAACTTTCTGCTAAAAGGATTTATTTTGCTAATTTTGAGCTTTTGTGCTGTTTTGCTTTCAATTATTTCCGTATATGGATTTTTATAGCTGATACTTGTCCGCTTTGCTGAGCGTAAAATAAGTTATTAGTTTACTGAATTTTTTTTAGCAATTTTTTTAGCAATTTTTTTAGTAACAGAGTTTGGTAATTTTTCAGCCTATTTAATCAAGACTACATAGAGTTCACAACGGAAAAATTTGAAATTTTTTTCTTACAGACAAAAGGTTAGCTATTGAAATTAAAAGCTAATAATAAATAGCTCGATAAAGAGCAAAAATGTTTTTACATTTTTCGTAGTTAAGACCATTCAAATACGAAACCTTAAATATTTAAAATAAAATTAACTTGTAACACTTTCAAAAAAAAAACGGTTCAATCATCAACTACATTAGGCAAATCAATTAAATGGAACATAGTTAAATCTTACCACTATTTTCATATTGAATGTCTTTGCAATGTATCCAAAAAGCTCCTCTGATGTAGCCGCTCCTCCTATAAAACATTTCTTTAACGTACTAACTTCGAATTTATTTTCATTTTGAAGCTTTGCAAGATCAGCAAACATTGTTGGTGTACCGAAAGTGATGGTACACTTTTCTTTTTCTATACTTTCCAAAGATTTTGTTGGACTGTAGGCAGGAGATGCCAATACAACCGTCGAAGCGAACAGAACATTAACTCCAATTACTCCTACAGTTCCCAAAATATGGAATAGTGGAACTTGAGCACAAATTTTGTGACATTCATTAGGAAAGTCGAGGAACTGTCCAATACCATTCGCATCATTAATTAACGCAAAATGAGACAAAACAGTCGCTTTTGGTAAACCAGTTGTTCCCTGTTAATATTAATTATATCAAGTGATTTTTATTGATAACATATCATAGGATAATAAGGGTTTCCTGACTTACTGAAGTAAATTGAATATTGCAAGCATCTTCAGGTTGAATTTCATTTCTTAACTTCTTTATTTCATCAAGCCGCCCTTTAGTTGCTAATTTCAAAATGTCGTTGTATCTTAATGCTCCCCTGGAAAAAATATTTTTTTAATCTTCTCATTTTCTATTAAGTACTATAAGTTTACGGAAATTTTTCTTCTGTAACAGTAATAACGTGTTGTAGAGACGGTACTTTGATGCTTTTCAATTTTCCCGGTTCACATGAGCCAAGTTCAGGACATACATTAGATAACGTGCCATAAAAGTTGATGTGTCGAAAGCTTTTCGCCAAAATTATTCCTTTAGCTCTAATCTTATTAAGGCTGTACTCTAATTCGGCTACTTGATACAAGGGATTCAACGAAGTCTATTTAAAAAAAAACCCGTTTGAATTAATATATTTTGGTCGTTATCAAGATAATTACTGCATTATACTTACAGCGATCAGTCCTGCTCTTGCCGAAGCATAAAACGCGACACACCATTCAATAGAATTTAAACTCCAAATCACGATTCGATCATTCTTTTGAAATCCTAAAGATCTTAATCCTGCTGCAAAATTATTCACCTAGAAGAATCAAAATTTTCATACACACAAAATATTTTTAATTCTCTACTATTCTCACCTCATTATTAAACTGTACAAAGGTCAATCGCTTTTCTTCAACAAAATCAATAATCGCCTCTTGATTTGGCTTTTTTTCGGTCGCTTCGTCCAAAATTTGACCTAAAGTCTTATAAATCAAAGGCTCTCGTCCATTTTGGTGGTAGTAACTAAATTCCGACATTTTCAACTAGGAATATGCAACTGAATGTGGATGAAAATTGCTCATAGTATCTTATTTGTATTGGAATGCATAAAAACTCTAGAAATTTCACATAAAATAAGCCAATAAGTCATTGTTAATTATTTTAAAGGTCATTGGGTAACTGATTAAATTGATTTAATATTTTTCAGTGATTTGTATTTATTGCATATTTTTGTCTTCAGTTTAATGTGTGTGATAGTTGATATTCTAGGAAAATATTTGTGTTATAGTTTCAACAACCTGGTCTTAGTTAAAATATAGTGCAATTTTTTTTTCCCGTTAGGGGCCATCCATAAATTACGTTACACGAATTTGATGATTTTGGACCCCTTTTCCGTCCTTGTCACAGCTGGTTACAATTATGAGACCCCCCTTCTTTATCGGGACGTCACATATTTTATACTTTTACATCTAAAAATAATTATTGAATTAAAACAGCAGTTTTAAAATTTGTTTTATTCAAATTTAAATGATTTTTTAATAAAATTAACATTAAATCAAGCATTTCAAGAAATAAACACAAAAAACGACTAATTATATTAATTATTGATAAAACTTAATCATCTTGAAAGTCAATTGTCAAATGAATTAAAAACAATATCACCGCTAGGCACGGTGCAGCATTTAGCGGCATTTATTAAAGGGGAATAGTATCGGCGCGTAACAGTACTTACACCGAGAAAAAAATTCGCTTCGGACAATTAAATATAAATATTAAATATTTGATTGGAAATGGGCTATCAAATCATTTTGTTGGCGTAAATGAAATTCAGTTGTCAGAAAAAAAAATTTTTAGTTTAGAAGAACGAGTGGCCTATAAAACAATTTGTTGTTTTATCACTATCAAACAGATAGTGTTGCAAAGGTTTTGAGTTTTTCGTTTATAGTTAAGTCGTGTTTTATTTAACACTTAAACTAAAATAGATTTTGAAATGTGACGTCACGAAATTTAGGACTCCTCCCATCCCCTTGTCACACAATGTCGTACTTCGTCGACCCCTCTTTCCCCCTCAACTTGTGACGTAATTTATAGATGGCCTCTTAGCAGAAAGCCAGGTTAAGGCTCGTTTTCCCCGCACTGAAGTCTTAAGCTTATTGGACTCCTGTTTTGCTCATGTACTTACCCCTGTTGTACAAGGATTCTTGCTTATTCAAGGTTCAGCATTTTCCCTTACAAAAGCAGTCCCTGTATTAAGGCTTTTGCACGATTTGTGCCTGTTTGGGCGTCATTTATCCTATACAGGTGTCGCCATTTTGTGAGGGCTTTGCATTCAAAAATCACATGGCTCGCGTTTTTTTCTCCATCCCCACACAGTCTGCAGTTGGGGTCCTGTTGAGGCACCCCAATAATCTTCAGATGCCTTCTCAGTCTAGAGTGTCCGGTTAACAGTCCCATTACTGTTCTGAGTTGGTTCCTTCCCAGCCGTAAAACCTCAGCAGTGAGCAAGGAGCAAATTCTCCCCATCATTCTCGCAGAAAATATTAGCAGCTGTAGTCTTTTATACGAGTAATAAGACAAAACCTTTAAATTCTTCTGTCTCCTTAAATCTAAAAAGGAGTTATGTAAGGGGTGTACAATTAATTACAAAAAGTAAAAGTATTTTTTTTAAATTAAACAAATCAATCATTGAATCAAATTCCATGCTGTAGTACATAATTGTTTAAAACTATAAATCTATTTACAAAGGTACCCACATAAATGCTTTTTGTTCCAACAAACAGTGCACATTAATCTAAAATATTCATATATAAAAATTTTTATGTCACTAATTACGTCAATATTTTGCAATATTATTTGTAAAGTTACATAGAAATTAGAGATAAGAAGTTTTTCAAATTTTTAAAATATCTCAAATATATAAACAAGACTTAAATACGTTTACAGTAATTTCATTTATTGAAATTAATATGGTTCAAAGTTTATAATGTTTTTAAGTCTTTCATATATTTATTATAATTTATTGACAGATTTGTTTTCCGTAATACTTATTAAAAATAAAACAAACTTAAGTATTTTTATAGTCTCAATTAAATACATTTAGATAAGGGAATGCAGAATGGAAAAATTATTTAAAAGACGTCTGAATCGAAAGTCATTTAAACAAAAAATTACAAGTCATTGTTATGAAAAGATAGTTAGTGAGACCATTTCTATGGGACTTTTTTAGAATTTTAATAAAGTATTTCAACCCTTAAATGAACGATTTAAGAAGCTACAAATATGTAAACTTATTTTTTATGTATAGAATGTATATTGATAATAATTGAAGAATGGATCAATAACGGGCTAAGTTTTTTTTTTTTTTTTTTTTTATAAACCAATGTTGCACCTGAGCTTTGCTCATTTAGCAACTTGTCTATCCGATAAAATTTTGTGATGGAAAACTGCCCAGTGGCTGTTCCCATATAAAATAAAAAACGCACAGCTACATCAGGTTAATTAGCTTTTTATTGTCTTGAGCCGCCGAGGAGGATCAGGCTCATTAAGCATCTTCTGGACTTCAGGATTTGGGTGAAGTCGAAGACGATGATGGTGTTTTCACACGTTTTTCCTAATTTCTTCTTCAACCGTGTTGACATTTAAATCCCTGTGTACGCCAGAGTTCCTAACGTACCAGTGTGCATTGACAATGTCTCTGAGCACTTTATTTTGCAATGTCTGGATAGTTTTCTTCTTCATAGTCTTTGCACAGCCCCAAAACTGGATGGCGTATGTCCAAATAGGTTTTAAAATTTGTCTATAAAGTAGAACTTTATTGTGTGTGTTCAGTCCTGCATGTCTTCCAAGCAGCCAGTGCATCCTTCTGTACTTCATTTCAAGCTCCCGCTTCTTGACCTTCACGTGTTCCTTCCAACGTAATTTAGTGTCAAGCGTTAGTCCCAAGTATTTGACAGTTTTGCTATAAAGAACACGTTGCATGTTCAAGTACACGGGGATATGTTGGCACCTTCTGTTAGTGAAGTTGGTGTGTACTGACTTGTTTTCGTTTAATTTAATCCTCCAATTTTTAGTCCAGCGATGATCCACCTTGTTCAAAGCCTTCTGTAAAGCACCTGTTGACTCCTTTACAGTGCTTCCCACTGATATATATGCAGAATCGTCTGCAAATGTTGCCATGCTAACTGTCTCGGTCTGGGGAATACCTCTGGCGTACAGAAGAAATAACGGGATAAGTGCCAAAAAAATTGATTTAGACTCGAACAGCAAGCTAACGTGCCATTGCCAACAACGTAAAAAGTGGACTTAATACTATGATCATTAATAGTAACTATTAATGCATTAAGTTGATGAATGTATAAGGAATTGTTGGCAATGGCACTTAGCTTGCTTTTTTGGGTCTACCTCATTTTTTAGGCACTTAGCCCATTTTTGATATTTAGTCTTCAATTGTAAGAAAAAGAATTTGAGAAAAATGATATTTTAGGAGAAAGACTTAAAAAGGCAACAATTTTAACCCTTTTTTTAATTTATTTAGGGATGGAATTTTCAATAATCTTTCCTTATAAGGACCACGGTCTCATATTTTTTAAATGATATATTTTTAGTGGCAATTTTTGAATCAGATTACAAAAGTTATCTCTAACAAAATTTATTGAAACTCTTAAAACTAGATATTATGTAGTTCGTTGTTTACACCATTGTGTAGATTTGGATGCAGAATGTGGGTCCAACGCCGCTGTAGTTGTTAGTTTTAATCCGCCAGATTTAAACGATCGTTTCGTTTCTTTTTTTTAACTAGTTTCACTTTACGTTACTAAGTGACTTTCAGCTGTGTTCTTTAGTTAAAAGTAGATACTATAGTATCACAAACAATAAATAGGATACATAGGATCTAATTTGCTTGTCACTTGTCTTGTTATATATCCTGATAACTGGGCATATGATTTTTTCTGAACTTAGAAGTAACACCTGAAAAATTCGTGTTTTGTCTTCAATGATTTAGCCATCAGAGGGTTTTTCAGTTAATCATTTAAGTCTTTTATATATAGAGATTATGGATATAAAATTAAATTTTCTTGCATTTTTAAAAATTATTTAATAAAAAATCTTTACTACCTTATCATTTTTAAAATATTGATAAGAAGTTTAACTTTTACAAAAAAAAAATCTTTAATTTTTATTTCTACAAACTTTATATTATTTTTTTCTTATCAAAAAAAAAAAATCAAATAGCTCCAATGGATTTTTTTCAATTACAATCTTTATTTTAAACGTATAGAGTAGGTATTAAAGATTAATTTTCAAAGAAAATTGTATAGTTAGAGTAAAAACTATTTTTTTAACTAAGAATCATCTCACGTTTTCTAAAATAGTATGAATTTAATATACTGGAGGTAATTATTATTTTTGATTTTTTTTTTGAACTAATTTGTTATAAACGAAGCTCAAAAATAAAATACAGTAAAACTTCGATTAACTGAATTCGTTTCAGGCGATTTATTTTTTCTTATTTCCTTATCAACTTTGCCACGGCAGACAGGCTGACTAAACTTTTATCTTCTGATGATTTATCCGAAAATACATACGGTGAGCGTAAACTAGGCATTCCATATAGATTTCGCGTCCATAATACTGAAGACTACGACGACTCAATTAGTAATAAATAAACATCGAAACAAATTTTTGTAAGATTCAAACAAACATTAATATTTCAGAATTTCTTATCTCTCAAAGAAACCTTATTTTGAGAGAACAAAACATGTTGTATATAACTGATATGGCTCGGACTAAATGCTTCGATCAAGGAATTGACACTCGGTTACTTATAGGAGTGATTAGTTCAGCAAAAAATATCAAACAACGAAAAATAATTCGATATTCCTGGGGTCGATTTTTATTTCGATACCATATTGCATTGGTTTTCATTGTGGGATCTGTTCATAATAATAATCTTAAGGTAAAACTGGATGAAGAACAGATGAAAAATCGAGACTTAATCCGAATTAACATGTTAGATACATATCGAAATTTAACCTTTAAAACAATCTCACTTCTTATCTGGACCAAAAAATACTGCCCTCATGTGAAATTTGTTCTGAAAGTGGACGATGATGTTTTTCTTAACATGCGCAACTTATTAAACTACATAAACACTTTAAATCCAAATAATAAATTCCTTTACGGTCAAGTTGTACATGGAGGAACTCCTGTACGCGAAAAGAATAGTAAATCATATATAGCAATGAAGGATTACCAGGGAATCATATTCCCTCCATACCTTAATGGACCAACTTATTTAATTCCTAAAACTGTAGTTCATGGTTTGATTACTACTGCTTTAACAAATCGATTCATCAACTTAGAAGACGTTTTCATTACCGGAATATTAGCAGCACGGCTTAAAATTGTTCTGAAACATAATAGATATTTCTTAATAGATTATTCCACTTTTCTAGAAAATTACGAAGACGAAAGGGATGTGACTAAATTTATTGCAATACATGATCTTAATTTCGATGCATATAAAAAAATTTACAAATTATGTTATCATAACTTTAGTTTATTAACAGCATAAAAATAAGAAGGGTTGATATTTGAAGTGAAACTTCTTTAGAACTATTTTTGCTGGTTTTCAGCAGTTCTCAATCGTCTTCCATAACTTGATAAATAATATCTTTAAATATTTTTGTAATAAAACTTCCTTTACATGTATTATTTATATAAAATTCCCTTTTTAGCACCTAATAGAGTCTTGTGGGGGTTATAAAATTCAACATTTTATGTGAAATAAAATAAAACAAAGTAATTTATGTTAAGGCTTTATTATTTTAACAATTACAAAAAACCAAATCAAATTTACTTACATGTACTTCTGGAAAATAATTAAAATAACTCTTTGTCAGAATGCGTATACTTACCCCAACATAAGGGCATGTGTGCGCAGCAGTCCAGGTAAGTATGCGCAGTCGTAACAACAGGAAAATTAGTTTATTTAAATACAGTTTAATTTAATTTAACTATAAAAATTAAATAATTTATTCATATGTAACCATTTTATAGTGTTTATTTACTAATTATATATTCTTTCATTTCTATTATTTATCGAAATTTATACCTATAGATATTTATTGCTTCAACAGTTCAACATTTTATATGTTTGAATTCTATATCTTCCATGTCTTTAAATTAGGAATATGATTTATTGCAGCATACTTGGAGATAAGTGTCCATAGTTTAGTCATATTGAGACCATAATATAGATCATCACACATTTTAAGTAATTGTACCTATACACCATCACACACCATTTTCTTGTTCATTAGTGAATGTTAGCAAAAATCATCCCAATTGAACTGCTGTTAAGTTAATTTTTAACCGTTTTCATTCCAACTTGTTCTACTGCTTTATTTTGACTTAAACTTTCAGCAATTAATATTTTAGCAGCATCAAACTAGCTACGCATCTGTGTGGAACGCTTACACTTATAATTTTGAGGCATTGTGTTTATAAAACGTAAATCTTCAACTTGAAAAAATATTTATTCCAGTCAATATTCAAAAAACTATCATAGTCAGGGTAAAAATACGCATTGAAATATGCGCACTCTTACCCCACAAACTCATGCGCACACTTAACCCTAGTGACCCGTATGAAATTAATTTGAAATTACACGTTTTGTGTCATTTTATAATGTTTTGTATGATAGACCATTAAACTAGATACAGTGATGAACATGTTGGTACCCAATAAGTAATAATTACCGTAACACTAATATAAAACTTTTATTTACCAATATAAACAAAAATACGTATCCTCATTGGAAAAGCTTCAAATCTTTTTTTCAAGCGTCAAAATAAGCACTTAAGGCAGCTCGTTTTCCATCTGTAATCTAAACGGTTTCGAAAATAATAAGCCTGCGCACACTTACCTGCTGCGCACAATTGCCCCACATGACTCTA
The DNA here is from genome assembly GCA_958496155.1 of Sisyra nigra. Classification (NCBI taxonomy): domain Eukaryota; kingdom Metazoa; phylum Arthropoda; class Insecta; order Neuroptera; family Sisyridae; genus Sisyra; species Sisyra nigra. The sequence continues at coordinate 47,947,157 of OY292314.1, forward strand.
CTAGTTTTTTAAATATATCTATTAAAACGTTGGCAAGATTCTTATAGATTTAGCAAATTGTTTAATTTGATGTATTTAGAATAATAAACTGATGATTTTTAATTATTAGTAGTCAAAATGTAAAATGTTATCTTAAATTAAAGTACATAATATTTTCATTACTTTGAGTGTTTTAAAATACTTCCATTTTATCTACTAAAAGTATAAGTGTCAAGAGTTATGATAGGTATAGGTCAAAAAAAATATTTTCATGTAACTTTACACATTTTATTGATTTGCATCTATAATACTAAACCACCACCAGAAAAGATTTAAAAAAAAATCTTTTCGAATAAAAATATTTATGATGTGCAGGAAAAATATAGCTGACACCTTCGTAAAGTGATATGTTAATATATGTGTCAGAAAAATTTCTCTCCATCCTTCTGAATATCTTAATTAGTTTCTTTAAGTTCAGATGGAGACGACGAATTTATAAGTGAATATAATGTATTTTTTGCTCTGGAATTAGCCTTATAAATAGCGATATAGTCTTTAACGAAGTCTGAATTATTTTTTAGATTTTTCAAATCAAAATAATCAACTAAAAATTTATCATGAGGAGAAAGAAAAATTCCAAGAGCTCTTGCTATAATCCCAGTTATAAACACATCTTCTAAATGCAATGCAAGCTCAGCTAATGCAGCTTTACCTAATTTTTTTGCTATGACATTCGGAATTAAATACGCAGCCCCATTTAGATACCTTGGAAAAGTATTACCCGAATATTCTTTGGTAGATACGTAACGTTTACTTCCTTTTTGTCGAGATGGACGTTTTTCACGTACTTCCAATTGACCATAGAGCTTTCTAGCGTTTGGATTTAAATTCTTAATAAAACTACGCAATCTCTTCAAGTTGATAAAAACATCATCGTTGACTTTGAGAATATATTTGACCTGAGGATAAGATTCGCTAGTCCAAAGCAGCGCTGCGATGGTCTTAAATACTAAATTACGAGATTTGTCCAAGATATTGATCCGAACGAGATCCTGGAATTTCTTTTGTTCATGTTTCAAGGCATTTTTCAATTTATTATTTTTAACAGATCCAATAACGAAAAGTAACTTGGTCCGATTGTGCATTAAATGACTTCCCCATGTACTTCTTATCGTGGCTCGTTCTTTCCCATTTTCTGCGGCACTTATCACTGCTATTACGAGAGAAAGATTTGCCACACGGGGGTCAGGGTTCACTTTTTTTATTTTAGATATCTTAAGGTTTAGTTTTGTCACTGAAATACTGCTTGTATTAAACGTTGAATTGGCTGAAAAAAAAAGGTTTAAAATAAAAAATTGTTTGTCTTAGTCAAAGATTGATGATTACTAAATGTAGTTGTATTGGCGAGTTTAAGGCTGTATGGAACTGTAATGTTTCGGTTCGAATATGTTGCGTTTAATCCTGAAGAGACATTGATAAAAACGATCAGTAGAATGAGTTGTCTGCAAAAAAATGTTAAGTGTAAGTTTAATAATAATAATAATAAGTTTATTTATTAGAATTCTGTTAAACGTGTAATTCTTAAGGTAGAATTTGTAATCTCAAAAGGAATCGAAGAATAATTATTTGAAATACAAATTAACCCTTTCCTCGCCTTACTACATATTTATCTACACATCCGTTGAGAGTTGTCTTAAAATGTTTAATTATAAAAGCTATACAAACCAAAAAGTTGGACCTATCTCCATAGCCTTTGGTAGAGTAAACTGTAAAGTTTTGTTATAGTTTGACACAAGTATAAAGATTTATATACAATCAGTGGCGTGCAGTCCATGGAAGCTGTGGAAGCGCCGCTTCCCTAATTTCTTTCGAAAATATATGAGTAAATTTTTTTTTTCAAAAATATTTCAAATTTGCATAAATGTTTATTCATTATTTATTAGAATTTTAGTTAAATATTCCAACTAAGTTTCAAACGTTATTAAAATTTCAAACAAACCTAAAAGGTTTTCTAACGTTCAATTTATTAACAATCAAATATAAGACCAAGCAACATATTTGAAATCCGTGACTTGAACAGCGTGTCCACTATACACCATAATGATATGATGAAATGAGACAGACTTATGTAAATACCCTGTGGAAGCTTCTTGGGTTGTAGAATCCACTTAACATACAGCGATTTAACACAATCGCGCATGCGTTTTGACTAAATTGGTCTAATGGCCCAACTTACTAAAACGGTTTGCTTACTTAGATTGCTACACACTGAAATACCGCATTGTTTTCTAGAAGTGTTTTCTAGATTGCAATTGCATAGTTGAAAATCATTTCAATAAAATTTTTGGCTCCACACCGCTTAATCAAAAATAAATAATTATTAAAAGCAGAAGGCCCAAACCTAAGATAAGTATATCTAGCGCTATAAAAAAATTTATTTGATATTTTCAAAGTAAAAACGATGGTAAAAAATGGCTTTTTGTATAAAAATGTACCAGGCATTTTCATAGTAAAATATACAATAATAAAAAATAGCTTCCCAACGCACAAATTTCACCGCACGCCACTGTATACAATTCTAGTATATACTTTTTATAACTCACTTTATTCAATTAGAAAATGATTTATAAGCTTTTTCACGTACTCTCTCCACATCAATCTGTGATTTTTCATCAATTATAAGTGCATATTCACTTTTTGTTGAACCATCTGAAATAAGTGAATACTCACAATATGAATTACTGCATCTGATTATTCACTCATTTGATAAGTGGTTATGAAATTCACTATTTCAAAACGAGAATATTCGTTATTTCAATAAGTGAACATATAAAGTTCATGTTCACAATAGTGAATTTCAATTCAATTCATTTAATTGAGTAAGTTGAAATTACAATTTAATAATAATAATTTTGATTGACCAACAGAAATTTTCTGTGTTTAGACAGTCGTGATATGGACCTTAGATGTTAAAGCGACTTAAAACACCAAAAAAAAAAAATAAATAATTTAAGCTTTTAGTAAAAACTAAAATATTTAATGAAATTTCACTACTTCGTTGTGAAAAACTTTGGTTAATAAGTAAATACAGCTTCACTTTAGGCGAGTATGCAAGCTGGATTCAAAAATATTGAATGTACCACGGTTATACCTACCTGAATAGTGATATCGCTTATTATTATTATTTAAATGTTAATTCCAAATGGAAACTTGATTTTAATCATTTAATATGATCAGTAAGAGTTGATAATTATTTTATATAGAATTGAGGGAGAGTTCATAAGGATCGTTGACAGATTTTTGAACAAAACGCCTTAGCTAATGCAGCATCACATGTTTCGTCCTCGAATAAGGACTTTTTTAGATGCTTGCAATTAAGCTTTGACACAGAGGAATATTTCGGTTTAAAACTAGTTTTTTTTAAATATTGCGGAATAATATATATAAAATTTGGGTATCCTGCAGGTATTATAAAATGTAATTTGAAAAAATGCAAATAAATCTTACCTGTAGTCCATGTTGCTCAAATAAAATAATACTAGCACTGATATCAGCTTACAATCGAAATTTATAGATTTTTTATAAGTAATTAAAAAAAATAAAAACTAAAGTTTATAAACATAATTTCTTATGTTTTGTTACTTTTTCAAAATCTTATTTTCAATGTTCTAAAAATTGTATTTTTGCGTGATTTAAAATCGAAATTTTCAGCTATTAAAAACAGAAATTTCGTTTAATACAATAAATATTTATTTTACAATACAATAAATGGTTCAATAAAATTCTAATAAATTACAAGGTAATATTGTTTGTTAATATGAACTCATTGCGCGTGATTTCTTGAAGTTTTATTCGTTGTGTTTTTCCGGTGGGTGTGCGGGGAAAATCTGGGAAAATTCGCAAATATTTTGGAATTTTGTATGAGGCGATTTTATCTTTTAAAAATATCTGTAGTTGTTCTAAAGTTAATGTTACGTCCTTTTCCAAGCGAACAGCCAAGCAGATTTCCTCTCCAAGACGAGAATCAGGCACTCCGTATACCTGAAATAAATTAATCTCTTTGAAAAGTATATTTATTACAAGCAAAACTTTCCAGGTTTTACTTGCCAAAGCTGTATAAAAATATAATATATCTAAAAGTAATGTTTTAGTCCTTTAATAGCATGGTTGACTAATTTTATAACTGTTATTAATCTAGTGCTATTTTATTGAAATTTATTAAAAGATATATACGAAAAACGGATAAAGAGATCTTATTTAAAGGGTAGTTCAGCGGTCGGCAACCCCTTCATGGAAGTGTGCCATATTCGGCAAAACTAACGGCAAAAAATCAGGTGCGTGCCACTAGAAAGAGGACATGCTTGGGTAGGGGTGGGGATAGAGGGGCGCAGAAGGGAGGGGTTGGATTTGTAAGTAAAGCAACATAATTTTCGTACAATTCTTACTCTAATGCAAAATTAAATTTATACAAAAACAAACATGAATGATTTATGATCTTTTCATTATAAGCATGTTAAAAAAATTAGTGGCTTCCTTAAGGTTCACTTGCGTAGCCTAATCTTCTAATATTAGGTTCATAGTTTGAAATTTTAAATTTTTTACAGATTTCATTATAGTATACTTGATTATTGCTAATATTTTCTCACAGTAGTATTGTTAAACAAACATTGTTAAAAGAGGAAATGAAACCTTTTTCTTACAAGGAAATCTCTCGGGTAGTTCATGCTATGTTTGAGTTAATATATCTAGAAAATATTAGAAATGTTCTCTTAATCATATTGCACTTTGCTGTGTCACCGATTGCCGACCACTGGGGTTTTTACTGTTTCTTATAATTTTGTCTCATTCTTATACTTATAACATTTTTCTCAATTTATTAATTCATAAATATTTTCTTAGTAGGCAATTCGTACTTATAGAGTGGTTAAATTGACTAAAAATGTTGGTAAATGATAAATATAAAATTGATTCAATTTTCATATTTTTTCCTTTGATATATAAAGAGATTAAGTCAAGAAATTTAGAATTTGTAAAAAATTGGTTGTCTGTAAAGTCGGTTTACAGACGATACGTGATAACACCATAAAAAAAAATTGATCAAAACTTGCATAGTTTTATGAATTGAATTGAAATATTATCACTGAATTATGATTATTTTGTATAATACAAAGGAGTTAATTGAAAATTAACAAACTTTTTCAAAATGAAATCAGACTGAAAATATGATAGAAATCAATTAAATCTTATTAAGTAAATTGTAGGGAAAAAAAACACAAAACACGTTGTCTAGGATTCAACAATTATTGAATAAAAGGCATAGCTTCAGCATAGCTTATTGTAGAAGTTTTCGAAGAAGCTCGCGTGGTAGCGTTCCAGTGGCAGAACTTTATCGTACCTCTCTATCTCTTGTATCTCGTTCTCTCTTGCACGCACAGGTTCAAACGGAACGTGACATTTTTTCGTGCACGCTGCCGTAGTTCATCAATTTATATCACGGGTTATCACGTCAAAAATAACGCATGCTATATTCATGTACGATTATTAATTACAATGCATTTCTACGCTACTGATGAATTGACACGAATTTTTATCCAACGAATTTTTAAATTAGTATCCAATATGGCTTTATGCTTACAATTAGTTAGGAGTTTAGATGCCTATTTAAATGCTAATACTTACCACACATTCAAGTATTCCAGGCATCTGCCCTATAAACTCCTCGATTTCTTTAGGAAACACATTTTCTCCTCCGCGTATAATCATGTCTTTCACTCTTCCAGCTAGTTCAAGCCTCTGATTTTGATGAAAAACAAACTGATCCCTAATTTTTTTTCAAAAATTTAAACTTGTTACATTAACAAATGACTATAACTTCTTTAAACTAAATAAAAATTAACAATTTACCCGGTTTTTATCCATCGCAAATCATCAATAATTTCCCTTGTTTTTTCTTGGTCATTATAATACCCCACCATAACAGAATACCCTCGAACACAAAGCTCTCCACTGGTATCTTTTGGAACAGTTCGCCCATTTTTATCAACTACTTTCACTTCTAAATTACTTAAAATGTCACTCAATATTTTTTCCGAATCTGTGTTATACATATATACCAAGCCTGAAACCTCCGTCATACCATATCCTTCCTAAAATAGATACCTACTAATTAAAATTTTAATTCCACTTAAAATTTTCTTACCCAAACATTTATTTCAAATGTTTTCTTTATTTTCCGGAAAAGTTCATTAGGAGACGCTGAGCCACCAATTAAACTCACTTTAAGAGAACTACAATCATAGTTTCTTTCTTTTTGAATATTGATGACATCTATGAACATTGTTGGAGTTCCATAAAGAAATGTGCATTTTTCAGTTTGGATCGACTCTAAGCTTTTAGTTGGACTGTAGGCTGGTGCTGGTAATATTATAGATCCTCCAAATAACGTATTCATGCCTAAAGCTGCAATTGTGGCAAATACATGGAATAAAGGGCCTTGAGCACAAATGATTGGTGGTGATTCGTTAAATTTTAATCCACAACCCACATAAATAGCGTTATTTAGTACACCCATATGAGATAGAAGTGTCGCTTTCGAAAGACCTGTTGTACCCTTTAGGTACGTAAAAAAATCGTATGCTTTAAATTTTTTTTATAAACTTTATCAACTTTATAATTTTACCGAGGTAAATTGTATGTTGATGCCTTCTTCCGGATTCGTCAGGCTTGATATTTCTTTCAGTAAGCGCTTATTTTTCTGATTAGCTAGTTTAATAATATCGTCATAGGCTATAGAACCTCTAAAATTAAAATTTACTAGATTTTATACTTAAACCTAAGAGCTTAATAATTACGGTAATGTGAATCCATAGGTAAATACATATTTTAAAGACGGAATTTTTTTACTGTTTAACTGTCCAGGGATGGAAAAAATTAGCTCAGGACAAAGTTTTTGCAAAATCTCGTAGTAGTTTTGAGCTCGAAAAGGTTTTGGGATAAAAATTCCTTTTACGTTCACTTTGTTAAGACAATATTCCATCTCTGAAATTTGATTCAGTGGATTTAAGAGAACCTATAAAAAAATAGAAACTGTAAATTAGAAACTTTTTTTGCAAATAGAATTCATCCACGTATAGACTAGATTAGTGGTTCTTAACCTGGGTTCGATCGAACCCCAGAGGTTCGGCGGAGATCAAAACACACACCCGACTCATATAAGGTACATGGATACCTATATATTGACTTTGAAAAAATCTTAAAAATTTATAATAATTTATTTTTCCAATTAAAAAGGATTCGATGAATGCGCATATAAAACTGGTGGGGGTCAGTACTCAATACCTCCAACAGGCTAAGAACCACTGCACTGGACATAAAAATTAAAGGGTATTGAAAAGTCTTGTAATTTCCAAAGATTCTTTAAGATACTTGAAAATTTAAAACGAATAATCAATATCCATAGATTATCTACTAACGATGAAAATATGCAAAGATTAAATAGCTTTAGTATGGCAATTTTAACTTCCTCAGCTTACAACTTTTTATTAAAATTCATTACTTATCGTCGTTCTATAGTTTGAAGTTTTCAAAATTCTATTTACATTATCGTATGAATATTATATTTCAAATATTTAGTTAGCAAAATCAAAAATAGTTTCTTTGTTCTGATCGACGATAATTCCACGACCAAAAAGCAAACAAATATCTGGTAATCGGTCAAGTTGAAGGTTTTATTACGTTAACTTAATCTAATTTAATTTAATTACGTTTTCTTAAATTATAGATGATAATTATTATTTTAATTCATAATCTTCTTCTAAACCAGAAAAAAAACGTTAATCTTCTAAAGCTTTTCAGTAACATTTAGCGTTAGATAACAATGTGCTTTTTTTCTAAGATCATTTCTCTCCAAGTTAAAGCTCTAGTACAGTGTTTCTTAAAGTAGTGGGCCGCGGTCCCTTAAGGGCCGTGGCTTACCCGCAGTGGGGCCGCGAAGAGTCGCAAATGTACCAAATAAATTATTATCGTTAAATAAGTTTAAATGTTTAAATATCCAAATGCTGAGATTGAAATTATGAATTTTTGATAGTGTATTGAAATGTTGAAATGATTATATTTTTGCAACTGCTTATAAGGGCGCGTACACACGAGTCAACTTTAGTTGAACGACAATTTTCAATCTTTTAGACCGTCGCAGGGTAAGCGACGCGAGAAGTGAAGCACAAATGAGCAGAATTGAAAGCAAATTGACAGGGGTCGACTTGAACGACAAAAAGATTAACTCAGTCAAATCGTGTGAATGCGCCCTAACACATCCTATCGATTTCATGCGTTCATAAAATCAAGTATTTTAAACGTTGTCGTTGCGTTGGCGCCAATTTAATTGATTGTTACTTTTTTTGTAATTAAATTATTAATAATTTAAGTTTTTGTATCCTATTCACATTAATGTAATTTTATTATATTATTATTAAATAAAATAGGGTTAGGTTAGTTTATTTTCCATATATTTTGAGTATGACTTTCTAAAAAACTAACCTCACTTTTAGAAAATCTAACCTAAAACTTGGTTGAAACCAGATGTAAGAAAATAAACTAACCTGATCTTATTTTACCTAACTTAACCTAAAATTAAATATATATATATATATATATATATAATATGATAATGATAATTATCCTTAATTATGCTTTTACTGCTAACATTAGTAAATGCATGCATTGACTAGTAAGTGAATGTATTTACGGAATTCACGGTTTTACTGTAACATATATTTCATAATAAAAATCAAAAATATTTTTTCTAACTAATCTGAATTAAACAAAAAAATGGGGGGCCGTGAGCTATCGCCTGGGATTCCAGGGGGGCCGCGATCCCAAAAAGTTTAAGAAGCACTGCTCTAGTAGGAGCAATAGTTGAAGAATAAAATTCAAATAAAATTAAACATGACGACAGCAAAGCGTGGAAAATTTTTGTTCTCAATGTAAAAATACTACTTAGTTCTAACAATAATATTCAGCTTAGAAAATGTTGAGTTTAAGCTCTATTGGAACAATATATCAATATTTTGAGCACTTTTGTACTTATAGACCAAAAATTTGAAATTAATTATACATTGTACTTACCGAAACTATGCCTGCTTTTGCCAATGCATAGTATGAGATGCACCATTCTAAACTATTATGGCTCCAAATTGCAACTACGTCATTTGGTTTGAATCCAAGCTCCAATAATCCTGCGGCTAATGAATTAACCTAAATCAAAAAATGATTAAGCAATTTTTCTTTTATTAACTTCAAATTAATTACAAAATTATTAAATTCAAAAAAAAAATGATTATACTAATTTTTGTCTTACTTCTTCTTCCAGGTGCTTAAAAGTGTATCGTTTATGCTGAGCACAGTCAACAATGGCCACTTTATCCTCATATTTTCGAACAGCTTCATCGAAAACACTACCGATCGTCTTATAAATTAACGGTCTTTGAGCGACCTGATGAAAATAACTTTGTTCATTCATTGGTAAGTGAAAATCTTAAACAGATAAAACTATTCTTCTCTTTATAAACATTCTGATTTGTTTACAATTTTGCCATTATTTTGTTATTTTTTCTCAGCTATACAGAGACGTATTTGAACTCTTTTTAGCAACTAAAATTTTTACTAACTAAATACTTCAAAAAATACAAAACATTATTTTGAAAAAAAAGTCTTTCCATTTAACACCAATTTTTACTCTCTCTATAGACTGTTGTATGTATGTATGTGCCACGAAAATCTGGCAACGGCAAATTAACTTTTTTTCTGTGATCGGATCGAGCTGAAATTTAGCAGATAGATTCGCTGTCGATGACAATGCATTTATTAAAATTTCAGCTCGGGGGAATATACTATAATAACTTGAAAAAAAAATCAATTCCGTCACCCATTCCAATGGAGAAATGCTGCTTGACCTTTGAAATGTACACTTTTAACTTATAGAGAGAGTTTTTTATTATTATTTTATTATTTTTCAACAATCACATTACTCAGTATAAATTGGCCAATTTACCATGCTGTGACTGTTGGTCTCAAACTTTTGCGAAAAATATGTTTCCCTTCGAACATTATATTAATAATATAGAAACGAATCAGAAATCTTTTGCTGGAAGGTTTACTGATTATAAAGGGCAATTAAAGATGTTTCAATTGTTCCAAAATCAAATTGAAATCCTGTTTAACGAACTCGAAGATGATTTTCAATTGAAATTAATTGATTTTTTAGCAAATGATAACTCAACGATATATTCAAAAATGAAATATTGATTTCCTGTTGCGCTTATTTAAATGAATCCGACTTTTCTAAATTAAAATCACACACAAGAAAACTAATTCCAATTTTTGGGGGTACATCTTACTTCTTACTTATATTATAAACGTGAAAGTTTGCATGGATGTTTGTTGCTCTTTCACTCAAAAAGTACTGAATGGATCTGGATGAAATTTGGCATAGATATAGATTATAATCCGGTTTAATATATAGTATACTTTATATCGAGAAAAAATGTACGGTTCCCGTGGGATAGATATTTTTTTGTTTTTTACAGAGGAAAAGGTACACTTCCTTTTTTGTAATGTGGTAGTTTAGAGGCCAGAAAATGATATACATTACTTCTAATACCGGAATAATAAACGGTTCCCATGGGATAGCAAAACAAATATGTATTCTATAAGAACCGTGTATTTAAAAGCAGTTTTATTAAAATCCACGAAATAGAGTCTTAACTCATTTTCCTTAAAAATACTTGATCTACTTTTTACTCAGGAGAGATGTACTATTCTCGTGGGATAAATATGTTTTATGTTTATCACAGAGTTAAAGATTGATATGATTTTTGCAATGTGGTAGTTTCGGGGAGAATGATATAGCTTACTTTTAACTTTTAAGGCTTTTAAGGCTTATAATGCATGGTTCCCATGGGATGGCAAAACAATTATATCCTACAAGAACCGTACATTTATAAAGTTTCGGTAATGTTCGTGAAATAGAATTTTAATGCATTTTCTTCCAATTTTACACAATGACGAAAGAAATCTTTACAAAGTTGAAATTAAAAAATTAACAATTTTTACTGGAAAATAAATATGAATTTCAATTTAACACCCGATAAAATTAACAATGAAATTGTATAAATATTTGAATTTTTTCATTGTTCATTGTCAAAGATATTTATAAGAAATAAACTTATTAAAATAATAAATTAAAAATTTCAAAATCTAACAATTACTTAAATAACAAAGTTTAATAAAGTTTTGCTAAAGATCCTGTAGGATTGTTATTAATCTATTTTTTTAAGGGAACATCCATTAATTACGTGAGGCGTTCAGGGGCCGATGGGGTTGAGCCGAATCTCATCTAATCTTACTTTGGGGAAAGAGAAGGTCTCGCAAATATCACATTTTTTTTTTTTTTTTGAAAAATATCACATTAGATTGCGGGTTGGGGGAATGATATATGCCAAATCTCATGACATCTTACCAGAGAGAAGGGGATGGGATTTAAAAAATCGCAAAAAACGCCTCGCGCAATACATGGATGCCCCCTAAAATAGCTGTACGGTTTTAAATGACATTTGGTATGAAAAATTTTCAAGTCCTAAAGGAAGGAATACAGTTACTTTTTTATTATAAATCGTATAGAAGCTGATATGAGACAGCTAACATCTCTTTCTTGAAAAGTAGTGTTACGAATTTTGATGAACTTTTTTATTGCATCTAAAGTCTGAAAGTATCTATCATCTTTTCCTGTCAACATAGATTAATTTTTATATTTCGCTATGAACGTAGGGAATATTTTAATCAATCAGTTAAATTAAGATACACTCAGCGAAGCGAGCGGGTATCAGCTAGTATTACATATGTGAACAGAAATTATATATTTTAAGTAAAATATATAAAATCCAAAAATCGATCACGCCTAAAGGATTTGCTTCTTGAAAATTACTTGCAAATGGACACTACAAAAATAAAACCGTACCTTAAAGAATTAACTTTGTCAAAATAAGTATTCGCAAACTTCTCATTATTCACAAATTACCCGTAATGGCATCAAATATTTTTGTCATAAGACACTCAATCCGACCCTTTTTTCAAAAAACTTGGTGACCACTAGATTACACGTTTAACCATATTAAATATTAACACAATAATAATGCTATAGGAATCATAAAAATTATGGCTCTTTGTGTAAAAACGTTCTATTACGGCATGTTAACATTTTATAGTCACTCAAACTATTAAAAAGTTTTCTTGCGATTTCAATCTATTTTTTAATTTTTATCTGACTCAATAATTTTGATTTGGACTAGATTGATGAAACAAAGCAAACTCAGGGTTTTAACTATTGCTTACGATCTGGACCTATACTTTCAGGCTATTTGTACTTTAGTACCTATACTGCATATAGTTGAAAAAAATACTAAGTTAACTAAGTTATTTGATCTTAAAACAAATCTTGTCTTCCAAAACTATACTTAAAAGTTTATAAATGCATTACTCCAGTCTCCATATTCTATAATATATTGAATAAATTAATTATTAATTTAGCATACACTCTGTACTCAAAACAAAATCTAATTTCTTAAATCATAAGCTGCCCAATAATCACTTAATTTCTTTATGCTAATCAAATTAACATATGCTTGTCAATATTGCTTGTATGATTAAGTTTAATAATTAATACGTTTATTTGCAATCTTTAAAGTTTCATTCTTAGTACATATTCAGTGCAAATGAACTTGGTTGAACCAAATTTTAATTTCTTTGTTTATATTCTAGTATCATTTGCACTCGGACTCGATTTATCAAAAGATTACAAACCAAAAAAGAGTATAGTTAAGTAAAAATAATAAAGGCTTTGAACTTTATTCTCCTCAGTTAACACAATCGCAATATTTTTTGTTATTGTTTTGATCTAGTATATATATACGAGTACATACAATATATTCGTAATCCTATTTACATGATAAAAGATGCTCTTATATTAGTTGATTATGGTAGTATAATTATGCTTTGATACTTATGTATCATAAGTGACATTAAAATAAAATTTTATCAGATATAACGAAAGTAATAAGGACTATCCTCTTCCGTTTTCTATAATTATAAATTTCAAGTATTTAGATAAGCGTTTTTAAAGTGAGTTTCGTGGAATCCTAAGATTCTACAAAATAATTTTGGGGTTTCCACGAAATAATTTGTGATATGATTTTAAAAAAATAGTTGCAATATTTTCATAGATATTCACTCAAGATATTTGTATTAATCTACGTATATAGTTTTCATAACCCCTTATTTCGATAATTAGTAGTCCCCTGAAACTGTAAATAACATTATTGGCAGTTCTTCCTTACTTTTATACCTTCTCATAACCGTTTAGGACTTAGGTGAAAACAGTAAATTACATAACTTCACTACTTCCCAGAGCCAAACTGTTGAGTATTCAATGTCTTCAATGATTTCGTAAATTATTTGCTTCTGTTTTAACTAAAAGTCGGCTAAACAATTAAAAATCCAAGCGGCGACTGCCAAAAAGGGTGGTCATCCAGTATAAGTACAAAAATAAACTTTTTTTGCTTTTTGGATAGGTAGATACTAATTAATCAATAAGCTGCCGGTCTGGGGACTTGTAACTTTTTTTATATATTTATTTTTATTGGCCATCAAGGACAATTGTCCTCTTATTCAATCTGCTGTTTGGATCGGGCTTGACAGAGAATACTCCCAATGGAGTATATCTTTATATCATAACCAGATCACGGAGCACCTTCCTTTTTAATCGCCTACTATTTTGTGGCTCTATAGGGGGCTGGTAAGATTAGTGGATTCGGGTGTTGTTGGAGTTTTTCCTAGTAATTTGTGGCACGAGTTTCAATCTTACTGGCTACTGATATAATCGTTAATTCCGTGCACAGGGCTTTATTGGTCATGTACCATGGAGCGTCTGCCAGCTCTCTGAGTATTTTTGATTGAGCTTTTTCTAATATCCAGAGCCTCATAGCTCAATCCCGTACGTTCAGATTGGGACTATTATTGCTTTGTATAAAAATATTTTGTTCTCAACGAAAAGTTTAGAGCTTTTTCTCAAAAGCCAGTGTAGATTTTTAAACCTGTTGCACATCGTTTTGCTTTTTTGGGTAATGTCCCATACAAAGTTTGGCGACAGGGCCATTAATGGCCCATTGCTTAGCCAGAGATGCTAGTTGTTGGCCTAACATTGGCAACTGTTAACGGCCCAACTACGGTTGCCGGCTGGATGATAACCCCGGGCCGCTAATGGCAGTCGACTATCGGCCGACTGCAGTAAAAGTTACCGGGCCGTTAATGGCGATTAACAATCGGCCGACTGAAGCAAAGGTTACAGGGCCGTTAATAGAAACCAACAATCGGCCGACTGCAGTAAAAATTACTGGACCGTTAATGGCAAATATTATAAATTAATAAAACTACTTAAATACTGAAAAAAATTATATAAAATCAGCTCAACGATTATTATGATACAATCATTTATTCACTTTATAATACATACAATCTTAGTAAAAAATCAGACAAAATCAATAATTAATACAAAAGTAGAATTTTAAACCTGGCGTATATAACACTCACTCTAAAATTAAAAGGGAATTTTTGGTGGTTTATAATGAAGATCCTCTTTCTTATCGCCCATTCTCACGGTCCACCCAACCAGAAAGCCATCGGGCTAATTTACCAGTGAAATTTTTAGATTCCTCTGCATCCTCAAACTTCTCAGTTACAACATCTAGAATATGCAAAATCAATTATAAATAAAATTGTTTTTAAGACACAATATTTGTGAGTGAAGGAGTTAGAACTAAAATAGTATAAGAGGTGAAAAAAGGATTTATTTTCATAAGGGTATGAAAAAAAATTTTATCTGTAAAACCATTCTTAGGATGAGAAAAAATTCTCTAGAAAAATAACTAAATGACTCACCTGCATAATAGAGAATTTCTACTAGATATTTATCCCAATTTTCATTTGCATCGCTTAAGTCTGCAGCAAACTTATCAACTTTAGGATACTCATCAGCCGGTGGATATTTACAAAGTAAAATGCCATTTTCTTCTATAAGAATCCACTTGGATGGAATTAGATCAATGGTTTTTGTATCGTCAACATTTTCTAAAAGATCAACGACTGCGTAGAGTTTCTACCATAAAATCCTTCCATCTGTAACATTAAATTTAACTATTAATATTTTTTAATTTGATTATTTCACACTATGAGAAAACTATTAGATTATCAGGTAAATAAATATAAATTATCTATAGTTTAATTTGAGAGAATATATTATTATTCAATTATTAAATAGAACTACTTACTTTAGTCAGAGACTTTAATAGACTGGTTATCAACAGGCGATATAGTAATAGACGAACTATTCTGAAATACAATAATACACTTTAAACACTACCATGCGACTGTATTGTGTTAACGACAATTTCTGTGTTAACGAAACGAATCCTCTTGCCCCTGTTCACCCGTTAAAAGTATAATAATTTACCGCCAGATAGCACTTAAAAGAAGGATATATTCATACTTTGCGTTCATTGGTTAATTTTGTAACACATTTGGAAAGTATTTATATGGTGCGAATATTTGAAAATAATTGACGCAATTGCAGAGAAAAAAAAATGCATTTAAAATTTATGTTTCAAATAGATTTATTTTGTTCATATTCATTATTAATTTATAATTTAAATGTTCATGGGATTGTGAATGAATATAGCATATTAGTTAATGTTCAATGATTTTTATTAAATCGTCATATTACGTTTCGTCCCTTTCAGCACATTATTAAAAAAAAAAAAAACGCTTGATCCATTATCAATTATTTTTCTTTTTACACAACTTATTTTATATAATATTAAAACATATTACACCCTAAACATAAGTCAAATATAATAGACTCAAAGTGACGTATAACTCAGGGTGACTTAGGGCCCCCTCAGGGTACTTAGGGTTTATAGTAAGGCATCTAACTTTTAATTATTTGCGCATGAGCAAAAAATTATTTAGCCAGGCTTCGGCCTATTGTTGGCCGACGAACGAATATTGAATGATGATCGAATAGACGGCGACCGGCAATTAACCAGATATGGCCCATTAACAAATTCCCATTAATAGGCCGAGCGTTGATAGCCAGACATCGGCCGAGAAACGGGGCTTTTGTCATTAACGGCGACTTTGTATGGGGTGGTGTTTCCAAGTAAGCCTTCCAGATAGATCCCAAGGTTCTAATCACTGTCTGGTGAGAGGATCTCGACAGAATTTCGGGTGATTGGAAGGCATACTCCCCTTCTGAGTGCGAAGGCGACCTGCAATAACTTGGCTTCATTTTTAGTGATTTTCCAATTGTTCGACGACGTGCTCAGCAAATCTAGCTGTTGTTTTTCACAGATCAAAAGGTTAACTTCCTTTTTTGCAATGTTTAGGAGTCACTTAATGAAATAGGTTACTTCTTATGCCGAAATAATCAAAACAATAATTGCATCCTATAGGAACCGTGTATTTAACAGAAGTTGAGTGAGATAGAATTTTAACGTATTTTCGTCCATATAGACACCTGATAAAATTAATAATGATATTATTAAAACGTTGAATTTTTTTATTGTTCACTGTCGAAGATATAAACTAGAAATAAACGTTTAAAATAATATACTAAAAATTTCAAAAAAACTAACAGTTACTTTACGGAACAAATTTCAACAAAGTTTTGTTAAAGATAATACCTCGTATCTTAATTCTTAACATATTGAATATCATTTCTTCTAAAAAAGTACGGTTGCTGTAGGATAGCTACTAATCTATTCTACTAAAATAGGTGAACGGTTTTAAATGACATTTGGCGTGGAAGATTTTCTAGTCTAAAAAAATCCAGGTACTTGTTATATTTAAAATCGTATAGAGCCTGTGAGATAGCTAATATCTCTTCCTAGAAAAGTAGTTTTAAGAATTTTGATGACCTTACTTTGGATCTAAAGCATGGAAGTATCTATCATCTTTTTTCTGTAAAAATAGATTAATATTTATATTCCTAATATTTATATTCCGCTATTAAGGTAGGGAATCTATTATTTAATCAGTTAAATTTAGCACGCTCAGTGAAGCGAGCGGGCATGAATAGCTTATTTACAAATCCTTTAAATTTTGGTATTTATTGCAAATCAGTATTCAGTAGGTATTATATTAAGTAAAATGAGTAAAAAGAGTAGGTAGGTACATTTGGCCAAATCTTTACGTTTTTGGTAATTTAACGTAAAAGGAGAAAGGTACGACAATAAAAAAGATAAACTTTCCACAAAATTTTAATTTATTTAATTTTTTGTTATCTATTGGAAAATATAACAATGTTTTGTTGACTGAATGCAGTTGGTTCTGCTTTTTTAGTAGCATATTTGTTATGAATGGTTGCAGTATTTTATGATTGATAACATTAAAATGATTTACCTAGTCTTCTAACGCGAAATGCCTTCTATAAATCAAAAAAGTATACCTACATGATTAGTTAATGCAAAACTAGATAACTAATTGTTTCTAGTTAAGCTTAAATTGCTAAAATATCTAGTTAAAGCATAGGTAAAAAAAAAACACAGTATAAATAGAAATTTTATTTTCATTCAATTTGAGCTTATACTTTTTTTCTGTAATTTATATCAATTTAAGTACAGTAAAAAATGATTATGAAGATATTAAAGGTACCGAAATATTTTTTTTTCAATAAAAACATTTCGTGTAAAAAGAAAAAAAAATGAATTCATTGTGATGCATATTAATTTGGGACCACAGTATTATTTCGTAATAAACGAATTTCATTTTAAGTATTTCCTTCTTAAACGTTTTCTACTATACTTATATGTACTAATATATAAAAACATAGTGACATTTAAATAAAACTACGTGGACAGGTCCACGTTCTGGGTATAAAGAAGTTCCATTTAGACTCTTGTTCAAAAGGACAATTAATTCGAACATAATGTTCCATAAAATAGCTGCTCATCATCAATGAATTTCCGACAATCAAGGAAAACCAAACAAACAAATTTCCATTTTTGCTTCCAGTTTTACCCATTATGAACACTAAGGCGATTCCAAATCCTCCGAAAAAGAGGAGCATTACTGGATAGAAAAATTTACAAGACGAAGCTAGCACATATTCATGAACTATAGACGATGAAATAAACGTAACTAAAGTTGCCACAGTTCTATTTTTTGGTACAATATTTTCATAAAACTCTTTATATACGTAAGTGAATAACCAGTCATGAACTATAACATTCCAAGTGCGATAAAACTCTACGTAAGTCGTTGAAGTCCACCATTCCTAAAAAAATATACAAAATATTTCTAGTGAAACCAATTAAGTATTAATAGTAATATATCAAAATTACCTCATAGAATAATCGATCTCCAAATCGTAATAATTCTCCCCAAGCATTTTGCCAACTATGGAATAAAATATAGAATAATGACATGTACACTGCTCCCACAGGAATCATTGCTTCAGTCATATAACTTGGTAACATATGAAGTTCAAAATCAGCTTTTCCAAAGTTTTGGTAAGCGCCAATTAGGAACTTTTCAGTTAGGATCAAAGCAAAAAATGCAGCTCCTAGAGTTTCACAAACGTGTAATGCAAACTTATTCCAACGAATCGCCTGCGTTCTAAAACAAAACGAATTTAAAATTTATGGAAATTATTAATCGTTTTATCAAAATCTTACCTTGGATATTCATCTTGATAAATCGCAGTTGGTGCAAACAAAAAGTAGAAATAACTCGAGAATTTCGGATACAAAATGCTATTTTCTGTATGTGGTTTATAATTTCTGGTTCTTGGTACATTGTTTCGGACGAAGGAGTAATACTTCATAAAAAAACGAGCCTAAACACCAAAAAATTATTTTTTATCAAAAATGTTAATGTCAATAATTCCATAACAAACCTGTTCTGAAGTAAGAACAGATGACCATCCAAAATTAAAATTAATTTTCACAAACATTTTGATTCCCTCCGACCAGTATAAATATATAAAAACTAAATAAATAACTGAAAATAATATATCACAAATAAGCTTCGGTCCTTTAGCTAAAATTTTAAAAGAAACATTAAAAATTGGTATTAATCAAATATTCATTAGTAGTACATTTCGGGTTAAGTGAGGCTCGAATTTTAGCCCAAAGTACGAAGACAGGATAGACTAATAACGTAGCAGCAAACATAGCTGTCCACAAATAGAGAGCGTCCATTGGTTTAGCGAAAACTTTAGCGATTGTTGACATGCCTAAGTATAGTCTGAAAAGAAATTAATCATTGAAATAAAATTTTAAATAGTTAAAGTCTATAATTCAAACCTTCCATATTTTGTATATTCATAGACTGCAGTTTGGATGAAAAAAAGAATCCAAAAAACGATGAACATGTTATAGACTGAAAACAAAACCTTCGTTTGAAATAATACTGTCAAACGAGATTCCCTTTCAACGAAAACCTTCTCTCGTAGTTTCCCATCTTTTGATTTTCTGCAAAAAGTATGGCATAAGTATAAAAATACATTTACGTGAACACTGAAATGAACAAACTAAAATCTACCAGCGTTTAGGTTGTATGCTTAAACTTTCTATACATCAAGCATTTCACCATAAAATATAACTACGTTTTCAGTTAAACTATAAATAACTGTAAGATTTTATTTTATATACTAGCTGATATCCGCGACGTCGTCTGCGTAGCTTATTTTGTTAAGAACATATTTAATTTACAGAGGAAAAACATTTAAAAAATTGAAAGCAAAAATATATTAAAAATAAGCGGAATAGAACTTAGCGTAGAACATTTTTAACTACCTATATGCTAAAAAATTGCTCCTAGGTTGCTCCTTCAGAATCCGCTATTGCTCCTTGTGTATAGTTATTAGTGAATTAATAATTTATTTTTAAAAAATAAAAAATTTATACAATATAATATAATAGGTAATCTAAAAAAATCACTTTTCTAATTTTTCTTAAACTTGTTTCTTAAATGCTCTTTCCGGATCCGCAATTGCTCCAGGTGTACAGTTAATTAGTAATTCATTTTTTCAACTATTCATGTTGATAAGAACCAACGGCAGTTGATGACGTCATAGTACAACAATACATGTATAAATAGTTAAAAATAATAATTATTTATTAAAAATATTGCATACATTTTATTAATTATAAGCCTTATGAAAAGAGCAGGTAGAGAGCTTTAAAAAAACACAAAAACTTCAATTAAAAATTAGTTTGGTTTTTAAAGCGATTTTAATTCTTGATTTAGAAAATTTTAAAAAAATGTATTTATTAATTATCTATTAACTATACACCTGGAGCAATTGCGGATCGGGAAAGAGCATTTAAGGAGCAATTTAAAAAAAAAACTTAAAAAAGTGACCTCTTTTATATGACCTCTATTATACAGGAATTTTAATTTTTAGTTTGCAAATTTTTGAAAAGTTAATTATTAATCAATTAATAACTATAAACTTGGAGAAATTGCGATTTATGAAGGAGAAATTTTTTAGCATATATGTAGTTTAATTTTAAAAAATGTTTCTCGCTAACTTAACACTTTCTGGTTAAAAAAATATATCAATAATAAAAAGGAGTGTTGAAATGTAATTTAATTATTGTAACGGTTGTAACTTTAAAATGTATCTTGAATTTGTATTTACAGTAAAATATAAAAAAGCCACCTATTGGCGCCAGTGGCAAGAGCATTAGTTCTCTCCACTTCATGCGAGAAGTGGATAAGATATACATACTTGACCAACAGAAAGTTTCTGTGTTTAGACAGTCGTGATATGACCTTAGCTGTTAAAGCGACTTAAAACACCCAAAAAAAAAAAAAAAAAAAAGTATAAAAAATGCTAAGAGAGAATTTTTAAATAAGTTACAAAAAATATTTTAAAAATAAAAAAAAAATAGAATTCAAAAAATATTTTATTTATTCTAATATCTCGCTTAGATGCATGAGCCTTGAAGTCGTACCGCGTACGCTCAAATATGAAATAATCATTATACAGTGGAAGGAGAAACATTCCCTCTCTAGTCTACTCTAGTCACTGCGTATAACACCGTTTGTCCCACTCTATCAAAGCAACTAAAGAACAACGAAAGCATACGCGGTCTGCTTGGAAAAATCGCAATTTTTAAAACTTTAATTACTTTGTTTTTAATAAAGATATCGTGATAATTCTTTTTTTTTAGATAAGGACGATGTATTATATAAGAAGTAAAACAAAAAAAAAATTGATCGAAATCCATCCAGTAGTTTTTGAGTTAAAAGCAGTCATTTTATTTACCTTTATAGATATTTTACATAATAATTCAAGTTCAAGTACAAAGGTTTTTCAATAAACGACATAATTTAACTTTAAATTAATTATGATAAGGTTGACATTTAATTGTAGATACTCATACATAATACTGAAATAATTATTTCCCAATAAATATTTGATAGTCTAAAGATTCAACGAACTTCTGACTTATATGATAAACATGTTATACATATCAGTATAAAAAAATATCATCACAGAATCAATTTTTCTATAATACATGTATTTATGGCTTATATGCAAGCCAGTTACAAAGTTGTAAAGATTATCTTTTAGTTAGATTGGAATGATCGAATATGTTGTTCAGATTACAGCAATCAATTTTTTCATAATTTAAGTATTACAAAGTTGCAGTTTTTTTTAAATAGCTGTTGTTTAATAATATCTTATTACATAAAAGCTAGGCACGAATAAGAAAAAAGCCTGTTAAGAAATAAGTTTAAATATTTCAACATTATTAGTTTTATAGAATATATGCAGCAAAACCTTTTTAGCATTTTTTAATTATTTTTTCTTTGTTGCATTAAAACAGTGCAATAACGAAGCTTAGCCTTATAGGGGAAAAATTGATTGATTTACCGATAAAAACTTGCACAACTAATGCCCCTTGACATAATAGCGATAGACTTATAACCGTCGACAAATGCGCGCCAATCATAGATATGCATAAGTACACATTTGTTGATTATTTCTGTTCTTAAAAAAACATATGAGAGCAAAACAAATTACCAGCAATCAACTGCGGTTAAAATTCTTAATACTCCTAAATCTAAAAACGTTGTGCTAATATGTAGAATATTTAACATTTATTAAGCCTTTCCACTCCGCTGTAGGGGTGTTTTAAAATTGATCGTAATGGAAAAAATTATAGAGAGTAAAATGTTTTTTGCAAATATATAAATTTCTCGATATCAACCATTTCATATAAGTCCAATATGTTAATTGATTCGAAAACTATCATAATAATATGAGGGTCTATAAATTCACGTTCCTGCTACAAAGTAGCCATTAGTAGTTTGGTTCGGAGCGCAAAGGGTTAAATATGATCTCTATCTATGCGTTATTACAAAATGTTCACATTAAGAAAAAAATATTTTTATTCATACTTGCCATGTATGCAACTTTTAAAAGGTGTCTAAGGATAAGAACTTTTATTAAATTAATTAAATAATTTATACATGTCATCGCGCTTTTGTCGGCGCGTATAGGTATTGGTTTATCGCATTTTCTCGTGTCACAAAAATAGTTCACTTTGCCCTTATAAAATTAATTATAAAAACGATTGTTCCAAATAAAAAAGATGATCTAAAAAGGAAGTATATTTAAAATCATCAAGTTTTATTAACAACTTAAAATTTACTAAAGCTTAATGGCACCTATTTATTTATATTTTTCTTGTAAAAGCTTTAATTCTTTATTCTATATTAAGTTCTTGGTAAAATTTAATGATAAACCAAAGCAGTGTTGGATTTTTCTGCAAAACATAATTTAAATAAGTACATTTTCTAACTAAAAATTTTTACTATTAGTTTTGCTGCAACGTAATGTAATGCGACAGTAACCTTTGTTTATAACTAAAACTTTTATCAAATCTGTTAATGTTATTATCATTGAAATTCGAAGCGTTAAATTGTTTAAACATTTATTATACGTGTTAATTAGTATTTAGATACTAATTAGCTTATTATTTTGGACGGAATTAAATTATTCTCAAATTGAAAATTTGATACTCACTTAAAATAGTTTAGTATTAAAATACATTTCATTTAGTATTTAAATAATCACAATGTTATCTTTTCTTAATCATAAATGTTTGATTAATCTAAAGGAATATCCTTAAAAGGTGAATGTAACATTTTTGGAGTAAAGGGAAGGCTTTATTAATATTGTACGTAAAGTAATATAACTTAATAAAACGAGCAAGGAAGTTTTATTAGGAACACTCAGTAAAATTTTTTGTACCTTACTTGAGTATAGACTGATGATTTCACAGGGTATATGGGACTCTCAGGAAATGATTACTCTCCTATCCCTTTGTTTCACTATTGATAACAAGACAAAAGGTAATATTGAATTCGAGATAAAGTATATCGTCATAAATGCAAATACCTACTCTAGATTATAAGGCGATTTCTTATGTATTTTTCGTATTAAAACATGTTTTGGATAGGTCAGTTGTTAAGTAACCTTCATTATTATCTCATTTTTAGTTTTGATATCTATACTTTGCGTTTGAATTTAATGCCAAATGTTACATTTCCAAAAGAACTTATTGCATTTTTATTAGTGTCCGACCGAAAGTTCGGTTTCGGTTTTGGTCGAGTTTCGGCCAAAAATCAAGTTTCGGCGGCAGTTTCGGTTTTGGCCAAGATTGGCCGAAACTTTTGCCGAAACCGAAACTGATTTCGGAAGTTGTCGTGCACGCTCGTCTAACTTTGTTTCTCACGGCGACGCTTTGGCGGACGCTGGCGGCCCTGTTCGGGAATTGTCAATATAAGATTTTTTAATTATGAATATTAATAATACGAAAAACCAAAAAAGTAACCCTAAATATAAGATATTTAGAAGTTTTTTTTTTTTTAAATTTGATTTTATAACCGTTTTAATTTAAATGTTTACTGTAATTTAGTAGTGAGTTACTTAATTCTAAATGTAAGTAGGACTGTCCTACTAATTGTGATCTTGGCATCTTTGTTAATTCTAGATGTGTGATTTGATTATTTTTGATGAGACTGGAACTAAGAGTGTAATAGTAATTTTAGTAATTATTATTATTTTTATATAATAGGTACCTAAAAGAGATTGATGATTCTTCTAAGTACAAATACAAACCAAAGTATTAATTAATAAGATTTCAAAATACTAATACGTAGTATTTCATGAAACACAATTAGTGATTTGATTATTAATAACTGATAAACATTTTACTATGAAAACTTAATTTGAAAAAATATGTGTTTTCATTTCATGTCCGAAATAATGCAGAATAATGGGTAAAATGCACCAAATTTAAGTATTTTAAGGAATTTTATACTTGAATACGTGAGTTTCGGTTTCGGCCGAAACTGAAGCCACGGCAAAATATTCGGTTTCGGTTTCGACCAGAAGTCCAGTTTCGGTCGGACTCTATCATTTATAAATAAATCGTCAAGACAGTGATAAATAAATCGTCAGTGCAGTGGAAAATAAACCGTGAACAGTGCATTGCTAAATAAATAGTGCATATAGTGAAATATAAACAGTGAGTGAAGAAGTGACTAGTGTAACAGTAAACGAAAAATGATCGCATTCCTATATAAGCGGGAACAAGCCCAGTCAGTTTGAGTTATAAATAAATCGTCAACACAGTGATAAATAAGTTGACGATATAGTGATAAATAAATCGCCAGTGCAGTGGAAAATAAAGCAAAAATCGTGAATGTTACAGAAATAGTGAATCGCAAGGGTTAAATAAACCGTGAACAGTGCAGTGCTACATAAATAGTGCATAAAGTGAAATATAAACAGTGAGTGAACAAGTGACTAGTGTACCAGTAAACAAAAATGGCTGAGTTCCCATATAAGCGGGAACAAGCCCAGTTAGTTTCAGTTATAAAAAAATCGCCAACGCAGTGATAAATAAACCGTTTATATAGTGATAAATAAATCGCCAGTGCAGTGAAAAATAAACCAAAAATCGTGAATGTTACAGAAATAGTGAATCGCGAGTGTTAAATAAATCTTGAACAGTATAGTGGTAAATAAATAGTGCATATAGTGAAATATAAGGTTTGTTCGTGGATCTGATACTGAACCGATAACGAATTCATTCAAGTTGATTTAGGGTAAGCGCCAAACGCATACACGCTTATGAACTGATTAAAGGTTATTTTTGTGGGTTCTCGTTAATCCTCGTTTTACTTCCGAACATATTCAAACTTGTTCACGGTAAAATAACACTTAATCAGTTCATAAGCGTATATGCGTTTGGCGATTATCCTAAATTCACTTGGATTGATTCGTTATCGGTTCAGTATCAGATCCGCGAACACACCTATAAACAGTGAGTGAACAAGTGACTAGTACTAGCAGTAAACGAAAAATGACCGAATTCCTATATAAGCGGGAACAAGCCCAGTCAGTTTCATTTATTTTTTATAGAATTTAATAAATGACGATTAGAAAATTTTTTCGACTCTAAAAGATGAAACTATCATTAATCTGTATTAATTTACTTCCATGTTTTCCTTGAAACATGTTTCAATATTCACAAATATCATCAAAGTTGTTAGAAAATATCTCAATCCATAATCCTTTGAATAACTCGTCAATTATCTATTATGGAATTAATAGAGATACACTATCAATGAACATTTAATACCTATGAAGCCAATTGAACATTGGATCTGATTATTTTGTAATGACCAACAAAATAACAGCTATGATTAGTCACAAAACACAAAACGACATTGAAATTAATTCCCAAAAAAAAAAAATAAATAAAATATGCACCAAATGGCAAACTTACATATTATGAGCCGGTTTTGCATTGTTCAGAATACTCGTCTCATTGTCTTCTTTCGCTTTTCCCATACTTTGGAATCAATATAAGAGAGAACACAAAACTTAATTAACTATTAGCTATTTTATTCAAATCGATTTTTCGTCGATCCGATTTCTTTAGTATCCCACTTCTAAATAGTACTGTCATTGGAAAGATGCGATCCCTGCCAACAATAATTATCATTTTGTATAGTTCAACTCGATTACATTTATCTAATCATTTTTTCCATATTTCACTCAAGAAATTTAACTTTTTCAGATGATAAAAATGAAAGCTATGATATGTTCGTCTTGGTATTGGACAGTTATTCTTATCCTTATTTTGTTATAATTTGCATTCGAACTAAATTACATAACAAAATCTTGTACATACCGCTTTAAATTAAGTCTCAAGGTTAATTAATCAATTAAATTTAGAGCTAACTTTGCAAACAAGAATAAACTTGCGCAAAGAATTAAGTATATTTGTTTTTTTAAAACGTAAGTCATTGAATTTTGAACTTATTGATAAAATCACGTTCGTGTAAATATTGAAAAAGAAATTTCCTGATTTTTTCCGTAAAGGAAAACTTCATTGTACTAATTTTGCGATAACACTTCACTAAACTTTAAACCAAAAATATTATAGACATATTATTTTAGTTGAAATTTGATTCCGAATCATTTTTTAAATTAATTTACATTTTACCTTCTCATATTCATCATTTGAATGAAGACAAAAGAAATGTAAATTATTGTGACCATAAACGAAAAAAAAATATCAGGTATATTTTGTATATATGTATATGCACATACGTGCCTACTATATGAGGTTTCCGTTTTTAAGAAAAAAAAATGGCATAATGAAGTTGTTTGTAATCATTTTAACTAACAAATTATTGTGGTAAATTCTAAAAATGATTCAAAAAAGTTGAAAAACTTCTTTTTCAAATTGTGAATTCTCACGAGGTCAAGTACATAAACGCTATCATGACATGCGATTTAGTCAGAAAGTTTCACTAGAGAAATTATTTAAAAAGGATTGATTTTTTTAAATAAAAATGGGTGCTCAATGTACAGGATATAGTACACACCATTTAATTTAACGCTTCTATAATACTTAGTTTGAGCTTCGAACGTTTACTTTAGTATAAAAGTTGATTGAGTAAATTACTCGTATAGCGACCAGTATACTTGGTAGACTATGTATGTCTGTAAACCATAGGTTTATCTTCTTTACATAGTATAAAACAAAGTCGCTCCCGCTGTATGTTTCCTTAGATCTCTTAAACTACAAAACGGATTTTAATGCAGTTAATAGAGTGATTCAAGATTAAGGTTTGTAGGTATAATACAAGCATGTTATAGTAGAGGAAAGTCGGGAAATTCAAAGATTTATAATGTGATGTCATTACTAACATATTTTTGTGCACTTACATTGCAAACGCGGCTAAACCTTACGAGATAGATCAAACATATATACGGCAAAATTGTGTATCTTAAAAAGATTGATAAAAAAGTCCGCGACGGTATATGCCTATCTCCTAAGGGTAACCCACAGGAACCATTTTTATCTTTTACACATTACAAAAAAATTATTTGTTATTTACCAAGCTATTTTAAACAATACAGTATTATTCCTTATCAAATTAAATACCTGAGATACCTACGTTGTGCGTTTCTGTAGATCAAAATTGCCCCTTACATCATATCATAAAAATGAATATCTTAGAAGATATCACAGATTTAAAAAGCGTTGGCAGAGCGACTGGATATTGTACGTCGTACGTAGTGGCTGTTTAATTGCTATCTTTTTCTTATAAATATTAAATGTTATGTTGGTCCTTATTTAGAACAAAAACGTCGAAAAATTTTATACCAATTTGGTATGTAAGGCACATGAAATCTTAAAATATTTCGTTTGGTCACCGTACATAGAATGGCATAACAACTGAATCGTACAGGAACCGTGTATTTTCGTAGTATTTTCGGTAAGTTTTGTTAAAGTTCGTGAAATAGCATTTTCCTCAAGAAGGCCTGGCCAATTTTACATAGTGACGAAAGAAATCTCTACAAAGATTAAATTAAAAAATTGACAAAGTTTACTGGAAAATAAATATGAATTTCAATTAAGTTACACCCGATAAAATCAATAATGAAATTTTTTAATATATTTGAGTTTCTTTATTGTTCATTGTCAAAGATATTAGTTAGAAATAAACGTACTAAAATAAAGTAATATACTAAATTTTTAAATAATTAACAATTACCTAACGGAACTAATTTTAATGAATTTTTGTTAAAGATACCTCAGATCTTCACGTATTGAATACCATTTATCCTAAAAAAGGCACGGTTCCTGTAGGATATTACGAATCTATTTTACTAAAATAGCTGAACGGTTATAAATGACATTTGAAATGAAAAATTTATATGTCTAAAAGAACATTTTATATTTAAAATTGTAATGAACCTGTAAGATAGCTAATATTCCTTCCTATTGGAACTTACTTTGGATCTAAAATCTGAAAGTATCTATCATCTTTTCTGACAAAATATATTAATTTTTAAATGTCGTTACTTGAAGGTAGAGGAAATCAATAAATCAATCAACTAAATTTAGATACTCTCAGCAAAGCGAGCGGGTATAAGCTAGAAGCTTATAAAACACGTTCATCGCAGATTGTTGATCATCGTAATAAATCTGAATGATCTGTAGACGGCTATACCAAATTAGGAAAGTATTTCGATAAAGAAGTATAACACAAAAATGAACAAAGATACCATCATAACTTGTTATTTATTAACATCAAATTTCTACAGAAAAAAATGTTTTATAGTATAAGTATTAATTATAATATAATAATTTAACTTAATAATTATTCCAACGAAACACAAGCAATTCAATCAAAAACACAATAAACGCCAAACCAAGTCCTCCCATCAGGCAAAAAAAAGGAACAAGCAAATGTGTAATCGAAATATTTGTATACTTCTTATCCAATGGCAACGTGTGATAGTCCGAATCCAAAAAATTCTCTAATTCAATATCTCGAGAAATTTTCTCAATAATTCCACATTCGAACTGTTGAAACAACAAACCATTTATCGCTTCTTGTAACGGAAACATTTTATTAAAATGAAATGGTAAGAAACGTGTTATACTCGTTATCTCAGTCTTGTAAAGCATTTTTCTAATTTCCACACTAAAAAATAAGTCTACAAAAGAGTGTACCGCCCTGATCGGTCCTAAGACGGCTGCATTTCGAGTTTCGGTCAACGCTTTAAGCTCTACATAAAATTCATCAGGTTCAAAAACAACTCCATGTGTCAATATGTATTCATACTCTTCAATTTCTTTCGCTGAATTAGTGATTGGTCCAAAATTTTCAAAATCGTTCAAATATGGAAATTTAATCGTCATATTTTTTGCCATTATATCTTGTATGGTTTTGATTTGTTTCTCATAACTTGGATTAGTTAATACATCGACTAGTTTTGCTTGAAAAGCACTAGATGTAATGAAACAGGCGTAAATCCATAAAAATATTACAACTCTCATCGTTGAATTTGATGAAATCGGAACGCTTTGACTCAAAAACATTGCAACCACATTGAAAGATCCATTTGAAAAACGCAGATCGATATTTAAAAAATTTTTTAATATATTAATGATAAACATCATCACAACTATCATTGAAACGATAAGAATTAACAGAGAAAAATTGAAAATTCTAGTCAGATTCAACCATGTCGGAATTGCCAGTGCTTTTGGTACCCAGATATAAAATGTATCAAATACATAAACCATTGAATAGGATTCGAAAAAATTGTCAGTATGTAAGGCGTAATACATTATTTGAACATCTGAACGATAGCCATTATCAAGATAAAAATCACAATAACCGATTTCACAAAAACCCCAATCAATCCTTAACTTTTCATATATATTCACCACAACTTGATATGTAATTCCAGTTACTTCCATTTTCCTCTCGTTAACCATAATAAAGGGAGGGGATATCGCAACTTGTGAATAAATCTTTGCCATTTCCACAGTAAACATGTTTTTAAAAAAATTTCGATTTGTTCGTTTTAAAATCTTACCATCGCTAAAAGTCGCCAACGGTTGAATGATATGCGACGCATAATAATTCAATGCATCCCTTGGATTTTTCGCATCAATCGTAAAAATTTCAATTTGTCGATTGAACGATTGAATTACAATAAAATTTGTCAAATAATTATTGTATAAAATTCCTCGTAGCTCACCATAGTTAACCTCTGAGCTTAAAATAACAATTGGCTTAATTTTTCTGTTCCAAGCCGAAAGTAACGATAACTTTATCAAGTTAAGTATTAGAAGAATATCTATATCGCCTATCAAAATCACGTAATCGATTGTTTTATCCGTAATATCGATAAGTTTAATATCGATATTTATATCACAGACATTTAATAAGATGATATTGTTGTTAAGCGTTGGAAGTGATTTATCAAGTATATCTTGGTTCATTTCACAGGTATCAATTAAAATTGTGTTATTAGTTGTGTAGTTTGAATCAAATTTTATTAACTCTATTGCAACTTGGAGTAAATTTTCCTGATCATCTACAGGGAGAAAATCGTTTAATTTCTCACAATTGCATTTTATTAAAACTAAAAATATTGATCCTATCAATACTATTAACATCTTGACTTTTCTAAGTTTTTCACTTTGTAGTATAATATGGTAGCTAACATTCTGACAGTTTTGTAGAAAATTACTTTTAAATTAACTTTTATTAGTTTGAAATCATAACATGTGAGTGTAATATAAACGTTTTAAAATATAAATTTAATGTGAAAAACGTTTTATTTTAAATGGAATTTCAAAGAAGTCTTTTGCTTTATGTATATAAAATAACACTCAAAACAATTTTCAAGGAGTTTTTATCTTTAAGTGTAGTATGAGGCTATGTGCTTTTATAGGTTTGTTCCAATCGACCGTCTGGTGATGTTCAAACACTGACAAACAGACAAAGAGGAAGAGAACATTGACCAAGAGACAAGAGTGAAAGAAGTTCATAAAATGACAAGTTCGCTTGGTTTACAAACCGGTGCTTAACCGTTAAATCAGTGTCGATATAAGCGATTGTCACGAAAATTTACGTACGGTACCTACGTAGATCGACTCTCGCCCTAATGCGGCCGAGCGGTTGTAAGCTGAAACATTTCTTCACTCACTCTTGTCTCTTGGTCAATGTGTCTTGCTCTTTGTCTGTATGTCAGTGTATGAGCATCACCATAGCTAGTCGTTTGGAACAAACCTTACAAAACATTCTTTTGTATGTATATTGTGTTTTCATCAAGGTAGAGCGATGATTTTAAGTCACCAAAAATTCTTTGATGTGAGGAAACAACACTAAAATTTTTTTTTTTCTGATGATGTTTTGAAGTTTCCTCGAAACGCAATCAAAAATAAAAGCATACAGGGTGTACCAGCTACACGGCAATTACAAGTTTCCGGAGAACCTGAAATAATAGAATTCTAAAAATTGGGATTATAGCCTAACTGGATGGGAGCTACCTTCCTAAAATATTTTTAGTTTTCTGACACTTCCAGCTATACCGAAAGCCGAAACTAAAATCGTTATTTCAAATAGCATGCCCTATTTTTTTACATATCTCGATTTAATTAATAATTCTGAGCATATTTCATAATAACAAGACCTCATATAACCTTTAAGGGTTTCGAGAAAAAAGACTTTTTTTGTAAATTTCGTAGCAAATGAACGTCTTGTAAAAGGTTCGTAACTCCCATATTAAACTGTGGAGAAAGCTCAACATAGGCTCATTTGAGAGCTGAAAGATGCAGTTATACTCGAGATTATCAAAAACAATCAATTTTTGTTACTAAGTATCTCAAAGTGCATTGTAAAGTAAGACGTGCTGAATTGTGCACAATGTCAATTTTTTAAATGGCTATCGAAAGCATGGACTTGTTGATGCTTAAGGATGATCTCCTGTTGATTAGTGGATAGAACATTGCAAGACTTGCATTAGTTTCTGTTAGTTTTCTTTCTATATGCATCCGCCAGGTTAGTCGAGAATCAAGATGTACACCCAAATATCGTACAGTGCTTTTGATGTCATTCCACTGTATTAGGCCTTCCATAATGTTGTTTGGTGGTGGGCTACATATTTTTTTGAGTGATAATATTTTTGTTTCGAATTTTTGCGGGTTGGGTTTAAGTTGCCACGTTTTAGACCAATTTTCTGCAGTGTTGACAGCTCCCTGTAATTTTTTGATCGCACAGTTCAGATCATTGTCTTGAGTGATTAAGCATGTGTCGTCTGCGAACATGGCTGGCATGGGGATTAGGGATATCGTAGCAGTAGATGTTGATTTATGTTGGTCCCAATATCGAATACTTCGGTATTCCTGACGATATTTGTCGAATTGTAGACTTTGCACCGTATAACGTGATGTTGCGTCAAATTGCGTCAAATGTATTTTTGATGTCTAGGAACATAGCTGTTGTGTACTCCCTTGATTTAAATCCTTTGAAGATTAATTCCATGATCCTATGGACAACTGATGGTTGGTCGATCTTCTTTTTCTTAATCCAAATTGAAATGAGGGTAGAAAATGTTTTTTCGATTAGGTGGGTTTTAAGCCTTGTTAAGATGAATTTTTCCACCATATGACCTTAGATGTTAAATCGACATAAAACACAAAAGAAATTATCCTTCTTTTCTTTTCATCCAGAAAAAAACCTTTTCAAAGAACTTCTCCATAAAAGTTTTAACGAAAAAAATCCAAATGTGTTTAGCAAATTTTTTTATTGCTATTAGTAGTTTTTACGTAGGTACTAACAAAAGAGACTTAAATAAATAATTTAGACCAAAAACATTTAAAATAATTATTTATTTGATTAAATATTTTTCAATATAACAAAACCATGCTCGTGGAACAAAAAAATCAAGACTACCATCAATAACTTGAGGACAGTTCTCTCTAGCTGCTGACTCAATTGCATAAGCACTCATAAACAACCCGTCCCCAAAAGCCATTGTCATCCAAAAAAATGCATTTCCAAAAACACTTTTTGAATTTCCCATGATAAAAGTAAACACAACACCAGCGCACACAAAAAATGTAAACAACACTGGAAACACACATCGGGTTGTGCAGATTAGTAAGTACTCATGAGCCATGGCTGATAATAAAAATGTCGTTAACATTGCCAGTATTTTGTTCCCTGGAGCCACATATATCATCATATCTTTATATACGTGAGCGTGAAGCCAATCGTGAATAACATTATTCCATTTTCGATGAAATTCTGCATAAGATGAAGCATTCCACCAATCCTACGAAAAATATAAAATGAAGAATATATTATATTACAATTTTTACAGTTAACATAGATTTTGTTACATCATAAAATCTTCTATCAGCAAACTTAAGTAGTTCACCCCACATATTTTGCCAGGCATGAATAGCCACGAAAAACACTAATATCCAAATCGTTGTTCCAGGTATCACAGCCTTGCAAGTTTTCACGGCAAGCATTGATCCGTTAAACGATTCCAAACCAAAATCTTTGAATTCAACAAAGAAGAAACGACATATCAAAATCTGCATAAATGAAAATCCCACAACAGCTTCCAAAAAGTGCCCAACTATGAGCGACCATCGCCGTTCTTTCAATCTACAAGAAAACATGCCAATTCAACGGTGCTTCAATAACTGCAGTGTTCTTACCTCGGATATTCTTCCTGATAAAAACAGGTGGGTGCCAAAGAAAAATATAAAAATTTACTGAGCTTTTGATAGAAGGGGAAACCACTATTGGGCGTGGAAGTTACCACCATTTCTGCATTCAATCGCACAAAACTATACATTTTCATCAAATAACGGATCTGTTGAAAACATTTAAAAAAGGTGATACAGTTAAACCTGGATAAGTGAGAACTGGATGAGTGACAAAACTGGATACATGAGAAAATTTATCAGAGCTTGTATGCGATAGATATAGATTTTATCTGCGAAAAACAAGAGCCCCTATAAGTAAAACGTATTGCCTTATCCTCTATAATTAAGACAACTTGTCGCATATAACTGTATAATACTAAGACCACACAGAATGCTACGCAAGATTTCTTTGCGATGTTCGCTATACGAACGAAAAATGGCTCTATTAACTATGTATATGGTCATACAATTAGCCTTTTTCCTGGGAAGATTTAAAAAAGATCCGCTAGGGGCAGCACCGGTGGCGGGGTACATGTTTTGAATTCTTTATCGACAACAACGTCAAACGTACGTCTTATTACTATTAGAATAAATATTAATATTATAATTAAAAATATTAATATTAATAATTATTAATATTAGAATAAATATGTTGTGGTCAAAAAAATTTTAAAAAAAATGTCATGCCTACAAAACATTGTGCATTCGCTAATTGTACGTCTGATAGTCGATACAAACAGAATGGTGTAAAATTAAGCATACTTAATTTACTTCATAATATTATAGCATAGCAGAAAAAACGAGGATTAGCTTGGGATGGAAAATTTGCTCAGTTTGTAGTAGGAGAACTGCATGATGTTGAACTTGGTAGAGTTGGGTTGAGTAATTTCATGCGTTACGGTTTATCCACTAGACATTTATCACCATTAATTCCAACGAAAAATTGTTTATCATTACCGTTTGCAATGCATTCTTCAATTCTCAAATATACAAAAAAAAATCAACTTAGTTTATTTCAAATAATAAAATTTTCAACAACACAATGACATATACGAGAAAATTTATGAACCAACTAACCTTTCAACTAGGACACTTTTATTATCTGATACGGTTAAGCCACGACATGCAAGCCATCATTTTAAATCTCGGACATGATGATCTTGCACTTTTGCAACTTTGCACTTTTCTTTCGCTCCAGGTACATCATCTTCCGTTAATTCCATTATAATGCTCTACGTTTGACGTTGTTGTAAATAGAGAATTCAAAACATATGTACCCCACCACTGGTGCTGCCCCTAGCGGATCTTTTTTAAATCCCGTTGCGATGCGTCACCGAGTATTTGATTTGTAGCTATATGTTGTTCGTATAGCGAACATAGCATGCGTAGCGTTCTGTGTAGCCTTAGCATTCATGAGACTTGAGCACATATATTTTCTAATATTGTCCCCTATTTCTAAAAATTCTCTGTTTATAGTTTCTTTTACATTTGTATAGTATCTGTAAGTAAGGGATCTGATTAAATGGGAAACCTTCATAACTGATAAAAAATCCAGTCCCAAAAGTTCTTGCTTATCCAGGTTTCTATCATTGAATTTTTCTGGAATTCTTACTTGATCGCACAAAAGCATAATTCCGCATCCATATCGAAACGAAAAACTCCAAAACAGAAACAATTCAAAAATTGTCTTTACTTGGACATAACTTAAAAATAAAACTACAGAAATTCGATCTAAATAAAATACACTTAATGCTGAAATTAAATAAAACTATCAATTTTGTAACTGCCCAATTAATATAAAAAATCGACAGTCTTACATTTAAAAATAAAAAACGTTCTAATTTTCACCCATAAAACAAAAAAAGGATAAATACAAAGATACAATCCAAAGATTATCAACCAAAATAGTGCAGCTTCTTGAAGGCCTGTAAATTCCTTGCTTAGATAATCTGCACATAGATGAAAACTAAAAATAAAAATGTTACTGAAAATGTATTTAAGAAAAGTTCACCTTACAATCACCTTCCATGGATTGTATAATCTTCGATGAGGGTTAGCAAAATTAGGCTTATGAAAATTGTAAGAAACATTGTTATGACTGTGCGCATATGTTTGTGCTGATATAATTGCATCAGCAGCGATGGTTGGCTAACGTAAATCCGATGTTTAAAATTATTATTTTCTCTAAAATATTTGAAATTCATTAGAAAATAGATAACAAATAACTTGTTATAGTTCACATACTTAACATGGTTTTTCTTAAATTGTTCGATTTTCGTATCCATTAGTTGGTTACAACTAAAATAATATCAATTTAAATTATTGCTGTGAATAATCATAAGAAAAGTCCTTTTTAAGCAATAAGTTTATTAGAGAAAAGCTTTAACTTTTACCTCGTGTTTCTCCTTGAAGCTTACAAATATTGAAAATTAAAAACTATTAATAAAAGCTCGGACAACTAAAACAAATTTCTATGTTAAACTGACAAAATATCTTTAAAAATTAAAACCCTTTTAAAAATGAGTTCAATGTTTCGAGCGAAAGGATTATTTTTATAGTATTATTATAGCACAAGACTATTACGTAGAACTTACTGATAATAATTTAGTGAGTGAAAAATCCAAAAAGTATTTAAATTAGGGTTCCGTATTATTTGTAGATCCATGTTAAATTATATTTTAAATTTAAGCAAAAATTCTTGTACAACTTTACAAAATGGTGCGTGTCACCTCCAATGAGGGACTGAAGCTAACTCCGTTTTCTTGGAATATAAAATAAAGATTTAAGTACATACCTTAATTAATATTTAATAAGATTTAATAATTAATACTTTACTTAATTCGTATTTATTTATATGGTACATAATATATATCATGGAACATAAAAATATATTTTTTTTTGCGTGTTTATAATCGCTTTAACATCTATGGCCATATTACGACTGTGTTTTAGTTGAAATCGGTTGACCGGAAGTTAAACTAGATTCTAGGAGTTTTTAAGCTTTTTAAAATTTTTTTCGAAAACGACTCCAACGATTTTCTTTAAACTTGCTATAGTTTTTAGACGCATTAATGCCTACAACTTTTATTTGAAACTTTTTTCTGGAAAAATTCAAATAAGGAGAGTTCTGGGGTTAACGGTGGGAGTTCGTTTATATTATACAAAGAGTATGCATTTAGTTCTGTTTGTATAGTTATAAAGTGCTTACAGTTCTTTTAACCAACAGCGAGGTTTACAAAAGAAAGTACTGTGACGCCTCGCAGCTGATAATTTTTAATTTTATTTCCTGTCGCTTTAACTGCTAAGGGCGCGTTCAGACGGATCAACTAAACTCGCCCGACTATTTTCAATCTTGTAGACTGTAGGAGGGTAAGCAACGCGAGAAGTGAAGCACAAGCGAGTTGAATGGGAAGCAAATTGAGCAGAATTGAAAGAAAACTGATCAACAAAACTCGTTCAATAAAAGTTTGATTCAGTCAATCTTTTATTGAACGAGTTTAGTTGATCAGTTTTCTTTCAACTTGCTTCCCTTTCAACTCGCTTGTACTTCACTTCTCGCGTCGCTTACCCTGCTACAGTCTACAAGATTGAAAATAGTCGGGCGAGTTTAGTTGATCCGCCTGAACGCGCCCTAAGGCGATGGCGCGACTTGATTAATAAAAGTCTACATAAGGTTAAAAAAGGTTGATGTCTTTATGACTCGCCAATATTCCAAAAAATTCGGACTTTCTGAACTTAGATCTGTTGGAGGCATCGGCAGATGTTGAACCGAGCCACATCCAGTCAGGACTCGCTTAACGGTCAGTGGTTTGCTGCAGGATGGACTGTAGAAGCCTCGGTGCTTTTGTCAGTAGGAAACTGTGCGTTAATTTGGTGTATCCAGCTTCATATTTTATCTTCGTTTTTAGATTAATTTTGGTAAATTTATTTCAATCAGAGACAGCAAGACGAAAAATTAGCTTCAATAACTTAAGATTGTTAGTTAAGGCATGTTAATATGTGCCTATTACAGGCTTCCAATTTTCGAAAAGAGTAGAAGAAGGAAACAATACTTTAAATAATATTCAAGCCACTTAACTGAAATTTGATTTGAAGTCGAGTTAAACTCGGACCAAATATTAATATTTAAATGTAAAATTACAAGTCAAAGTGTCAAGCACAATTCATTTAATAAAATGTCCAGTTACTTTACTTGATGAATCCCAAATTAAAAGAATTTCATTAAAATTATTATAATAATAGCACGATATAGGCTGTTTAATGTCTTTGATAGTACATGTGATTCTATTTTGCTCAGATTAGTCTAAAAATACACCTATCCCCCCGATTTACACGGTACTCGTTTTACACGATTTCGCTTTTACACGGTTCATAAACTAATGAAATTCGGAAAATTTCTAGAAAAATTTCGGAATATTCTAGTGATGGAAGTGACATTATACCAATCAAGAAGAAAAAGCTGATAGTTCCTCAAAGTGAAAGCGAATAAATTTCGAACATACCTGAATTTGTTAAGTTTCAGCAGGTACTTTTTGAAACATTTTTCGTTTCTATTTTTGTTTTCATTTTTAGAATAAGTTCACTACGACATCACACCATTTTTTGGGTAAACTATACCTAGTTTAAAGTTTCTGGATATGTATTACTCTTGTTCCATTTGAATAAATGACTTAATTGCGCGGTTTTTTTTCGTTTTACACGGTTTTATATAGGAAAAACAAAGATTTTATTTTACACGGATTTTTTTGGAACCTATCTTCAGTGTAAATCGGGGGATAGGTGTACTCTATCAATGCTTGTTCAGAAAGGGAAGAGAAGCGTTTTCACTCATATGACGTGATCAAATAGGAACAATGGTATAACATATAGTATCAAAGGGATAACATCATTACGATCTAATACGAAAAGTTTTGCATAAAAGAAGTGCAGAAATACAACATTTTGAGCATCTTTATGTATTATTTTCATTTACGATTAAATTTCAACGCCTTTAAATAGTTAGATCCAAGAACGGGCTCTTCTTCAACAGTTTTAAAATATTATTAGAGTTAAAATGGTCTTATTTTTTAAGGCTTTTAATTTCTTTGATACGAGTATATACCAAAAGGAATAAGGTACTTATGCAAGTTTTTTATTTTATAAAACTAAAATAGCACACAATTTTTTGTGTGACTTAACGGCTAATTACGTAATTAATTTGACTAATTATTCTTTGTTGTTTCACCTCAAATTAAAATTATCAAAAAAACACCATAAAAATAATAAGGCTTAAGTTAATGTAAAGAAATTTTTTTGAAAAAATTCTTTGAAACAAGTTACATGCCTATAATTATTGTTGTAAGTAACTTGTTGCTTTCCCCTTATGTAAGTACCAATTAAATTTCAAAATTACCTTTACGGAAATTTACTGGGTCAATAGTTTCTTTCATCATTTATAGAGTTATAAAAGTGACATTATATTTAAGGGGATTACTAGGATTTCGGTATACTTATAACATTATGTTATCAATATTTTGCTTCTTAATTAAATATTTTGATTTTAGCTACTGAAAATTTCCCATACTAAGTTTTACAGATTTTATTATTTTTTCTAATGTTGGACTCTTTTAATTATTAGATAATTTTTAGATTATTTGAATACTATTTTAGTTTTTTTTACTGTTTCATTCTTATTATCAATGGAACATAAAGACATAAATGAAAACGTGATTGATGACTTTTCAGTTCGGTCAAACAAGTACAAACATTGTCCACTGTCTTAGTGCATATGCACTTTTAAATGCTTTTAAAAATACATTTTAAGTTTATTTTCTTGCCTGTTCTTTTCATTTATTATAATCTTAAATTCGTATAACTTCATTCTCATATTATATTCTGAAGAAATTTCTGTTTAATTTTTAGTCATATTTTGTCTAATAAGAAATATTACTAAACGCTCAACTTTTAGCTTTAATATTTGTACGGTAAGCTTTTTTTAAGCTATATGG
Organism: Sisyra nigra; assembly: GCA_958496155.1. Classification (NCBI taxonomy): domain Eukaryota; kingdom Metazoa; phylum Arthropoda; class Insecta; order Neuroptera; family Sisyridae; genus Sisyra; species Sisyra nigra. Next base: position 47,986,797 of record OY292314.1, read on the forward strand.
GTCTTCGGATATTCCTTCCCTTTATCACTGCGACCAATGAGGTCTATTGTGATGTAACCCTCTGTATTATCTAGGGGAGCATTAGGCTTTTAACGAAAGCCAGCACCTGCCTAGGGGCTACCATTGCTATCTCGCCAGGTGTCATCTTTCCGAGATGCTGCAGTCTTATTTTGTAAGCTGCTCCGCTGTTTTTATCGCTTTCCCGCAAAGACGGCATATGTTTATATCGGCTTTACCGATTTTGTGAAGATGGTAATTTTAGGTACAGCTTATTAGAAACTTTACGTTACTCTTACCTAGTGACACTGGCATGAGTTGTTTTCTAGGAGTACTTGATGCATTTTTTAGCTTGTCTCTGTTCCGGAGTATTTCTCCAGAGCCAAGCCTTCGTTTTGGCCTCCTAAACTAGAAAAGCGTTACGGGGAGCTTAAAGACAAGGCGAATTTTTCAGAGACAGGATAAAAGGAGGAATGAAAAATCTTTATAACAACAAAATATTAAAAAAATATATTTCAAAAGTTACTTATACATAAACGTTATAAATATAACCATAACAAATATTAACAAGACCACGATCGAGGTATGAAAAGGTCTATAAACGTTTCATTTTCTTTTGGACAATGAATCCGAGCTGCATATTCAATTATATATGAACTAAGTATAACGCCATTTCCGGTAGCTATGGAAAACCAGAAGAAAGTATTTCCCAAGGCGCTTTTCGATCGACCCATAACAAAAACTAACGTCACACCGACACCTCCAAAAAATACCAGCATTACGGGATAGAAAAATTTCATAGTAAACGCCAAAATGTATTCATGAACTAAAGCTGAGACGAAAAATGTCATTAGGGTTGCAGCTGTTTTATTTCCAGGTACAAGAATTTCGTAGACGTCTTTGTATATGTAAGTGTGTAACCAGTCATGAACTATTATATTCCATGTTCGGTAATAGTCGCTGTAAGCGGTTGAATTCCACCAATCCTAAAAAAATGTTTTGTTAGTTCTATAAACCACATTGGGCCATCCATAGATTACGTCACACGTTAAGAGGAAGGGTGGAGGTCGACGAAGTGTGACATTGTGTGACAAGAAGGTGGGAGGGGTCCTAAATTTCGTGACGTCACATTTCAAAATCTATTTTCATCTAAGTGTATAAAGAAGTGGGTTCAAATCCATGGACTCAAAATGATTAATTTTGATCTTTAATTAATATAATTAATCGTTTTTTTTTTAATTTTTTGAAATATTTGATTTGATGTTAATTTTATTAAAAAAATCATTTAATTTGAAATAAGACAAATTTTGAAACTGCTGTTTTAATTCAATAATTATTTGTAGATGTAAAATTGTAACATTTGTGACGTCATACTAAGGAAGGGTGGGTCTCACAAATGTGAGACGAGGCGGGTGAGGGCGGGGGTTCAAAAATCACGAAATTTGTGTGACGTAATTTATGGATGCCCCCTTGTGATTAATCAAACTTACCTCATAAAACCTTCTATCAGCAAATCTTAAAAGTTCAGCCCAAGTATTCGACCAGGCATGTAATAAAAAGTAAAAGGCCGACATAAATATTAAAAGTCCCGGCAAAAAACCGTTTACAATATTAAAGAGAAGCATTGATCTATCAAAGTCCTCGCGACCATAATCTTTAAATGGAGTCCAAAAGAATCTTTCGGCTAGGAAAGAAACAAACGCCAATGTCATTAGACTTTCAAAAAAGTACCACAGCACTTTGGACCATCGCCTTGTTGGTAATCTAGAAAATAAACGGTATTTAATAAATAGTCAAACCTTGTAATTTTTCTTAAATACCTTGGATATTCATCGCAATAGACCAAAGTTGGTGCAAAAGAAAAGTACCAGAACTGCCCAAATGATGGGTACAATATCGATTTTTCAGTATGAGGTTTATAAGATAGAACTCTTGGAGCGTTTGATCGAACAAATGCATGACCTTTCATGAAACAACGGATCTGTAAGAAAAAATAATATTTGTATTATATCTTCCTAAGATCAATCAAATTTGGCAACCCAGTGAGCATGCAGCGTTACGTTACAGTGTTGTAATATCAAGAGAGCCTTTTTCCATTATGTAATATGTACATTCATGTTTCATAAAGTTTGTTCCAATTGTCCTTCTGATGATGTTCAAACACTGACAAACAGACAAAGAACAAAACAACATTGACCAAGAGACAAGAGTGAGTGAAGAACATAAAGTGACAAGTTTGCTCGAGTTACAAACCGGTTAACCAGTGCTTAAACATCTCCAAATCAGTGTCGATATACGCGATTGTCACGAAAACGTACGGTACATAGCTCGACTCTCGGCCTAATGCGGCCGAGCGGTTGTAAGCTGAAACATTTCTTCACTCACTCTTGTCACTTGGCCAATGTGTCTTGTTCTTTGTCTTTCTGGCAGTGTTTGAGCATCAACGTATGGAACAAACCTATAATGTGCCGTTGTGTGCTCACTGATAAGGAAAACTGTATTACCTGTTCAAATAAAACAATCAAACCACAAGAAATGAAAAACGTATACTGTAAATAGATTCGCAGCACAATTGTAAACACAATAGTTTGATAACTGATATAAATGAGTAAACATATTCGATCCCATAGATAGAGCTGCATTGCTAAAATTCATGAAAATTTTCTGATCAACAATTGATTTTTGTACTCATCTGATGTTTTACTTACATTTAGGTTTTAAGGATGATCTAATTTTTGCCCAAAAAACGAATGCTGGATATATAACTAAATATGTTCCAAAAATTACCAACCAAATGCACATGGCTTTATCAAAATTTATAAAACTCTTATACATTAAAGAAGCGCTTAAATTAAAACTAAAAAAAAAGAAATTTGATTAATTTTTTAGAAATGCAACTTTTGTGAGCAACAACTATTCACTACAATATAGAAATAGTGGTTTAAAGATTTAAAAGAAAATTTTTGAACACACCAAACAACGAAGGTGATTTATTAATCAAAATGTTCAGTTGAATTTTTTTTTTGGTCTAGTATCTTTTTGTATGCCTAACTATGTATTCTATTGTGTTAAAAGCAGTTGTCACCCTAAACAGTTAGGAGACTTAAATGCAATTTTCATTAACTCACCTCCCTGACTTAGTATAATCTAATGCGAGTATTTGAAAAGCTAAATTTAACCAAATTGCAAGAAACACACTGTATACAGTCCTCATATGTGCATTATCACATAATTCAGTCAACAGCGATTTTCTATTTGAGAAGACTTTGTCTCGCATTTTTCCACGCTCTTTCCTGAAAGTTATACAAAAGTTTATAAGATTTTCTTTATTTAAAAAAATAAAAGAGTCTTAATATAATACCGAGTTGTATTGGCGGGCTTTCCGTTAGCATGATTGTCGCTTCCCATTTTTTTTTCCTTATGCTATATCAATTTTATAGTTATCTGTAAACATAGAAATAATAATTGAATTTGGTGATCAATAAATAAGTTTATATAATTTATTTTGTTAAGTTACTTTTAGCTTGAATATAATTATAATTTATAGTACTATAAACGTCATTCATAAATTGAAAATAAGAATTATTACAAGTATATAAGACATTTTATGTTTGTAAGAGCACTAGGAAAATAAGGAGCTGGTAATTGAAGTGAAGATGAAAAAAAATAGTTGTAAGAACATACTCGTAGGTCAAAAGTTATGCTTTTGAATGTTGTTAGATATGAGACAGATTTGATTAATTATAATGATTTTGTTAAATTATTCGTATTTCATTGTTGATAATTCTTTTAAGTCTAATCAATCAATAGTTTTAATTAAATTATCATAGTATATTGGAAAACGGTTTTATTACGAAGCTTAAGGGACTTAAACATTTGTTCGTTATAAACGAACTTCTTATTGTTAAAAAATAATCTTTGTTCCTCTACTTATTGTTACAGTTCCTAGCTTTTGAAACTGACCACTTAGAATGTTTTTTCTTCTTCTAATTTGTAGGCCGTAGCATACAGAATTGGCGATTGTTGCAATTTAAAATCTTTCTTGCTTTACAATAGTAAGAATTATAAATACAATAAAGACAGTTTAAGTTACTTTCTTTGTAATAGTTTGTGTATGTGTAATAAACCAGTAATTATAATTCAATGATCGGAGACTGCAATAATTAAGGTTTAAGACTGACAATGAGCAATAGATTCACTTTTGTACAATTTTCCAACCTAGTTGAATTTTACAATACTATTATTTGCGACCACAAAACTATTTTATAATGAGGATTTTCCACTGCATATGGTTTCCTGGCTTTTTTTTGAAAAATTGTAAAAATGTGGTTTTCGATTGCATGTCCATTTGATCATTAAGACCTGACGCAAATAATTAAATCCAGTTCAAATATAACTAGTCATAATAATAATAACAATAATAATAGGCAAATGTATGTATGTCGACAAAGCGGAGCCGGTTTGTATTAACGTTTTGTTAAATTTTTATTGTTATATTTGTGGCTCAACGATTAAAGTAACGGTCTCACATACGAGAAATCTAAGGGAATATTCCCCATGCATTTTTATTTGTATTTTAACTATACATTTGATATTTCAAACTCACGATCGTGAATACTTCACGGGTAGCTACTAGTTATTAGTATATAAAATTTCAAGAAAATTAATAAACACATATTTGTAATTAAGCGTTTATACTTGCGTAAAAACGCACTCCAGTACATTTAAATGAAGGAAACTGCCATATTGATACCCACAGCTAAAAAGCTTAAACATAAACATGGCTGGATTTTTCTCTAAATAAAGTAGGCAATTACCAAAATTGTAATTTTGTGAATGACGATAAATTATTACAAATGTTATTATTATTAGGTATTCAAAAGTATTGTAGGTTTCTTCTGTCGATAGTAATTTTTATAATTTTTTTTCATTGTTATCTTATTACTTATATTATAAACGTGAAAGTTTGTGAGGATGCTTGTTGCTCTTTCACTCAAAAAGTACTGAATGGAGCTGGATGAAATTTGGCATAGATATAGATTATAATCCGGTTTAACATATAGTATACTTTATATCCAGAAAAAATCTACGGTTCCCGTGGGATAGATACTTTTTTGTTTTTTACAGAGCAAAAGATTAACTTCCTTTTTTGTAATGTGGTAGTTTAGGGGCCAGAAAATTATATAGATTACTTCTCATACTGGAATAAAAAACGGTTCCCATGCGATAGCAAAACAAGTATGCATTCTATAAGAATCGGGTATTTAAAAACAGTTTCATTAAAATCCACAAAATCGAATCTTAACTCATTTTTCTTAAGAAGATTTGATCTGCTTTTTACTCAGGAGAGATGTACTATTCCTGTGAGATAGATATGTTTTTTGTGTTTATCACAGAGTTAAAAATTGATATGATTTGTGCAATGTGGTAGTTTGGGGGAAAATGATATAGCCTACTTTTAAGGCTAGAACAATGCATGGTTCCCATTGGATGGCAAAACAATTATATCCTACAGGAACCGTACTTTTAAAAAGTTTCGGTAAAGTTCGTGAAATAGAATTTTAACGCATTTTCCTCCAATTTTACACAATAACGAAAGAAATCTCTACAAAGTTGAAATTAAAAAATTGACAATTTTTACTGGAAAATATGAATTTAACACCCGATAAAATTAATTGAATTCTAAATAATTTTTTTAAGTATTTGTGCTTCATTGTTCATTGTCGAAGATATTATTTAGAAATAAACATATTAAAATAATAACCTAAAAATTTCAAAAATTTACAATTATTTAACGGAACGAATTTTAATGAAGTTTTGCTAAAGATCCTGTAGGATAGCTACTAATTTATTCTTTTAAGGGAACATCCATTAATTACTTGAAGCGTTCAGGGGCCAATGGGGTCGAGGTTGGAAACTCTTTAAATATATAGCCCCGTACACAAGAGTCATGATATGAAACCATAAATTAATTATGAAATAAAAAAATAAAACGGGTAAAATTTAGCTCATAAAATCCAAGAATAAATTATCTATCAAACAATAAACTAAAATATAAAATTTCTTTGCATATAAAATCAGTTAAAACATTACATAAATACATACAAGTTACAATGATTTAATAAAAACTTTTAACACTACCTAATATGAAATGATGAGTTAATATCTTAACCGCTAACCGTGGTTAATACATTTTGTTACGTTTATTTTTCTATAAATTAAAGTTTTATATAAACAATTATAAGGAATTGCCAATGGTCAGTAAATAACTATTATGAAAATGTTCTCATTTCTTAATGTTCAATTGAAAGAAAAATTGCTCTATTCTAAAGTACTAGCGACTAACCATAATTTCGTTCACGCAAAATTTGACAAAAAAGTAAAATTAAGCAAGTCTTAAATTAACATTCCTCAAGTTGCAATGAAAAATTGGACTATTTTAAGAGTAATTTATAAGGTGGTTTTGCGTAATTTAAGATATTGTTACAATTTTGAACACGTCTATTTTTTGTCTTTAAGTTATCGTTACTACTCAAGCATTATTATATTTAATAAAATTTATATTTATAAACATAAAAAAATCTTTGAGTGTCAATATATAAAATCTACGTATATTTAACGATAAATTGCGTCTTTTGACCTGTTATAATCTTGTTTAGTTAGTCTTACCTTTATTTCGCCACAACTCTTGCAAATATTGAATCAAAATAACTAAAAACTTTAACTAACTAATAATTTAAACGACACAAAGTAAACTTGGAAAATCCAAAAAATAAATCCACACACAAATGAACGAATAGTTTTAACAAATATCTTAAAAATAAAATTTAACACTTATGGACTTGAATAATAATCGAGATGCATCTTATGCAGAAATTATGAAAGTATGAATTAAATATTGTGAAGATAATCGTGCTATTAAAATTTTAGCAAAAAAAATAAAAGAAAAATAAAACACTTACATATCGTCTGGCAATATGCAATAAATTGCAATATTTATAAAAACTGGAAATCAGGACATTTAAATATAAACGTACACTTGATTAAATTTTTTACAAGTTTGTATCAACAAAATGATGCAAGCGAAATGAAAGTGAAGTTGATAAAATCCGTTGTATTATACTTTAAAAACCTCACTCGAACTAACATTCAAGTCACTTACATTAAATCTTCAGTACATTTGTACTAAACTTAAAAGATAACACTAACTAAATCATCATTAAAAAGATTATACATTTTTTTTAAATATAATTCGACTGACATTTTCAAATAAGTTATCGATATTTGGTGATCTTTTAAACGTTGATAAAATAGCGCCAATTTTCGTCCAACTGTAATGTTTTAATGTCCGATTAGGATTATTTCATATCTCCATTTGTTTAAGCGTTGATATTAATTCACATTTATTCGCTAAGATAAATTTTACATGAATAGCTGATAGTGGCTACAAAGATTGTATTTTTTTTAAATTAATCTACTTTAGAATATTAAAGGTTTCAATATGGAAATGGTGTTTGTAAAACTGGCCTTCGTCCTTCTATTATCTTCTTAAATAATCTGATTGGAGTTTGCTTCACACATTTTTGTATGCTTATAAAAAGACATCAATATACTATTTAATGAATTATAACTAATTTTATGACTAGTTTTAAAAAACAGAAAATGCTGAGTTGTAATCTAAAGTTAAAAATTCAATCTGATATTGAACCAAATTAAAGCATATGAATAATTGGAATTAAATTTTTTTGACTTAAAACAATTTACAATGTACTGAAGTACATTTGATCTGAGTAACTTTAAAGGACCATATAAAATTTCTAGAATTGTACATCTTAAAAAAAATAAAAATACATTTTTAAAAAAAAATCGGTTTTAGTGTAGCTATCTATTTTTTCGCATGACATGTAATTTTTTTGACTTTAAAAAAACCTTATTCGAAAAATTTAGATCGATTCATTATTATTCCATTCCTATGTAAGAAGCTTTATAGCTATATTAGACCAGTGCTTTTAGCCTTTGAAAATGGTAAAAAGTGAAAAAAATCATAGTTCCTACGATGAAACCCATTGGAAAAGGAAGAGAATGTAACAAAAATTAAAAATAAATTATGGTCGATCTGAGGTGGGGGAGTGGAAAAGGTGGGCGTTTTTAAGGGTAGAAACGGTTTATCTCGATTTCCGACAAAACTACAACTGCTATAGAAAAAAGTTAAATGGCAAAGTTGTAGATATTAAGTAGATCTACAACTTTTGTGCTAACACTTTTTTCACATAACTTTAAAATTTATGTGAAAAATTCAAATTAATCAAGTTTTTAGTTTTAAATTTTTATCTTTTACAAAAAAAAATTTTTTTATACGAAGTTTGGTGAAAACTTACCTTTAAATATCCTAAAAAAACTGTAATTTTTTTATTTGAAATAATAATTTTTTCACCTTATAATGACTTAATATCGAAAAAGCATCCTTTTTTTCAATCGAAAATTCTCACGTCAAAACATCTGATTTTTTTAAATTCGGTAAGCTTTTTGTTTGTTGAAACCTCTACTTTCTGATGGTGTAAAAAACATATATTTTAATGTTAAATATTCTCAGAAAATGCAATAGTTAAAGTGTAATTTTAAATAAATTGTTCACAATTGTGTTATGTACAATTGTATTATGTACAATTTTGAGCAATTTATTAAAATTTACACTTTCATTATTGCATTTTATGAAAACATTGTAATGTGAATATTTTTTGCATCATCAGAAAGTAGAGATTTTAACAAAAAAAAAAAGCTCACCTACTTTTTTAAAAAAATCAGATGTCTTGGCGTGAACATTTTCGATTGAAAATTAGGGTACTTTTGCGATATTAAGACATTATATAAAGGTGAAAAAATTAATATTTTAAATAAAAACAAATACAGTGTGTTTGGGACATTAAGAGGTAAATTTTTACAAAATTTTATGAAAAAACATTTTTTTTTGAAAAAGATAAACATAAAAAAATAAAAACTTGGTTATTGGAATTTTTCACAAAAATTTTGAGGTTTTTTGAAAAAAGCGTTACCACAAAAAGTGTAGATCTACTTATTATCTACAACTTTGCCATTTAACTTTTTTCCATAAGACTTGTCGTTTTGTCGAAAATCGAGATAAACCTTTTCTTACCTTACCCCCCCTTACAACTTCCCTCCCACATATCGACCTTAACTAATTTTTCCTTTCATTTTTTTTTTCTAATAGGTTTCATCCTACTATAATTTGTTTTCTGTTCAAAAATTATTTACCCTGGTCTATATATACACTTGTTTCTTATTCTAAATCTATTTTACAAGAACCCATGAGTATTTTTGTGGGATAAAAATTATCTTTTATTTTATTAGGTCCTATATAAATTATATTTATATAACATCTAAAATTATTAATAGGTATATATTTAAAAAAAACATAATTCTACTATAAAATGCGTTAATCCAGAGCGTGATATAGTCAATGTCCAATGGAAATAATACACTTTTTTTAAATTATAAGTTGTTAGCTAAATTAATTTATTATTTAGCCAATGACAACAATCGATGCACAAATAAGTTTTATGCTGGTCGCATACTGACCAATTCCTTTATCGATACTTGTATTCATGAAGACACTGATTCGTAGGACTCGATAAAATATTTATTTAATAAATAAAAAATATTTAAATAAACCCGACTGCACAATATAATGATTTTAACTAAAAAACGAGCGGAAAACAACTTGAATGTTGGAAAAGGTGTATTGCAGGCAGGGACAAGTTTATCGTCCACGTGGCGGTCTTTAATTACAAATATACAAAATTTTGTAAGAAATATATAAATATTATTTTTCAGTTCATTGCTTGCCTCCGTCTGCAATACCCTTTCCAACATTCAAGTTATTTTCCGTTTATTTATTTTTTTTTTTTCGTAATACTATCCAATGCAGTCAAATGTTTTTATTTTATAAATATTTTTTTACAAAAAAAATGGCTTCGTAAATAGTTTTCTACACTTAATAAAAGGATCTTTAATTCCTCGAATTGTTATCTTACTTTCGACAGCTGCAGAAACTATACTTGCGCCTTAAATTATAAATCCGCACCATAAGTATCGAGGATTATTTTTCCTCTTTTTAGAGATACGATCAGTAACCGAGTTTTAAATAAATTAAAGGAAGAAAATGTCATTTAAAAATTCCGTGGAATTATTGTGACATCCTATACGGTTTTAATGCTATTATAGAGCTAGCTTAATAGAGATAACGAAGCTTGAAAAAAAACTAAGTATGTTTTTTATGCAGTTATTAAAAATAAAGACATATCAATTAATATACCTATTATATAATAATATAGCATAATACACATTACCTATAAAATAATTTTATCTTCATTAAATTTATTAAATTATCACTCGTTAAATGATTATTCATATAGTGTTTACTTTATTTTCTTAAAAATCGCCAAATTGAAATGTGAACGAATTAAAATGTTACCCTAAAATAACTTTATCTGCTGAGACATTCTTGACCTTTCAATTTAAAGACTTTTTCACATGATAATAATTAAATAGTTTAAAAATACACGTATATTGGCAATTAACTATTAGGGGCGCTTGCAATTTTTAGATTAGATAATTCTTTAAGTTTTATCTCTTAATAGTCGTACCACTTAATAATTGATTAATCTGTAATAAAAAAAAAATGTGTTTCATTGATTTATACTGCTTTGATTTAAATTTGTGATTACCAAAGTGGTGTATATCGATCTTCAGGAGTCAACAATGGCCTGCAAAAAGTTGATTGAAATGACAAAAAATTTGGTTGTTCATGAGATGTAAATGGAAGTTAACGGTAGGTAGTGGATCTTAATTAAACAGGCCGTGACTAATTTTGGCTCCCTATGGATGTGATTATCTCTATGCGCCAAAGGTTTCCACTCTTTTTACCTTGATGCACCTAAAAAAAAACTTCTAACATATAGGACCCTTTAAAAATATTAAAACTGAAAAAAATAATCTGTATATACGGAATATGTTTTCCCCGTTTAGCAGAAAACAGGTGAGGGCTCGTTCCCCCCGCACTACATTCTTAGACTCATTGTACTCCTGTTCTGCGCATGTATTCTTGTTAGACAAGAATTTCTTACTTATTCCAGGTTCAGCATTCTGCTTATCAGAAGCAGTCAGTGAACTAAACTTTGCGATTTAGATGTGACGATTTTGCAGTCAAAAATGACATGGGTTGGGTTTTTCTCCCCATCCCCACACAATCTGCACTTCGGGTTCTGTTGAGATGCCCCAATAGTTTGCAGATGCTTTCTTAATATACAATGTCCAGTTATCAATCCCGTTACTGTCCTGAGTTGGTTTTTCTCAGCCGTAATACCTTCGCAATGAGCGAGGAGCAAACTTTCCCTGTCATTCTCTTACTGAGCTTCTGACTAGAAATCTCTAGCCAATATTTATTTTGTTGCTGTCTCAGCCGACTTTTCATCGCCCCTTTTGACAGCAGATTTAATGATCTCCACTCCAGGCTCTGGACCCACGCGTGGGGTCATCGAACTAGCGCTAACGCAAGCATCAGTCTCTTCATTGCCCTCAACGCTCTTATGCCCTGGCACCTAACTAAGTTCAACTCAGTTGTGCTTTGCCAGGTCTTCCAGGAGTTGACGACACTCTGTACAAAATATAGTATAGACTATAAAATATATACTATCAGAAAAATTAAGAGAAAAATTGTTCAAAATTGTGTTATGTACAATTGTATTATGTACAATTTGGAGCTATTTTTTAAAATTTACACTTTAATTATTGCATTTTCTGAGAACATTTAACATTGTAATGTATATATTTTTGCAACATCAGAAATTAGAGGTTTCAACGAAGAAAAATGTCACCGATTTTTTTCAAAAAAATCAGCTGTTTTGACGTGAGAATTTTCGATTGAAAATTAGGGTGCTTTTTCGATATTAAGACCTTATATAAAGGTGAAAAAAGAAATTTTTTAAATCAAAAAAATTACAGTGTGTTTGGGATATTAACAGGTAAATTTTCACCAAATTTCGTGTAATTTTTTCTTTTTGTAAAAGATCACAATTAAAAACCAGCCCCCTGTCACTTAGATACGAGAAAAGCTAAAAAAACGTGACCGATTTCTACGGAAATCGGTGTTGTTATAAGAGTCATACGTCTCAAACAGCCCCCTACCACTTAAACTTATCAGAGTTATTATAATTATTATATAAAAATACTTATCATAATTATTCTCATATAATAACAATAATAATGAAAACATTTAAAAAAGTTTCACTTTAATAACTTGCCTGACGTTTAAAAAAAATTATTTCTAACCTCCGACTTCCGTAAAAGTCTTCGGTCTTCGTCAGTCTTTGTGGTTTTCGTTCAACTCGTGAGCAACTAATGCGCAACTAGTAAATGCAATCCAGTAAAAATGGTCACATTTTTGTAACATGGAGTTGTAGGGGGCTGTTAAAAACCAAAAACTTGGTAATAGGAATTTTTCACATAAATTTTGAGGTTATGTGAAAAAAGCGTTAGTACAAAAAGTGTAGATCTATTTATTATCTGCAACTTTGCCTCTTAACTTTTTTCCATAGGACTTGTAGTTTTGTCGAAAATTGAGATAAACCGTTTCTACCCTTATACTTACTTATCACATACTTATTAGTTCTATTGTGTAATAATGAAGCACATTTTTCAATTATTGTTAATAATTTAATAAGAAAATTTACTATTTATAATCATAAGTATAATTTAAACCTATATTTAAAAGCGATTTAATGGTAACAGGTCCATGATCTTGGAATTACATAATCCCAATAGCTTTGATCGACTCGCGGACAATTTTGTCTGGCTGCATACTCGATACAATAAAGACTAATCATCAGTCCATTTCCAATAAAAATTGAAAACATTAAAAACAGATTGCCAAAAATACTTTTCGTTTTTCCCATTATGAAGACGAGAGAGACGCCAAAAACTCCAAAAAAGACCAACATCACCGGATAGAAGAATCGTAAAGTGAGTCCTAAGATATATTCATGGAAAATTGCCGATATGTAAAATGTCGATAGAGTTGCAGCCAAACGGTTTTTCGGTAAAATATTTTCGTAGGTTTCCTTGTAAATGAAGGCGTAGAGAAAATCATGAACTATTATATTCCACGTGCGATAATAATCTCCATAGGCCGTTGAATTCCACCAATCCTAAAAATGTTTAATTTTTGAATTTGGAGTTGATGTTAATTTTGTATAAGTACTCACTTCATAAAATCGTCGATCTGCAAATCGTAACGCTTCAGCCCAAGCATTCGGCCAGGCATGTAATAAAAAGTAAAACATGGCAAATATCGTGGCAAGTCCAGGCAAAAAGCCGTTAACAATATACAACAAAACCGATTTATCAAAATCAGGCTTTCCAAAATTTCTTATATCATTCCAAAAAAATTGCTCGGCTATAAATCCAGTGAATGTTACAATCAAGGAAAATTCAAAGAGGAACCACAATACCGTGGCCCAACGCACTTTTTTCAATCTAGAAAATTTTTCTTGAATTTAAAAAACATAAGTACTTAAATAAAAGGCGATATTAATACCTTGGATATTCGTCTTGATAAATCAATGTCGGTGCAAATAAATAGTATACGAAACTATTAAATTCAGGATGCAAAATTGAATCTTTTCTTTTTGGATCGTAAGCCATGACTCGTGGGGCATTGGTTCGTATAAATGCGTGACCTTTCATCAAACAACGAGTCTGTAATTAAAAAAAAATCATTAGTTAAAAATGAACTGTATCAAAAAGAACTAATGGATATTTAAAATTACTATGAGGATCTTTAAGTGTATTGTTTTTTTTTTTACTACTATATAGTAAAGGAATTCGAGCTTCACCGGAAATACATGTTTTGAGGTTCAAAAACTGACTCCAAAAAAGTGGTTTTTATAAACGTGTGTGTGTGTGACAGCCATATAGTAACGAAAACATGGTCCGAATTTAATCAAACTTTGAATTTTGGCTTCATATTATATTTAGTTGTGCCGCGAAGCTTTTGGTTGAAATCCGTTGACCGGAAGTTAAACTTTATTCTAGGAGTTTTTGAGCTTTTTCAATTTCTTTCGAAAACGGCACTAACGATTTTCCTTAAACTTTCTGCAGTTCTTAGACTCATTGATGCTAACAACTTTTATTTGAAACCTTTTGCTGAGAAAATTCAAACAAGGACAGTTCTGAGGTTAAGAGTAGGAATTCGTATATACATTACAGGCTGTATAGTACTACATTGTAAAGGAAGTATTGTAATCGGATCGAATTGTTGTCTTCGAGTTTTCACCGGAAATACACATTTTGAGGTCCCTTGAATCCCAAAAAGTGGTTTTTAGAAACATTTCTGAGTGTATGCGTATGTGTGTCAGTGTGTGACAGCGATATTCGAAAGCTTTATCCAAATCACACCAAACTTGGAATATTGCCTCAATTTTATATCTCTTTGTGCCGTGAAGCTTCTGGTTGAAATCGGTTAACCGAAAGCTCAACTTTATTCTAAGTGTTTTTGAGTTGTTTTCAAATGTATTTTGAAAATGGTTGCAACTACTTTTTTCAAACTTGGTATAGTTTTTCAAATGCCTACAACTTTTATTTGAAACTTGTTCTTGGGAAAATTCAAGTAAGGGGGGTTCTGGATTTAAGGGTGGGAGTTCGTAAATACATAAAAGCTGTATGCATATATAGTTCTGTTTATAGTTATAAAGTGCTTATATTTTAACCTACAACGAGTTTCATAAATGAAATTAAAAGAATGTACTGTGACGGCTCACAGCAGATATTTATTCACTGTATTAAGGTCAAGTATGATACACATTGATTTATTGTATTGAATGCAACTGACTGATCAATTCACCTTTATAGTAAAAAAAATATGAAAAATTTGGAAAAATATTAAAGATTTTTTTTTTGAAAAAAACATTGTTGAGAGCCAAGTTTTTAAAAATAAAACATGAGGGTTCAGCAAATCAAATAATTGAAAGTTTTGTGGCGGCATACATTGAACTTAAATTATAATTTTAAAATGAAATAATTTGGAAAATCAGTGCTGCTCAACTGCTTACTTGGCTTGATTTTAAGTTAAATAGCTTGAAAATCAAGTAAGGTAACTTTAAAGTTAAATAAAGTAATTTAAAAATCAAGTAAAGTAATATGGCTCTACTTTTAATAGTAAAATGTTGATTAACTGTCCATGGTTTGAAAATCAAACGCCCTCCCTTAAATGTTATATGTTATATACAAGAACTCAAATTGCTAAAAAAATCGTTAAGATTTCATTTTATGTGAAAATCTCGCTTTCGATTTTTTCATAGGAAAAAGGTTTTTTGAGAATATTTAGTTTTTGTTCTTAACACACAATTTTAGATTTTAATTAAAAATGGTAAATGTATTTACCAAATAATCATGAAGCACGTCTACGAAGTATTTAGCACTTCTTTAGCTATTTTATTTCAAATTGAAGGCACTTATACTGAAGCTTTTTGAAACAACATTAAATCATAAAAGCTGTGGGAAACATTTTTTAAATATTATTAATAAAAATGTTATGAGAAGCATATACTTAAATAGTTTTTACCTGTTCGCACAATAACATCATTCCACAACCGAAGTAAAATTCAAATTGGAAAAACGCCCAAACCACTATGAAAAACGTAATCGATTGATAGGTGACATAGAAGAGGAGACAAAATGTATCCCATGTTTTTAAAAGAGGTGCTGAAAATCAAAAATAAAGAATTCAGTCAATTATAATTTAAGAGTAGGTACATTGTTGTACATAGCAATCAAATGATTGGCCAATCGATGAGTGTTTAAAATTGATTTGACCACATTTTTTCAACTACCCGTGATCTTGATTTCTATTGTTTGTAATACATTTTATATATGAATCAGATTAGATTAAAAATTATAGCAATTTTGAATAAGAAAATTGACTAACTAATTGAAAAGAAAAAACTATCAAATGAACTTTGCCTTGACTACATTGGCTTTAGAAGCGGTCTCGACATAGTTCTCTTTGCGTGAAGTTTGCTAAAGCAAAATCAGTTCTACTTTAAAACGAGCTTTGCTAATAACATATGAAAACCTTATAGTTGAACTTATCAAAAGGCTTTACAACTTTAAATAATCCATGCATTTTTTTTCGAAAGCTATTTTGTACGTTTTTTAAAAGCATCAAATGTGTTACATTAAGCCCAATCGGAGCTCTGCACGTCAATGGGTTACCGAGGTACGGCACTTTGAAAATCAGCCAGTTTTTTCAAAAATTAAAACTTTTAGTTTTAGACATTTTTTGGATCGAAATTGCGTCGAATTTTTTAAACATGTTTGACTTCGGCTGGACTCATCCACATTACCAGTCGGCAAACTCCAGCCCCCGCAGAGGTCCTAAAAATCCTCTTTTGTAAATGCAAGGTGCTGAGAGGTAGAGCTGCACTTGCCTAAAAGCAGGGCTTAGATGTTCTGCGATGTGTGCTACCTGCTCTGGGGAAATTTGCAAAACTGCAATGAAGAGAACGACGATGACGAGCCTCAAGAAAACCCTGACGATCCACCAATACTGGAGTACTCACCAAAATGCGATTTTACCTTATATGGGTTCTCTAAAATTTTGAGAGAACTACGTGGCTTACAGGCCCCGCTTTGCACTTTATTTAAAGCTTATTAAATTGTCTACAAATTATGTTTAACAAGTTCTGCTCGTAGGATCAATAGTTTCGACGCAACTTCGTTCCAAAAACTAACATTTTCAAATTTTGAAAAAACTGGCCTATTTTTAAAGTACCGTACCTCGGTAACCCATTGACGTGCAGAGCTCCGGTTGGGCTTAATTTGTAACAAAATTGATTCTCTTAAAAAACGTACCGAAGAGCTTTCGAATAAAAATGCATGGATTAGGAGATACCGAGCAAAATTTGAAACAAGTTCAAAACTGTCACGGTTTTTCCTCTATAAAAAAATTCCTACAACTTTTTGAGAGTTGCAAACTTGAGAATACATAGCCCTAATGGGTCCAAACAACATACTTAACAATCAGAAATACATAATGTTTTGTTAATTTATTGTTGAATTTGACTGGCCTAACAACTTAGTTCAGTTTATACTGTTAGATTTTCAACTTACTATTCAAATACTTAGTTCTCGTTCTTGCCCATACTACAAACATTGGATACAGTAACAGTAAAAATCCAAAAATCAACAGCCAAACCAATATTGCCTTATCGAAATTTATGAATGCTGTCGCATATATTGATACCGTTAGATTAACACTGCAATTAAAAAAAATAACATTAATCAATGCAAAATTCAGAAGCTTTTGATTGTATGTTATCTTCCGTTTTGTTTTAATCATCTCACCTTCCTGTTGTAATAAAATCAGTTACAACTATTTTCACAGCCAAAACGAACCATGTCAATAAAATGAAATTATAGAAGGTTTTCGTATGATTTGATTCGTACAATTCAACCAGCAAAGACTTTCGCTCCACGAAAATCTTCCTTCGTAATTTACCTTCACCGTTTTTCCTATTAAATCAATCATTTCAATTATTTTCATATGAACACTTAACAATTGTACGCCTTACATATATTTTTTATCCTCAGATTTTTCTGACGCACTCATTGTTGTGTTTGAACCGCACTAATATCACTAAAAAACCAAAAATTAACCGTTTCATAAAATATCATCAACAGATCAATAGAGCAGGTGAAAAAATACTGAACTATGTAGATAGAAAATGATTCAATCAAATGAATTTATTGAGTGTTAAATTTCAATGCAAACAATTACATTTCCTGTATATTAATCTTCAGGTTTGAGGGAAAAAATTGCCTTGAAACTTTGCGATTTAATCATCGATAAGCACTAATTTTAAATACTCACAGCAATTAATATTAAATTATGATGATTTCTACTACAACAATGCCGTGTGTTAATCTTCACAAGTCGCAAACGTTTTCACCCTCCGTTTTTTTCGACGCAAATATCGAATTGAACAGAATCAAAATGGCAATTAACATTCCATCAAATTACTAACAATCTTTTATACGACAAAATGATGTTAAATAAAACATAATATTTGTTTTTAATCGGTACAAACGCACTTGTAGCTTATAAAGGCGATTGAAAACTTGAAACCAGTAAAAATCGATTTCATTGAATTGTTATTAGTCATACAATGATATACAAAAGAAATCTGTTTTGTAATAAATATGTCGTAAATATGTGTTAAAATGTAACCCTGTGAACTAAATTTTATAAATAGCATTTATATTAAAAAGTGTACAACCACAAGTGTACTTTATGTTTGTCATATTTAAAATCATACTCTTTATTACAATCATTTATTTTTATGTCAATCAGTGTCTTTAGTTCAGCAGCACTAAGATATAAACATAATATTTTTCTTATCTTATATTCTTCTATGAATATATTTCGCATTTACTTACAAAAAAAAAAGAAAAAAAAAATTATAATTGTTTATGTATCAAGTACATAATAATATGATAATATGAGAGTTTATCAATTTGTAATTACATTCAAAATTGGAACAATTCGTATCTTAAAATTGTTCAAACCTTTTTAAAATTCCTTTGTCTTTATTGATATAGGTAACATGAAATAACAAATTTTTAAAAAAATTTTAGTTCATCTTTTTTAAACTGTCTGGAGACCACGTTACAATATTGTTGGGCTGGCATTATTTTATATGTGTGAACAATTCATTAATTAATTATTATTTATAAATACAGTTAAATTCCTGTTTTGTTCATTTTTATCGGAACATTGTACAATAAACTTTGCTCACTTATCTAATGACCGGAAAGAAGTTAGCAAAGAACTTTTTTTTTATTAAACTATATGATAAAAAATTGCTTCTCCTTCAGAATCTGCATTTGCTTCAAGTGTAAAGTAAACCGATAATTAGTTATTCAATTTTTTAAAAACTAAAAAACTCAACAATTAAAATCGCTATAAAATCCAAGTTAATAGTTATTTACTCTTTTTCGTTTAAAAAAATTGCTCCTCAAATGCTCTTTTCGGATTCACAATTGTTCCAGGTGTAAGATTAACCGTTAATTAGTTATTCAATTTTTTTTTATTTTATATAAGGTCGCATCAACTTCTATGGTCTTTAGCGACCGTAGAATCCAAAAACCCAGAAAAAAATTTTGGGCTTTCATTGGGATTCGAACCTAGGACCACTGGGCAACTATCTAGTCAACCACGCCACTAAGTGACATTTAATTTAAAAAAAAAAAAAAAAACTCAACTAATTAACTAAGTGAATAATTAACTAACGGTTAAATTTACACTTGGAGCAATTGTGGGTCCGTAAAGATCATTTATGGAGCATTTTTTTTGTAGACTCATAAATGCCTGCAACTTTTATTTGAAACTTTTTCCTGGGAAAACTCAAATAAGGAAGGTTCTGAGATTAAGGATGGAGTTCTGATGGAGGTTCTGAGAAGGAGGGAGTTCGTATTAATATAAAAATATTTAAAAAAAAGGATTTTTTGGGATGCCGCTATATCGTCAAAAAATGTATTTTTCCTATTCAATCAATTATAGATTATTATACATTACTGTAATGAAATCCATTTGTTTTTTATTTTATTTTAAGTGGTTAAGTCCGAAGATATCGTGATCATCACAATATGCCTTTATTTAGAGGAGCTCCTGGAACCTATAGCGGCTTTCAAAATAATTATTTTACAAATATAAGAAAGTTAAAATATTCTTAAAACGTTATAATATGAATTTTAATTTTTCCATCAATACATTTAAAACTTTTCTTAGGGAAAATTCTTGAACAATCGTTTTTTTAAGCCTCCTGACTGTATGTAACCCCATAAATGAGACAAAATTTGCAGCGGTGGGGGCCTTAAATTTTTTTATATTATCTAGAGGTACCTTGCAAACATCAACTTGAAACGTTGTTTTTTAGGAACATTAATTAAAATCAACCTTATAAAGTATAATATAAAGTATTTTTATTCCCTATTTAGTCCGCTATATATAGCCCCTTTCTAAGGAAAAATTTACCACTCTAATTATAACTTTAGGCATTTTGACGGGTTCTAAAAATTCACAGAACCGTCCCAATGCTTCAAAACAAAATTTAAAAAAAGGAAATTTTTAAAACTATTTTCTTTTTATTTTAAATGTGGCTAAAATCAATCAAAAATATTCTATTTTTGCGTTCTTTTACTACTATATAGTAAGGAAGTATTGTAATCAGGTCGAATTTTCGAATTCGAGCTTTCACCGAAAATACATGTTTTGAGGTCCTCTGAGTCCGAAAAAGTGGTTTTTAGAAACATGTCTGTGTGTGACAGCCATATCGTATCGAAAGTTTTATTCGAATTACACCAAACTTGGAAATTAATTTGCATATTACATCTAATTGTGACGCGAAGCTTTTGGTTGAAATCGATTGACCGGAAGCTCCACTTTAGTCTATGAGTTTTTGAGGTTTTTCAATTTTTTTCGAAAACTGCCCCAACGATTTTCTTTAAACTTTCTATAGTTCTTAGACTCATTGATGCCGACAACTTTTATTTGAGACGTTTTCTTGGGAAAATTCAAATAAGAAAGGCTCCAGGGTTAAGGGTGGGAGTTCGTATTGGTATACATAGAAGCTGTTAGCAATTAGTTCTTTTTATTTAGTTGTAAAGTGCTTATAGTTCTTTTAACCAACAGCGAGTGTCAAAAAAGAATGTAAAAGAAAGTACTGTGACGCCTCGTAGCAGATATTTTACAGTAAAATTCAAATATCATGTAAATCAGTGATACCCAAACTTTTTTGGCGCACGACACAGTAAAAAAATTAAGAATTTTCGCGACACACCTGTTAACACCAATGTATGAATTACTAAGAAATGACGAAAAAATTGAATCAGAATAGAAAAATATTCCTAAAATATACGTTACGGCTTACGCTCTGGTATACATACATTTTACTCAAATAAATATAATACTCAAAAACCTTAGAAAATTAAAAAAAAATTGAAAATCTCGCGACACACTTGGAATCCCCCCCGACACATTTGTGTGTCGCGACACATAGTTTGGGAATCACTGATGTAAATCCTTACTGTACGCTTTGAATGTTCAAACTTATTACTTTTTTTTTTACTCTTTTTACTATCTCTCGCAAGGTTAAATATTATACTTACTATTTTTTACCAGATATTTTTTCTTTTGAAAATTATAGATCTATCAAAGAAAAAGATTAGTAGCACTAATTAAAAGACAAGAAGTAATTTTAATTAATTTATTTTCAACAGAAATATAAGCGAAGTTACAATAAGAAACGACAGAACGTAATAATTATTTACACAAAAGTTAAAAATCATCTATCGAACACCAATTTAATTTTACCATAAAAATAATAATATATATAAATGAATAAATAAGAATCCAATTATCACAGAGAAATATAATTCTACACTGATTTTATAATTCATTTACATTGCATCAAAATGAAATCGATTCGATTCTTGTAGCCGTTCTTTACGGTCTTCTTTCTTCTCCTTCAAGTACAACCCAATAATGATTATAGTAATTAGCGCACAAACTCCAGTCAGGGCTGCGACGCTCATCAAAATCAATTTGCTAGGGGTGACAAATAATTGGGCTCTCCATCGCGATGGCTGGCCAGGCGGCCAAGGAATAACAACCATTTGAGAGTTGGGAATGATTTGAGTCCAATCGCGTGAACGATTCGATAAGCCGACTGTTAAAGTATCGACAAAATTGGGAGTCCGGCCTAATCCAAATATGGTATATGGAAGATTCAAGGAGAAATGGGCTGATTGTGGTAGTTGAGCTGAGACAGCTTTTTTCGAGTAGCCCTCCTGAGTTGTGGTGCGATAGGAAATTCGAGGCCCTGGTAGATTAGTACCTGAAAAACATATTTAAATTAGTTTCAAATAAATAAATCAGAGCAGCGTTTTTCAACCGTCATAATCTATATCTAATCTAATCTAAATCTATAAATATATATAATAAAACTGTAGAAGATTTTTGTCTATTTCTTTGTTGTGCATCTTTCACGCAAAAACTACTGAACGGATTTTGATGAAACTTTTTTTGTTATTTAGCTATTAGTCCTGGGTAACATAATAGCTATAATTTGTACATAATTTAGAAGAGAAAAGTCGGGAATTTCAAAGATTTGTAATGTGATGTCATAACAAACATATTTTTGTGCACTTAGATTGATAAAAAATTCCGCGACGGGATATGTCTATCTCCTAAGGATAACCCACAGGAACCATTTTTATCTTTTACAAATGACAAAACAATTATGTTGGCAGAGTTGGCTGGCTTTTATGCTGGCTGTACGACGTACTTATTGCCTGTTTTATTGGTATCTTCTTTTATATTATATAAAAATGTTATGTTGGTCTTCATTCCTATCAATTGAGCTCAAATTTTGATACAAAATACAATAGAGCTCCATAATGGTTTTTAACACGTGAAACACGTGATTCCCATAGGATAGCATAACAATTGTATCCTACAGGAACCGTGTATTTAAAAAAAGTTTCATTAAAGTGACCAATTTTACACAGTAGCAAAATAAATTCTCTACAAACTTTAAATAAAACAAATTCCAAAATTTTACTGAAAAAAAAAATAAAAAAGAATTTCAATTTAACACCCGATAAAATTTATAATGAATGTTTTTTTAAATATTTGAATTTCTTTATTGTTCATTGTCGAAGAAATTAATTAGAAATCGGTAAACGTATTAAAATAATGTATTAAATTTTTTAATAACTAACAATTACTGAACGGAACGAATTTTAAAGAAGTTTTGTTAAAGATACCTCAGAATTCAGATCTAAACATATTATTGAATATCATTTATTAAAAAGAACGGTTCTTATAGGGAAAGCTCCTAATATTTTCTACTAAAATAGATGAACTGTTATAAATGACATTTGACAAAATCTTATAGAACCTGTAAATTTTATAAAATTGAAATTTAATAAAATTTAATAAAATTTTTCAAAATTTTACTGAAAAAAAATAAAAAAGAATTTCAATTTAACACCCGATAAAATTTATAATGATTTTTTTTAAATATTTGAATATGTTTATTGTTCATTGTTCATTAATAAACGTATTAAAATAATTTTAATATATATTTATTATAATATTATTAATATATAATATAATTATTATATAATATTATATAATATATTATTATAATAATATTATTATATATATATTCATTTATATATATAAAATATATTTTATATATATAAATGAAAAATCTTCATGTTAATCCTAGAAAAGTAGTTCTAAGGATTTTGATGAACGTACTTAGGATCTAAAGTCTGGAAGTATCTATCATGTTTTTCTGTCTAAATAGATAAATTTTTATATTTCGCTAAGAAGTTAGGTAATCTATTAATCAATCAATTAAATTTAGATGCTCTCAGCAAAGCGAGCGGGTTTCAGCTAGTAAGACAATAAAATTCGATACTCGACAGTGATTAAAGTAGAAAAGGGTAGTAAAAATAAGTGATTATGATGCGATTTGTGAATTTAAAGCAATGAAATATTTAATCAACAATTGTAAGGCTCCTTTTTCCTAATTGTCACTTCACGACAAATCTTGTGAATTTCTCGTTTCAAACCGACAATTATCAATTCACACTAGGTTTGTTCGCGGATCTGATACTGAACTGATAACGAATCAATCCAAGTGGATTAAGATAATCGCCAAACGCATACACGCTTATGAACTGCATAAGGATTATTTTCCCGAGTTTGAAAATGTTTGGAAGTAAGACGAGAATTAACGAGAACCCACGAATTGTTAATTGAATTTAATGTTGAGAGTGAAGGAAAGAAAATCTGGTAACATTTTATCAAACTACGCATGAGTAAGAGAATTTTTTGTCCTAAAAAAATCCCGAGAATTGCTAGATCCAAAGTCCCGTTTCTCTTTCCTTTTCTGTCAATTTTAAATTCAATAAACAATTTTCGTGGGTTCTCGTTAATCCTCGTCTTAATTCCAAACATTTTCAAACTCGTTCACGGGAAAATAACCCTTAATCAGTTCATAAGCGTGTATGCATTTGGCGATTATCCTAAATCCACTTGGATTGATTCGTTATCGGTTCAGTATCAGATCCGCGAACAAACCTAATATGTTTAAAGTTACCAACAAGAAACAAACCAGATATTAAGCGAATTTTATCGTCTTACTTGACGAGCGATACGTCTTACGAAATATGGCCGAATATTTTATATCTTTTCGGTTAAATTACACAGTTATATAATAAGCACGTACCGTAAGTGCGTTTCTTTTTTCCAAGATTTCCAATGACCATCGGATATCGACTATTTGTAAGTCCTGTTAGTACCATAACTTTGATAAAATTAGCATCGTAGTCCAAACTGTTTTTAAACGCTACAGTTTTATACTCCTGGGTCGATGAAGGACTTTGTTGCTGGACAAGAATCAAATCCAAAATACCGTCCTGATAAAAATCATAAAACACAGCCATTACTGTATTGTTACTGAACGGCTTAATAGCAGTCCATCGAACTTTGTAAGTTCTCGAAAAATTTCCACATGTACTTTCACATGCGATGTTTTCCAAGAAGAATGATTGCGGTTCATTTTTTGAATACGTCTGTAAAGTGGCCAATAAATCCGGATATCCATCCATATTGAAATCGCCGCTTCGAAGAGTTATCGCATCGGTGTACTGCTTATCATTCGGAGGAACAAATCCCCATATATTACTATCGGGATCTTTAAAATCAATTTTTAAATCCTGCCATTTGTCGTTTTGGTACACCATAAGCGAACTGTTTTTACAGTACGAGTCGTAACAGATGGGAGTGATCAGTTCCATACTACCAATAACTTCAATATCTACGAACAATGACTGACCAACAATCCGACTACTGGGAGGTAAATGGATTTTATGATGGAAATTAAACTCTTCTTTCTCCTCATTTCCATACCAAACCTCGAAATGTTCCTCGGTTGTAATAAAAAGGTCTGATGTGAAATCAGAGTTTAGATCCAAAAAAGCATGAGAATGTGGAATTCGAGCCTTGGCAAAACGTTTACTCTCATGTTTCATCATATTTTTCTTGGTTGGTTCAGATCGAGTGCTATTGAAAATCCAAAAAGATCGATTTTCATCTTCATCAACCCCAAACAAATCAATGATCATATCCTGGTTGTAATCAATTGCTAGGGGTTGTCCGATTGTTTTAATCAGTGGTGAAGATTCATCAGTACAGTTTAATTGATTGAAACCACCCCAAAATATGTACACATCTAATTTATCGTGTGATTTTGTCGTGGTTGTTACTAAAACGTCCATACAAGCATCTCCATCGAAGTCTCCTGGAACAACACTTGTAATTGTATGATGTTCAAAAGAACAACGCAGATTGTCCCCAGGACGTAATAACGGCTCTTCGTCAGCGGCTAAAAAAATTTCCACGGTTTTTTTGTCGTTACGAAGGACAAATACGTCAGTTAATTCGTCCGAGTTAAAATCACCAAATGCAGCTGGAAGACCATCCGTCACAGAACCAAACACTGAGTTCGTTATATCTCCAGCGAATACTTTTGATGTGCAAAATAATAAAATATACGCGAACAACATGATTAAATCGAGTTAAGTGTAAATTTAAGACGCATTTGATGGGTTTAATTCACTAAAATTATTTATACAATGAAAGTTTTGTGAAACGTCAAATTGTTTCTTTGATTTGTCATAATAGATTTATAGAACTCTATGTCTAGGTTGGTATTCCAGAATATAGGACTATTAAAAGATTCACTCAATGTTGGCGCTTTTGGTCTAAACTTATAGCAGCGGTCGTGGAACCGGGGTAAAGTACCCCAAATGGAGTAAAAATGAAACTTTTAGGGGTAGTAAGAAAATATTTTGCCATGGCTATTTTATAAACGTGTTAGTATGGCCGAAGAATGTATTCAATTTATTTTATAATAAACCCCAATTTTGATATTAAACATGAAGCAATATAATTTCTCCAAAATCTAGGGGGAAAAGTTTCCAATTAATGTTACATACTTAGGTACCTACTTACTACTTTCATGCAACTTTTTTGTGGTTTAAATGAGTTCAATAAATATGTAATAGTATTTTTTTTTTAAATTTATACAAATAAAATGATAGCTGTTTTCTAATGTTCGTTTTTAACTCAAAAACTACCGGATAGATTTCGATCAATTTTTTTTTGTTTTCTTCTTATATACTTGGTCTTTAACTAAAAAAAGAATTATCACGATATCTTCATTAAAAACAAAGTAATTAAAGTTTTAAAAATGGTGATTTTTACAAGCAAAAAGCGTTAAGCGGGCATTTTTGTCGCTTTGATAGAGTGTTTCTCCTTCCACTGTCTATTAATTATTTCATATTTGAGTCGCTCAGTGCACACATCGATGTGTGCAACTCCGTAATCCAAAAAGTTGAGTAAGTTGATAAAATAGACTTCTGAAATACATTGTCTCTTATGGAAAAGCTAAAAAGCAAATTGTCATTTAGAGCTGTTATAACTTATTATTAGAAAAATGTATTTAGGATATATAAAGTTAAGAGTCAACCAACTGTTATGACATGAAAATTTGTAAAAGTTGAAAGTCTGAAGATAATCGATGTGTGCACTGACCGGCTCATTTGAGCGTAATATAGCATTTTTTATATTTTACTGTCAATACAAATCCAAAATAAATTTTTAAGTTACAATAATCAAATAACATTTTAACATTCCCTTATATTAATGCATACATTTTTTAACAAGAAAGAGTTAAGTTAGCGAGATTAATTTTTTTTTAAATTGCTTCTTAAATGCTCTTTCCGGATTCGCAATTGCTCTAGGTGTATAGTTAATTAATAATTAAATTTTCAATCTCAAGAATTAAAATCGCTATAAAACCCAAAATAATTTTTTAATTGAAATTTTTGTTTTTTTTAACCTCTCCATTTGTTCTTTTCGTTACCCAAATAATTAATTGATTAAATTTTTGCAATATTTTTAACAATTAATTATTTGTTACTATTTATACATGTATTGTTATATTATGACGCCATCAACTGCCGTTGGATCTTATAACCATGAATAGTTTAAAAATTAAATTACTAATTAACTATACACCTGGAGCAGTTGCGGATCCGGATAAAACATTTACGGAACAATTTCTTGAAAAAAAAAATTAAAAACAGGGACTATTTTGAATTATATATAGCTACTTTTATTTTTCAATTTACAAACTTGTGAAAAATTAATTATTATTTAACTAATAAGTATACACTTGGAGCAATAGCGGATTCTGCAGGAGCAATTTTTTGGCATATCGTTAAAAATGTTCTACGCTTATTTCTTTCCGGCTATTTTTAATATATTTTTACTTTCAATTGTTTAAATGTTTTTCCTCTGTAAATTAAATATGTTTTTAACATAATAAACTACGCAGGCGACGTCGCGGGTATCAGCTTGTTAGATATAAAAATATTTAAAATTACAAACTTTTATTATGTCAATAGTTAATTTTTATGAACATAATAAATGTTAATTTGATTTTTCCTTGTAATGTTATTCTAATTGAATAATGAGGATATATTTCTTCTAGAATCTTTACCTTATTTAGCTATATATTTTGAATTCCCGCGTCAGTCAACAAACCAGTGACGTCATTTTTAGAGATCAAAGAAACGCCGCCTAGCCGAATGACCATACCTTATGCATCTAATAACCTTGGGCAGTGGCGGAACTACCACATCGCAAGGCCCCGCAACGCGGGGGGGCCAAAGCTCTGGGAAACCCGAACATTTTGAGAAAATTAGTACTAGTGGTGCTGCAGACAGGGTGCATTAAAAAAGAGAAATTGAAAAAGGAACAGGAACGTTTAGCAAAAATACCAAAATTATCCCGTTTTCTTAAATCGTAGGCTACGATCAAAGTACATCTAAAGATTAACAGGGATTTGAGGAAGTTTATAGTGAAAAAATTAATCTAACTGACTTAAAAATAAAAAATCAAGGTACTACACCTAGAGATGAAGGACAATTTGAACATATTAATAGCAGAAACAGTACGGCAATTGATTTGAATATCGACGAAAATACCATGAATTTCGAACAAGATGTTACGAATAAGGATATTAAGAAACTGTCGTTATTCTTAACGGACAATGCTAATTTGCAAAACAAAATATTACACCTCATATAAAAAAAATATAATATTTGCTAACTCCTCTAGACCTCAAGGGCCTTTTAAGAAGGACCTTTCGCATGAAAATCGGTGCTAAATTAAAATATAGGACGCTAGATACGAAAAGCAAATTTCATATAAGGTTGGGGGCCTATTTTTGTGCGGGGGGCCTAAAATTTGTAGTTCCGCCACTGGCCTTGGGTAATACTGACTTACGCAAAAATATTTTGGGGTAATGGTAAAAAAAAGTTTCCCGACCGCTGGTCTACAAGAATCCGTAATCAAGAATCTCATTGCTCTTAAACAGCAGAATCCGTAGCGACATAGAGTGAAACTTCTGTTATCTCATTTCGTGTTGACGATGCGCAATTTCCAAGCGCAATTTCTCCCTTCCACGATAGCTTTCAATTTTCAGTCAAACTTCCGTATAAATTCAACATAGAAGTGAATGTCAACGAATTTTAAAACGTAAAATAACGGAATTGTTGATTGAATTATTTTAATTTTTAAATTTGGTTTTATATTATTTGTCTAAACAAACTAAGCATCATGGCGAGTACATCACAAAAGCATAATAATTTTATTTGTGAGCCGATGGGCGACAAACCGGTCACTGATTTGGCGGGAGTTGGTGAGGTTTTAGGAAAGAGGTTAACAGATGCAGGCTTTGACAAGGTTATAATTTTATCAAATAAAACTGTTTTAGCAAGTTAAAACTAATTATGGTTATTTTTACAGGCATACGTAGTCCTAGGCCAATTCTTGTTGTTGAAGAAAAGTAAGGACCTGTTCCAAGAATGGATGAAAGACACCTGCGGAGCGAACGCGAAGCAGTCAGCCGATTGCCATCAGTGCCTTAGTGACTGGTGTAGCGAATTTTTATAAACATTTTAATATTTTATATATTTAATAATATTTTATGTAATACTTATGACCACAAGCGGTTAGCATGTTACAGTTTTGTTTTATCTATCAACCCCGAAACAGACGACATAATTCTGTGCTGCTAAGTTCTTAGTAAGTCTTAAATATTTTATAAAATGAAAATTTTAAACAAAGGCAAAATTGTTACTTGTTAGACCATATTTTAAGAATTGTGGGTTGCATAAAAAAATGCCGGCCCATATGCGACTCATTAAGTACCAATTTTTTGTCATTTTGTTATCAAAACTAGATCATTTATTCAAATAAAAAGGCCTTAATGTGAAAGGATTCTTTAAGTACCATGATAGAGAAAATAAAAACTACAATTTTATCATTAAATGCATTTTACTTCTTCAAGTATTTTCTAATCAATCTTTTAAAGTGTGTTGTAACATTAACTAAAATTGTTACTGCCTGTGTTTATTTGCTTTTTGTAAAGAAAATAGCGTAGATTTGAAAATGAGAATGTGTAAAATTATATTTTTGTAAAAAGTTTTAATGGCCTACATTTTTAAATATTTTCTGTTTATTGGAAAAACATTCATAACATAAACGCTTGATGTAATATATTGTATGACGGTTAACATTTGTAATAAATTATTTTAATAATGTAATAAGTCGACTAGCTAGCTAATAATTGCCTTTTTTATTTTCCAGAGAATTGAGAAATGAACAATAAATAACATTTTTTCAATACAGTGGTACCTCGACATACGAGTTTTTTGAGATACGAGCCGGCGAGCGAGTGATAGTTTGCTTTGAGTTACGAGTGAAATTCGAGATACGAGGTCGGTTTAGCAGGTCGAAGGTCTCAAAAAATTGCAACAGGTCGTGCATCTGATCTTTTTTATAAAGATAAAATTCGAGATACGAGTAATTCAAGATACGAGCAAGGTTGCGGAACAAATTAAACTCGTATGTCGAGGTACCACTGTATAGTGTAACGTTTTTGCGGGTTCTTAGGTTTTTATTTAATGACTACATATATTTTTTTTTGTTTTAAGTCGCTTTAACATCTAAGGTCATATCACGACTGTCTAAACACAGAGAATCTTAAGTCTAGGATTCAACGGGGATCGAACCCAGAACCACTTGACGCATGAAGTAGAGAGATTTATTTTTACCAATTTTTTATTGATTTATCTTACACTATTGTCACTTATAAACTACACGTTAACAATGAGTTAGTTTTCACAATCACTTATTCACTAATTATATATCACTCACTATTGCACTGTTTTACTTTATTTCACAATGTTCACAATTTATTTAACAGGATTCTCTTTCACTATTTATTTTAACACTGGTGGAAGATTTATTTCACACTGATCACTTTCACGAGAGACTGTTCACATGCACTATTTATTTCAAGACTGACTTGCCCATGCCTGTCCGGGGCTTATATAGGATTTTGAAATTCTTCTAGCACATTTTATTCCATTATTCTTTTGCCAGAAGCCACTACTTTCTATTTGGGGGACACCCCCATCCCACAACCACGCCGCATCCTCATTGGCTGGCTGATGGGGTAGGTGATACTCCCAGAATCTGAAAATGGCGACACTCCCCCATCTTAGATTGTGACAATATGTTTCAAAAAATTTTCCAACCTTACTATCGACTTTCAATTAAGTTTCTTATATCATTGTGAAATATTTGGAAAAATTATCGTTTTTCCTCGAATTATTTTTTCAAAAAAATTTTTATTTTGTGAGTAGGTGAAATTATATACATATATAGGATAGAGAGTTCCATACGCGATTTTCGTAATTTTCGAAAATAAGAATAAATCGGAAATGATGAAAAAGTTTCAAAGTGTGTTTCTATTTTTCCGATTTTACTCTTGACATATATATTTTGAGTTTCAACGGGTAATTCAATCGTAAAGTCTCGATCGAACTTTTTCCTGTCGTAATTTTGGATTTAATACATTGGCAGTTTCTGTTTATCAATGGAAAAATAAAAATACTTTATATTAGAGTTTCAATGGATTTCAGATAAGTTCTCTTATAGCCTAGGTGGTAGAGACGTCGACAGCCAAGCAGTGAACTCCAGGTTCGATTCCAGCACACCATCCGGATTTTTTTTCCAATGTTAATTTATTTCTATATGTATACCTATGTATTACAGCATGAATTTTAATATATCATTTCAATTTTCCAGTTTTCTTTCGATTTAATTCGATCCTGCCGATCGTTCAACTCTTACGTGATCTGAACGATTGGTAGATGAGGTAATGTTTTTTTTCCTCATTATGAATGTTGATATAGTAATTTGATTGTGGATATTTAAATAGCGTTTTACCAAATAAAAATTTGTTCGCATAATTTTCTGATCAATTTTCCGATTTTCAATTTTAGGAAAGCGAGGCTTTTGATAGTGCTATGATTTCCAGCCGATTCCCCAATTCTGATTTGGCATTTTTCATTTTTTTATGCGGCGCCACATCAAAACCGCACTGAAATCTGAAGAAATTCTGAAAAATTGGGAAAATTGGCATTTTTTGCTACTTAAACGTAAAATATCTCGTTTGTAATCGATCGTACGTTAACGTTCGTAGCATCGCTGGAATCAGCGAAAATTACTCTATCGATTGGCACCAAGAAAGTCCCGGAAAAGCGTAAGAAAAAGATTTTTATTTTCGATTTTTGATCGACGAACAAATGTAAGTCGATTTTGATGCGGCCGGTGTAGAAAAAGATTGCGACTTAGTTCGCACTTTTTTTGATGAAACGCAAAATATAGATCAAGGATGGTGAGATCGGAAATGTTGGCTTTGCCGATTTTCAAAATTGTTTTGTCCTTTTCGAAATATTCGAACCCAATAAAAGTAAATTTAATGATTAAGTTAGGCAACATTCCTATACATTCTTGTTATTTTGGTTGTCTGTACAAAACAAACAATTTTATTAAAAATTTTTAATCTCGAAAATTACGAATATCTCTGAAAAGACAAAATTTTTTAAAAATCGGCAAAAACAACGTTTCCGAATTTAATATCGACTTCCCATATATTGAGTTTCATCGCGAAAATCATTAGGGAAGTGTCGACTGAACTTTTTTTTGGCGTAAGTTTGTATAGTATTATAACACTTTAATATTATATAGAGATTTAACAACAGTTTATATAAAAGTTTCATAAATCTTTTCCCAGTTCTCTTATAGCCTAAGTGTTAGAGACGCCGGCAGCCAAACAGTGGTGAACCCAGGGTTCGATTCCAGCGACCAACCGCAGTTTTTATTTCTATGTTAATGTATAACTATATGTATTACAGCTTGAATTTTCATGTATTAATGTTCATTTGAATTTTCCAGTTATCCTTCGATTTAATTCGATTGTTCAAGCTCTTCGTGGTTTGAACGATCGATGGATCGTGATATCGTTTTCTTTTTTCCTTATTATTGGAATTTATTTTATCCATGGATAAATGTTTAGAACATTATTAAATGGATTTCATTACGATAAAAATTTGGTCGAAAAATGTTGTGGTCAATTTTCCGATTTTCATTTTTGGGAAAGCGGGGTTTGAATCGTGCCTCGATGTCCAGGCGATCCCCAAATTTTGATTTGGCATTTTTCATTTTTTTTTTTTTTGATGCGGCGCCGCATCAAAACCGCAACAAAATTTGAGAAATTCCTGAAAAAGTGGCAAAATTGGCACTTTTTGCAACTTTAACGTCGAATATCTTGTTATCTATCGATTGTACGTTAACGATCGTAGCATAATTGGAATCAGCGTGAATTACTCTATCGATTTACATTAAGAAAGTCCCGGAAAAGCTTTAGGGGAAGATTTTAATTTTTTGATTTTTGAGAATTTTCGAATCGACATACATTTGGTCATTGATTTGGAAGCGACCACCACAGAAAAAATTGGCAACATTTTAGGCTCCGTTTGCAATGCAATTCGGAATATAGATAGAGAATGTTGAGGTCGGAAAAGTTGACGGCCATTTTCCACGTTTTTCTCACCATTCTCTATCTTAAAATGTTGGAGCTTAAAATGTTGAACAATTTTTTCTGTGGTGGCCGATTCAAAATCGACGACCAAATGTACGTCGATTTTAAAATTCCCAAAAATCACAAAATTAAAATCTTCCCCTAAAGCTTTTCCGGGACATTCTTGGTGTCAATCGATAGAGTAATTAACACTGATTCCAATGAACACACTTTTGTTAACATACGATCGATAGTTAACGAGATATTCGACGTTAAAATTACAAAAAGTACCAATTTTGCCACTTTTTCAGGAATTTCTCAGATTTAGATGCGGCGCCGCATCGAAAAAATGAAAATACGAAAACAAAATTAGGGAATCGGCTGGAAATTAAAGCTTGAATCTTACCTCGGCTTTCCAAAAGTGAAATTTTGGAAAATTCACCCTCGATTTTTCCGACCCAATTTTCATCACATATTTATAAAACTTTTTATCTCCTCGCCAAAACACAATATATAAATGAAATCAATTTCCATATTTCGGAAAAAAGAAAATGAATCCATCTATCGACCGTTCTAATCACTATCGAATTGAATGTTTAATAAATCGAAATTATCGATCGAAATACAAAGCTGAAATCATACTTAAAAAGCAACCGTAATATGAACTGTAAGGAATATATAAATACAAGAATATTAGAAAAAATTGAAGGTAGTAATCGGGAATCGAACTGGTGACCTGCTCTTTCCCTGCCATCCGTTGTATTGCAGAGCTACAAGAAGCATATAAAAATGTCATAAAATTACCTATTTAAATTGTTCTTTGCTCGACGGCATATGAAATGTTAAAATACCCAATTATAATACAAGACCAAACTTGCTAAATGAAAAAGTTCAGTCGAGACTTTACGATTGAATTTTCCAATAAAACTTAGAATATAGATAGTCAGCACTAAAGCTGAAAAAGTTGTCGTTGCAGAATTTCAAAATTGTTCGTCCTTTCCGAGATATTCGTAATTTTCGATTATAGTTATATTTGATGCTTTGTATAGACAACTATCACAATAGTATGTATGTATAAATGCCTATGCAAAATATTTATTTAAATTTCTAAAAATCAAAATTTACGATTATCTCGGAAAGGGCAACAAATTTGAAAAATCAGCAAAGACAACTTGTCTGATTTTATCTCCCACTATCTATATTCCAAATTTCATCGCGAGCAAAGCTAATAAAATTTTAACTTCTTTCTGCGGTGGCCGCTTCAATTCGATAACCAAAAGTACGTTGATTTGAAAATTCTTAAAAATCACAAAATTAAATTCATTCCCTAACGCTTTTCCGGGACTTTCTTGGTGTCAATCGATAGAGTAATTCACGCTGATTTCATTGATGCTACGATCGTTAACGTACAATCGATAGATAACAAGATATTCGACGTTAAAGTTGCAAAAAGTGCCAATTTTGCCACCTTTTCAGGAATTTCTCAAATTTTGATGCGGTTTTGATGCGGCGCCGCATCAAAAAAAAAAAAAATGAAAAATGCCAAATCAAAATTTGGGGATCGCCTGGACATCGAGGCACGATTCAAACCCCGCTTTCCCAAAAATGAAAATCGGAAAATTGACCACAACATTTTTCGACCAAATTTTTATCGTAATGAAATCCATTTAATAATGTTCTAAACATTTATCCATGGATAAAATAAATTTCTATAATAAAAAAAAAAAAACCGATATCACGATCCATCGATCGTTCAAATCACGAAGGGCTTGAACAATCAAATTAAATCGAAGGATAACTGGAAAATTCAAATGAACATCAATATATGAAAATTCATGCTGTAATAGATATAGAAATAAATTAATATTAGAAAAAAATCCTGATGGTGTGCTGGAATCGAACCTGGAGTCCACTGCTTGGTTGCCGACGCGACGTCTCTAATAACTAGGCTATAGGAGAAGTTATGTTAAAGCCATTGAAACTCTAATATAAAGTATTTTATTTCTCCATTGATAAACCAAAACTGCCAATGTATTAACAAGTCCAAAATTACGACAGGAAAAAGTTCGATTGAGACTTTACGATTGAA
Source organism: Sisyra nigra (assembly GCA_958496155.1). Lineage (NCBI taxonomy): Eukaryota > Metazoa > Arthropoda > Insecta > Neuroptera > Sisyridae > Sisyra > Sisyra nigra. The sequence continues at coordinate 48,022,032 of OY292314.1, forward strand.
TTTCCCGTTGAACCTCAAAATATAGATAGCCGAGAGTAAAATCGGAAAAAATTGTAGAAACACACTTTGACACTTTTCATCATTTCCGATTTATTCTTATTTTCGAAAATTACGTCAATTACGAAAATCACGTATGGAACTCTCTATCTTATAAGTATATAATTTCACCACAAAATAAAAGAGAAAATTTTTCTTTTGGAAAAATAATCTGAAAGAGGACGAAAACTTTTCTGAATACAGTGGAAATCGTTTATAACGAACTTCAGGGGATCGTCAAATTTCGTTCGTTATAAGCGATATTCACTATAACCGATATGTATTATCCTATGAATTTTATCTAAGACATATCACGGGATCCGAAGGTTATGTACGTAACAACCGGTTGTTCATTATATCCGGTGTCGTTATAAACGATTTTACTGTATTTCACAATGATATAAGAAGCTTAATTTACAGTCGACTGTGAGCCCGGAAAATGTATTTAAACATACGAAAAAAGTTTTTTTTTTTCATAATTCCCTGAAAAATAAAAAAGGAATTAAATAGCTATTCGACTTAATACATTATTAAAATAATTTATTAATATGACTATTATTGTACATATTGTTGTTTACATTACTATATTTTACGTTAATGTTATATTTTTCACAGTTTTCTAAAAATTTGATGTTTGAAAAATATTTGTTAACAAAAAAAAAAATATTTAAAAAAAATCATTTAAAAGAAAGAAAAACAGGCTCATAATCTGAGTTAGTTTTAGACAACTTTCAATAGGCTAACATCGTTGAGGTAGGATCTTAACTTACTTGTATGGATGTTCATGCTGCTATAAACGTCTACTCACAATACTATGTACATCCGAAAATTTATAATAGTCCAAATGTTACCAGCGTAAGTTGGTTGTAACTCTCAGGAAGACTATTCCATGTTTCAAATATAATTTGATCTTCCTTTTAAGAATTTAAAATTTCTTTCCATTTATGATCTACTGCCAACTTTTCTTTTTTTAAATATATAATTTGAACAAGCTGAAGAGCCACAAAATTTTTGTGGCTGCGGATTGCCGACCCCTGTACTAGCGTATAATGTGATCGGATCCTATAGGGAAAGCACTTATTGTACCCCGGTGAAAATCGTGTCTTATAAAATAAAATATAAAAAAATTCAAATAAAAAATTAGAAAATTTTTAAATTTACTCCAACGGTCGCTAAAGTATAAAAGGCTCGTTTTGCGTTGGCTCCACAGGTATTTTTCATCGACTGTTGGAACCAGGTCCTTACAATTTTCCTCAGCAATATTGATTGGTCATAAGCCACATTGCACCTGTAAAAGAAAGAACCAAAATTAGTAAAAAAAAATGTTTTTACGTGAGAAAGAGAAAACCTTATCAAAACTTTACCGATACAAGTAATATTAATATTTGGTTTTAAGTAAAAAACAAAAAAGATTTAAGGGCCACCTATTGGCGTAGTGGCTAGAGCAGTAGTTCTCTCCACTTCATGCGTCAAGTGGTTCTGGGTTCGGTCCCCGTTGAATCCTAGACTTAAGATTCTAGACCTAAGATATAATTGATCAACAGAAAGTTTCTGTGTTTAGACAGTAGTGATATGACCTTAGTTGTTAAAGCGACTTAAAACATTCCAAAAAAAAAAAATAAGATTTTTTTGTATAGGCACTATTTGCTGTGCCCCCTATAGCATTATTTGCTTAAATTTTAAAATAAAGTTCGCTTCTCTTGGGACAAATGAAAATAATTTACCGAAAAAGCTCAATTAGTTGTCTACCTTTATTGGTTTCTAGAAATGCAACGACTATTTGGTATTCGGCCTATTCGGCTGCATTTTTTAATATTCGGTATTCGGCCGAATAGTACAAACTATTCGGCCGAATACTAAATTATAACAAAATAAATGTTTAATTCGAAATTATTTATATATAAATTACAAATTAAAATTGAAAATCTATTAAGGAGAATTAATGATGATGAAATAAAACAATTTTTTCTAGATTTTAGTAAAGTTTCCTTGAATAGGAACCTGCTTTGAGTTTAGAAACCCCTAACTATATGGATATAGAGTCCGATCTAGGCGAATGCTTTGTAAATAAAAATCAATTCCTGATTAGGGCAGGAGAAGTGTAAGGAAAAAGAAAAGTGTATCAAGTGACAAAATCCTTATAACTAGAACAGTCGCTGATGACCCTTGATGTTACAAGCGACTTTAAATAACCTTAAAAAAATCAATTCCGGTTGCCGTTAAATTTTCCCTTTTTTCTAATAAAAAAATAATGCGTCTGGTGATATTATTTACTCATAAATGAAACGGCCGAATATTCGGTACTGAATATTTGGTATACGGCTAAATCACTATTTCCAAAATCATTATATTTGGATTGATTTGATTGAATATTTCAAGAAAATTTAATTGCAATTGGCGACATGAGGTGTGCTGTATATATATTATTAAATTGAAAATGGAAAGAGATAATAATTTAGAATGAAAACACTAAAAAAAACTGACGAAGAGCTATTGATTTTTTTTTTTTTGATGTTGACTTATACCATTTTCAAAATAAACGACCCAAACGAGCTCAAAGCGAATTTCATAAGATATAGAAGTCTATATATTTTTCAAACCGAACAAACCGTTTCGAACCAACAGTTCGAAAGTTAGGGATTTTTTCTTTAGGTTGGTTAGCCTGGTTTCAGCTTCCTTTAACCTCCTTGTTCCATTAGATTCAAGAGGTAAATATTTCATTACTTTTATCTGCCAACATCTTGAAAAAATTAAACAATTTCTTTAATATTAATTAAATTAATTATTGTTAAGATAACAAAGTTTATTACTAATAGTCTATTTTACGTTACAGGTACTTGCGAAAGTACAAAATTCCATAAACATGGTGAGTGTTCTATGGTGTGTGTAGTCAGCGAAATATTTTAACGTGCTATTATATTTTCAGCCACGTGAAATTAAAGAAATTAAAACTTTCCTAATTAATTCAAGAAGACGAGATGCGAAATGTAAGTTATCCGATATATTTATTAAAAAATAGATACCACAGTTTTATACATAATTTTTAACCTATAAAATTGATGTTATTTAAAATTGTGGAGATCAACTGGTTGGCTCTTACCACACGATATTTGAATGTTTTAATGAATATTGTGAAATTATTCCCAACTACATTTTTTCATAATCTAGTCAATGTAATTTTTTTAGAAGCTCTTTCAAATATTAATTATTTCTATTGTCTTATATTACTTATTAATTTCAGCCGTTAAAATAAAGAAGAACACAGAAAATGTTAAGTTCAAGTTGCGTTGTTCACGATTTTTGTACACGCTCGTAATTACGGATAAAGAAAAGGCAGAAAAATTAAAACAATCATTACCTCCAGGTATGTAATACTATTTAACCAATTCCGGTACCTGATTTCTTCAATTACATTAATTTAATTATTTTTCTGTTTCTCTTTTCAGGTCTTCAAGTTAAAGAAGTCAAGTAAATGTTTTAGTTTTTCGATAAATAAAATAATATAAAATTCAAAGTCTGTCTTTTAATTTTGTTCCTGGGGAAATTTTATATTTCAGAGAATATGTCGTGATTTTTCATTTCACTATCGAAACTCGTTATTATAAAAGTAATAAGGACGGTGGCAACTCAATTAGTCTTACTAACTCAATTAGTTAAAAATTGGTTGTCTGTAAAGTCGGTTTACGGACGATAGTTTTACGTGATAACGTCATAAAGAAACATTGAATACTTTTATGCATTGAATTGAATTATCATTATTTTGGATAGGTAATACAAAAGAGTTAATTGAAAATAACAATTTTTTTTAAAATGAAATCAGACTGAAAATTATGAACGAAATCTTATTAAATTGTAGAAAAAAAAAACAACACGTCTCGGGTTCAACAATAATATCGTGCCTCTCTATCACTTGTATAGCTTTTTCGCTTGCACGCACGGGCTCAAACGGAACGTGACACTTTTCATGCAGGCTACCCAATGTTCATCAATTTATAAAACGTCAAAAGATTATTTAACTTAACCCTGCGATAGACTGTTACATTATATGCATTGTAAAGGATAAGTAAAATGCTATCCAACAGGGCGAAGCGTTCAAGATTCATGTTGCATTTAAAACGAAAGGCAATACAATTAAACTGTACAGAAACCTAATAATAATCTGTTATGGGATGCTATCAAATCAAATCGTTCAATAGAGATGACCAACTTTTTTAAAATCAAAAGAATTACAGTTTAAGTAAATTAACATATAGAAGATGTTCATTTTGAAGGGATAAAAATTTCCTCCCATCTATTTTCAATATTCACGTGCTCATTTTTGAGAATTTAAATACGTTCTATCTTCAGAGATCATTAATGATAAAAGATTAAATACATTAAATTGACGATAAGTAGTTTCGGTTTATCGGTTCGTTTGTATGAGAGAAATATACATAGAAATTCTTTGTAATAATATGTACAGCTTTATAAAAAAGTTTTGTCGAAAAACCTTGCATAGAATTGCAATTACCTAATTATTGAAGTTATACTTCTTTAGGCGCGTTATGAAAAAAATGATGAGAGTGAAATTTTTAGATGGGCGGCCACCTTGAGACAAAAATTAACAAAATAAAGTTAGCCGCAAAACCACTCGGTTTCTTTAAACTTGGCACGCGTAATTTGAATTTTTGTTTTATTTATTTACTTACTTATTTATTTTTATATTTAAATTAAAAATAATTATATATACAAACGACACATACTATTATTATAAATAAGTTATTACTTTTTTCAAATTTTGCAGTAGCTGTTATACTATTTAGTGATGAAAATGACGTCTGCATTACATGCGGAGGCGGGCATTGAAGACGTTAGTAGCGGTCTACTTTATCATCACAAATTAACAAGATGAAATTGGCCGCAAAACCGCTCGGTTTTTTTTTACTAGGCGCGTGTAATTTGAATTTTTGTTTTATTTATTTATTTAAATTAAAAATAATTAATTCTTTAAATATAATTTTAATACCTATTTTATTTAGAAAATATTTATATATACAAATGACACATATTATTATAAATAAATAAGTAATTACCTTTCTCAAATTTTGCAGTAGCTGTTATTATTTGTATACAATTAAAAAAACTAATTTTAAATGACGCCAAAGAAGTTTAACCTCTCACGCGCGTACATAAGTACACGCACCCACTTTTTTTTTCATAGTTTTTAATTCTTAAAGTACAAATATGCAAGGTGTGAAAATGAAAGCAATTTTAATATACCTACATACTTAATAAATGCCTACATGCACCTCTATAAGTCATTATAGTTTCAAATATTCATAATATTTACCAAGTTGTACAAGGGGGTATAATAATTAAGAATAAATTATAGAAAATGTTATATTGGATTAACAATACATAATTGCCATAATTGTTTTCAAGTGTCTTCACCTATCTATCTTGACGTATAGATTGTAACAAGTACACATTCGAAATATACATTTACGTAGTTTTGGTTGCCTAAGTGTAACATAACACAAATTTTTTAAGCACCAATACTAAACTCTTAGTTTTTATTCAAAGTTATGAGTAGGATAGGATTAAAAATTTGTCAATACCTTAAATGACATTTAAAACTATCTGATTTAAAAAATTAGTATACTAAAAAAAATTCAATTTTGTATAGAGAATGAAAACTGTTTTTCATTTTATCATATTTATCTCAGCACTTGTCTACTTTACCTAATAATAAATCCAGCCACGATAATGAGGAGATTTTTCTCATAAAATATAATATGCGATATTATATCTTATAAAATGTGAACGGTGTTATACAGTTGCAAAGTAGGTAATATTTAACAATAAGTCATTTAACACTTAATAAAGTAAAATATAATACCTATTCCGTATATATCACTAAATAATTTAAGTCTCGTAGAATTCACTTAACTCCCCTATGTATCATTCATAGGTGTTGTTTAATACTCTTTTTTCCCTTATGGTTTGATATGGGTATTATTCTTTATTACCAGAGTTAAATAAAGAAAATAAATTTTGACTTTAAGAATAAAAATCACCTATTTTCAAAAACCAACAAATCTTAGACGAATATACTGTGCAATTTTTTAAACACTCAACTTTATATATTTAGTTTGTTATGGTTCCTGTTCGCAATATTAATTAGCCTCTCTATTTAGAAGAGTTTAGAATTGAGAAACAGGTAACTAAGAACAAAAACCATTAGGCATATTTCCAGTACCGCTAACATATCACGAAAAGATTAGAACAGATAGAAAAACGTGTTGCAGAAGAAAATTTTCAAAATAAAAAAACATGAGAAAAACCAATTTATATATATATTATTATATATATTTATATATTATTATATATATAAATAACAATTTGGATTTTTCGGTTTGTGAATTTTTACATTTATTTTTGCTTAAATTCATAACTTGTTTTGTGAATTTTTGTGGATTGTATTTGTGAAATATAATGAGAAAAACCTTTAAGAAAAAAAAAAAAACAATTACTAACTCCTTAAAATCCCAACGAGCACAAAATATCACTATCTGTTTTATGAACGTAAAATTTACAGAACGAAAGAATGTTCCACTGATGTTAAAGAACTGCTGCATAATGTGACGATGTAAGTTTATTGAGATTTTATAGTGGTAATATTTAATAAAAGACTAGAAGATATTCACGACTGAAATACAAAAAAAGTACAAATAATTTAAGATTAAGAAAGAAATGATTCAATCCTTAGATATTTTTACAAACTATAGATATTCCTATATTTAAGCACTTATAAAAAGTTCATCGTTAGTGGGTCAATAGCTATAACGAAGTTTCCTCTTTTTTCAAATAAACTTAAATATGTCCCCAGTATCCGAAGATTAACACCAAAATTGTCTAAGTCACATAATATACACTAAAAAAAAATGTTCTTCCTATTACAATAAAAGAAAGGCTCAAACTACCTCATAAAACACCACAAAATATCTAGGAGTGTGGTTAGACAGACGACTTACATGGTCTCAATTAGGGATGTTATGGAGGTGGTTTTACCGGAACCCAAGGCAGAGGTAGTTGCACAGGTGGTGACAGAAGAAATATGTTTTTAGGACAAACAAAAAATTTAAATAGTTAAATTCTTTAATTTTAATTAAAAAATAATAGGTAAACATGAAGTGTAAACCAACTTTTTGAAGTCATGGTCCCCTTGGAATCCAAGTTAATATTTTACGGCCCCCTTATTTTTTTAAATTTTGTATATGCATATGTTACGGTAAATGTACACTCTTGGGAAATGTACACTTTTACCGTAAAATGTGTACATTTCCCGGTAAATGTGTACTCTTGCCTTCACGTTTTGGTAAATGTATACTCTTATCTTCATGTTTTAAGAAAAGTTGGAGTACAAAGAAATTAAAAATGTTGTTGCAGTAAAAAAATCGTTATCTCTAGATAACACAACGAAATCAATTTTTTTGGAACCGTTCTACCACGATCAACGTCTGGAATGGAAACTCTAACATTGTCACCAATCACAGCAACAGGAAATTTTTCTTTCGAAAGATTACACATTTTGATAGCTTGATTTTCTAAATTTTTCCTTCCTTTCTTTCGAGCATTATCAACTAAAATTTTCTTCTCGTTTAAAACAGGCATGCTCACATTTACCAAAACGACATGGTCATTGTGAATTCAATGTACATTTCCCTTATTTAAAATTGTAAATGTTAGTTGAATGCACATTACCCAAACGAGGAGGCAAATGTACACATTTACCGGAAAATGTATACATTTGCCGCAATATCTACTTTTACCGTAACACATACACTTATTAGTAAATGTATGCATTTGGTAATTATTTGTTACATTTTAGACTCTTCGCGGCTCCGCTGCTGGTAGTCCACGGCCCCCCACTTTAAGAAGCACTAGTGTAGACGATGAACGTAAAAATTATCATGATTCAATTAGAGTTAGCAAACTAAATCAAATGAATTAACTCCAAAACATTATACTTATGAACAAAAGCTTTGCAGCTTTGTCTCCACCAAATCCTTTTCTTAAAAGGTCATAGATTAAACCAGCGCTACTAAAAAGTTGTTCGCCTGCTACCGACTTTAGTGGATACGATAAATATTGGTAGGTAGGTAATCGACAGAAAACGAAATTCGCTAGGCTTCGACCTATGTTTAAACCTCCAAGTTAAGAGTGTCAGAACCGAAGTCAGAACCGGAGGTGAAATAACAATCAGAAGTTCCGACTTATCGGAGTCGGAGTCGAAGCTTCGTAGGCTCAATACATTAAAAAAATAAGAGAACAACTAAATAAAAAAGCTAAAAGAATGCCTACTGGCTTTTGGGCAAAAACCACACCACTAACAATAGAAAATACGCTATTTCTATACAAAGTGATAAGTGATAATGTGATAAGTGATTCTTAAACCCATTTGGACTTACGGTTTTCAAGTATGGGGAACTACGTCAAACTCCAACATGAAAATTATTCAGAGATTCCAGTCCAAAATTCTTAGACAAATAATCAACGTACCGTATTATATAAATATTAAAATTAAGCTAATACACGAAGATTCTAAAACACCAACAGTAAAAGAAGAAGTGAACAGGTTCAGTGAAAAGTACTTAAAAAGAATTCAAATGACCACACCAAAGTCCTAGCCATAGACCTGTTGGATAATGGTGAAAGTACAAATCGACTAATCTGCACCCTAGTTATAAATTAGAATTAAAAAAAAAAAGTATCCAAAGAAAAATTTGTGTCAAAGCAAACGCAAATCGCCTTGTGGCGATGGATAATTTTATACAATGAGGCTTTCGCCGATTATGGAAACAATTGTTGGCTTGAGCCAAACGGGTTGTTTGATGTTTGATAAAAAAAATTTTTAAAATAAATCTTTTTTTTTATAAGAGAAGCAAAATTTTTATTCTAAATTATAAAACTAAGTTAAACTGATTTTTTATCATTGGATTTTAAATTAAAAATAAAACGTAGGTATATACTCTTAAAGACTAAACTTATAGTTTTAATATCAATTTTAAAAAGTTATTTAGCATATTTCCTTAAATATTATCGGTAAGTATTTGGTCAAAATTATTGATGGTCCAAACAAAAAACACAATGAAGGGTGACGACTAATTTTTTTCCCCTTCAAACAAGTATATAGAACGAAAAAAAGAACGGGCTTAAAATCTTTTGACTTTTATATGAATGAAATCAAGCATAACCTTTGGTCATACCGCCTACATTGAAAGAGATGATGGATATTTGGAAACAGGAAGTACGAATCAGTCATGATTTCAAAAAAGATGATTTTACCTCTAAAATTACTTTCATATCTCTTCACATCTATCCCCATAAATTATCACATTTTGAAGTATTTATATTTGAATATTTTTGTAAAGCAAACACCATAAGCAGTGTAATTGCAATTGTAACAGCTTTTGCCAATGTTTTACTGATTAAATAAATGGCATTTTTGTGTTAAATGGTCAGTTCACTTTGATAACACAATGACCTTTGCGAGTGTATCAAATATTTCAATTAAGATGAAAAAAAAATTGTGGCATATTGAGAATTATTTATGAAGCTGCAATCTGCATGAATTTCCATATGGTTGAAATCGATTTTTGCTTCGTTAAAATTATTTACTCTCCAAATCATATAAGATATCACTTTTTCAGTTCTATTGAAGAGCTTTTAACAAATGAGAGGATGAAAATGAAGGATCTATTGGTACTATATTTGAAATAAAAAGGGTCTACATTGGATGTCTTAGAGGCCTTAGTATATGAGTACATCATGCCAAGTAGTTAGATATTTTTGAAATTAATTGTGTTTGATATTTTGATTGGTAAATGAAATAACTTGAGATTGACTTAGTTTCAATTCTTTAGGTCAAGTAGCTTGAAAATCAAGTCAAGTGGCTTGAAAGACAAGTGGTTTATGATTCAATTGTTTTTTTTTCAAATCTCTGAAAAAATCTGTCCCTTCCATTAAATTTTCATTTAACTTTTCCCAATTTTTAACGAATTTCAAAACTGTACAAAATTTTTCGTTAAAAAGCTTAAAACAAGTTTTTGAAAATTAATCAAACCATATTTTAATTGGTTCACTATGAAATTTTTGAGAATCGACTTCTGGAAACTATTTATAGCTTTGTGAACCTTTTTGAACTTAGACTTTTCTAAGCACTTATCGAACTTTAAAACTGCATCAAATCTTTAGTTAAAAAGCTAAGGTAAACCTAATTTATAAAAAGTTGTTAATTATATTAAATTGCACAGTATTTAAAGTTGGTTTAGATACGATAATATCATAACACAGAAATTCTATGTAGTCTACAAATTAAAGGAAAATCTACGGGAATCGAACTGAGCACCAATATGGTATGAAGTGGAGATTATCTCTGTTAATTCGGTACCGCCAAATGGGAATTTAAAAAAAATAATATCTCATTCGTATTCCCATCGTTTAGCCAGAAAAACTTTTCGTGTGCCCATCTTTGGTGGAAAACTTATTTTAAAAAGAAAAAAAAATTATGAAGCTGACACCCCCACCTGGCAAACTGTCACCTCAAAATTTCCGAAAAAGAATTTACCAATCGATTGCCTATCGTGTGTCCAAACGAGACAAACAATGGACAATCGACTGGTGTATTTATTTTTCCAATATACACAGTTGAAGGTTCCTTTTCTAAAAATTATCAACAATTTAGAACACCCTGTATATTTAACAATGAAAAATTAAAAAAAAATTCTTTTTTTAAATTTATTTAATTTTGATGTGTGGACAAATAAGAAGTTTTTCTGGGCAGACATAGATACACGATGGGCAATCGATTGTTGTATCCTTCGGAAATTTTGAGGTGCCAGTTGCCAGTTGGGAATGTCAACTTCATTTTTTTTTCTTTTTAAAATGAATTTTCACTAAGGGTGGACACCAGAGGCGTGCGGTTCATACATGCTGTAGATGCGGCGCATGCCGATGGATTGTAAGACGATTTTAAAAATTGAATATTTTTTTATGATTTATTCATTTAATTTTTAATTTACGCAATTGCATTTGTAAAATCATTCTAAAAATGATATATTTTTATCATTTATAAATTTTTTAATTTACGTAATAATGAAAGGTATCACTCATAAAATTGGCATAGTTTACCAATTCAAATGAACGGTAAAAGCCGAATGAATGCGTTGGCGACAGTAGCATGCGATTCTTTGCTTCGAATTGGTCGCGCATGCGCACTAATACGGTCGAATACTATCTCTCTCGGCATTACACATAGGCAATTAACAGCCAGCAGATGCGTTTTCCGTTTTGAATCTAAACAGTGACTTTAATTGTTACTGATACTTTTCGTGAGTTATTTTGAATTATTGACCCAAAAGCCATACAAATGTTCTGTTCTTTAAGATAAGAACTATTTTCGTGGTTTTTAAATACATTATATGATGCGGTTGTTGATGATTTTTGTAAGAAGGAGCGTCGAATAAGTCTAATTTAAAAAAAATACTTATAACACAACGTTTATCAAATAAAAAAATAAATTTTAAAAATGTGGTTCTTATACCCCCCCCCCTCACTTCTAACCGCATGCCCTGTTTCAAAAGTCACCGCACGCCACTGGTGGACACACATATTTTTTTTTAAAATTCCCATTTGGTGTTCCCAACTTCACAGAGCTTTGGAGATTCGACGTCGTTGGGTTCAACACTTCATTAGTGCTTGTATAACACTTTTTAAAGACTGAACTTTAAAATTTTTAAGAATTTAACCTACTGGGTTCTGTTGTAACTATTTATAATTAAAATGTTGACTTATTTGAACTTAGACTGTTCTAAACGTTTATCGCGGGACCAGGGTGCGTTTCCTTTCAGATCGATTTCCAGAGCATGCTCCAACTTTACCAATGAAAAAAATCACTTATCAAACTATAAAACTGCATCAAACCTTTAGTTAAAATTATTTCTAGCGATATGTGAACAATGTAAACTTATTTGAACCAATTTTAGATTGAATAAATATCCCAATTTGAAATTTGCATATGAAGGAGCATTGGACAAAATAGCTAGAGTAGGGTAAGCCCTCCCGTTCTGGCAGAGATTGTGCCAGAATCAGCGACAGTCTGTGTCCAGCACTCGTGTGTGTAACATCTTCTCTTCTCGACTCGAAATCCACGTGTTCTTTCAGTCTATATCAGAACGATACAAACGCGTGTGCTTTACCGGCTAAATATATACACGCATTGTCTATCAACAATCAAAAAGTTTTCATCTCAACAAGTTATCAAGTGTTGTTATATATACAGTGTTTTTTTTTTCTTTGACCTATGTGAACTTGGAATTTTTCATTTTTGCAATTCAAAAAATCGAGACTTGACTTATGGTAGGGATTTTTTTGAATTTTAATTTGTTGTGTCATAATTATTAAGACTTAAGAATTTAAAATTAGTTTTTGAGTCATTCAATTGTATCATGTTTTTCTATTGCTACATTTGACCTCTTTATAACAATAACTTAAAACTTTATCAATAAACATTTTTATGAATATATTTATAATTCGATTGAATGTTAAAAAAAATCTTTCTATTTGTAAATCAATTATCGATAAAGATTTAAATTAATTTTTTTGCACGAAAATACAAAATTTTGTTTTGGTCCACTTCTATATTTTATGATGGTTACAATTTTTTTTTTCAAAACTAGTCTGTACTTATAATACTTTTCTTATAAAACAAAATCTTTTTCTTATCAACTTCGTTACAAAATTTGTGAAATTTGTTTAATCATTACTTTTATTACTTCACTATTTAAATCTAAGAAATATTTTTGTGTCACTTAGATACTAATTTCAACGTAAGAAGTCTGTAAGTAAAATTAGCATTCAAAAGTTAAACACGAAGTTAACTATTTTTGCAACCAACCAAAAATAGTAATAGTATCTAGATATAAATATTGTTTGCCTAGGTAAATCAGGAGCAGGATTGCAGATTTAGATCAATCGTCACTAACATACGGCTCATCAAAGATTTATATGATCAAAATTTTCTATTTTTTTTTTTTTTTTTTTAGTAAGTAACTCATACTAAGTAAGTCTTATTTAGGGCCGGATTTAACCTTAGTACCGCTCCTGATCATTGAAAATTGCCGCCCCATTATCGAAATTTCACATAAAACATTTTAAAAATGACTCATTTGTTGCAGAAAATTTATTGTTAACAGGAATTAGAAACATCAAAAAAATTTTAGGATTCCCATAAGTCGAGATGTTATGACAAACATGATTTTTGAAAATTAAAGAGAAATCAATAACTTTTCAATTTTCATAGCGAGAAACTAAAAATTATTAATTAAAATTATTCGTAATTAATTATCACTGAAAAAACCACCCTCCGAAATTTGCCGGCAAAGAATGTCCTTAATGTCCCTAGTATAAATCCAGCGCTGGTCAAGTTAATAAAAATGTATTTAGAATGAAAATTAAAGCACGATTATACGATTAAATCGATCTTTTTCAAAAAAGTTGATGGTCACTGATATACATAGTTAACATAAGCCTCAAAAATTGAAAGTGTTAAAAGGACTTATTTGACGTTCGTATTTTTTCATTTAAATGACAAGTAGGTTTTAACAGAATAACATCTTAGGGGTCGTTCATTAAATACGTTCGAATACCAAGGGGGGGGGTATCGCTTAATCTGACAAGATGTGACAAGGAGTGACGGGGGGAACTTAAGCATCACAGTTCATCAAAGAATTCTTCCTTAATTTTTCTCTCGATACTTTAATTTTATTTTTCTGTCACGAAACTGTAGTAGAAAGTCATTCGTACTAAATGTGTAAATAATATTTACACTACCTACCTACTTATGTGCACAAAATATCAATATTAATTATGCTTATACTCAAAATGTACTATTTACAAGTAGAAGGTCTAGCTTTTGTGATGTAATATTTATAGGGGTGTCGCAAAAAGTGTGACGCAGTGTGACGAAGGGGGAGATGGTAAAATTTAGCGTGACGTTGTTTATGAATGGCCCCTTAGCTAAACCAAGTGTTTCTCAAACATTTGGTCAGGGATCTGGTAGTATAATAGTTAGCATCTCATATAAAAGGTAAAAGTTAATAAAAATTAGGTTTCATCGATATGAAACCTAACTAAGCTAAGGTTGGTCATAATTGGACTGGAAATTTTAGTAATTGGTCAGACTTCGTTTAGATTTAAAGCAAATTACATTTTTAAATTTATCTATATAGGTGTATGTATACATCAAGTAAACTCTATATGAAATTTAGAAAACGGTCCAACTACGTAATAGCTATGTAACAATTACGTAACTGTAACAGAACTTTTACGTAGTTAGACGTTTTGTATTCACCGAGTAGCTAAATTAATTGGTCATAACTCATAATTGGTCAGTTCTATCAGCAATTGACTTGACTTTGTTTAGATTTTTTACTGAATTCAGGAAAATTTCAAGATTCGTATGCATATACAGAATGTTTAAAAAGTCATGGGAAAGTCAAAAAGTAGGGTCTAGAAGGGAATACCATTTTTAAACGAAACGTTCTTTAGCGTTTTTCCTCCGCAGAATCGTTGACTTCATTCATTCAAGAAAATGATTAATAAGATGCATCAATAGGAGGTGCTCGATATGGCAACACGACAAAAAGCTATTAGGTACTTAGAAAAATAGATTCAAATTAAACAGGACGAAAGAATTAAGTAGCCAATAGCTTTGTTTCTACAACAAGCCTAATTAGTTCAGAACTGTTTGAGTATAAAATAAGGCTTTGAATATTGGAATAGATCAATAATTCTCTACCTTTTCTTTGGGGGTACGCTTTTCAAATTGCTACAAAGTTAAAAAATTAATAAAATGACAATTTGTTATAAAAAAAGTACATACAAAATAATTTTAGTAATTGAGTATCGCTGGAATACACGAATGCTGCTTCATCGATTCTTTCATATGCTTACAAGTAGATCTTGATAAAAAGATGTGAGATATCTAGAAATGAGATAAGTGGAGTATCGAAGATGGATCCCACTTTGTGGTAATGCTTATCGCAGGACCAGAAAGGGCTTTCTGTCAGATCAATCTCTTGTTCAAAGTGTGTTCTGACCACGAAAAAAAGTCTAAAGCGTGATCAAAACTAAATTTAAAAATCGGAAAATAGAAATGCTAAAGAGCTTGATGAAATAGTAAAAAAAGCTATTATAGATAAACAGTGTTTTCAATACATAAGAAAAAAAATAAAAAAGCTTTAATGGTTTCAAAAATTTCAATATTGTTGTGTGTTGCTATGAAACTGATCAGATGAGATTTTTTGACGTGATAACGTCTTATAAATTGATGAAATACAACAGCCAGTCTGAAAAAGTGTCACGTTCCATTTGAGCTTGTGCGTGCAAGCAAGAACGCGATACAAGCGATAGAGATAAACATTGTTGAATCCTAGACAACGTGTTTTGTGTTTTTTCTACACTTTAGTTAATAATAATTAATTAAATTCCTTCTTAATTTTCAGTCTGATTTCATTTTGAAAAAACTCTTAACATTCAATTAACTCTTTCTTTGTATTATACAAAATAATGACAAGTCAGTGATAATAATTCAATTCATAAAAGTATGCAATTTTTCATCAATCTTTCTTTATGATGTTATCACGTAAAACTATCGTCCGTAAACCGATTTTACAGACAACCAATTTTTTTTAGATTTTCCGCCAAATAGCTAGGAAATATAAATTTAAAGAAGCTTGATTAATCAAGATAAATAAAAATTCATGTCAATTGAAATTCGATTTTTTTGCCCTTAATTTTATATTATTTCGCACCACATATAAATATGCAAAGTAAGTGATGTTCAGATAACAATCATAGCAAGATCAAAAAAATAAGATGAAAGGTAATCTTATGTACCTATTATAATCGGTTATGTTTCCTAATTGTGCTCCATAGGAAACTCAGCACTTTCTTTGCCTTTTTTAAATCAATTCCTTAAAGGTGCTTGAATTAAAAAAAATCTTTTTCCTTTTTAAAAAGAGCAATCCTCCAATTAAATACAAATGAAAAATTTTTAATTTTTAAAACCGAATATTCTATGCCTCGATCGTTAAATCTTTATGAGCGCTTTTACTATTTTAAAATTGAAGTTTCGTTTCCCAACTAATAGAGTTATCAACGTCCCAATCATCAATTAAAATTAATTTATGCAAATATATTGATTGAATATTGATTAATTATAATTTATTGTAATTTATTAATTATCTCAGGTGGATTCTCTATGAATTGAAACGAAAAATTCGATCAAGTTCAACGTTGGAACGAAGACATCAAGGCCAACAACCGTCGAAACTCATTTATGATAACTTCCGCGATAAGTTCGACCCGATGGGGTCTTCCGCATCAATGTGTCATGATTATGAAATTTTCCCGAAAATGAACCAACTATTAAAGTATTATTGAAACAACTGTTATATAAAAATGAGCATAGTGAGATATCGCTTCAATTAGACTAAAATTTTTTTAAAAAATTTTTTCAATCAAGTGACATGTAAAATGGCAGCGAAAATGTGGTGGAGTGGACTAAAACTGTTAGTGTTTCTAGTTTTGTTTTGTGTGACATCAAGTTCAAGTTTTCGAGACTCGTACGATTCAAACAATTATAAGTTTCAGCATTTAAAAGCGCATCCATCGAATCCGAGACATCGTCATGAGGTGAATAATTATAAGTTGCATCCGTATCATCATAACGTTCATCGACACTCGCAACATTTCATGAACTATCCGCGAACGACGGAAAATCCGCACAAGCTTCGGCATGGACGCTTTTCAAAGCTTGACGATTTCATGGATAAAATTCATAATTATGATGCGTTGGAAACGACGACAACGAGCCATCGATGGAACCAACGGGAGGCGAAAGCGCGACGCGTATTTCCGCTCCGGAGACATAGCGGGTTGAAGTCGTTCGATCATTTTCGCGAGGAAAATCCGGTGAGTGAAGAAACCGGTTTGGAAGATTACGATGAAGAAAGTGACAACGAAAATGAAAACGGTGGAGGGAGCTACAATGATTATGAAGAATCTGACACTGCAGTAAGTTTTTTGAACTATAAAATTTTTTATACAAAACTAACTTAAAACATAGAATTCAGACAGAAGTTCCACTTAGTTTTGGCACCGTTAATCTCGACGGTTTTTTACGAATTTGATGTATATGCGGTGCCCAATTATTCAATGAACTATTTCTATAGCGAGTGGCAAAATTATGTTTAAAAATTGTGACAGAACAAATGTTAACACTAATCTCATGAAGGAGAATAAATTTTCCTGTATGGTACTGAAATCAACTGAAGTACATTACCATTAACAATTCACAGTCATATTTTAAATTTCAAAAATAACCACCTATACTAAAGCTCCGAGTGAAAAAAGAAATATACAATTTCAAAACTCAACACTTTAACAAATAGAAGTTTCAATTTTACTTAACTGACAAGTTGAAATTAATAGATAGTAATCTTATAATCCATTTTATAGCGTTTTAATCTTGTTTTTTTCCTTTCTGTTTCAAATTTTAAAATTCAGATTTAACTATTAAATGAAGTCAAATCATATCAGACTTGTTTGAGGAGATTCTAATCAGATTTTTTATATTTAAATATTTATTTTTTTCGTTTATGTTTTTATAAATTTAGTTGAAGCAGAAAATATTTTTTTTTTCTGTTGAATGGCTAAATGTTTTTGTTTGGAGACCAATTATCCTTGCTGTAGATATGCAAGACCAAAGTGGTTTTATAAAAAAATAAGCTTTAAAGCAAAAGCTCAGATACATTCACTAATGGAAGAGTATTGCTATTTATTTATATTCGTTTTTTCTCGTCTGATTTTAAACCCCACAAAATTTATTATTGTGACGTCATAACGTCTTATAAATTGCTGAACACCGGCAGCCTGCATGAAAAATTGTCACGTTCCGTTTGAGTCTGTGCGTGCAAGCGAGAACGTGATACAAGCGATAGAGAGGCACAACAGAGTTCTGCTACTGGAACGCCGCCACGCGAGCTTCTTCGAGAACTTCTACAATAAGCTATGCCTCGTATTCAATAATTGTGGAATCCTAGACAACGTGTTTTGTGTGTTTTTTTTCTACAATTTACTTACTTAATAATATTTAATTAATTTCCTTCATAATTTTCAGTCTTCATTTTAGAAAAATTATAATTTTCAATTAACTCCTTCTTTGTATTATACAAAATAATGATAATAATTCAATTCAATTCAATTCATAAAAGTATCCAATTTTTCATCAATGTTTCTTTATGACGTTATCACGTAAAAGTATCGTCCGTAAACCGACTTTACATACAACCAATTTTTTAAAAGAATATTTCAAGTTTGGAAATTCTAGTGAAAAATAATTTTTATGAAGCTACTGGGACAACATGAAACTATTAACCCCAAGTATTTCTTTGTGTTAAACGGATTTAATGTAAAAAAAAAACAACTTTTTGAAGGCATTAACCTTGAATAATTCTTATTTTTTTCTATCGTAATTCACACCACAGTAGCATACTGTATATGCTACTGTACTTTGCTTCAGCGTTCACTCTTTAACTTACTTTTCAAGCTACTTGTCTTATAGTTGATTTGAAATCAAGTTAAATTTGAGTCAAAAATTAATGTTTAAATGTCAAATGAAGTCAAGCATTAATTTTGTAAGTTTTTTCATTATAAGGAAAAATTTCAAGCATAAATGATTGCCACAAAATGTCCATCTATTTCATTTGATGAATCTGTCACGTGCTACTCTGTTAACTAGCCATATCCTTCGTAAGTAGATAGAACCTACATATAGTATGTTTCTTGGTAATGTACACAAATAGTTTAAACAATGCTTTTATTATTTAAAAAAAGTATTTTTTGTTAAAAGAAAAAGAAATGGTACCACCTATTAGCGCGTCAAGTGGTACTGGGTTCGATCCCCGTTGAATCCTAGACTTAAGATCCTAGATCTAATATCAAAATTGATCGACAGACATTTTCTGGGTGTAGACTTTAGACCAGCGGTAGGGGAACTTTTTTTACCATTATCCGAAAATAATTTTGCATAAGTCGATATTTCCCCCCTCATTTTGAAAAGGAGACAATCAATGTAAAATTAAATTCAACATTATTTATTGAATTAACTTAAATAAAAAAAAAGTTGCATGAAAGTAGTAAGTACGTGATACACAAAATAAAAATTCTCAAATTGCAACAAACAAAGATTAAGTAAATGAAAACTCTGTTTCTTTAGAATTTGCAGAAATGATCTTGCTTCATCGTTTGATATAATAACTTCAACATTGGGGCTTTTTTGATGTGAAAACAATTTAAATAAAGTCTTCGCCCATAATAACACGCTTATAAAATAGCAAAGGCAAACATTTCCTTATTACCCCCAAAAATTTCATATTTACCCCATTTGGGGTAATTTAGCCCGGTTCCCCGACCACTGCTTTAGACAGTCGTGATATGACCTTAGATGTTAAAGCGATTTAAAAAACTCAAAAAAAGGATCCGTCAAAGAAAATGGTAGGTGGTCTCTTGGTCATTGTCGCTTTAAACAACGTGGAGGATTTTTTGGGTGTTGGACAGATAAAAGAATTTGAACTTCTGGATTAGAATGGGAAAATAATTGGTCATAGAATTTAATGATTCTATCTGAAATAAATTCGGAAATATAAGGGACGTTAAGATCTCTATGATTTACTTCATTTTTGAGGTAATAAGGAGCGTTTAGGATTATTCGAAGGACTTTTGACTGAAATGACTGGATGCGTATGATATTAGAGGGTTTAGTGGAGCCCCACAATTCTATTCCATATGTCAATATAGATCTAATAAGAGATTTATATAAAATAAATTTAGTTGGTATAGGTACATCTATGGGAGATGGAATATATGATATTAAAAAATGATTTTTATAGAAACATCAGTTATTACTGTTTTTAATGTTCTAAAAACTATATAGGATAAATGGATGATTTACACAAGAAACCTAATGCATCCTATAAAATGTTTATATACTAAATGAACTAGTTGAGAAAATCTCAGAATATTTTTAATATTTCCCATTTTCTAGCCGTTTAAAAATCAATTTTCCAATTAAAAAAATACACCACTCTCAGCTAGTTATAGGTGCAATACTGACTGTTATTTTTAACATTATTGATGAAAAACTCTTCGATGAAAATGAGAAATAAATATTGATATTGAAGTTTTACTTTCTGATGTTTAGAAATCGTCCACTTTTCGCTTAATGTTTAATTTATTTGTCTGTCGTCATCAAGTTTCCGTATTATTTATTTTTGAAATTATGTCACAATGTGTGAAAATAGATCGTATTTGTATTTGCCTTGCGGCTAAAAGAGATATCTGCAGATATATTTATTTATGCATTTACGCATTCATATGTGAAGCGATTAAATCAATATTACATGCAATATGTACGACATGGACATTTTAATGCATAGAGCATTCGTAGCATCAAATATTAGTAAATGCAACTTTGTGGTTACTGATTTATTGATTTTCATTTATAATTATTTTTGATCGATTTCAAAATTATTCATTAAACCTTACAATAGTGTAATCAGGGCCGTAACGTGGATTTTGTGGGCCCTGGGCAAGAACTTCAAATTGGGCCCCCTCAATAAAAAAAAAATTGAGAAAAAACTTACCATGGTTATAGTTCCTGTTCTTTCACATTTTTAAAGTTTAGTAGGTATATCACTTAATAAATAAACACAAAATAAGGAATCTTTAAATTGGTCCTGTCCATAATTATTGTAAATTTTTTTTATTTTATATTTATGAAGAAAAACGAATTAAAAATCTATTTAAATTGCATTCTTCTTGCTTTTTTCTCCGCAAACTCATCAATTATATTATTAAAATCTATTTCTTGCACTATGTTAGATTCAATTGATATAATAGACAGGTTCGACAAACGCTGTTGTAAGAGCGATGATCTTAAATAGTTTTTAATTAACTTCAGTTTACTAAAACTTCTCTCGCAAGAAGCGGTGGTGACTGGTAGGGTTAGAAATATTCTTAGAGCAACAACGATGTTTTAGTACGATTCGACTAATTCGAAATCATGTATCTAGTCTGTAATAAATTTAGAGGAATGGCTTCTTTCAAATTTTCCACCAGCCCATATACTTGAAATTTAAAACTTTCAATCTCACAGCTTAATTTGTGACTATTCAAATCTTTATCATATTTTCTGGATAAATCTGCCGCCGCTTTTTGTAATTCAACAACGCTCATTGATTCTAATGACGAGCCAAAAAGAAAAGGAAAATCTTCAAATATAGTTTTCATTTGTCTATAACGCCATTCTGTTTCACTAAGTAAAATGTCAAAAATATTGTACATTTGCATTCCAAACAAATTTTCTTGGTTGAGATTAGTAACACTTTCTTCTGTAATTCTCTTAATTCGTTGATTAGAAAATTCAGCTTCAATATTCATTTCCAAAGCGACTTTTTGTACATCCGAAATTATTTGTTTTAATCCTACTTCCCGTAGTCCTTGTAAAGAGCAACGCAGACCATTAATTCATTTTGTATCAAGGTCAATTGATAGATTTTTGTGTTGTAAGGCTTTATTTGCACGGTCAACGCATTGTAATATTTTATTCCAAACATGAAGAATACATATAAATTTATAATTAATTTGAAATAGTAATCTTTTTGCATTTGACACTGCCTCAGAGTTTGACAAATCATCTTTAATTCTTTCAAGTTTTTTTTTTACTTCTGGAAGTCGCAAGCAGAAAAATTTTATAGCATTCGCCTTTGACGACCATTTAGTATCTGAAAACCCTTTCAGTGATAATTTTAAAAATTTCATAAAATATTCCCAACGCGTCGTCGAAGAAGAAAAGAAGTTGAATAATCTTTGGATAGTGCCAAAAAAGGTAACCATTCCTGACGTTGTGGATACTGCGTGAACACCAGCTAAATTAAGATTATGTGCGGCAAATATTGCATATAGTGTGTCATATGGAAGAGGCATTATTCTCCTCAATTTGTCGGCGTTTGTGCTACTAAGTGGGGGTAAAGAAATCCCACGATCTGGCTTCACTGGCCCTGTCAGCTTTTTATTTATTGGGTGCTATTTAAAACTGCACACACTTTTTTTAAAGATAAGGTCTGTAAACAATAAAACGAATAGTGCGTCAAGTGCGTGCAATAGAATATTAAGTATTAAGAATTAAATAAATTTGTTTTTTTTAAATAAAAATTCAAATAGCATATTCTGGCCTTTTTGGGCCCCGTCTATCTGAGCCACCAGTGGTGTTACTTATATATATGATTTGGAATATTCATTAAAATACGAATGAAAATAATTGAGATAGTTTTTATCGGGGTCTTCTTGGGCCTCTCCGGGGCCCCCCTTGGCCCTGGGCCCTGGGCAAGTGCCCCTATTGCCCCTGCCTAGTTACGGCCCTGAGTGTAATAGTTGGTAAATTTGAAACATAAAAGTTCTTTAGAAGATCAAAATATTAGCTAAGAGTTTCCGAATGTAAAAAATAAAAATTATAATAAAATGAAAAACCGACTACAAAATAAATAAAAATTTTTAAACAAAAAATGCATTAAAAAGTAAAAAAATAATTGCGTATTCTTGCAGTGTCTACAACTTACAAATTATTAGGATGACATAATGTACAACTATTGTTATTTTTGGAGTTGGTATCAGCCAAGGAAATACGGCTATATAGGTACTTAGCAAAAAACGAGAATAAATTATGAAATTTATTTTTCAAATGAACTTTTTTACAATATACTCGAATTGTGACAATATCTAACGACCTTTAAACTACAAAATACCAATAACTAATTAAACCTTTTTACAAATGAACATTAGTTTTTATTTCCTTGGTTGACACCAACTCCAAAAATAACAATAGTTGTACATTATCTCATCCTAATAATTTGTACGTCGTAGACACTGCAAGGATAAGTACGCAATTATTTTTCTACTTTTTCGTGCATTTTTTGTTTATGAATTTTTATTTATTTTGAAGTCGGTTTTTTATTTTGTTATAATTTTTATTTATTTCTTGATATTTAGTGATCTAAAGTTTGTTAACTGATTTTATTTCTTTAAATATGGGTGAACCTACTAAACGCGCTGCTCTTATGAGGCAGCACCTTTTAAATGTTAAAAGATACTTCTTCATCCCCTTTTGCTCTTAAGGGTTGACATTTTTTGCTTTTAAATATAATGAACAAACTAAATGGAGTACTCCTTCCAATAAAAAAAAAATCATCAAAATTCGATAATTTAGTGAAACGTCACAATTTCATCTCCTATTTTCATTCAAATTGAAATATAAACAATTTAAAGGTAAGATGTACGTAATAGAAAAAAAATTTCGAAATCGGGTAGCCAGAAAAAAATTATAATTTCATCGAGTGGAGTTTTTTATAAAAAATATGAGATTAATTAAATTAATTAAATATCAAAATCGACCTATCTAATAAGAAGTTAATATTTTATCCCGTAGTTTTCAACCCCTTATAAGTAAAGGATTTCCTTCAAAATAAAATGGGACCACACGGGAAGCACCAGCTTTCACATAAAAAAACAGTTATCAAAATCGGATGACTGAGTTGAAAGTTCTGAGGTAACAAACATAAAAAAAAACATACAGTCGAATGTCATACGGTCGAGAACCTCCTCCTTTTTAACCGACTTCAAAAAAAAGGAGGAGGTTCTCAATTCGACTGTATTTTTTTTTTGTTTTGAAGTCGGTTAAAAAATTAAAGACGATTTTAATAAATTTAATCAATATTAACAGATAGAAATGCAAATTGGATAATCAAATCTCGGAAGTGTCCAAATCTTTAATAAAACAAAATGATAAATTTTAAAAATAGACCTTTGAGTTTAGTGTTGGTTATTTTTTTTTCATGCTAATTTAAATGTGAGGATGTCAAATATATTTAAGATCAAGTATTTGATAAGTGTAATAAGCTGAGCGAATGAAACAGGAAATTAATTCGTGCTGAACAAATCAGTTTGATTTGATGAACTTAATTATAGTCTAATAACGCCACAGTCAAGTGAAGATACAACTAAAACTAATCATAAGACCCCAAAAAAACGTTGAAGCTAAGAAATGATTCGTTAGATCAACAGAACCTATCAATTTTCCATAAATTAGTTGAAATCGAAGCCTGAAGGGCAGCTGAAATAAATCACCGACGATAATAAAATCGTCAACTGCAGAATAATTGTTGAATGGAGAGCATAAATGCACCATAGTGCAAAAATGGGAACAGATTGGAAGGGCCTCCGTGTCATCTGCTGCTTTTTCATTGTTAGTAAACGATTATCGTTCGTTCGAATGGGGTGCGTTTCGTAAAATTGTTTCTCAGCCACTAACCACGCAAATATTTATCGTGATTCCCTGTTAATGACATATCACCGAATCGTAAAACTAATGTTTTCCAAAAATATAACAAATATCTATAAATGCATAGTGCAAAAGCCCTATTGATTTCACGGCTGATTATTCCCTTGGAAAATTTAAGGGGTGTTATTGGAGGGGTTGAAATATCTGACCATTTTATGATAGGATATGAACAATAAGAAAAATGGACAGTTTAGAGATGAGTCGTTCATTTTTATTTCGTATTTTAAACAAATATCTTGACCATCTAAAATGAAATTTAGTGAATTTATGAAACAATTACTTTTACTTACTGTTGCTTATAAATTTCCTGACCCTTTACCATATGAATAATTTAATTAAGATAAGTAATAATATACGGTTGCATAATTAAGATTAGTGTTCATAGAAAACGCCTACAGGTCTATAATAATACTTATGAAACAGGTCGTAAAATATTTTTAAAAAATAGGTACTAAAATTTAACTGACACAGTTTTAGTTTGTCTGAATAAAAAGAGTAAAAATAGGAACTTAAATATTTTGAACAGTGCAGTGAACTAGAATAGCGTCAAAAATGCAACTTCAAGGATTTTAATGAAAACCGTAACATACCTAAAAATGCTTTAAATGATTAACACTGTTATGGTGTTTGTGTATGGTAAAATTTTGATTGTTCCAAATAAATGCAAAAGTGTATAAATATGAATACAGTGCCCTTAATTGAATTCTGGAGAAGAAAACTTAAAACTTACAGACTATTATTACAGAACTGGCTCAATGCGTTTTGATCCCCGGACAAAATATCTCCGACAAAATATTCCCGACAAAATATCCCCGGACAAAATATCCTCAGACAACAGTACCTAACAACGTTCAATTTGGTTAAAAAACAACGCGATGGTTACACCTAACTTGAGGATATTTTGTCCGGGGATATTTTGCCATGGGGATATTTTGTCAGGGATATTTTGTCCGGAGATCAAAACGCCTGATACCACAGAACTACCAAACAACCAACGCTTATCCAAAGTTGGACACTTATCCACTTTTGAAAAAAAAAAGTGCAGAAGGATTTACCAATATTCGATTAGGTTAATCAAAAATGTCTTCATTTTTCTCTTAGAGATAAAAACGGTTTAGACAAAACATTCTTTTCAATATAATCTTGTTTGAGTTACGTGTTAATAGCTCCGGGATATGTCTGGTTCCACTAACTTTAAGAACCATAAAAATTTCCAAGATTGTCTTTATAGCTCAAAAAAAAATAAAGATTCTATTTCGAATGTTATTTTTAAATATCGACAATTATAACTGATATATAATTTTAAATTTCAACATGGAAAAAAATCGCTAAATAAAAATCAGGTTAACATTTTATCTGCTCCAGAGGAAAAATATAAAAAATAATTTGCAAGCAAAAATGCATTGTATAAAGTACCTACAATAATAGGGGAAGGTTAAAATATAATTTAATTTTTGTAACGGTTGTAACTAATAATATATTTTGAATTTGTACTTAATAATAATAATCATCTTTAATAATAATAATAATCATTATCATAGGCAAATGTCTGTATGTCGACAATGTAGAGAGGGTTCATATAAATAATTCGTTAGTAAAAAAAAATTATTTTTGTGGTCCAGCGATTAAAGTGACGGTCTCACATGCAAGAGTTCTAAAGAACGAATCCCAGAATCATTAAAAGTTTTTTTAAACTGCACTTTGCAAGTACTGGTATTACTGAAATTTTGGTAGCTTTATTAAAGTGCGGTCGTGAATATTTCATGGGTAGCTACTAGTAAAATATGTTATAATGGTGTAAAATATAAATTAATAATAACTTGTAAAAAACTGCTAAAAGAGAATTTAAAAAACCTACTTAAAATATTTTAAAAACTGCTTAAAAATATTATGTTATAATAATTTTTCACTGAACAGCATCGAGTGGCACGCGCAAATAATCATGAGGCAGCGGTAGGAGAGACTTCTCTCCTGCGCATGCGCATCACACCGCTTTCCCCTCTCTTTCACGGCAAGAAAATACACATCGTTCGACGCGTAGTGCTAGTAAAAAATCGCAATTTCTTAAAACTTCCATTAAATTAAGATATCGTGGTAATTATATTTTTTTAGAATAAGGCCAAATATCTAAGAAGTAAAACGATTTGATCGAAATCGATCCAGTAGTTTTTGAGTTTTATTAGCGCACAACGACAGATCTTTATCGTTTTATTTATATAGAATATAGATAGATAAGACAATTTTAATTTGTACAGACTAAGAAGGATTTTAAGAAGTAAGAAAAATATTCATAAAGTTAAGCCTTTAGGATGGATCCTTAGAACGTTCAATTCTTTTCTAATTTCATAGGAAATAAATCTTTTCTAAGTAAAAAAATGAAAGGGATGATTTTCTTTAAGACTAAGAAATCAAAAGTACGTATTTGGTCTTCGAGTCAAATGTTACGAATTCTCAAAAACTTAAACATTTAATAATGAATATTTTTTTAAATATTTGGTACATTCACGTAGAATCACTTTCATTGTTCTTCAAAGACTTTAAAACGTATATTGTATTGACTCAGAACTTTGTTTTTAACTCATTGCAATATTATCTTCGTGTCTTATAAATATTAATAAATAATCATATTTGAGGCTCAAGAACAAGTAAAAAGAACAGGTTAAAAGATAATAAATATCTTAATTTTGATAAGTTTTTGGAAAAATTTTAATGGAATTTGTAATGAAAATATCCCATAAATACGTCTTAAGAGAAAATTTACCTATCTATACGAAACTTGGAAACAAGCTAATAAAAACAAAGTTACATTTAAAATATGATCCAGTTGAAACTTTTGTATTATAAAATTTTTCCATTGAAAAAGTCCTTTATATACATCTAGCTTGACATTTTATTCTATTTGATAAAATACCACATCCATCATTTAACCATTAACCTTTGTAATATCGATGACCGCTGACCTGAATTTACCAATCGCTAATGTATTCATAAAACATATTTCAATAGTTTTTAAAAACCATTTTCGAAAATTTTTCTTCGCTTCAAACCGATAAAAGTTGCATAAATGGATAAAAAAATTCTCACATATTGGTTACCAGCTAATAAATTTATCACTCAAAAATTTCCAACGCAAGACACGAAAGATTTTTTGCAAGATTTTTAATGTTGAATTAATTCAAAATAAGTAAAGGAAATAATAAAATCGTTGCATAATCCGTCAAGTTTATGTTATATTATATGGTTTTATCTTGGTGTAAAGATATTTAGATAAAAATAAATTGGAACGTAAAAATTTTAACAAGTTTTCCAGTCGCGGGTTTTATTTAAATGTGAGATGTCACAACAAATTGAAATTACCTTTGAAAGCAGTCAGTAAGTTCGTAGCTAATTGTACGTAGTTGTCGTATAAATAAGCTTAATGGTGGTTTTTTGTTCATCTTAATTATAAGTGAGATGATTTAGTGGAACATTCGAAATTCCAATGAGCAATTCTACATTTTTGACTGATAGCATGACGAAGTTTCAACAAGCCTTTAATATGCTTTTTTTTACAATACTTGAATGTTTGCCAAGTTGTTAACGTTAACTCATAAAATGAGTTTTGTTTATTGTTCTGGTTTGGGATTTGGCTTTATGTGAATTAAAAGTTCAAGTCAAGTTATGGAAATAATAATAAAAAGACGAACAAGATTTTTTAACTTATTTAAAAATGTCGCTTTGTATATATTGAAAAAAAAAATTAGGTAATTCCATCTTTGTACGTTCTAATATATTTAAGAGAACTAAGGGCGAAATCTATCCTAAAAAAAATTATTTTAAAAACTTGTTTTATTTACATTCGTCTAAAATACAAAGCAAACATTCAACCTGTGAATGTGACAAGGTTCATATGTGCGTGTTCCCAGATAAATTTTCATAATTAATTATGTTTATTTAACTGATAGGCTAATCATAAAACCAGGAAAAATAAACTCGACACACCACGAAAAGATCCCGAAAAATGTCGCCATGTCAAGTGTTCATAAAAAATAAAAATAAAAAAATGCAATAAAAATAAACTCTAATGAGATGGAACAGATGTGAATTGTTGGGACAGACGAAAATATTTTACGCAATGCATTCTGAGGTCATCGGCGAGATAACGAACGTATTTTACATTGGAAATGATTTGAAAGATTCAATCGATCAGAGTTTTGGTTCAAAATATTCAGTGAGCTCATGACAAGATGTTAATAATCGTCACGTAATTTCCTCAAATTTCGTGTTTGAAAAAAATGTGATTTGATCTCATCTGAGGGTTTAAATCATAAGTAGGTATTACATGGATTGAATCACCCAAAAAAATTATAATAACAATTCAGAAAACGTTATGAGTGGGACTTATCAGGTTATTTTAAGAAACAATCTATGCTCGACCAGAAGATTCTTAAAAATTATCATTGAATTCATAAATAAAGGATGGCACGATGGCTTGCTATATAAAATAAAAATAAATCTAATACACCTATGGAAACTTTTACAATCGTACCTGGAAGACCAAAAATTTAAAGCACGAGTCAACACAGTTTTGGGGGCCCTCTTTTACCTGTTGTATAACTCGGATTTTTCTACAAGCGATGACACTCTGACTGGGACTTTTGATACGAGGATCATGGCAACTCATACTGACGCTTCCATTGCCTCTCAGTATATTCAACAACACCTGGATCTGTTGAGCACGTGGGCGAACAGATGGAAAACCACTATAAATGGGGCCAAATCAGTGCAGGTCACCTTCGCACTCAGAAAGGGAGTATGCCTTCCGGTCATCCTAAATTCTGTCGAGATCCCTTCATCAAACAGTGTTTAGTACCTTGGGATCTATCTGGACCGAAAACTTACTTGGAAATACCACATTACTCAAAAAAGCAAAACGATGTGCAATAGGTTTAAGAATCTACACTGGCTTTTGAGAAAATGCTCTCAACTTTCCTTTGAGAACAACATATTGTTACGGTCTAAATATGGAGGAGCGTCGCCATTTTCAGATTCTGAGAGTATCACCTACTCCATCATCCAGCCAATGAGAAAGCGGCGTGGTTGTGGGATGGGTGTGAACGGACGATGCATTATCGGGTATCCTTTGTCAAGAAGACGAGTCTTTGAGGCAACCTACCGAGAGGGTTTGACAAAAAGAATTACTCGGTGAATTAAGAAAGGGTGAAAAATCTAGAACAATTTATTTTTCTTGGAACCATTGGAGTAATAAAATGTTCCAAGAAAAATAAAAAACTCAGGGATAATAGAACCGAATATTCTAGAAGGATTCCGAAACTTTATATAAGTCCCGAACAAACATAAGCGAGTCCGTCTTAAAATAAATCGTGAACGTCAACAGTCTTTCGTGAAAGTGATCAGTGTGAAATAAATCTTCTACGAGTCTTAAAATAAATAGTGAACAGTGCTAAATAAATTGTGAAATAAAGTGTAACAGTGCAATAGTGAGTGACATTTAGTGAATAAGTGACTGTGAAAACTGAACAGTGAAACAGTGGACTAAGTAATTGTTTAAGCGTTTACAAATACATACGTGTACATAGGGTAAAATAAATAAATAAATAATTGTTTAAAATAAATTGGTCGTCATTAAACACAAATCCTCGAACCCGTAAAAACGTTACAATATTTTTATACAAAGCAATAATAGTCCCAATCTGAACGTACAGGATTGAGCTATGAGGTTCTGCCAGCAAGTCCAACATTAAGATATTAGAAAGAGCTCAATCATAAACACTCATAGAGCTGGTAGACGCTCCATGGTACATGACCAATAAAGCCCTGCGTACGGACTTAACAAGTATATCAGTAGCCAGTAAGATTGAGACATGTGCTACAAATTACTATGAAAAGTTCCACCAAAACCCGAACATATTAAATGTTACCAACCCTGGAGCCTCAAAATAGAAAGCGATTAAAGAGGAAGGTGCCCCGTGACCTTGTTAAAAGAGATACTCCATTGGGAGTATTCTTTATTAAGCCCGATCCAGACAGCAGATTAGATAAAAAGATCATTGTCCTGATGGCCAATAAAAATAAATATATAAAAAAAATCATAGATAAGAATATTATTCACAAAACAATAAGAAAAGAAATGTATTGTGGTTTTGAGTTAAGTTTGTGATTTAGCCTTAACTCTTGGAACTATTTTTCAGATTTCAGTAGTTATCTACTTTATCTAATAAAGAATTATTTTTTTGGTGTTTTAAGTCGCTTTAAAATCTAAGGTCATATCACGACTGTCTAAACACAGAAAATTTCTGTGGGTCTTCAATCTTAGATCATAAGTCGGGGGATCATAAGGATTCGACGAGGATCGAACCCAGTACCACTAAAGCATGTACCGGAGAGAGCAAACTGCTCTACCACTACACCACTAACAATAAATGAACCTGTTTAAAATTGTTATCGTTTAGTTAGTCAATATTTGTACTCCTGGTGCCAAAAATGTAACTTTCTCTTTTATCTTAGAGATTCAAAAGATAGATTCATTTTTGGATTAACCGTTTTTCACATTACTAAATATTTATATTCACTTGCATCTAAATGATCAAATAAGTTGAACGATTAACATTGAAACGATCAACCCAACACGTCATATTAATGAAAATATGATAAAAAATTTAGTTGACCATTAACAAGGATATTTTAATTAAGTAATAAGCAATAATTAATTTAAATCTTCTCATTAAAAACTACAGTGAATTACCCAAGTTTCAAACTGAAAAATCCCAAAAGAAAAATAAATGCATCATGAAATATTCAACCAAAATAAACATGAAAATATAATTTCATTTACATGTTTGCAGTTGCACAGTTTGCAAAAAAAATCTCTTATAT
The DNA here is from genome assembly GCA_958496155.1 of Sisyra nigra. Lineage (NCBI taxonomy): Eukaryota > Metazoa > Arthropoda > Insecta > Neuroptera > Sisyridae > Sisyra > Sisyra nigra. The sequence goes on from OY292314.1 coordinate 48,053,443, forward strand.
AAACCACATCTTCTACTCAATTAAGTTTGATTGCACCTATTTATAGCTTTGTATTTTTACTAGCCATAATTAATTAGAAACGAAGAAATTGCGCTCAGTTACTTGTTTTTATAAGGCCGTTTATTGATTGATAATTACGTTTTATCGATTTTATCCGTATTTGTATTAATTTGCTTCATTAAACATGCTTGGAACTTTGTTACGTTATACACATAGAAAGCAAGGATTTATATATGATAGAAATGTTTTTTTTTGAGAAATGTGCCAGAGATTCTTGCAGCGATTAATTATTGTAATAATTAAATGGCTAAAATGCTAATTAAAAGTTGTTGAAGTTTCTCGTTGACGTATTGGAAATGTAAGTGATTGAAATTATCTAATGAATAAGTGGAATTGTAATGTGTTTGTTGCATAATTAGAAGATTAGAAGGGTGGCTTAGCTGGTCAATTCAAGGATAACAATTGTGATAATTGATCGTATTAAAAAGAATTAAGACATAGATAAATATTTTTAATTTCTAAAAAACTGAGTTCAACATAAGAAAATATCAAAACCTCGTATGAATAGTAGATTTCAATGAAATGGTCAACTTTTGATTTTTCATTTTTCATCAAAGAGTGATAAGCTTAGTTTTGTTAATTTCGTAGAGTTATCGATAAACATAGGATAATGTAGAGATAAATAATGCGAATTGTAACGAACAGCTATAGAAATAGATTGAACATTCCAGATTGTTCGATCGAAACTTTAATAATAGACATTTAAACAATTTCATTATTTAATGGTCAACGGTTTTTGAAAAAATCGTATTGAACAATGGAGAACATTTTGATACATTCTGTTATATTTTGGTAACTTTGGTTGACTTTTAAAATATAACAAGTCAGCTGCATTGGGTTATTTTGAGTCTGAAGTCAGTCTAACATACATAAGTCTGGATAAGACAGTGAAAAGTGCGATATTCCAAGCGATTTAGTGCGAAAAGAGATTACTCTGTGATTGTCAAATCACCGAGTGTAATTAAACAAAGGTTTGGTTAATTAAACGTTTGGTGACAGTTTGGTGAATATTTCCAAGGAATTAAAAGAACCCATAACTTAAATCTAAATACAGTTTTGAGAAATCCCGTTACAGTATAAATAGTCTAGTCATTTGGTTGTTTAACCTGGAAAGTATTCGGGGAGTTTTGAAAACTAGTAATTTTATAGATTTTGATGTCGAATAGATCCGAATTCTTTCCGAATTTCAACTTTACCGCTCCCGCTATCATATTAGAAGCCTAAGACACTGTTTCTTGACAATATTTTCTTCCGACTCATTTCACGGAAAAAACATTTCTATAGAGAATGAAAGTAGAGAAATTTTTCTACAACTGATGTAATATTTTTTTTTTCGTAAAATCAACAGTTTAAGCGTACGAGCGCCACAAACTTTTCTACATCTACGCCAATCCGTGGCATTACAATACACACAAACCACCTATTGACGCAGTCGTGTCCCAGTGGTACTGGATTCGATCCCCGTTGAATTCTTTACTTAAGGATCCTTGACTTAAGTTCTGACCTAAAACTGACCAACATACATTTTCTGTGTTTAGACGGTCGTGATATGAACTTAGATGTAAAAAGCTAATTAAAACACAAAAAAATGAATATTGATGAAATGTATATTCTATACTGTATAGTGCAAGAGTCGGCAACCTATGACCCGCGGGTCACCAAGTGACCCACTTTAGTTCTGAAATAAAATTATAATATAAAAAATAAATAAAAGTATAACAAAAAATTTGTTTAAAAGCGTATTGTAATTATTTTCTTGATATAAATTATAAGGTTTGTTCCATACGTTGATGCTCAAACACTGCCGGAAAGAAAAAGAGCAAGGCACATTGACCAAGAGACAAGAGTGAGTGAAGAAATGTTTCAGCTTACAATCGCGTTCGGCCGCATTAGGCCGAGAGTCGAGCTATGCACGTACCTTTTCGTGACAATTGCGTATATCGACACTGATTTGGAGGTGTTTAAGCACTGGTTAACCGGTTTGTAACTCGAGCGAACTTGTCACTTTATGTTCTTCACTCACTCTTGTCTCTCGGTCAATGTTGTCTTGCTCTTTGTTTGTTTGTCAGTGTTTGAAGATCATCAGAAGGACAATAGGAACAAAACGTTTATGTATCTTTTATTCACTGAAAGACTTTCAAAACTGCCAAGCCAACCTGCCGACTCCTGGTATAATGTATATTGTACAGTATAGAATACATAAATCATATAGTTAAAACTGAATATCAGGATAGCGTATAGATATATAAAAGTTTATGGCGCTCGTACGCCAAAACTGTTGATTTTACGAAAATAAAGGTTTATACATAAATTGTAGCAAATTTTTGCTACTTTAATTTTGTACAGAAATGATTTGGTCGTTAAATGAGCCGGAGAGGAAATATTGTCAAGAAACAGTGTTATAGGCGGAATTTTCCAACATGGCAGCAGGAGCGGCAAAGACACGAGGTGACAAAGTTGAAATTCGGATAGAGCACATCAAAATTTATAAAATTAATAATTTTGAAAGCTCCCGAAAAAGTTTCCAGGTAACTTCTGATTTTAGAACCAAATGACTACTGAAATAAAAATGTCATTGAATAATGAGATAACTTTGTACAAGCGAATCAAAATTAAGTACAATACTTCTGTTTTATAATAGGTTAAATTCATTTCAACTACCATAAAAAGCTACGAATCTTTCCAACTTGACTGAGTTTTACCACCTCCCCTTATCCTTTCGTTCCGTAAAAGATACACATACCACAATTTGGGAAATATTATTGTAGAAAATGAAACCCTTGTTTAATACATACTATGCATGAAATTGTAAGACGTAATTTTTTCTGAATACAACTTAATTGGCTAAAAACTAATTTGAAAACTCACTGATTGTTCTTTTAAAAGATTTTTCAAAACTTAATAAGATTTCTTGCTATGAAAACGTTAAAGTTTGTGTATGAGAGAAATTGAATAAGGTGGAGTGGGGTAAGTGAATCCCAGTTTTTAGTAAGTCTGACTTTCAACCTATATACCTTTCATATATTTTATAGGTAATACTTTAACATTTATTGAAATTAACGAATACTTCAATTAATACGCTTTAATTAACATTGACAAAACTCCAATTTCACTTGTAGGTATATTTTATTTTTTTTTTTAGTTGTAAAAAATCCAAGAGCTGCGCACTTGTCCCGAAAATGGGGCAAGTGCATAACTGGCTATTAAAACCGATTTAAAACCTTTTATCAATGCTACGGGGCAAGAGAATAACTATTAAAATGTTTGCTTTAAATGGTACTTTCGAACTGATTGGCATAAATCGGGGATTTCCTATATTATTTCGGGGATATCTACGTGTATAGGATGACATTAATTTTGGGTAGATGATTATATATTAAATATCTAATATCGACATTTCTCCCATATTATGTTAATACGAGCCCGTTTATGCACTTACCCCACTCCACCTTACGTTCTTTTCCTTCAAGTAGTTGCTCAAGAAATAAGAAGAATGTTTCCTTAAATTAAAAATAACTATTGATAAGTAACTACTATTTTCCTAGTCTCAACACATTCTAAAAGCCAAGTTTTCTACCTAAAATTAGAAATGAAATTCAAAAAAATTTTCTTCTAAGAAAGCTTCAGATAAACTCAACACTAAAACAATAAATTTGATTTACTGCTCGTCTGATCTTGAAAGTGAGACTTCCTACCCATATTTGACACGGATTGTTCTGAATTATTCAAGAAATTCGATAGGACAGATAATGTTTAATAGGGTAGTGCGGCCGCTATATATATATATTTCAATGGTAGGTACTTACATAAAATAACCCGTTCTCGTTCTTGTTCTGCCTCACTGCCTCCGACATATCATCGCCTCAACGTCTGTGCTTTTTCCCTTTTCTTCTTTTTTTGCCGTTGAATTCATTCACTGTATCTGATCTCGAACCATTGAATCATAACACCCGCCATTGTCTTCAGTCTCAAAACGTAATTCCTGCAACAATAATTAAATAAAATCAGTCTTAATTAATCCAATTACAAAAATATATCGAAGACCAATGAATTTTATGTCTGGACGAGTAAATCGGGAGAAAATAGTCCGATCGATTGATTGATCATATCAATTAAAGTTTAGAGCTTGTTATTCATTAATCTTGTTTGTTTATTTGAGTCATTATTTTTCTCTATATTTCTATTTAGGTCAGTTATTTTTCTCGGCTCATATAAGATATTTGTGGATGTATATTTTATGTTCGTTTATGGAATCTTTCATCTATTTAATCGGGATTTTGGAGGTGTTGTAGGCGGATGGTTGACTGATATAATAAATATTACATGTACATAAAAATAATTAGGTTAAAATGAATGAGCGTCATAGGTATAATGCATTCGTTTCGGAAGATCAATCACTGAGACTGATCATTTATAATTATTTTAATAGGCGCTCATTAACTAACAAAAAATGATTTTCTTTTAACCGAGAAGAATATTAATCGATGTCTTTAAGTTTTAAGTGTTGAATTTATTAACGATTCTAACTTTTCTTTTCAATATTTGAACATTTTTTTATTTTCTCCTGTTTTGAAAATAGATATGTACATGTGAAATTAAGATATGTACATGGTGGTCTTATTTTTTACAAGCTATAAGTAAAACATTAAAATATAACGAGTATTGTCTTAAATAATGAAATGTGATCGTTGAAATTCCATTTAAGCTATCAACTTTTATGTGAGATTTATGCACTTTTTACATACCAGGGAAATATTATACCGTGAAAAATAAATCTAATTTTCAATGCCTTAACGAAGAAGTTATAGAAATTGAGACAATACTCGTATCAATAAAATTACGAGTTTAAAGTAAAAGTATTTCAATTAATCTTTCTCTGTACAAGCGATTTCTCACACCAATTAAATAAACATTAAAGCTAAAGTAATTGAAAGGTTTGTATCATATTAATAAAAAAAATAAATAACGGAGTTATCTGAGTTATATATGTGATTGTTAAGTTGTTTGTTAAGCTTCCTGCATGAAAAAGTGTCATGTTCCGTTTGAGCCTGTGCGTGCAAGCGAGAACGCGATACTAGTGATATAGAGGCAATTGTTGAATCCTAGACAACGTGTTTTGTGTTGTTTTTCTACAATTTAATAATAGTACGAGAGGTAGCGACGTCGAAAAAAAAAGAATTTTAGTTCGGCCAGTTTTTATATATGTTATCTCTCGCACTATCCTGGACATCATACTGAGCTGTTTGACTGTCGAGAGGGGTTGCGTTTATTAGTGCGCATTGCACCTATGACAGGTAAAATATTGAAATTTTCAGAAAAAAGAAAAAGTTTTAGATAAAATTTGTAGAAAATAACATTTTACATAAAAAATGTCCAGTGACTAATTTTCGTAAAGTTGCGAGTTTGCCCGCTACAAGCTTGTAAAGCTCATTGTATACATGTCGGTACAACGGCTGTATCTCTGAACGGTCGGCCACTCAAATGACGTCACGTCGAGTCAGCCTTTCCAAGCTTGTAGCGGCCAAACTAGCCACTTTACGAAAATTAGTCACTGGACATTTTTTATGTAAAATGTTATTTTCTACAAATTTCATCTGAAACTTTTTCTTTTTTCAGAAAGTTTCAATATTTTACTTGTACAGGTGCGATGCGCACTAATAAACGCAACCCCTCCCGACAGCCAGACAGCCTGGATGATGTCTGGGATAGTGCGAGAGATAACATATACAAAAACTGGCCGACCTAAAATTCTCTCTCGAAAACGTTGCTAGCTCTTAAACTATAAGATTTAATTGATTTCCTTCATAATTTTTAGTCAAATTTCATTTTGAAAAAATTGTTAATTTTCAATTGACTCCTTCATTGGATTATGCAAAATAATGATAATTCAGTGATAATAATTCAATTCATAAGAGTATGCAATTTTTCATCAATGTTTCTTTATGACGTTTTCACGTAAAACTATCGTCCGTAAACCAACTTTACAGACATCCAATTTTTTTTTTAAATTAGTTGGTTAGATTTAGTTTAAGTTAATATAATAGAATCATCAGAATTAATTCTGGATGAATAACGAAAGAATTTGGTGTGAACCGCGAACATCGAACCCTTACTAAAAATTCAGAACTTTCTGGCTCCCTCTAACCTTCTTAATTGACAGGTTGGTAGGCTTCAGGAATCTCTGTAGCAAGTCCAGCTTCCGCTATGATAAATATATCTGCTGCTGGTTTGTCAAGCAAACGCTAGAATTCCTGAAGCTTAGTAGTATTCAACCCTCCAGAGTTCCTAAAAATCTTCCTGGGTCGTAGTTAGGCCGGAGTTATATCGCATTCTGAGCATTTTCTTCTTTTGGCTCGGCGCGGAATTGACGGATTTGGGCGAGATTTCGCTAAGTTTAGTCGTTTCGTAGAAGCAAAGGCACTACGTGCAGGCGACCAAGCCACCCCGTTTAATATGAAGACTGGACATCAATGGACAAGACCCTTACAGTTTTTTTTTTTGGAACTTTGGAGGGTTGAATACTTCTAAATTTCAGGAATTCCAACGTATGCTTGACAAACCAGCAACAGATGTTTTTATTACAGCGGAATCTGAACTTGCTACAGAGACTCCCAAAGCCTTCGAACCTGTGAATTAAGAAGGTTGGGGGGGTGCCAGAAAGTTCTGAATTTTTAGTAAGAGTTCGATGTTCGCGGTTCACACCAAATTCTTTCGTTATTGATTCAGAATTGATTCTGGTGACTCTTGGATTTTTTTGTTTATTTAAGGTCGTCTCACAACTATGCTCATTAGCGACTGTTGAATCAACAAAAATGAAATGGATTTTTGTTAGAACGAAAAATGTGATTTGCTTAATCATACGCACAGTTTAAAACAGCGTTTCTAAACCATTGGGTTGCGACCCAATATTGTAAAGTTTTGGAAAACAGCAAAACTAAATTTGAATCGAAAATCACAAAAAGGATTGCATCAACAGACAAAGGATAAAACGGATATTATTTTAAGTAAAAAAAAAAAAAATGAAAAAAATGCAGATATGGAACTTGTCAGGCGCAGCGACGATTTATATAGGTCGCGGTCGGAGTGTAAAAAAATGTAGCAAATTTTGGAAATATATATATTTTTTTTTTTTGATAGATAGGGATAAAAACATTTATATTTATATACCTACAGTATAACAAATTATTAATATATGGGTCGCGTTAACAGTACTCACGAGTCTCTTGGGTTGCAAGGGTAAAAAGGTTGAGAAACGCTGGTTTAAAAGATTACGGCTCAAAATCTAGTCTTACTGTTAACGTTATCCAATGTTAATTCTAGTTAATTTTTAAAGTCGTTTGCGGAAAAAACAATCCCGAATCTGTTCATACAAGTGTTAAACAATAATCCTAAATCTGTCTTGAACTGATTAGTAATTAGTTCAAAATGAAACCAGCAAATGAAACTATTTAAAATTTAACGAAAAGTTTTTTTCGTGTTAAACATTTTCCACTATATGTGAATGTCAAATTCAGTAAACAGTATTCTGTTAGTATTACCAAATATAAGATTTTTTGTATTTCAGAAGATTGATTCTGAGAACCAACTTTCGCTTATAATTCGACAATTTTTTTAAACAACTCAAAAGTATTCGATATAATTTTTCTTCACATGAAAGTTAACTTATCAAAAACATCATTTTTAAGGCGTCTCCTTTAATAACAGTTTGTGTAAATAATACAAAACCCCACTAATTATCTTTTTCAAAAAAAAAAAAAACTCCAACTCAAAACGTTAAAAAAAATTAACTTGTTATATTCGTTATCATTTGACACACATCTTATAATTTTTTTTTCGAAAAAATCATACCGTAAGTCTCTTATTTTTTTTTTCGAGAAATACTCGACTTAAACTCGAAAAAAACCTCTTCGAAAACATAATAAATAAAACGTGTTTTAAAATATAATTTATTACGCTGATAAATGAGATGATTAATTCAATGAAACCGAGTGACACCTTCAAATGAAAACAGATAACTGGACTAATGGCCAGCGCGAGGAAGTTTCTAACGCCCAAATGACCAAATTAATTTTTCACCCGGCCAAATCAAACTCTCAAATATCTCAATCTCGGAAAAAACCAGACCTGAAAGCAAGCAAGCGATCGCCTTCATTTTTAACGAGCATTTTATTGCACTGCAACACAAATATGAAAACCGAAAACCTCTAATTTATACACGTTAAATCTATTTTTATATATAGGCAAGTCAAATATTTTTATACAAATTTCCTCTGCATGCAGACGCTCCCGATTCTGAATCGTTCGTTTTATTATTGTAATTATTTATTTTGATTATTTTAATCAAATCTTCCGGTTTATAAAAAAAAATTGTGGTTTTGGTTGCGACATTTTTCCGTGCAGTTCACTTGGACGTTTTTTCCAACAAAACATTAAATTTCTATTAAAGTTAACGCTGTGAATTTGTCACATCAATTAATAAGGCTGTTAGTCATTTAAGTGTTAGGCTTATTTACGAGCTGAAAGAAGGAAAAGCGACACGTTTTTAGGTCATATTCCCATAAAAATTTCTTCCAATTCCTAAAATTTTGTTTATATGCATTTCAATGTACAAACGTTTACATTTGAAAAATGAAAGAAACAAAGAAAAATTATTCATAAATAATTAAGTCAGATTTATTTATAGCTCAAAAATCTCATAAATTCCGAGTGCATCTCTCACATTTAGATAAATATCATTGTTTTATATTATGATTAAGTTGCAATTCACTTGAAAGTAAGCACCCAATATTTGTTACTCCTTTCTGATTCATTAGAAGTGCTATAGTTATTAATTCTCATTCTTTCTGTTACGTAGTTAAAACTCTTTTGTGTATTAAATATTTGTTTATAAAAGAATAAATTTCTCATAAAATGATGGATTTTATGAATAAAATCTGTTTATTGTAAATAGCATGTATACTTTGTCGTAAGTTTTTTTGAATTTCAAGACAAAAAAAAATATTTTTGGAGTGATTTTTTTAAAAATCTCGGAATTTGAGAAACTTTAAAAAACTTATTACAACAAATTAAACGTATTTGACCTGTTTTTTGTAGACAAATCCGTATAAAAAATTTTATAGAAAAATGTTAAAAAACTTTTTACAGTTTTCCAGGTTCTATCAAACACGAAAAGGGTAATTGCCCGAGTCAAAATTTCAGACCTCCTTTGGCCCTAAAATGGTACTTTGACCCTCTTTTGGGCCTCCAAAGACTAAAATGAGCCTCAGATAGACCTAAACGATTCCATCGTCTTCATTTTAACCTACATGAAATTTTTATTATATTTTGTGAACATATCGTCTCGTCCTAAAGAAAGGTTTATGATCATAAAACATAAAATATTGTTGTAAATTTTTTTTTTTTACAATACCTATTGCAAATAGGTATTATTTACTAATAACCCAAATTTTTGATCTCTCTTTCCTTTACTTAGATGCTTAGTATAATATTGTGTATTCTTGTATCCATTACCGGGTTGTCCCTTAATCCTGTTCACTCTGGTTCATTTTTACTCAGCTTTAGTCTCTTGTAACCGTTCGAGATCTACACGAGTTATTATACAACAATTGAATAAACTTATTTCACTATTTGATTATTTTTCAATATTGTCTATATCAAAAGGCCCAAAAGTGTAAATGTAATAAAAGTGAAAAAACCGAGTTTCAAAGAAAAAGTGTGAAGAAATTTGCTTTAATTTATTACCTTGAAAGTAATCAGAGAGATGTTATACAATTAAATAAAATTTCTAAAGAAATGCACATGGTTGGGTATATTGTGGATTATAATAAAAGGAAATCCTGGAAAAAAATGATGGCAATGGCGACAATAAAGGAGCTGGTAAACAAGGACAAGGAAATTAAGAACTAAGAACTGATATTTGTAATATTCTTATTACTTTTAAATATATCGCTAATATTTAATGAATAAAAAAAACAAATTATTTAAATAAAAATTTTATTTAAAAAAAAAAAACCATACCAATAAAACAATAAAAAATAGTGACAAAGAAAGAGTGGAGAAAAGAGAGAGGTCCATTTGAAGTTTTTGCTGTAGAGTGTAGACCTGTTTTGGGCCTAAACATGGTATTTTGTCCGATAAATGCCACTTGGAGGTTCAAAAGAGGTCTTAAATTCAAATGCAAATGGTCATGTTTCAATCTACTTGAACCCAGATTTTGAGGTCTAAAATAGGTCTAAAATTTCGACTCGGGTGAACAAATAAACGCAATATCATCCTAGAATTATTTTACTTGCTAAAAATTAAAACGACCAAATTTATTTTATACTATTTTGAAAAAGTTTTTTCTAACCAATTATAAATCGACAAATTTCGTGAAAAATGTAGATAGGTATGCTCTTTTCAACAAGTAAAACAATTTTTTCTATTTTTTTTCGTTCAAACACTATAATAAGTTATTTAAAATATCTGCTGCGACGCGTCACAGTACTTTATTTTACATGAAACTCGCTGTTGATGAAAAGAACACAAATAAAGCCAACGATTATATATAAAAAAATTATAAAATGAATAATATATAAATATTTTTATAAACAGAACTAGGTATACGAGTATACATGTAGCTTCTTTGTATGTAGATATGAACAACTACTCTTAACTTCAGAACTTTCCTTATTAGAATTTTCTTAAAAAAATTTCAAATAAAAGTTGATTCAACCGGGAGTTGCTCGGCCATATTCCTCAAAATCAGTTGTGTTAAATTTTGGCAGGCGATTAGAAAAAATGATTCAAATTGAAGCAGAACCCGAAAATTTGTAGATGAGGATAGTGAGATTCAAATACATAATAAAGGCGAATGAAGTGGAAATTTGCTAAATGATGAACGTTTAGAAAACAATGTCAGTTATTTGAAACAACCGGGAAAAGAACGAGCAACTTAGAATTACTTTTAAATGCCTTAAACACAGAAATTTTGACAACAAAAAAGTGAGTTAGAGTAAAATTACTCTTCAAACATGTTTCTATCAGTTTCATAAAATGTTGAAATTCGTAAAGAAACTTGTATAGCTAAATTAAAAATAAAAATAAAATTAACCTTTATTAATGGCGTTTTATTTGTAAATAAATACAATAAGGGGTGGGGTCGATTTTATTATAGATTTAATTTTCTTAAAAACCCGGTTTTTGACCGGTTAACCGGGTTTAAGATATGAAAAAACCGAAAAACCGGTTTTAACAAAAATACGGTTTTTTTGCAAACTCTACTAAGAACTAGATCAAGTTTAAAGTTTAAAGAAAATCGTTGAAGCCGTTTCCGAAAAAAATTTAAAAAGCCGAAAAACCCATAGAATAAAGTTGAGCTTCCGGTCAACCGATTTCAACCAAAAGTTTCGCGGCACAACTAGATGTAATATGCAGGCAAAATTCCAAGTTAGTGGAATTTGGAAAAAGTTTTTGATACGATATCGCTATCACACACATACATTTTTCTAAAAACCACCTTTTTTGGATTCAGGGAACCTCAAAATTAAAAATTCAACCCGATTACAATTTTCAATTCTTCCTTTACTATATAGTTGTAAAAGAAGGTAAAAAACAAATAAGAAAGTCACAACAAACCGGTTTTTAGCAAAGCTAGCGCGAGATAGAAAATGTTTAAATAGGTACCTTTTAATTGAAAATTTAATGTATCTTTTCTGGCTTTTTTGTGTCTGCACTTTCCAAGATGTCCCTGTAGGTAGAACTAGATTTTTTCAACCCTTTAATAACCGTGATGCCAGGGGGGTACAAGGAAATTGTGGTTTGTAAGAATATAATATTACTTCTACCAAACAAATTTTAAACACAAACATTGGGAAAAATAATAGGTTATAAGTTTTATCAAATTAGTGAACTACATTTGTCCATTTTTTAAAAATATTTTTAAATTATTTATTCACAATCTAGCTAATTATTTTTTTTTTATTGTCAAATTTTAAATTATATGCAATGCGTCTAGTCAAATCGTTTTATTTGTAATTTTTCTTTAACTATAGGTGCGATGAGCCCTAAAGTTTTCACGAGAATATAATGTCAAAGTTTGCCTGATGAAGTTGGAAAAATAAACATAGCGACGAAACGTTGCAAATTTTGAAAAGATCTACCTAGATTTAAAATTTTTTTCTCAGCTCCAAGTTCCCGAGGAAATCATTAATAGTATTAGGAAAAAGGTAATCAATTCTAAAGTGATTAAAATCTGAGGATCCAATATTATAGTTAAAGATGATTTTTTTTTAATTTTAAAGCTACAAAATTTTGAAGAATGAGACATTTTATGAAGGTATAGACTTAAATTTACGAGTATTCAAAAGCAATTACTGTTTATTTTTAGGGGAAATACAATAAAAATGTGTATGCTTGTGGACAGGTTATTCAAGTATGTTTTATTTGTGGTGTTTGGTTAAGAAGTTATTACACCCAGACCACAACTTTTTCTTTTATCCCTGATAACAATTTTTTTAAGATTATATTGCGATGAGGGTTGTTTAACGTTGTCAACCTCAACTTTTTTTATTTTTTCCTCTTCAAGATTAACATTTTTTTTAAACACACAAAAACAAAATTTATAATTCTCATTTTTTTTTTAAATTTAAAAACGACTAATCCAGCTTTTCTTGTATATTTATACATAAGATTGGAATATTAAAAAGTGTGTAATATAATCTATTTAATGATTTAGTTTAGTAGTAAAATGTAAAAGTAAATATTTCTGTTTTTACAAGGGTTAAATATTAAAATAACTCTAACAAGTCGATTTTAAATATTGAAAATGACTCAACGCAACAATAGAATAAATATTTAAGTTAAAATCGGAGTTATCTTCTGGCTTTTTATTTATATTTGTTTTACTGCTTTATATGAAGGGAAGAATATAAAATTATTTTATTAGTTTATTCCATTACCGTGATAAAAAACAAGGGTGGCAAACTAACAATTCGAACGTCTTTCTCTGTTTCATTGGCATTCCATGAAATTTAAACTCAAATGAAAGAAGCATGTGAAGTTTTTTTTTTTGAATTGTCTCGCCTTTAAAATTTCATGTTTATGACTCTTGCATATTTAATATCTTGTGAAAGTGTATAGAGTTCGGTCACTTTAATAAGTAATTACTTTAATACTTTTTTTTTTATTTTATGAGTTAGTCATTAATTATCTGTAATATGTAAAAAGATTATTAATTTCATTTAATAACTTAATATTTAAAAATAAATTTTTCAAGTGAGTTTTTTATAATGTCTCGTTTCTCAAAGGTAATCACTATTTAATGATGCGTAGATAAGGTGAAGAATATAATTAGTTCGTTTAATGTTCCGATTATAACGGGCTAATTAAGATGCAAATGGATTAAATTCAATGGTAATAGAGTTTTGATTAAAGGCTTATTACAATGTATTGAACTGCATTAATCAGATTGATCAGTCAGAGCTGAAGTTTCCATCAGTTTTTTAGCTAAAATACCGATAACTAGTTAATACTTATAGACCAGTGCTTTTAGCCTGTGAAAATGGTAAAAAGTGAAAAAAATTATAGTAGGATGAAACCAATTGGAAAAGGAAGAAAATATAACAAAAATGAAAGGAAAAATAAATTACGGTCGATCTGAGGTGGTGAAGTGGAAGGGGGGGGGGGGGGGGTAAGGGTAGAAACGGTTTATCTTGATTTTCGACAAAACTAAAACTCCTATGGAAATAAGTTAAAAGGCAAAGTTGTAGATAATAAGTAGATCTACAACTTTTGTGCTAACACAAAAGTTGAAACTTCTACTTTCTGATGGTGCAAAAACAAAATACATAACAATGTTAAATGTTCTCAGAAAATGCAATAATTAAAGTCTAAATTTTAATAAATTGTTCAAAATTGTACATAGTAAGGGAAAGGTGTACAAGATGATCCCATTGGGTAAGATGATACTTTTCGATTGCGCCCAAACAGCTAACGCTATTTAGTTGAATTTTTGACAAAACATAGTCTCGAATACCTCCCCGCCACTGTCCATTTGCAAAGACAGCGTAACCAGTGTGTTGGATTTTACAGAAAAAAATATAAATTGTGCTCAGTTAATATAAGGAAAGATTGAATTCAATTTTACAATACTTCGACTAAAAACTAGTAAGCGCAATGTTTCTTGTGTTTGTGACATTTTAATACGCCTAATTGTGATTTTTGGGTTACTTGGAAATAGCGGGGTGGTTTTGGGTTATGTTAGTTAACTTTGAATAAAAAAGTTGCACTTGGGGCAAGATGATTCCCTTCCTTGTGTACAAGATTATTGCACGGAAAAGTTTTCCGGCGATATCAAGGGTGGAGGGTGGATCAAGTGTTGTGCTTGTGGAAAATGGCGGCATGAAGCTTGTGCCGAAATTGATAGCGATGATACAAATTCATTTATTTGTGAAATGTGTAGCGCAACACCGGCCAAAAAGCGATTACACTTTTAAAAAAAGTGGCATAATAAAGCCACTACTCAGAAGACTGGATTCGTTTTTTTAGAGTTTATTTTGTTGAGTTATAAACCTGAGTATATGTTATGTTGAATTACAAAAATTATCTTAAAGACGTTTTATAGTCTTGATTTTTGCTTTTACTTACTTAATTCTTTAAAAAATTAAAGGTTGCTCGACAGTGAGGTAAGATGATCATTGGAATCATCTTACCCCAACCATAGGGATCATCTTAGTCACCCGGGTGTATAAGATGATTACTTTGTAGAGTTTTAAAAATATGTATATATTATTATGTGAACTGAATTAATTAGAAATTTTGAGTATGATAAAAGTTAGATAAACAAATATGGCAGTAGTAAATGCTATCAAGTTTGTTTCATAGGGAAATATCTATATTTTATTTCAATTCTTGCTTAGAAGGATCATCTTGTATACTTTTCCCCTACAATTGTACATAACACAATTTTGAACAATTTATTAAAATTTACACTTTGATTATTGTATTTTTTGAGAACATTTAACATTGTTATGTATATAGTTTTTGCACCATCAAAAAGTAGAGGTTTCAACGAATAAAAACCTTACCGACTTTATAAAAAAATCAGATGTTTTCACGTGAGAACTTTCGAATAAAAATTAGGGTGCTTTTTAGATATTAAGTAATTATAAAGTGAAAAAATAAATATTTTAAATCAAAAAAATACAGTGTGTTTGGGACATTAAAAGGTAAATTTTTACAAAAATTCATGAAAAATTTTTTTTTTTGTAAAAGATAAAAATAAAAAACTAAAAACTTGGTTATTAGAATTTTTCACAATAATTTTGAGGTTATGTGAAACAAGTGTAAGTACAAAAAGTGTAGATCTATTTACTATCTACAACTTTGCCATTTAACTTTTTTTACCCTTTAAACAACCCCCCTTTTCCACTTCCCCACCTCAGATCGACCGTAATTTATTTTTCCTGTCATTTTTGTTATATTATTTTTTTTTTCTAATGGGTTTTATCCTACTATTATTTTTTTTTTCTGTTCAAAAATTATCTACCCCGATCTATTAATTTTTATTGCAAACTCAAATTTACACTTATTCAAGTTTTCATATTTTCCACCTGCAGTAACAATAAATGCTTATGTAAATTTGTTTCTACTTCTGTGAAAAAAAACTAAGCACACGAATTCAATATTAAACAGAACCTCATGAACTCGAATTACGTGGATAATTTCTTCATTACAACAATAAAGCGTTGTTCATGAAATCATGATTTTCAAATAGAAAAAGTCAGCTTCCAGTTATATTAAATCAAAGCCTATTAATTTATAACACAACAATTCCATAAACGATATGCCAAATCTCACGATTTTCAACAATCAAACCATAGCTCGAAGCTAAACATTCAACTCGATTCATTTAATAAGAATTTTCTTATCGGGTTTAAAATGTACCCATCTAATATTTACATATTTGACTTTCAACAAAGTAAATAAACCATAAAAGCAAATCGCTTAATTAAAACGAAGAACTTAGAAAAAATTCATTCATAAATTAAAGATTGTTATTGAATACCGTTAGTTATATTGTAACATTTGTTTTTTATAATTTTTTCAATTGCTGTTTCTTTAATGTTAATTATAAATTATGTTATTACTTTATAGTCTTCTTGCATCAAACATAATTATCAATTATGAATTAAAAGTTGTTTTTTTAACGTTGAGACCATAAAAAAGCGAAACTATTAAGTACGTCTATGTTTTATAAAAGGAATAGATAACATTTATTAAAGGCTTTTACCGTTAAAATACTCGTATTGTATTTTTTTAAGTTTTTAAGTATATAGTTTTTAGTTCAAAAGGTAAATATTTTCTATAATTAATGGCTGAGGTTATTATTATTTTTTTAAATAAAAATTGTTATCTAAAAAGTTAGTCAATTTCTTGGAACTACGAGTAAGTATATTCTGGTTTTAATTTAATTACATTTTTCAAGTTATTATTTATAAGAAAACGTATTCGATTTGAGATTATTAAAAAAAGAACTAACCCTAATTTGGTTTGAAAGGATTATGGTTTGTTTCAATGCTCTTCATAGATATTCATAAAGAGCTTAAAAATTTGACTTAAAAATATAATACTTTGTTTTAGCATTTTTAATATTACAGTTAACTCAATAGTTGTGAATGTCAACATTTTAGTTTTCTAATGAGTCTTGGGTGTTAGAACAATCACTGAACACTTTTTGAGTTATAACCCATGAAAGTTTCTTACCTTTCCTTCTAACTATCCAAAAAGATATACTAAAATGTTCACTGTTCCATTACAAATTAACTATTACTTAATAATTAATTCTAGCTTAGATATATTTTCATATTTCCCTAATGAACTCAATAAGAACATATTTTACATTTTTACAGGTAGGTATAATATATTTTTGCGGAAGTTGATATTACCTCTCAGTTTGTAAAGAAGACAATCAATGTAAATGTAAATTAAACTGAATTAAATTGAATTAATTTACACGGAAAAAATTTGCATGAAAGTAGCAAGTATGTAATAGACAAACAAAATAAAATTCTCATATTGCGACAAAAAATAATTTAAAACTTCCCCCCTTCAGATTTTTAAGAAATGATCTTGTTTGATAAAATAACTTCAAAATTAGAGTTTTTGCTGTAAAAACAATTTTAATATAGTCCTCGGTCATACTAATCTATACTAATATATAAAATTGAAGAGTTTGTTTGATTGTTTGGTTAAACGCGGTAATCTCTGGAACTACTGGTTCGAATTGAAAAATTCTTGTTGTGTTGGATAGCCTAATTATCGACGAAGGCTTTAGGCTGCACGACATCACGCTACGACCAATAGCAGCAGAGCATCAATGGAAAAGTTTGCAAAAAGTAGGAAAATGTTTTCCTTTTGAGAGCGTTTCTTGCCTGCCCGGCGTAAATGGTTAAAGTTAGGCAAAAATCATATGTAGCAAATTTGTTCCTCTTAAAAAGTTCTAAAAAAAAGTCCGCGACGATATATGTCTATCTTTTAAGGTTGGCCCGCTATTACTTTTTTAATGGTTACTAAAATTGTTTCAAAAATAATTAATTCATTAAATTGTTTTAAGAATCATATTATTAATTCTTACCCAAATAAATACGGTTTTTAATAAAATTTTGTATGATGATAAATGACAATCTGAGTCATTAAAAAGAATACTTTTTATTACGGGAAAAAGTCTCATTTACCCGGGAAATTGAAAAACAGGTTGGAACAAAAATTATGCATAAACTATACATTTTTAGTTGAAAATGAATATTGATGATATTTAAGTATGAGAAATATGCGAATCATTATCTACAATACGTTTTATTTCGGAAAAATTTCTCATTTCAACGGGAAAATAGAAAAACTGGTGTAAAGAAAAATCATGCTGAAACTAAACGTTGTTAGCTTAATGTATTTATAGTAATAATTCATAATGTCCTCAAGTCAAAAATAATTTTTTTATCCTACAGTCTTATTTTTATCCAGGAAAAATGTACGGTTCCCGTAGGATAGATATGTTTTTATTTTTCACAGAGCAAAAGATTACCATAATTTCTTACAATGTGGTGGTTAATTGAGAGTCAGAGAATAAATATAGGCTACCTTTTATGTTAGAATATAGCACGTTTCCCGTAGGATAGGATAAGAATTGTATCCTTCAGGAACTGAGTATTTAAGAGGAGTTTCGTGAAAGTTCATGGATAAGCGTTTTAACGAATTTTCCTCAAGAAGGATTGGTCTACCTTTTATCCAGGAAAAATGTACGGGCCCGTGGGCTAGATACGTTTTTATTTTTCATAGAGCAAAAAATCGACATAATTGTACTCTTCCCGTGGGATAACAAGACAATTGTATCTTACAGGAACCGTGTATTTAACAGAAGTTTCGTTAAAGTACGTGAAATAGAGTTCTAGCGCATTTATCCTCAAGAAGGCCTGATCTCTTTTTTATCCAGGAAAAATGTACTACTCCCGTAGTATAGATATGTTTTGTTTGTCATAGAGCAACAAATTGACATGATTTTTTTGCAATAGGGTAGTTGAGATGTCAAAGAATAATATAGATTATTAATTCGTATGATAGAATAATGCACGGTTCTCAAAAGATAGCATAACAATTGTACTTTTCCTGTAGGAATCGTGTTTTTAAAAAAACTTTCTCTTAAGTTCGTGAAATAGCGTTTTAACACAATCACTCCAAAAAAGTTGAAATAAAAATGACAATTTTTACTGCAAAATATGATTTTTAATTTAACATCCGATAACATCGATAAATTATTAATGAAAATTTTTGAAACATTGAAACTTCTTTCATCGTTAATTTTTGAATGTCTATAATGTTTAGAAATAAACGTGTTAAATTATATTCAAACAGTCAACAATTACTTCACTTACTCAACTTTTTGAACTGTTGAAAAATTTGAACTTGGCGAAAAACTCAGTTAAATATATAATACATTCAACATTTTCGAATTGTATTGCTACTTAAAGAACACAAGTAAAGGTATTTTATAATATTCATAAAAACGTATAGAACCTATAAGATAGCTCTTCTAGATAGCTATATGGAATATCTACCTGGGAAAGTAGTTTATCGGATTTTCATGGCCTTTCTATGAATCAAAGATCTAGAAATATTATCTGTCTTTTTTGTTGATGGGATGAAAGTTTCTATTATTCAATCAGTATAATTTAGATACGCTCAGCGAAGCGGGCGGGGACCAGCTAGTACGTTTATAAAATAGCTATGGCAAAAAATTTTCTTATAACCCCCAACAATTTCATTATTACCCAATTTGGGGTAATTTACCTGGTTTTCCGACCGCTGGCCTATACAAAATACCTTAACCTCTATACCTTAACAGAGTTTCGAACCGTATATATAAAAAACGAACGTTGAAATGCAAAGGATTAAAGTGTCTTATGATTCATTAGGATGTTTATGATTTCTTTTTATTGGTTAAAAAACTAAAACTTTCATTAGTAAGACTGTAAGAGCATATCAAAGTTCAAAGATCACTTAACATATTTCCGTGAAACTGTAAGAAGAAAATGTGTATCCACAAAATTGTCTACAGTTTTCATAAATTTTGTTTTGGCGTCCAAAAATAAATAAATCAGTTAGTGAGGCAATGTAAAGTGGAACTAAGATACGGGGAAACCCCCTCAAAGATTATTATTATTATTATTATTATTCATACTTAAAACCACAATATTGTACAGTAAAACTTCGTTTAAACGTCACTGTAAAAGTCATTTTACTTAGGTATACATTACTATAATACAATATTACACTTAAAAATGCTAATATCTAGCTAATTTTTTTCAGAAATTATCTCTTTTTTATGATCATTTCAATTCTAGGTACACACTTTAAATACCAACCCAACCAAACTTGAATCAAAGTAAATTTCACTTATTACGTAATTAAAGTTGTATTTACTTATTAATCAATGTCTTTCACATTCAATTAATAAAAGTTTAGGTACTATGTATATACCTATTGTAGACTTTTTCCTTTAGTAATTTGCTATTTTCCGTAATAAATTGTTAATATTTTCACTTATAATTATTTCATATTAATTTGTTTCTCATATTGATTGTTTAATGATATACCTAGTAAATTTCATAACCACTTATAAAATCAGCAAATAGTAGGTATAGTTTTAGAGCTTTGACAAAAATTAAATATCTACTTATAATTAATGTAAAAATCACTGATTCATGTTTAGATAGTACATCATAGACCCAATCTTGAAGGCGAGAATAAAAAGAAGTTCTAGGTACTGAACTTCGTTCGAAACACTACAGAAACATTAATGAGGCATTTTGATCCTTAAGAGAATCATTTTTATGTTTTATTATTAATAGAGACAAATCAAAAACCAAAGTGTTGGTAAAATTTCTTAGAAGCCTAGATATTAATATAGAAACTTTTCAAATTTTAAACTTTACCAAATACTTGTCAACCAATGTAATTTTCTTTTTGATTTGGAGAAATAAAATTCACTAAAAGTTATACTTCACTAAGTATGACATAATAAACATTGCATTGCAACGATAGCTAAAGTGGATGATTACCTTATAAATAATGTTAGTAATTGTAATTTAATTACAATTATAAGTTTTAAAACAATATCTTTCGATCGAACTTTGCCTGAAATTTGCTTAAGCCAGAAGTTTTCAACCTAGATTCTGCGAAATCCTACAATTCCTTCCAATGTAGACAGGAGTTTCACAAAATATAATAGTACTTCCTATTAGATTTGTTAAACTACTACATACCTATTACTTATATAATTGAAATATCAAGGCAAGTAGAGCATTGACTTTGCTATTTACTTCGTTTTAAAATTATGATATCAAGTTTAATTCAATTCATAACATAGATAGTTACCTGAGCTTATGAATCCTCCGTTTCTTAAAATAACGTATTGAAAAAAGGTGTATAGGTACTTGTGAAAATTCATCTTATTTTTATTCTAGTCTACATGTTTTTGTTAAAGAATAACTACCCGTTTCAATCCTTTACAAAAAGACCTTCTGAGCGTTTTCATGAAGACATACACTCTCCAAGACTCAAACTAATAATCAGTTCAGATGGCTTGAAGACAAGTCTTAATTATACGATGCAAATGAAAAAATTATGTTATGATTAACTTGTAAAACTTACAAGTAATAAATTGCAAATGCAACATATGTTTACGTGGATAATTGTAGTTTTATTGGTTTTATTTGCTTTATGTATGTTTGTGGCCACAACGTTGCGACCGACGCGATGTTTGAAGTTTTTGAAATGCGCTTTGAGGGAAAATTGAAATGTAATTATATTTTCTGACCTGTGTAACAAAAAAGTGGATGTGTTATGCCCTCTTGGAACACCTATGAATTCTTCACGTACGCTCCACACATCTGAAAATAGAAAAATAAAAAATAATCAAATAGAAAAAAGGAAAAAGAACAAATGGACGATTCATATACTATGTGAAATTAATTCATAATCGTGATTAAGGAGAAAAGAGATTAAAACTTTATTACAAACACCAAAAAGAACCAATTTGGGTGTAGAAAAATGGCCTCAAAGATTATGTATAGTTCTTGACAAGGACTTCGTACGAAATGGTAGTCTTATCGTAAATCCCACAAAGGATCTAGCCCAATAGCCATAAGGAAAGTGCCCCAGGCGGTTTTTGAAAAATGCTTCCGTGTGCTGATTCCTCTCCATGAAAAACTTATTGTCGCACAATTTTAACCCGCTACCCTCACTTGTATTGAAGTTACAGGGAAAACTACCCCAGACGTTAAATTTTTTTTTCTAGAAAACTATTGAAGATTTTTTCATGAAATTAAAACTGTACGTAGATATAGATAAAACGCATAATATATATTTTTTTCAGAATTTTTGTAAATCTATAAATGATGAAAAATATTATTTTTATTTTTTGAGGGTGGTTTTTTACATCAACCCTTAAAGTGAAACCTTTTTTTAAAAATGCGATTAAGGCTTTTATTATCCATCTTTCATTTAAAAAAAGTCGCTTTAAGAAATTAGTTGTCGCTCACCACCAAAATGAGGGCATCCAGGGACAGGTTTGTAATAGACAGCGCATTTCGTAAATGCATTTATTGCTTTATGACTTGTATATATATGCCATAATATGGTTTTCGTCAAGGGAAAAGGTCCTGAGAGAGAAATTAATTTTTGAAAATTTTTTTTTAGGCCTATTAACAATATAGTGCAGGGATTTTTTATCTATTCTTTTATTATAGTTTGATATATAATACCTACTCGTAATTATTTTCTATCTCAGATTACCTACATACATACTTAAATATTGTTAGTATTATTATTTGCATCAAGTAATATTTTATTTGTTATTAATTTATTAATTTGTTATATAACGTCTGGAGTAGTTTTCCCTGTAACTCCAATACAAGTGAGGGTAGCGGGTTAAAATTGTGCGACAATAAGTTTTTCATGGAGAGGAATCAGCACACGGAAGCATTTTTCAAAAACCGCCTGGGGCACTTTCCTTATGGCTATTGGGCTAGAGCCTTTAACACATGAAATTCACTTGCAATTCATTTAATGATTGTTGTTAAATTCAGTTGGAATCAATGTTCAGTTAAAGATGTATTCGCATTTTTAATTACGATTGCTTGCTCGAATGAAAGATCTAGCTCTGATATAAAATCTTATATTAAGTTTGTAACTTTTGCATTTGTAATGCAAAAGTGTATTAGTATGTCCTTTTGTAGTACAAAAATATATCAAGGATTAATAAAAAAATTATATTTCACAAATTTGTGAAATATAATATATCAAGGAATTGAAATGTTATTTTATGGGTTATCTTTTGTTTCGAAAAAATTCGCAGGTTCTTAAGATATTTACAAACTTATCCGATTAAAATTTAGTATGAAGATGTGTTTCGTTTTTATACAAGACACGAATACGTTTCATTCCGGAAAAATTCAAGGTTCCTGAGGGGTAATTTTAAAATATAAACATTTATCAATGATTTGCACTTTTGACACGCAGATAAATCATCGTTATTTTTATATAAAAGTAGCAGTAGCCCAGCGGTCTGGTAACCGGGGTAAATTACTCCAAATGGGGTAAAAATTAAATTTTTGGGGGTAACAAAGAATTTTTTCTACTTTGATATTTTATAAACGTCTCACTTAGTATTTTTACAAACGATTTAAAACCGGGACGACAACGGGAGCGAAATGTTCGTAAGTCAAATTTCTAATAACTTATCAAAATGTTTGTAATGAAAATATATAAAACCGAATGTAAATCGCAAGTGCGAATCATTATCCTATAGGTTCCGTCGCCATTAGTATAGTCATGTAAGTCTTTAAATATGATTATTTTTTTTATTATATAATCTATCGAGAATCTCTTTGGTTCTAATTTCGTATGTTCATCCATTTACAGGGTGCGCCATCTAGACAGGGCCTATTGAAATGTTGAATAACTCCGCCATTTTTCAGCCGATTTTGACAAATCAGCCAGATTCTGAAACGTCAGTCTATGCCATTATAGTCATGGATCGGTTTACGCCAAAAAAACGGGCTGAAATTGTAGCGCTGTACATTGAAAACAATCGTTCAACTGTGAAAACTGTGCGTGCGTATCGTAAGAAATATGGGAGACATTCGGCGCCTTCCGCCAAGACAATTCGTACTTTGGCGAAAAATTTCTTTGAACACGGGTCTGTAGCTACTCGCCCGCGACCCATTCGACCGCGTCCGCGACGCTCCAATGAAGTTGTTGAAGCGGTGAGAGAGAGTGTTGCCGAAAATCCAAGTGTGTCGTATCGGCGTCGTTCTCAGGCGCTGAATGTGAGTGGAACCACTTTAAGAAGAATTTTGAAGGATGATCTCCATCTTTTTCCATACAAAGTGCAACTAACCCAAAGATTGTTGGAAACGGACAAGCCGCGTCGCCTCGAATATGGGAATACGATCGCAAGAAAGATCGATGCCGAGCCTGATTTTTGGGACCGAATTTTGATGACGGACGAAGCTCATTTTACGCTCTCTGGCGGGGTCAATAAACAAAACTGTCGAATTTGGGGAACAGAAAACCCACACATCATTCACCAAACACCATTGCACGACCAAAGAGTTACTGTTTGGGCCGGAGTGTGCTCGAAAACGATTATTGGACCATTTTTTTTCAAAGTTGGAGAAACCGTCGACGGTGCACGCTATCGTTGGATGTTGGCGCACTTTGTTTGTCCGGAAATGCGGAAACACCGTCTAACAAACTTCTATTTTCAACAAGACGGCGCACCTTGTCACACCGCAGTTGCTACTATGAAGTTTTTGCAGAGCAAGTTTCCGGGACGCGTTGTGTCAAAAAAGGGTGATTTGGAGTGGCCTCCTCGTTCGCCGGATTTGACGGCGCCAGACTTTTTCCTGTGGGGCTATTTGAAGAGTAAGGTGTATGCCAGCAAACCAAAGACTATTGAAGAACTAAAAGCTAATATTAAAGCGGAAATTGCTGCTATTACGCCCGAAATGTTGTCAAATACAATGAAAAATGCCCAAAAAAGGGCCGCTTTTTGTGTGTCTAATGGAGGCGGTCATTTGATCGATATTGTATTCTGAGTGAATTGTCAATAAATGGCATTGTATACCCTAAATGAATCTTGTTCATTTTCCAAAATCGGCTGAAAAATGGCGGAGTTATTCAACATTTCAATAAGTCCTGTCTAGATGGCGCACCCTGTATTTAAATTCTTCATATCTTTGATTTCTTTGTAAAGAAATTGTTAAGCATATTTCAGTCTCATTTATTCAAACAAAACCAATCATATGGGAAATTACCTCGTGCAAGATGGACCACACGCCAAACGGGGAAATAAAAAATGTCTCTTAAAGGCCGGGCATAACTCTTGTTTTAATTTGGGAAATAGCAAAATATCCCGGACGTTGCAAATGGCATTTTTAAACTTAAATCAAAAACCCTAATTTTGAAGTTATTGTGTCAAGCACGAAGCAACATAATATCTCCAAAACCTGAAGGGGGAAGTTTTCAGTTAATTTTTTTTTTTCGCTTTCTGAATTTGCAATCTGTCCCTGGACATTAAGCAAATATGATGAATATACGGTGGGAAAGACAAGTTAATGGTTTTCTGAACGGTAACTCCAGAAATGAGGCGCGATTCAGCCTTCGATGGTGGCTGGAATTATCCAAGAGTATACAGTATTGACAGCTAGATAGTTGGGATGTTCGTTTTCCAATATGACAATTTTGTTTTATTTGTTCATTACATATTTACTATATACGTACAACTTTTTGATTTTCCGTGTTAATTAATTCAATAAATGCTAATGTTAAATGTGTTAATTTACATTTACCTACATTGATTGCCTCCTTTTTAAAATGAGGGGGTAATATCGGGCGCAATAGTTAAAAAAGTTCCCTGACCGCTGCAGTAGCTAGTAGCAAATAGCAAGGGAGATTCCAAACCATCTTATGAGTCTTCCAATATTAAATTTTCATATGAATATAAGAATTTTTCCAAGAAAAATCCCAATTGATCTTACAATAGTGTAATGCAAAACATATTTAAAGTATTTTTCATTTAATATTTTCAATGAAACTTAAAAATTTTCACTAAAAATCTTTTTACGTGAATCGTAATATGTCATGGAAGACCAAATTTCAATAATAGTATTTAACAAATTTATACTTACTTGAATTACTTCAATCGTTCAATTAATATATAATTATTGATTTATCTTTAATTTAAGGGTTGATTTGATTACATTAATTAAAAAATGACCAATTAATTGCGAGATGACATAAAGGTTCAACTTTTCTTAAAAGCGATGAATGCATCACACTGCGCAGATAATTGCACATAACAACTACCGATCATACGCGAAGGAGGATTGAAAAACACTGCTTAATAACCAGATAGGCCATGAAGAATAATTAATTATTACTTATCGTTAGATGAAGAAGTGAAATTGATTATTACGAGAAAAAAAAAGAGAGAAGAAACCAAAAGACCTATAACATGGAAGAATCCAGACCAAGTTTCTTAAGGGCCAATGCTAAATTTTCATTTCAAAACTAAAACCTTGTCCAAGTAATATTCAAATAAATCTGTTCAAAAACCTAATGTATGGAACACAATCCAAATATTTTTCCCTTATACTATTTAACCGCTTCAAAGTTTCCTGGGGAAATGTTCTCATGATTACCTATATGTCAACAAAGACGAAATGTCAATACAAGAATTAAAAATTTTTTTTACTTACTTGGCTAAAAATTTTATTTTAATCGTCTAATTCATACCTACATAATTATTGATTTATTTGCATTTTAAGGGTTTGCTAGAGGTCGCCCAGTGGTCGAAATTCGACCATAATTCGTTACAATTTTTACATACCTAAGGGTACACTTTACTTGTAACTGCCTCAAAAACTTTAGTTACTAAGCTAACTACAGCAGATAATGAATTGCATTTGCGAATGTTTGGAAAATAATTTCTTGACTAATTTTTTCTTCAAGGTTCATTTAAAGAAAGTGCATCATATAATGATTGAAAATATTTATTTTAAGTTAAGGAAGAGGTTTCAAAATATTTATTTTTTTTCTTCCATAAATCTTTTACAAAATTATTTCAGAATATTCTCTAAAAAAAAATATCAATTCGTTTATATCATACATGTTTTGAGGTCCCCTGAGTCCAAAAAAAGTCGTTTTTAGAAACATGTCTGTGTGTGCCTGTGTGTGACAGCCATATCGTATCAAACTATTTTCCGAATTTCACCAAACTTGGAAATTTTCCTTCATATTATATCTTGTTTTGCCGCGGAGCTTTTGGTTGAAATCGGTTAACCCAAAGCTCTACTTTATTCACGGAGTTTTTGAGCTTTTTCAAATTTTTTCGAAAACGGCTGCAAAGATTTTCTTTAAACTTACGATAGTTCTTAGAGTTATTAATGGCTACAACTTTTATTTGAAACTTTTTCCTCGGAAAATTCGATTAAGGACGGTTCTGGGGTGAAGGTTGGGAATTCATAAATACATATGTATATGTTGTATACTCGTATGCATATAGTTCTGCTATGTATAGTTATAAGGTGCTTATATATTTCTTTTAACCAACAGCGAGTTTCATAAATGAAAGTAAAAGAAAGTACTGTGACGCCACGCAGCAGATGTTTTTCTTTTTATAATGTTGTATGTCAATTCAAATTACAGTATTCTGAAATATTTTTTAGACAAACAAAGAAAAAAATATGACTATGAAACATCAGAAGTAATTTCAAGTGAGTTTCCTACGTTCAAAAGTAAAACAAAAGTACCTTTATGTTTAGATTTTTTCATTTGTTTAAATAATGACATTTGGAATATGGTTGAAGTCTGTGGTCAAACTGAACAACTGAGATTTAAAAATCTACATATTTGTGTGTCTGTGTGTGTCAAACGCGTGGTAGTTTGTGTGACGTCTTTTTTCATTAATTTAAGGTATTTTGAAGCATTATTATAAAAAAATATTATCTCATAACGCAACTTCCCCATATAAACTTCAATTGTGCCAAATTTCATACTCCTCCGTTCGTATAATATTCGGTAAAAGGGGTTTAAAATTTTTGCTTTACGTATTAATATATAGATTTAATGGAATTAATTAAGAATAATTAATTACGACGTGCCATAACAATGCAACTACTAAAAGCTATAAACGGATCACACTACGCAAATTACTGAATATAACAACTACCGATGATTCAATTAAAAGTTAAATTGATTTAAACAAAAATTAAAAACAGAGATTAAATCAAAAAACATAAAATAAAATTCTATCCTAGAAAAGTGCACGATACCTGTGGGATTAATAATTTCTTCCAGCAAAACTATATGAACGAATTTGAATGACATTTTCTATGAAGACGTTTGAGATCTTAAGATAACATACGAAATCTATTTAATTCCAGCAAAATGTTGATAGTTATTAATTCTAATTAACATATGAACAGGAAAAATGATAGGTGAAACTACTTTCTGGAAAATTGGGTAGATGGAGATTGATGAAACTTATTATGAAATCGTATTCTTACTATAGATCTAAAGACTGGAAGTTATGTCCAAGATATATCACTGAGTGGTTACACCACAGATACCCAGTCCTAGAACTGTCCTACCGGTTAAAAACTTATTACAATAGCCTATCCTTTGGGGGTAAAATTGAACAGCCTGTTAAAAAATCCCTCATAAAAATGAATGTTGGAGTTCACGTTCATTATAACAATTTAATCAGGAGCTCATAATGATGACAGATTTTTATCTGATGTTGAATCACATACCTAACGTTTCGATCTAAAATTAGAACTTTTTCAGAGGTAAGAAAATGTTTAATAAAAAAATGTCCAGGTTATAAAAATAACTAAGAGGAATTATTTAAAATTTTCGTATGGAGGTTTTTAGATACGTTCAACAAAGCAGGAAAGGATTAAGTAACTAATGCTCTATATAATATAATATACCAATATTCTTTTGTATTCAAGATCTATAAATTCGTTATAGCAAACCAAGAAATTCTTCTTTTTTATATACCATCCAAATTTTGTCTGAAACACAAATCAACTTGTTCAAGCATCGAGTCTTATCGCAAGACAAACTAAAACGACACGCGATAAATACTTAAGTCGATAAAAACGGATTTGGGAGATAAATCTTTTTCGGCACTTAAGCCGCTGACACGTGGCAAAATTGGAACCAGTCTCCGTTACATTTTTGTGACATTAACACGCTAAACTAGGTGTCCAAATCCACGCCTTGTACAAAACAAAAAAAATTGGAACTTTAAGGCCAAACTTTTCACAAACTCGTTTTACGCGGCTTTTATTGTGTATAGTTTCTTGTTCTCACGCATAAGAACTATGATAATAAATTTGCCTTCAATTACTTGCTAGTTTTATAAATTAACAGGTTTTTAATAGAAAAAAAAATTATAAAGGTGGTTTATTAGAAGAGCGAAATTGGTTTAAAGAGCTAAGGTTTTAAAGTAATATATCAATTAGGACGCGAGGAAAATTTGGGTAATAAAGTTTCGTTATCGTACAATTGATCGAATGAGAAGATATACATGTCAAGATTTATAATACAAGTGGTAAAACAAAAGGAATTCGGATGGAAAAAGCTAAGGTACGCGGAGCAATTTCGAGATTTGGGTGTTCGAAAATTGCAATCGGCAAACAAGTGGATGGAATATTTGAACAAAGAGACGGTTAATGACATTTTTCAAAGACCGGTTCACGGTAGTTTCGTGTAAAGGTAGTTATGGGATCGTGACATTATTGCCACAATGTATGTATATATACAATATACTAGTACCTACATGCTCATGTAATCTTTTTTTTTTCCAATCATTAACCGTACAGGCATTAACGATATTATTTCGTTTCAAACCCATACAGAATTAAGCTTGAAAAAACTTGGCCGAAACTTTCAAATTTTTTTCTTCAAAACCGACTTTTTCCTTGCTGAAACTAAAGGTTTAAATGTTAATTACGTTTTCAAATATCAATGACCAACGTTGTCTGGGTTTAAATTGGTCAATAACAATTTTGGGCAGCTTGCATAAGAGGGTGTAGCGAATGTGAATGAAGTTATTTAGAAAATTATAAGTTTGCACCTAATAGAATTTAATGGTGTCGTTATACCGTGGTCAAATCAATGATTTTTTGCAACGGTCGAAATTTTAAGTAGTAAAACATTAATTAAGTAAGAAACTTGAATGGATTGATTGATAAATTAAAATATTAGCAATTTACGTTTATAAACTTTTTTAAATAATTATATTAGATACTGTGAAAGTAGATTAAGATTTTTACTTTATAGCAGCGAAAGTTATAAAAAAAAAATAAATACTATAATCATTTAGTGGCACTTTTATCAATTAAAAGATTGTAGTAAAATTTAAATTAGGTAATAAAAATTACATAATTTGAAAATATGTCATGGAAGTTTTCAATTTTTAACTTCGAAGGTAAGTTATTGAATTTAAAAATAATTTTTTCAAGTTCCATTTTTCAATGGAATTATATATAAAATTTGCTCTGTCTCATCCATCTATGTCTATGGCATAGCCGTTTTACTCAAAAATTATTTGATCTAAGAACATGAGATTATATAAAGAGTGACACAAGTTATACGTTCCACCCTCTTTTCCCTGTCATAAAGGAAGTATTGTAATCGGGTCAAATTTTCGATTTCGAGTTTTCACCGGAAATACACGTTTTGAGGTCCCTCTTAATCCAAAAAAGTGGTTTTTAGAAAAATTTATCTGTGTGTTTGTGTGTCTGTGTGTGACAGCGATTTCGTATCGAAAGCTTCATCCAAATATCACCAAACTTGGAATGTTGCCTTCATATTTCATCCAGTTACACTGTAAAGCTTTTAGTTGACCGGAAGCTCCAATGTATTCTATGAGTTTTTGAGCTTTTTCAAATTTTTTCGGCAACGGCTCCAACAATGTTCTCTCAAATTGCTATAGTTCTTAAACTCATCAATGTGTACAACTTTTATTTGAAAATTTTTCCGAGGAAAATTTAAATAAGGAGAGATCTAAGGTATAGGGTGGGAGTTCATATATGTATAGAGGATGTATACCAGAGGCGTGCGGTCCATACATGCTGTAGATGCGGCGCATGCCTTTGGATTGTAAGACGATTTTAAAAATTGAATATTTTTATGATTTATTCATTTCATTTTTTATTTACGTAATTGCATTTGTTAAATCATTCTAAAAATGATATATTTTTATCATTTATAAATTTTATAATTTACGTAATAATGAAATGTATCACTCATAAAATTGGCATAGTTTACCAAATCAAATGAACGGCAAAAGCCGAATGAATGCGTTGGCGACAGTAGCATGCGATTGTTTGCTCCGAATTGGTCGCGCATGCGCACTAGTACGATCGAATACTATCTCTCTCGGCATTTAATATAGCTGATTAACGGTCTGCAGATGCGTTTGCCGTTTTGAATCTAAACGGTGAATTTAATTGTTACTGATACTTTTTGTGAGTTATTTTGAATTATTGACCCAAAGGCCATACAAATGTTCTGTTCTTTAGGATAAGAACTATTTTCGTGGTTTTTAAATACATTATATGATGCGGTTGTTGATGATTTTTGTAAGAAGGAACGTCAAATAAGGCTTATTTAAAAAAAATACTTATATCACTACGTTTATCAAATAAAAAAAATAAATTTAAAAAATGTGGTTCTTATGCCCCCCCTCCCCACTTCTAACCGCATGCCCTGTTTCCAAAGGCACCGCACGGCACTGATGTATACATATATATGTAGCTCTTTTTATATACAACTATATATGTAGATATTAATATAATATTCTATTTATATTATTTTTAATCAACCGTGGGGTTTATTTATGGGTTTTTAACCAACAGCGAGAGTTTACAGAGTTTCATGTAAAAGAAAGTGCTGTGACGCCCAGCAGCAGATATTTTTCTTAATAGCGAAAAGTTGTAAAAAAATGAAGTATATCTCCACATTTTCAATAACTTTTTGTCTATTTTATTTTAAGTGAAAAATTTTTGTTCATCATCTTAGAAGTATAACATTCCACTTTGGATTTTCAAATAGACCGCTTTACCTTTTTTTAAATATTTAAAAAATGCTGGGCGGTTTCTTTTAAAGAAACTGTTAAAATTATTATAACTTTTCCAAAATTAAAACATTTTCAAAATTTTTTTTTTGTATTGACGTGATAACGTCTTAAAAATTTATGAACTTGGTCAGCCTGTACGAAAAAGTGTCACGTTCCGTTTGAGCCTGTGCGTGCAAGCGAGAACGCGATACAAGCGATAGAGAGGCACGAGTTTTGCTACTGGAACGCCGTCACGCGATCTTATTCGAGAACTTCTAAAATAAGCTACGCCTCGTATTCAATAGTTCAATAATAATAATCGTGTTTTCTGTTTTTTTTCTACAATTTAATAATATTTAATTGCTTTCCTTCATACTTTCAGTCTAATTTCATTTTGAAAAAATTGTTAATTTTTAATTAATTCCTTTGTATAATATTATACAAAATAATGATAATTCAGTAATAGCAATTCAATTCAATTCATAAAAGTATGCAATTTTTCATCAATGTTTCCTTATGACGTTATCACGTAAAACTATCGTCCGTAAATCGAATTTACAGACAACCAAATTTTTGCTCTTAACGAGAACCCAAGCAATTATGAAATATCCCAAAAAAATATAACAAACCAAAAATCAAAATTTGATTCTGTATCTTCAAAGAAAATAGACTAAAAAAACATTTTTTTTTTTCACTTTAAATAAAATAGAACAAAAATAATTAATAAAACGGCTAATTGGTTGGAGCATATTACTTGTATCATTCTGTATAATAACTATTTCGAAAATATTATTTGTTGATCAAATTTATTGTTTTCATCAAGAAGTTCAACTCTTAAGAAAATTACCTAGTTAAAGTAATACGTTATATTTAAATTTCAATAAATAGACTTTAAGAAATTAGTTTTGAGTTAAAATAGATTTCAATTCCAAAATTTATGAATTAAAGTAAAATTCAAAAATAAATTTTATGATGTAGGTACTTGTATATATGATGGATATAACTATTACGATATGAAAGTTTGAATAGTAGGTACTCTTAAGTACCTATACCTCTTAGGTAGTTTTCGCTTAACGTTGAGGTAAATAATTTCAACGAGAGATTCTCAAATTAATGATAGACCGAGTTGGATTGCATCAAGCCAGGCAATTTAATGCTCAACCGTCTACGTTCATCCGAAACTACGAGTGTATGATTAATATCAATGGTGGTTAAATGTAGTTGTATGATTCAACTCGTTGGCACGCTCTTTGAAATTGCCCTCGGCTCTAAATCATTCCGAGAAAACACATATACAATATTGCGAACGCATATGTTGCATTCGGCAATTTTGGCGGTTTACAGAAGCATTTTTTTTCTTAATTTAAATATTCACGTTATTTATCGAGGATTTAATGATCGAGTAACTGAAATAGCTGGTTGAGTGGCTCGAGACAAATTGTGAGGGTTGACGAGAATGATTTGGAAACGAGGCGAGTGAATGACTTGTGAATGATTTGAAAATTTTTATTTGAAAAAATGACTTTTTAATGGCTGCGACAGATTTATATTTTTTCAATTAGTCTGTAATTTTATTAATGAGTTTTTTGAGAGTAAATGAATTGAAACAAGTTAATAAATTATCGTTTTTATTGAAATGTGTTATGCTTTTGACAAATTTTAAATGCTGAAGATATTGTTGATGCTTGTTGATATGTATAGTATTTAGATATTGTACACAAACTTGGTGGTTAGACCAGAGTAGATAAATAATTTTTGAACAGAAAAAAAAATTGTAGGATAAAACCCATTGTAAAAGGAGATAATATAATATAATTGAAAGGAAAAATAAATTACGGTCGATCTGAGGTGGTGAAGTGGAAAGGGGGCTTAAGGGTAGAAACGGTTTATCTCGATTTTCGACAAAACTGCAACTCCTATCGAAAAAAAGTTAAAAGGCAAAGTTGTAGATAATAAGTAGGTAGATCTACACTTTTTGTGCTAACATTTTTTTCGCATAACCTCAAAATTTATGTGAAAAATTCCAATAACCAAGATTTATTTTTTTTTTTATCTTTTACAAAACAAATTATTTTCCATGAAATTATGTAAAAATTTATCTTTTAATGTCCCAAATACACAGTATTTTTTTTAATTAAAAATATTAATTTTTTCACCTTATAATGACTTAATATCGAAAAAGCATCCTAATTTTTAAACGAAAATTCTTACGTCAAAACATATGATTTTTTTAAAAAGTCGATGAGCTTTTTGTTTGGTAAAACCTCTACTTTCTGTTGATGCAAAAAATGTATACATAACAATGTTAAATGTTCTTAGAAAATGCAATAATCAGAGTGTAAATTTTAATAAATTGTTCAAAATTGTGTTATGTACAATTGAATTATGTAAAATTTTAAGCAGTTTATTAAAATTTACACTTTAATTATTGCATTTACTGACAACATTAACATTGTAATGTATACATTTCTTGCACCATCAGAAATTAGAGGTTTCAACGAACAAAAAGCTTACCAACAAAAAAATCAGATTTTTTGACGTGAGAAGTTTCGATTGAAAATTAGGGTGCTTTTTCGATATTAAGTCATTATAAAGTGGAAAAATTAACATTTTTTTTTATAAGTTTTCAACAAATTTCGTGAAAAATTTTTTTTTTCGATAAGATAAAAATTAAAAACAAAAAACCTGGTTTTTTAATTTTTCACATAAATTTTGAGTTTATGTGAAAAAAGTTAGCATAAAATTGTAGATCTATTTATTATCTACAACTGTGCCATTTATCTTTTTTCCATAGAACTTGTAGTTTTGTCGAAAATCAAGTTAAACCGTTTCTACCCTTAAAAACACCCCCTTTTTCCACTTCCTCACCTCAGATCGACCGTAATTTATTTTTCCTTTCATTTTTGTTATATTCTCTTCATTTTCTAATGGGTTTCATCCTACTATAATTATTTTCACTTTTTACCATTTTCAAATTTTTAAAGCACTAAGCTTCCAAATTTAATGAAAAAGTACAATACTGTCAATAGTACACATAAATGTGTTAAATCCCTTATTTCAATCTCGAATTTCTGATAAATTGAGATAAGTGGGAATCAAATTCTCGCTTACAGTCTATAGGCCTATAAAAAAACGTATGGATTTAGAAAAATCAAGACCAGTTAATTTTGTTCGTTTCCCAAATACCATCAATTGGTTGCAATCGAAAAAATTTTTTGTTTTTAAAAACTAGAGATTGGAAAAAATTAACTAATTTCATTTAGCTTTCTTTGAGGTTGATTACAATTTAGAGGTATAATAAAAGCAGTTAATGATTAAATTTTTTACAAATTAACTCGATTTTACCAACTCCAAATCAAAACACTATTAATTAATCATTTCGAGGGAATAACTATTACGCAAACTAATCAAATGTGTGGAAAGGCGATAAATATTTCGCAAGATTTATGTTAGTCGAGGTAATGTGTTGGCAGTGAACAAAACTGGGCATTCGCTGCAGGTGGCTGTTTGGCATGGTTTGTGGATCCAGGAAGTTTATTTTTTCATCGTCTACCACGAGAGTTTTGATTTATGCCGTAGTTCCCGACTAATAATAGATGTCTTCATTTCTTGCAATCCCCATTGAGAATACTACGTGCTTTTGAAATAAAATTGATAACAATTTAAAGCCTCTAACA
The DNA here is from genome assembly GCA_958496155.1 of Sisyra nigra. Classification (NCBI taxonomy): domain Eukaryota; kingdom Metazoa; phylum Arthropoda; class Insecta; order Neuroptera; family Sisyridae; genus Sisyra; species Sisyra nigra. The sequence goes on from OY292314.1 coordinate 48,088,849, forward strand.
TTTCTTGGGCATTAAAAATCTTTCAAAGAATTTACTTAAAAAATATGTAAATTTGCCTCATTAACTTTAAGATTCCATCAACTCGAATGAAAGTGCAAGTATTAAAAAAATCTTCTCCCATAATTCAATTAAAGTTTGAAGTATCGAATTATCGATTTAACGAAGGCGGAGAAAAACGCAATCTGATTTATCGTCGGCATTTCACCTATTTGTTTTTCGATAAAGTGCACCTCATGCACATGTTTAACTCATATAATTTTCTTGAACAAACGATAAAATTTATAAGTTATTATCAAACTTAAGAGCGCTTCTCGATGATCAAATGCAGATCGAAGAGAAATTCAACATTTAGCTCCCAGAAAAAAAAAACCTACTAATAACAGAGTATTATCAGCTTGAGCCGCATCAAAGCACACACACACATAAAACGCCTCGAATAACTTTCTATAGTAATTTTAAAAAATGATTTATCGTTCGTTACAATCAAAATCCAGAAGTAAATTACACTTAATACTATAAGCCACTGTTTACAAAATTATACAACTGAAAATCTCCTGAATAGTGCGGGTAATTTATGTGACGGAAAGGGAGAGTGAATTCAATTGGCTATAAATAAAAGAATGGACACCTATGACACAATTTGAATGTGAAGACATTGACTCATAAAGAATCTCTATTGTATTTAAAATATGTTTTTTCAGGATGAAGACGATGATGAATTGGGAGACAATTTTCGAGATGATGATGAGGACGACGATGAAAACGACAAAGGCGACAAGGGGTGGCAAGCTGAGGAGCCCACCACCGAAATTTCGACGTCTAGTCAACTCTCCCCATTCACGGAAAATAAGTGGTCTCATTATGGAACTCGAGAAAGTGTCACACGAACGCGACAAAAGTGGCTTCAAAATCATTCACAGGGGTCAGAACGTAAGTTTTTTTGTTAATACTAAGTAAAAATATAACCTTTAGATAGTGATACTCCAAAGAAATGGAAAAGGGTCAATGAAACTTTATAGAGAATTTTTTACACTTCCTCTTCATTCCTTTTGAAAGCATGCTTTGGTCGAGGCTGTTGACATTTTGGCTATAAATCTTAATTTATTAGATAACGAACATAATTAGTAAATACCGCCTACATATTCTTCTATTGAAAATATTAGTTCTTAAATGTTTTCACCCCTTATTTAATTTTTAATTAAAGCTAATTGAGAAAACACCCGATTCAAATTAATTAAAGGACTCAATAAGGACCTTATCAGGTTTACCTTATAATCTGATCGGAATTATCAAATGAAGGACTTCACAAGGCTATAACATAGATGATCTATAAGGTCTTTATATGGTAGGATTATTTAGTTATGTTTGGGTCGGAATTATTATGATTTTACGAACCTGCTACGTATGTGCGAAGATGCTGTCACAAGAGTCATTCGAAAACGTTATTCGACGATCAATAGAAAGGAAACGCCTTTTATCTCAAGTCTCAACTAGAAAAAATAAGATAGAACAAGGTTAAATTTCAATATTTAATAATGTCAGACTTTATTATTACTATGCCTAATATAAATTACGATTTATACTATTGTCCCATAGTAAATATTATAAAATATATAAAATATATTAATATATATTAGTATATATTAATATATATAAATATATATTTAATATATAAAAAGATTTAATTTAAAGGATGTTTTCCTAAATTTTACAGCCGTTTAATTCTATCAAGGATTACCTTATCTCCATAAATTACATTTATTTACAAAAAAAAAAAAAAAATTGCCAATAAAGTCAATTTTACAACTAACAAAGAGAATAAACGAGAGAATAAACGTCTAATAGACTAGGGAAAATAATTTTTGAAGAGAAAAAAAATTAAAGTAGGATGAAACCCATTGGAAAAGGAAGAGAATATAACACAAATAAAAAGAAAAATAAATTAAGGTCGATCTGAGGTGGAGAAGTGGAAATGGGGGGGGGGGTAAGGGTAGAAACGGTTTATCTCGATTTCCGACAAAACTACAAGTCCTATGGAAAAAAGTTAAATGGCAACGTTGTAGATAATAAGTAGATCTACACTTTTTGTGCTAACACCTTTTTCACATAACCTCAAAATTTATGTAAAAAATTTAAATAACCAAGTTTTTGGTTTTTATATTTATCTTTAAAAAAAATCATGAAATTTGGCAAAAACTTACCTTTTAATGTCCCAAAGATACTGTAATTTTTTGTTTAAATACTTATTTTTTCACCTTATAATGACTTAATATTGAAAAAGCACCCTAATTTTCAATTTAAAATTCTGACGTTAAAATATCTGATTTTTTTAAAAAGTCGATGAGCTTTTTGTTTGTTGAAACCTCTACTTTCTGATGGTGAAAAAATATATACATTACAATGTTAAATGTTCTCAGAAAATGCAATAATTAACGTGTACATTTTAATAATTGCTCAAAATTGTACATAACACAATTATACTAACACAATTTTGAACAATTTATTAAAATTTACACTGTAATTATTGCATTTTCTGAGAACACTTTACATTGTAATGCATATATTTTTTGCAGAAATTAGAGAGTAGTAGAAAGTAGAGGTTTCAACAAACAAAAAACTCATCGACTTTTTAAAAAAATCAGATGTTTTAACGTGAAAATTTTCGATTGAAAATTAGGGTGGTTTTTCGATATTAAGTCATTATAAGGTGTAAACATAAGTATTTTAAATCAAAAAAATTAGCTTGTGTTTGGGACATTAAGAGGTAAGTTTTTGCCAAATTTCATGAATTTTTTTTTTTTGCAAAAGATTAATAAAAACCAAAAATTTGATTACTGAAATTTTTCATATAAATTTTGAGGTTCTGTGAAAAATGTGTTAGCACAAAAAGTGTAGACATACTTATTATCTACAACGTTACCATTTAACTTTTTTCCATAGGACTTGTAGTTTTGTCGGAAAACGAGATAAACCGTTTCTATCCTTCCCCCCTCCCGTTTCCACTTCCCCACCTCAGATCGACCTTAATTTATTTTTCCTTTAATTTTTGTTATATTCTCTTCCTTTTCTAATGGGTTTCATCCTACTATAATTTTGTTCCCTTTTTACCATTTTCAAAGGCTAAAAGCACTAGTTTATAAATAAATTTTCTTGGGATTGAAATCACTCAAAAAAATTGCAAATATCGATAAAAAGTTTAAAATTTTGGATTATTTACATTGAAAAGTATATTTTTTAGAATACTAAAACCTTTATATGAAGTATGAAAATTTAATTCCAAATCGAAATATTCTATACTTAGTCTCAAAGACCACCAAAGTGATTTTGGGCAAACGCCAAACGTTTGCAGATTTTATCAATCTTATTTGTACGTTTACTCCAAAATTATCTAAACGCATCTCAAAACGACTGATTCACTTAATGGTTCTGCTCAAATGCGCTTACTAATGTCTTTTATCGCCACCCAAATTCGCTTTTTTTTTATACTGATACTGACGGCAACCGATGGATACCAAGATCGAACACACACGTGCATGCACTTCGAACCGATCAAAGACCAATTTAAACAGCGATGAAACAATATGAGTTCATTAAAATTAATGGACCAATTAATGTTATCAACTTCCAAATTGGATATCTTAATTTACTAATGTATCAATGCTAATTTTTGCAAGCGCTTTTAACAGTGATGTTTTAGCACTTTTTTATTTTAATGATATCTCTTGTAGGAGTTTAGCTGTACAATAAAACAAGGCCCCACCCGACTTAGGCGCCGCGAATCATTTGCAAATATATTATGTCTTGAATCAGCCAATTCTCAGACCTTTTACGAGACTATAATTTTGTATCTTTTGTTTGCATATACCGTATAGAAATGATTACAATTATTCGCCAACAGACTGAAATCAACTCTTAAATGATATAAGACCCATTTTGCTGATCTGTCTAGAATATGAAACAAAATTTATCAATCAAGATAATGCACATTATTTTATGAGTAGGTACTAATGTTTTACTAGCGATATTGAGACTCTCTATTCAAACAGTCTATTTGTGTAATCATTACATCCGCCATTTTTCCAAAAAAAAAAAAAAATATTTTGCTTATTCCTTCAATTAATTACAAGATTATAAATTGCTTTAACGAAATCTGTTTGGTTTTTTCTTCATTTTAAATGATTCAGTCCAAAGATATCATGGCTACCGCAAGATGACCTCAAAATTATTATTTTCATAATTACAAAAATGTTAAAATAAAATTTAAAGTTACCATAATAAGAGTATACTTTTTAATCGACTACAAAAAAATGAGGAGGTTCTCAATTCGACTGTATGTTTTTTTTAATGTTGTTACCTCAGAATTTTCGACTGGGTGAACCGATTTTGATTTTTTATTTGAAAGCTGGTACTTCCCGTGTAGTTTCATTTTAATTTGAAGGAAATCTTTCACTTCTACGGGGTTGAAAATTAAGGGATGAAATATTAACTTCTTATTGGATAGCTCGATTTTAATAATTCTTTTTTTATTAGTAGAACATAATTTTAAATTAATCTCATATCCATTTTTTATGAAAAACTCCACTCATAAGGGGTTAAAAATTAGGGATGAAATAATAAATTTTTCCTGGCTAACTCGATTTCGGTAATTTTTTTCTATTTCGTATATCATACCTTTAAATTGTTCAAATTTCAATATGAAAAAAAAATCCACCCTCTAAGGATGAAAATAAGAGATGAAATGTGACGTTTAACTGAATAATCGGATTTTGATGATTTTTTTTTCTACCGAAAAGAGTATTCCACTTAGTTCTTTCATTATATTTAAAAGCAAAAATTTCAACACTTAAGAGCAAAGGGGGATGAAGCATTAACTTTTAATATTTAACGGAGCTGCCTCATATGATCAGTGCGTTTAGTAGGTTTACTCATTTTCAAAAAAATAAAATCAGTTATTAAACTTTAGATCACTAAAAATCGAGAAATAAATAAAAATTATAACAAAATGAAAAACCAACTTCAAAATTAGTAAAACCTCTTAAACAAAAAATGCACTTAAAAGTAAAGAAATCATTGCGTGTCCTTGCGGTGTCTTTAACTTACAAATTATTAGGATTATATAATGTACAACTATTGTTATTTTTGGAGTTGGTGTCAGCCAAGGAAAGAAATAATAATGTTGCTTAGTACTAATACGACTATTTCCTTGGTTGACACCAACTCCAAAAATAACAATAGTTGTACATTATATCTTCCTAATAGTTTGTCAGTTGTAGACACTGCAAAGATACGCAATTATTTCTTTACTTTTTAGTGCATTTTTTTATTTTAGAGTTTTTATTTATTATATTTTGAAGTCGGTTTTTCATTTTGTAATAATTTTTATTTATTATATTAAATTCAAAAGTCTCTTCTCAAGAGAAATTCTAGGATTTTTTTATGGGGAGAGGGGGGGTCTCTCTTGACTATACAACTTTTTAGCATAAAGAATCTTATATGAACACCAAACTTCGCACTGTAATGGTATTATAATTAGTGGTTGGTCACTTTAAACGGATTCTACTGTACATACATTTAATGGTTGAGGGAAGAATTGACTTTGTTAAAAAAACGAGATTTCAAGCTCACTGATTTAAATGTTGGAATGTCTAAGATAAATATACTCGTATGCAGTGATAGTTTCAATATAAGCCTGTTAACTATTTAATTTTATTTGTTTTTAATGAATGTTAAATGTCAAGGGAATGTGATCCACAGCGGTGGATCGAGATCTTATATCGTTTGTCGCTCGAAAATGTAAATTTTTGTGAACAGAGATGAATATAGTATGTTTTGTTGTAGAGCGTCAGCGAAAGATAGTACACGAAGCACTGGAACACGCGCGACGTATGAGTAGCGTGGAAGGCGCGTGCAGGGTGCCGCGCCCCCGAGTGGTGTCCATTCAGTCACTCCACCCGGATCCGGCCGTGACGTACATTCCACACTGCACCCTCTTGCACCGGTGTGGCGACGACGCCGGATGCTGTGCCGTCGACACGGATACCTGTGTGCCAAAATCTCAACAAATTGTTCATCTTTACTTTTATGTAAGTCTCATATTTCCCATCACTAATCACTATTACTTGACTCTATTACATTAGAGCATACTAAAAAAATTTAACTCACTCATCAGGTAAATGAAAAAAATAATTTGGTTAATGAGGTTTAATGATTTGTAAGGATTTAGGTAAAAACTATATTTGACTTACTATTTTGAGCTTAAGCCAATAAGTAGATATCCACAAGAAAAAAAAAATGGACAACGCCACCAATTAGTAAAACAAAGACTAATTTAAATTCTTAAATTGAACAGTACTTACAAATACTATTGATGTTCTCATCCATGATCAAAGTATTTATAAGTACATATTATAAAATCTTGGGTGTTTGGACAATATAAATTAAAGACGTTATATATTTTAAAAATTGCAACGTTTCGTCGACTTTATCTCGACTTCGTCAGGCAATTTCGTCTTATTTTATACCATCAATTATTGACTTCACCAAAACGAGATGTTAATCTTAGAATTTGCCTGACGAAGTCGAAATAAAGTCGACGAAACGTCGCAATTTTTTAAAATATAACGTCTTTAATTTTTATTGTCCAAACATCCAAGATTTTACAATTTAAGTACTTACTCAATAAAAAAACCAACATGATAAAAATACATAATGAACCTATAGTACAAAAAGCGCATGCTATAAATTAAAATAAATTAAAAATTAAGGACCTTCCAACAATTTGCCATAGTGGTTCTTAGGAGATGAGAATAGGGATGATGTAAATCCAAAAATATTATTCTGTAATTCCTTTAATATTTTTTGCAATTCCCAAGGGGGTCGCGACTCACTACTCGTATTTGGTGACCTACTGTAAACTTTAATCTCTATTAATTTTAACAGTTGTTAAAATTTGAAAATAAAATATTAGTTGTTAATATTTCTGTAGTATATTTTACAAACATTAGAACTTCTTATTTTAATTGAAGTACTAAAAGATCCGTTTAATAACTGATTTCGATAGGAAATTTAGGTAATTCAATTAAAGTTGTAGGTAATTAACCATAATGTGTTATTATTCCAGAAAAATTCTTGACTCCTGTAGGATAGCAGTTTGCTGCTTTGGTGCTCTGTTATATATACAAAGTAGTCATTGCTATATTACAATATATCTATTTATATACAGTGGTACCTTGAGATACGAATTTAATTCGTTCTGTGATCATCGTCGGAGGTCAAAAAAATCGTATCTCAAAGCAATTTTTCCCATTAAAAATAATGTAATATATATTAATGCGTTCTAGCGATATGAAACTAACCCAAAACACAGTTAAATTGCATATAATATACACAATGTGTATATAAATAAACGAGTAATAACACACATAATGTTTATTAATTTATTTATTTCATATTTTCGGTAACTTCGAAGCAACGCTTGAAAAGATGCTTCGTAAAAGGTTTCTTAAAATTGGAGATTATGTAACTTGTTGATCCATGGGCTGAAGGGTAGACGTTGTATTGGGTGGCAGATAGACAATTTTAATAAATTTATATTCATTTAAAAGGTCATCCTTAAGGCCAGGAGGGTGAGCGGGAACATTATCCAACAGAACCAAGGACACACTTAAGCGGTAAACCATTATCGATTAAGTATTTTTTCACTAAAGGCCCAAAAACTATGTTCATCCACTCAATAAATTCGCACATCGCAAATTCGTATTCCGTATTTTTCTCTTTCTCTCATTGACAGTTGTTCTTGTCATAATCCTATTGTTTCAGTCTTACAATCTACTGCAATTACTGATGTAACCGATAATGCAAACAATGAATAAAAACAATAAATATTTTAAATATTGATTAATATGTAAAAACCTATGCTACACGGAAAAAATGTGTTGTAGATTTAACAACATTCCTTTTTAATTTTACTACATTAACTAGTATTAAATAGGATGACACCACGTGTGGTAACATTTACTAGTCAAGTGTAATTAAAAAACTGTAGTGTTATTTACAACACGAACTAGTAAAAATGTAGTTGAATTTTTGACACTTGTATTTATTTATCAAAATTTGTTAATATTTGTTAATTGTACAACACTCAGCAGTTGTAACAGCTACATGTACATTTTTTTTACTACACTATGGTAGTAAAAAATACTATACGTTAAAGCTGAATACAACACAGTGTGTTATCTAATGTTACATTTGTGGTTATAGTGAACACAAAGTGTAGTAAAAATATTACTAGTTTAGTGTTGTAAATTTTACACCACTAAGAAGTCTTAATTTGGGAGCCAACATGGTTCACAGACTCACGATACCCTGATACCTAAAGTCCTCGGGGAACTTTGTTAAAAGATAAGTTTCTGTGATAAGACATTAATTTTGGTCCTCTTCAATTTTTATCAATTCTAATTTTACGTCTTTATAAAAGTCGTATTAACTTAAAACCTTTATGAAAGAGCAAGTTATAAGAAAAAAAATAAGAAAAAGGTGGTCATCTAAAAAAAATAACTGAAAAATTGCTCAGGAATTTTTTTATTTTTTTTTTCAATCCTTGAATGAAAAGTTTTAAGAAAAAAAAAATAGTTAAAAGTTTCCTGAAATTTAACTAAAATTAGGATTTTTTAAGGTCAAGTAACTGGAAATTCTGTACAATGAGTTGAGCTTAAAGTTTTAATTTTGAAATAACTTTTTAAAATTCAATTTTCGGTCATCATTTTAATAACAACATTTGTTTTGGAGATTGCCTTGATTATAAGCTAATTTTATTTAATAGCTTAATAATGAAGCAGTAAATTTTTATTTTCAACCCTCTGTCTCAACGACTTGGGGTTGAAAATGCAAAAACAACTAGCTTTCTTTACCTAGCAATTTTTCTGTTATTATAATGGGCGAGTCTTTCATATCACCTATATATTATAAATATTAACATAGACGTCCTTAGATTTTGGTCTTTAGATCCTGGTCTACAGGAGGACAAATATACGTGTACATCAGTGGCGTGCGGTAACTTTTGAAACAGGACATGCGGTCAGCAAATTGTGGGGGGGATTTTTAGTTTATTTTTTTTTTGTTAAACATTGTATTAAAGTATTTATTGTTAAAAAGTAGCCTTATTTGACGCTCCTTCTTACAAAAATCATCAATAACCGCATCGTATAATGTATTTAAAAACAACGAAAATAGTTCTTATCCTAAAGAACAGAACATTTGTATGACCTCTTGGTAAATAAATCAAAATAAATCAGTAACAATTAAATTCACTATACTATAGATTCAAAATGTCAACCGCATCTGCAAACCGTCAATCGGCAATGTGAAACGCCAAGCGAGATAGTATTCGACTAAAGTAGTGCGCCTGCGCGACCAATTCAAAGACAACGGCGGCATCAGGCCCAATTTTAGGGTCGTCTGCGCATTCATTCGGCTTTTGCCGTTTATTTGATTTGCTGTTCTATGCCAATTTTATGAACCATACCTTTTATAGTTACGTAAATTAAAAAAATTACAAATGATAAAAATATTTAGTATTTTTAGAATCATTTTCAAATGCATGCAATTACGTAAATTAAAAAATTAAATGAACAAATCATAAAAAATATTCAATTTTTAAAATCGTCTTACAATCCCAAGGCATGCGGCGCATCTATAGCATGTATGGACCGCACGCCGCTGGTGTACATATATACGAATATACATAGGTAGCGAAAGTAGTTATACTTCTAGCGTGTGGTCAACAACTTTTTTTTTATTTTTATCCCAGTCTAGATTTTTGCTAAGCTCTTCATCTTCATGTGAGCTGTGGTAAGAAATGTGTTCAAGGTTTTCATACATGAGTACTTTATTTAGTGCAATAAATGGTTAAAACTTAGTTATAGGTATCAAAACATATAATGTATCAATAAAAAAATGGTTGCGTGTACTTATGTACGCGCGCGAGAAGTTATACTTCTTTGGCATCATTAAAAATTAGTTTTTATTAATTGCATTCAAATAATCAATTTTAAAAAATTGTAAACTAATATTTAATAACAATAATAATATATATATTTAAAGATATAATTATTAAAAATAAAATTAAGAGAATAATATTTTAATTTATATCAATAAATAATAAAATTTGTCAGGATCATTTTTCTGGTTTACAATTCATTCATGCCATGAAAGCGAAACTCCATAGAAATTGCGAAATAAAGTAAGTAGCTACTTGTCAAAGTAAATGTCTGAATCTTATTCATATTTTGTTTTACTAAATTATTATTCTAAGGTGGTTGAATCATTTCAGAATCCCAGATTTCGTGATAACTAAGAATATGCATGAAATGCAGACGTCATTTTCATCACAGCTACTGCAAAATTCGAGAAAAGTAATAACTTATTTTTTAATAATATGTGTCATTTGTATATATAATTATTTTTAATTTAAATATAAAAATAAGTAAATAAATAAAACAAAAATTCAAATTACGCGCGCCAAGAAACCGAGTAGTTTTGCGGCCAACTTCATTTTGTTAATTTTTGTCTCAAGATGGCCGCCCATCTAAAAATTTCTCTCTCATCATTTTTTCATAACGCGCCTAAAGAAGTATAACTTCAAAAAATGAATTGAATCTCAAGTACCTAATTAAAAAATGAAACCCAAATGTCTATAATTAAATAGAAAAATCCGCGAATGAAATAATTAGGTATAAGAACCTAAACCAAAAATCTACTGTATATAAATTAGAGTATGAGACTTAAAGTTTATTTTCCTCAAAAATTAGGTTAAGTATAACTCTCAAATCAATCATGTTACTTTCTCTGATTTTTCAAGTTTCTCCTATGAAGAGGGTCGAACAAACATTTTATTTATTTATTTCATTTTTCAAAAGACATTTTCGATTGATTCAGTGGAGAAAAATCAAACACATATATCATATGGATGAGCAAGTCTTGCTCTAAAACTGACAAATCGGCCTCCCATTCATCATTTCAAGTAATTTATCGTCTATTCTTTGCCTTCAATCATCTATCGTCCCAACAACTCAAACCATTCCTGTGGCATATGTGTGAGTAATTAAACAAGAAACTTGCTACAGACAAAATAAAAAATTACTATTTATTGCTATAAAAAAACAAGAAGTTGGACTTGACGTTAATCGTATAGATAAGTTATAAGCTGGATATTCATAAATGAAATATTCGAATTTATTGCAATGGGTTACGATATAAATAATATATTGGAAGTTTTGAGTAATTGAGATCAAAATCATTATGGCCGGTGGGTCTCTTTAACGGTCTTCCCGAATTTATTCGAGGTTTCGGGGTTTGTCTTATCAAAATATTGATGTTGGTACGAAACGGAGGGAAATGTCTGTAATAACCTGTTTGATATATAATGAATGAAGGCACATTTCCGTCGTACAAGGCGTGTAGTTATTTTATTATAGTAAAGTATGATTATGTTTTTGCAAAGACATCGTCAAACTGTCTGCAACGAGTAAAATTTTTTGCTGCATCGCTGACTCAGTCCACTGGCATCACATACATATCCTGGCCAGGTGTTTCATTTGTACAAGCCATTGGCATAAATCAAAAAAATTGCAACTATCTATAAGAAGTTCTGATAGAAACCCAAAGATAAAAACGTGAAATGCATTTTTATATGATTTAATTAAATATCCTCTGGCTCATAATTACATTTTTGTTCTCAACATTTTATCAGTTAATGGTACATATGAAAATTGAAAAGCAAATGTATAGAACTGATTTGCTCTGGTAATTTTTTTCAGATTTAAGTGGCTACTTATAATGAACGATCATTTCAAGTATTTGTAGTGGAAACTATGAATCAGAAGGCAATAAAAATGAGCATAAATAAAAAATTGAATGGCTTCAAGAATTTTCAAAATGACTCATTGGAATTAATGGATTTGAATTATTAACACTTGTGCAGTTTTATCCAAAATTCAAAAGATATTTTCGAACGATGAATAATCGGTTTTGAGTTCATTATAATCTTTTATAATATTTATTTTTTTTTATTTTTTGTTTAAATGGTTTGAAGACAATGTATTTGTATTTTTTAATTTTTATTAATTACTATTGTTGGATTCAGTGGCGGCTCGTCCATATGCACTGCGGTTCTGCAGCACCCCCAAATTATGTAAAAATACGGTCTATATTTATATTATTAAATGACAATAATATTGATGGAGTCATAATAATAATATAATGAAATTGTTAAACATAATCAATTCAATTATTATGTAAACGAACTATTTAAATCTTACTTAGAATACGTTGAAACATGAAGCCTGGAACTGTGATGTTTACAGTGTCAATTCAGCCGGCTTCGTTCAGCTTCGTCTATGTACGCTTAAGTTCGTTTAATTCAATCTATGCATGTAACAAGTGAAACTGGCACTGTGATATTCACAGCCCCACCGTACGATCGTGGCCACTATGAAAGAAGTTCGTCGCAAAATTTTACTGTTTTTAGGTAGCTAATTAATTTTTTGGCTAATTTTGACTCTACAAATACATTTAGACAATAACACGCTACACTAAAACAAAAACAAATTGAGTCATTGCTAAGGAATAATATGAATCAAGACCGATTATTTCCTTTATCCAGCTAAAAATCGTAAAATGGATTTTGTATACAAAAAATATATAAATTGAATAGGTACATTATGTTTTTATTTTTTTAACACAGCACCCCCATGTCAAAATGTCACGAGCCGCCACTGGTTGGATTATTGAAATATGTGAGAAGAATTAGTGCGTGGGTATAGAAGATATAAGATTTTCTATACGAGAAATCCATAAAAGCTGGATATAAGAAAATTTTTCAAAATTAAAATTGTTAAAAAATCAAAATTCCATTGTTTTAAAAATAAAGCATTAAGAGGAAATCTATACGAGTTTTTTAAGATTTCAAAAAAATCCTTGTTGTATTTATGGCCCATTCTGTACATTCTGATTAAGATGAAAATTCTCTCACGTAAAACTGCCATAGAACAATAAAAATAAGCGCGGCTTGTTTAAAATTGGAAAAAATAATAGGTAGGCCTTTCCCTATTATTATAAGTCGTATCCCATTATCTGTTCATTACCGTTAATGTTGATTTTCTCCATCGTATAATTACGTATGAAATTCCTAACGAATTCGACATAGATTTTCTAGAGCTTTATGTCCAGACACATTAAACTAACTCTGAAAATCGCTCGACTAGATTCAAGTACCTTTTTAAACTGACGGAAATTTTTATTTATTTATTTCTTCGTCGAATTACTCGAGTGGTACAATATGTGATGTTTGAGACGTCAAGAAAATCATTGAATTCTCGATTGTTCTGTATATTTTTATGGAGCCTGTGTACAATATGATAAATTATTATAGACAGATATTGAAGAGGTATATAGCAAAGAAAAGTTTTTGATTTAATGTTTATATCATCATGCAATATTTATGCGTCTGGCTTTAATGTGTCTATTAAATGCTTTATGTATTTAATAAACAGGTGGTTTATGGCTGAGAACAGATCAAGTTTTCAGATGTCATAATTTAGTTTGACTTTTACTTGATTAGTTTCATTCAATCATTTTTTCGAAGAAGATTTCTAACTTAAGAAAATCTATACTTGGATCAATCCAAATCAAATCTTACAAGAGCAATGTTTGTTTTTGTAAATGAGTTATTTTTGTAACAAATATCATTGACTGTCGTTCATCCCCTCAAAAACAATCATCCTGATCCTTCAGGATAACGCGTTTTTCTCAAATAAAATATAGTTTTTACACCTAGAGATTAATCAAATCAAGTAACTTAAAATTTTTTTTCAATAAATTGAGCTCAACATTTTAACTACTAATTGAAATTACTTGCTTCAATGCTTGATTTGATTAAATATAAACGTTAGACTTTAAGAGTTTAGAGTTTGAGTACTTTTAGAGTTTAACTTTTTTTTAAATCAAATAACTCCCCGATATCCCATTAAGGGTTCCATCCCACCAAGGTACACCTGACAATGAAATAGCAGATAAAAATACTAAAGTAGCACTATCAAATGATACGGACCTTACAAACAGTATACCTACTACGCACGGAGGCCGGAAAAGACTGGTAAGGCAACACGTGGGAGAAAAATGGAACACAGAATGGGCCTCAAAACAAACTAAATTGAGGGATGTATGCAAGAACACCTGGGAAGTTGCGCCCCCGGGAAGTGTGGTGATCTTTCAACAGTCTCTTATGCCATCGTTCTATAGTAAGTAGATAGTATGTAGATAAATGGGACTCTCAATAACTTATCGCTTCTGGAACCAATCAAAGAAATCCTCCAATTCCAGAAATTATTGGACAAAATATAAAACCAAGCAATAGACGCTAAAAGCCTTCAGGTTGGTGGGTGTGACTTAAAAAAAAAAACTTGAAATTAAGTCAAGCATTGAGTTGTTGCTTATACCCAGTCTGAAAGGTAGTTCTAAATATTGTTGAAGTAATATTTGAATTCGAACGAGAATTTTTAATAATAACCTCTGACAAACATCTCTACAATATAAGAGATCAATGATAGTCGCTGTCAACATTATTTTTTAAAAAAGTTTATACCCCTACTCTACTGTATCAATAAAGTTAAAAGCAAATACCTATTTGTTTATTTCTTTAGATCAGTGGTTTTCAACAACTGTGCCACGGCACTTTTGGATACCGCGAAATTTATGAAGTGTGCCGGCAAATTTTAGAAACACTAACATTATGTTTATATTATGGTCAGTGTACCGCCAAATTTTGAAATTTTTTAAAAATGTACGGCAACAGAAACAAGATTGAGAATTACTGCTTTAGATGCTCAGTTTTTTTTTATGAGCTACCATTTTATTATGGCGCGTCAGCCAATTTTGCGTTTTACAGAAGTTTGCGTTACACTCTGTAGCTTCTTTGTTTTTCAAATTTACTATATGTTTTGTCCAGTGCATATTTGGGCCTACTTGATTGTAAACAGAGAGAAGACTGAGAGAGCCAGATCGCATGAATACACGTACTGCCATCTACTCCGAGTAAAGGTGTTTGGAACTAATCCTTAGTCAGTTTGTGTTCCTTTCTCCACCGGTCTACACTCGGAACGTCTAAAGCCATAGAGAAGGTTCTCTTTGTCGAAACATACTCGGAACGCTTTTTTTCTCTCTCATGAGCATAGATAAGTCGTAAGCTATCGCAAAATATGTAGAGCTATAATTCTTAACTGAAATACATTTAATGTATATAGAAAGCAATATTATATTTGATTCTATTATTTCGTTATTTTTTCGAGACTTCTGCAACTTCTGAAATAATAGAATCAAATATTGCAATATATAATATTGCTTTCTTTATACATTAAATGTATTTATGTTAAGAATTATAGCTCTACTTATTTTGCGATAGCTTACGACTTATCTATGCTCATGAGAGAGAAAAAAAGCGTTCCGAGTATGTTTCGACAAAGAGAACCTTCTCTATGGCTTTAGACGTTCCGAGTGTAGACCGGTGGAGAAAGGAACACAAACTGACTAAGGATTAGTTCCAAACACCTTTACTCGGAGTAGATGGCAGCACGTGTATTCATGCGATCTGGCTCTCTCAGTCTTCTCTCTATTGTAAATAAGCAAAAAATAAATAAAAAAATGTGAAGTTTCTTTAAGCACAAACTTACATTTTTAAAGCTAACAAATTTTAAAGATAAAACTAAGAATCGCCTCCAATTTTTTTCTAGGCTAAGTCAATAGAGTAGGTATACTACTTTTCTAGCAAATTTCAAGCTTGAGATTTGTATCCCTTTTTATAGATTAGAACAATATTTAGAACTAACCGTCAAATTGGTTATAAGCGAAAATTCACTGCTTGACTTAATTTCAAGTCTAATATGTAGTCAAATCAAGCATTAAAGCAAGTTTAATTTATTATATAAAAGCTATATTTTATTTGGGAAAAACACCTGGAGGATCAGGATGATTATTTTAACACAATGATATTTACTATAAAAATAACTTTACAAAATAAAATTGCTTCTGTAAGAAAACAATAAAGAATAAAGTGTTTATTGTTTCTTTCCCAGAAACAAGAGAGTGAATTAATTTTTTGCATGGGGTAGTTTATAGGGTAAAATTTTGGTTATAGCTTCATTTGAGGGTTTGAAAGAATAGCGATTAAAAAGCGTGTTATTAACTAGTAAGAATCAGTAAAAAAAAAGAATCAAATTGCATGGTTCGGCAGAAAGACATTGAGTGTTCCTAATTAGCGTTTACACACTGTACAATAATAATTATTAAAGCCATTCGATTTTTTAAGGTCAATCAAATTCTCACATCCTTTCATAGTCAGGAATGATACATCCTCCCATCCAATTACTTAAAAGGCCTTCAAACAATATCGGTTTATTGCACTGTCACGATTATGTTAGATATGAATTTTCTCTGATAGCCCGTTGAAAGGTGGTGCAATCTTGCACTATAAATGCATTCTCATCTCATTTACGTCCATCCATTAAGCATCTATCAAAATAAACGATTTTTTTCATTCATTCAAACAACAGTTCTATTTAGCTTTTTTTTTTTCTTTTCCCACTAGCCAATGAACTTGAAAATCAATTCCATTTCAGATAACATTTCCTCTCGTTTTTTTTTCTCCATTTGTTATTTCAGTTGTATCCGTCTCAGTCAACAGATACATATTTCCTCAATTAGATTTGATAGATCTAAAATATTAACGATCAATACTGAAATGTTTTCAGGCGATTTCGTGTCATTGCCATATTAATTACGCGTTTAATTACAACGTTCAAAAGCTCATATTTTATCGAAATCTCATATTAAACACGATAGTGTCTTAACAGTTCGTCATTTTTATGGTTGTGTTAAACAATCATTTATCAGTTTCGAGCGATCGTTTATCGTTTTTAAATTTTTAAATGCCCACAGCCACGTGGTTTATGTTAAAGAGAAGAAGCTAAACTCGCTGTGTGATCTTTAATCTAGTGACTTATATCACATTGAATTACAAATCGTATTGTGAGATGTAGAAAAGGTCAATGACTTGATCGGTCGGAAAGGTAGAATTAACGATATTTGATATATTTTCTTTATCCTTTTCAATATTTGTTTTCGTGTATCGTTTACAGTTGGAAACAATTGAAGAAGTCGAAAAGCTCGAGTTTCACGATATTTTTGGGCTTGTTTCACGAGTGATTAATCATTTGAATGTGTATTGATTTGAATAGACTGTCTTTTGAATTTTATTGTGGCTCCCAACCGAAAGACGCTAATGCGTTCTTCGGGGCTTTGATTTATTGTCTTTGGTTTGGGAAAATAAAAATTAAATACGTAAGAACTGAAGAATTTGAAAATTTATGCATAACTAGTGCTTACTAACACGTCATTACTACTGGTAGATGTAAAATTTTTAAGAGTTGAAAAATTGTTTGAACCGTTAAGAAAATATGCACCTAAATAATTTACAACTAACAATTAGTAATTTTGAGCATCAGAAAATTATACACTTTAAAATATTTGCTCTTCATTAGCTTAATTCTATTGAAGCTTCCATACTTAAATAAGAGAAATAAGTAAGTGATTATTCCCAAGGATTTAACTCCGGAATACAGTTACTCCAGTGGACTGCATTTCGACAGCCACATTTCAGAAGCCTGTAAATACTGTAAGTAATAAGTAAATATCTGTAAGATATGAAATTGGGTTTAATTCTTATTTCGTAGAAGTAAAAACCAAAAATATAACTATAATGTCCAATCTTTGTCTTAGGCTTGAAATATAAATAGAACATAAAAGGTTAAGTGGATATAATGTTTAGTTTTCGCACTTACGGGCTTTTGCAACGTGGTTGTAGATTTCGAAGGTTCAAATCAAATTAACACGGAAAGAAATGTGTTGTAAATTTAACAACATTCTTTTTTAATTTTACAACATTAACTAGTATTATATAGGATGACACCACGAGTGGTAACGTTTACCAGTTAAGTGTAATTAAAAAACTGTAGTATTATTTCCAACACGAACTAGTAAAAATGATTGAAATTTGCGACACTTGCATTTATTTGACAAAATTATTGGTTATGTTGTACGTGGCGCATGCGCACCAGTAACAGAAACGCCAAAATTTGTTAATTGTACAACACTCAGCACTTGTAACAGCTACATATATTTACTACACTATGGTAGTAAAAATACTATACGTTAGAGCTGAATACATCAAAGTGTGTTATCTGCTGTTACATTTATGGTTATAATGAACACAAATGCAGTAAAAATATTACTAGTTTATTGTTGTAAATTTTACACCACTATTTTTTTCCGTGAAGGAATAAGAAGTCTTAATTTGGGAGCCAACATGGTTCACAGACTCACGATACCCTGATACCTAAAGTTCTCGGAGAACTTTGTTAAAAGATAAGTTTCTGTGATAAGACATTAATTTTGGTCCTCTTCAATTTTTATCAATTCTAATTTTACGTCTTTATAAAAGTCGTATTAACTAAAAACCTTTATGAAAGAGCAAGTTATAAGAAAAAAAATAAGAAAAAGGTGGTCATCTAAAAAAAATAACTGAAAAATTGCTCAGGAATTTTTTTATTTTTTTTTTCAATACTTGAATGAAAAGTTTTAAGAAAAAAAAAATAGTTAAAAGTTTCCTGAAATTTAACTAAAATTAGGATTTTTTAAGGTCAAGTAACTGGAAATTCTGTACAATGAGTTGAGCTTAAAGTTTTAATTTTGAAATAACTTTTTAAAATTCAATGTTTGACTTCGGTCATCATTTTAATAACAATATTTGGTTTGGAGATTGACTTGATTATAAGCTAATTTTAGTTAGTAGCTTAAAAATGAAATAGTAAATTTTTATTTTCAACTCTCTGTCTCAACGACTTTGCGTTGAAAATGCAAAAACAGCTAGCTTTCTTTACCTAGCAATTTTTCTATTATTATAATGGGCGAGTCTTTCATATCACCTATATATTATAGATATTAACATAGACGTCCTTAGATTTTGGTCTTTAGATCCTGGTCTACAGGAGGACAAACACCAAAAATGTATTTTTTGTATATGAAATTGAATTTCTTTTGCAGTTAAAGTCTAAATTTCCTATAGCATTATCGTACAACCTTCTGTTCTAAACGTCAACCACTAACTATGAAATTGTCTGAAGCCTGTATAAATTTTGAAACCTGGTAGCCTAGAAACCTAGGTCACTTAGTAGCGTGGTTTATTAGATAGTTGTCCTATACGTCAGTGGTTCTGGGTACGAATCCCAATGAAAGCCCAATGATATACAAGGACAGAAAGTTATTGATAATAAACGAAAGATCACACGTAAAAAATTCAAGGGACCCTCCGACGAGTTGAAGTAAGTAAAAAAATGGGAGATAAGAAAATGGGTAACGAACACTTTTATTTTGCAACAGCCTAAGACATGGTTTGCGGTCTCCTAGCAGCAATAACCGCATTTAGCATAAAATGCGGCATTATTTGTAGCATCGAGTGTGCATATTTTATGCACCACTGGTACCAACAAGTAAACATAAAAATATGAGTTGGCATTACTGAAATGTATTTGTCACCTGTCATCATTGGTCATTTTCATGTCAGTATCATCTGGATAGGACGATTTCATTAAAATAGAAATTATTTTTAGAGCGCTGCTTGAAACTTGATATAAAAAAAACTTAATAGTCTAAGACCCGAACCAACATCGACCTTCACCGAGTCGATAATAAAATGAAACATATTTTATCATGAATTTAGTATATTAGAAAATATATTAAAAATGGGTTGGCTAAAAAAATCCTAAAAAAAGGGTTTGCAAATTTTAAAGTTTTAAATTTTAATGCGCGTGGAAAAGTGTGACAGAGAGATCCGATGTAAGTATACTGTGTAATAATAAAGGACCCAACATCGCAGTCGCCTGTGATGTGTAATTTTTTTTTTTTAATACCTAATTAAAAATAGTCGGTCCAGGATTTTTTTAGCTAACCCATTTTTAATATATTTTCTAATTTACTAAATTCATGATAAAATATGTTTCATTCTATCACCAACTCGGTGAAGGTCAATGTAGGTTCGGATCTTCTACCATAAGAATTAATTTATATGTACAATTAGTAAACAATCTGATTACACAGATTACACAAACGTGTTAAGGTTCCTAACTTGGCTAAACCTAGTGAGACAAATGCCCTCTACTGTAGCATTTACAAACTAATCGACGCTAATCTTTTTCCAATTAAACATCAGCATTATGCGCTGTTAAGAGGCACAAACTCCGCATAATGCTTCGTTATTGGAAAACGGCCACTATTAGCTTAAACACAATCAATATATTAAACAAATGAATTTTTATTAAACGGAATCAAATTAACTTATTCTATTTTAAATAAGTATTGACTCAACTTTCTTATTCGATAGAACATCATTCATACAGTTACAGAATACATTTCGTATAAGTAAACTACATTCGTATAAAAATATAACAGCAAAGGACTATTGTAACCATTCACTTTTCTTGGTACACAACATATTTCCACGATTTATTTCCATGTTTTGCGATACGTAAATATTGAAAATAAAATATCTTTCAATTAATTTCAGTCAGTTGATAATAATTTTCAACATCACATTTGTCACCCATAAACTTTAAATCGTTAAATGCATGAATTTATGTTGCAATTGCCTATTACATCTTAAACAAATTGTACAAATAGTTGCAAGATGAAATTATTACAAAATACAAGTCATTTAATCAATGTTAATATATTGAGGACAAAATTACGATTAGAGCGATCAGCAATAAAATCTTTTCCTCTTACTTATGAATTAGCTTCTATTAATAGAAACGCAAGCAAAGCTTATCGAACGAGAGAAGAGATAATTTCCGGCAATTGTCGTAGGTCAACGCTTAAAAAATTTATTGGCATTTTTCGAATTTATGCCAGTAAGCAAAAACGAGTTGTTCTTGAGCCTAATTAAGACAAAAGATAATGAACGATATGAAGTAGAAAGAAAAGGCTTTGATCACGCGTTTGTATAAACATCCCACGTTTTTTACTAGATTACCATCTTAATAAAATTAATAATATAGTATTACATAATTAATTCTTTAACCTCTTATTAGCTATATTTATGCATTATAATATAATCAATTAATTTTTGGACGTCAATTAAATATTGCAGAAAATTGTTTGGCATTTTTTTTTTAAATAAATACCAAGGTGAATTAAAAACCTTATATGGAACAAGCGCTTAAATTTGTAAATTTTCGAAAAGATATTAAAATAACGGAGTATTCAATAAACATATTATTATATGGAAATTAATTTATCAAGTTTCTTACATTGATGGTAGTGGCTTAATTTATTTAAATTATTAAATTGGCGAAGAAGTTATCAAATATTGTTTTATGTACTAATTAAAATCGAGGTTGGGGGACATTGACGGAATTGAGCATCGATTATTTTATAAAATTTAAATAGAAATTGCCAAAATTTTATAAATAATATAGATAGGACGACAAGGTTGACATTTTCTCTATTATAATTTATCAATTTTAATTGAAAAAAAATTAAAAGTGGCTTTTAAGAATTAATAAAACTAAGACTATTAATATTTTGATTAAAAAGGTCTTAGCTAAATTGATTGATTTCTAATCATCAATTCAATCATCAAAGGGACGTCCCGATAAAAATATCACAAACCGCAATGTCAACCATCACAACTAGGACACACAGATGCTCTAAGAAAATCTTCAATAAATAAATAATCAGCGACTATTTCTAATGAAAAATTTTGTTTACAATTAAAAAATGTTTGCACGACATAGTTAAAAAATTGCTCAGCTCTTATAAAATCGTTTGGTTTTGTATTATTTAGAAAGTGTTAAAGGGGATTTTTATAAATCTTGTCAAACGGTGACATGAAAGTGCAAATAATCAAGACGATCGATTGCAGTTAATTATTGAGTGGTAAAAGAAAATCGTTGGTCTTAATACAAGTTGTAGCTATGATAAATTATTTCTTTTCGAATGAAAGAGCTTATATTAATTGTGAAGAGAAGATAAATCGTATTGATGTGATTAATAAATACTTCTTTCAGCTTATGTCAGAAGGACTATACCTAAAAGATGTTTTAAATGAACTAAAAAAAAGTTTAATTAAAATTAATAAAATTAAATCACTGTTCTTAGAAGCTTAAAGGATTATAAAGTTATTATAATATTTAAATAGCCTTTAGTAACACATCTTAAATCCTCGTTTTACTTAGTAAGTCGATGGATTTTTTTTTTTTAATGAGATGTATTTTGACGTGTATCTTATATTATTAAGACCTGTAAATTAGTTGAAAATCCAGGTTATGAATGCATGTTAACAATGATCAATAAAGAAGAA
Source organism: Sisyra nigra (assembly GCA_958496155.1). Classification (NCBI taxonomy): domain Eukaryota; kingdom Metazoa; phylum Arthropoda; class Insecta; order Neuroptera; family Sisyridae; genus Sisyra; species Sisyra nigra. The sequence continues at coordinate 48,111,314 of OY292314.1, forward strand.
AACTTAAACATCATAATTAAAAGTAAGATCTTAAAACAAGGGGATAAGTACCTGCTTTCGAGTAGTAGTTAGTAAAAAAATCAACAAAATATTAAAGTTGATTAGATAAAGAAGGAAACCCAGAATCAAATTAATAATGTGTGACTTACATTCTCTCTTACACCGCTAGAGTTCATATTTCCATTTCCACGTGCCTGTCCAAATATTGCCCTTTTCCATTCTGGTGCTCATTTGCCGAATGTTTTTAAGGAATTTTTTTCCATACCTATAAATCAAAAATAATTTTATTTAAAAAAAAATAATCACACAAAGCACATTTTGTAAAAACCAAATAAATTGGGAATAAAAAGTTTCTAATTTGGGAATTATCTTCTTGTTGCGGGGTTTCACATCATATTTTCTCTAGTATTCCCACTTTCTATTGACAACCTTTGAAGAAGTTGTGATTTTGTCAGCAAATTTTGACATATATATCAATATGTTCTTATTATGGAAAAAACAACAACAACTTTTGATGTTGAGAATAATCGATGTACTTATTAGGTATTATTACTGAAAATTTGTGTAGTAATTGAAGAAACTAGAACCGTAACGTGGGTGATGCGAGCGGTACTCTGGCACCAGGTGGCGAATTATAAAAATACCACAAGATAAAATAGCGAAAAACAATAGAGATGTCGTTTTACCTTTGAAAAATTTCTTAGTAATGCATTTTGTTTTGAATAAAAAGTTAGTTTGCCCATTTATTTTAAAAATGATTAAAAGGCGTGCAGGATACAATTAAGATACACGGGGGTTTTGGTATAAACTATAAGTTATTTGGCTATTAATAAAACTACAATATTCAAATTATTTCACACCCATAAGTAATACAAACTAATTTAATAACTGTTTAAGAAAATATTATATTATATTATATTATATTGGTGGGTACTCTACCAGATCAACCAATACGATAATGGCTATACATGGTAAGGATATCATAAGAACATTTTAAGATTATGACAACTCTTGCACAATTTTCTGCACATCTCATTTTTGTATTTTAAATTTTGTCGCCTCAAAATTTTGGAGCCTTGAGTCCATACCTAGGAGTACCCATAGTGTGAATCCAACCATACCCAAACCAATAAAAACGTTCAAACTTATAGCGTCTTATAGAAAACTTAAATACTTATCAGTATTTTGCTTTGAAAATTAGAGAAAACAATTTTTAAAACAAAAACCTAAAAAATTAACCCATCAAAAGACAGTTTTTAAAACTCTCTCTATTTCTATTTTCACCTGACAAACTATTTTCGGTAGGTACTTAGTTTTGCAGTACAGAGCCTGAGCCATGGTGGAAATATTTCAAAATTCACAAAATAGTTAAAAGTGTACATTTAAAAGGTGAAGCAGCATTTCTCCATAGGGATGGATGACCGAATTTATTTTTTTAAGTTAATTATAGTACATTTCCCCGAGCTCAAAGTTTAATAGAATGCATTGTCATCGACAACGAATCTACCTGCTAAATTTCAGCTTGATCCTATCACGGAAAATGGGTTAATTTGCCGTCGCCTGATTTGCGTGGCACATACATACATAAGTCAAGTTAAAATAGAGAGAGTAAAAAGATCAAAATCTGTGGTTATACGACAGAGAGTCATCCAATTAAAAAGCGGTTTCATGGTCACAATGTCATGCAGGAAGATGTCATGTACAATACTGCATTACTGAATTGAATAATGTAGTTGAAAAACAAAACTTTAGAAGCCATCCACGAATAGATTGAGTAAACGATATAAAAAGAAATTGGCTTAAATTGGAAGAGACGAGCTCGAAAATGGGAAAGCTGGAGAAAAGTCAAGGTCTTCAACTAAGTATAAATTAATAGCAGACAATAATAGAAAATATCTGCTGCGAGGCGTCAAAGTATTTTCTTTTACTTTCAATTATGAAACTCGCTGTTGGTATAAGTTGTATAAAATATATGAAATATAAGTACCTACTTTATAACTATACATATAAACAGATATAAACAGAACTATATGCATTCAACCTATATATATATATATATATATATATATATATATATATATATATATATCAGAGGCGTGCGGTCCATACATGCTGTAGATGCGGCGCATGCCTTTGGATTGTAAGACGATTTTAAAAATTGAATATTTTTTATGATTTATTCATTTCATTTTTAATATACGTAATTGCATTTGTAATATTATTCTAAAAATGATATACTTTTATCGTTTATAAAGTTTTTAATTTACGTAATAATAAAAGGCATTACTCATAAAATTGGCATATTTTACCAAATCAAATGAACGGCAAAAGCCGAATGAATGCGTTGGGTGACAGTAGCATGCGATTGTTTGCTTCGAATTGGTCGCACATGCGCACTAGTACGGTCGAATACTATCTCTCTCGGCATTTAACATAGCTAATTAATGGTCTGCAGATGCGTTTGCCGTTTTGAATCTAAACAGTGAATTTAATTGTTACTGATACTTTTCGTGAGTTATTTTGAAATATTGACCCAAATGCCATACAAATGTTCTGTTCTTTAGGATAAGAACTAATTTCGTGGTTTTTAAATACATTATATGATACGGTTGTTGATGATTTTTGTAATAAGAAGCGTCGAGTAAGGCTAGTTTTAAAAAAATACTTATAACACCACGTTTATCAAATAAAAAAATTAATTTAAAAATGTGGTTCTTGTACCCCCCCCCCACTTCTAACCACATGCCCTGTTTCCAAAGGTACCGCACGCCACTGATATATATATATATATAATATACACAAATTCCCAACCTTTCCCCTCAGAAACGTCGTTATTCGAATTTTCCCAGAAAAAAGTTTCAAATAAAAGTTGTAGCTACTAATGACTCTAATAACTATAGTAAGTTTAAAGAAAGTTGTTGGAGCCGTTTTCGAAAAAAATTGAAAAATCTCAAAAACTCCTAGAATTAAGTGGAGCTTTCGCTTAACCGATTTCAACCAAAAACTTCGAGGCACAACTAGGTGTAATATGGAGGTCAAATTTCAAAATGGGTGAAATTCGGATAAAGCTTTCGATACGATATGGCTGTCACACACACGCAGGCATGTTTCTAAAAATCACTTTTTTGGACTCATGGGACCTCACAACATGTATTTCCAGTGAAAGCTCGAATTCGAAAATTTAACCCGATTACAATACTTCCTTTACTTTATAGTATTAAAAGAAAGTTAAAAGCTCATACAATAAAATATGGAAAGTAGAATGAATGAAAATTTCTTAAGTTTTTCACTTCTTAAAAGTATAAATTTTAAGTTGTTCCTTATTCGGTAAAAGCTTAATAAGTAACTGTCCCTTACTATTTTATTCAATTTTCTAGTTAAGTCTCAAAAAAGTAGATTAAAACAATTTTATCTTAACCCAGAGACATTGCAATAATCTTGATTTCAATAAATGAATTTTACCGTTTTTCCTGTTTTGTTTAAATGAAAAGCTATAGGTAATTAAATAACTAATTTCTATTAAGAATTTAACTCAGTCAATTCAAACTCTTTTATCTGCATATTCAACGTGACTATTTGTTTGAGGCATTCTGAAACGTTCAACACTGGTAGCAAAACATTTTATGTGTTTGAATATTCCATCAGCAAACAAACTCTAACATAAAAGAAAACACCAGCAATACTTTCTCATTTGAATCCAAATATAAAGAAAACATAAAATAACCGTTTCATGAAAAAAATGTTTCGTTATTTCATGCCTATATGACAATGCCAATCCCTTAAAACATACTATAATATGATAATTTATGCTTGCTTACTTTCAAATGTCTCTTTATAAACATTAGTTCCGGCTGTTATTTGAAACGTTGATGACTTATATTTTATTATTCTTGGAAATAATTTATTAATAATAATAATCCGTTTATTTTTCGATTGTGTTCGCTAATAGAAAATTAAATTTGTTCTAACCTTGCATATTTTTCTCTGTTTTAATTTGCAAATCGATAAGTTGTGGATTGTTTTGTTCGTCCTACGCGAAAAGTTAATGAGCAATAAAAGAAAATGTTAAATATTTTCTGTTGAGATATCTATCCGTGGTTAAATGGTCTTTGTTGATATGGAGAGATATATAAGTGATCATACGTGGATTTTTCCGATTTGTTCGGTTAATTATAAAGACAAATAATAACAGTGAGAGCGTTCGTTTAATTTATACACAATGTAATTGAACATTTTATACATCTGGTGGGATAACAAAGAAAATGTTTCAGATATGCCGTCAGCATACCGATGTTTGCTTTGTAGAAGCGATTGGACGTGAAACGTGAAGTAGCGCCAATTTGCCATCGTTTTATGAGTATCGTATTTTAGAATCGATAATCGGTTTGATTGGTTCTTGGAACAACTGAAAGATATTTATGGTTTGTGGCGATAAAAGTATATGAAAGTCATTTTTAATAAGGCAACTGGAAATTATTACAGGTTTTACATTCAAAATTAGTCATTATACAAATCAAATTGAACCCTTTACTCATTAGGTGCACATTATATACTACAGTGTTTATTTAAAATTATTTTATTACCATATTCACCAATGATAAATTCTATTGTAGAAGTATTTTTTTAAAATTCGATTTTTTGCTAGAAATTTTTTGGCGTATACAACAAACTATTCTTTGGAAGATGTACCTAATAAATCATTCTATTGTCACTGTCACTTCTACTATAGGTAATTGTTATGAATGCTTTATGAATATATGCACATGAAATTACCAGCAACTGCCACAAAAGAATTTTTGAAAATTAAGTTTACATGTAGATATCTTTGTTTCACTACGACTTTTATCGATAATCTTTATCTACTATATATATTAAACACAAAGTAAGTAAAGTGTCCAATTTGAAATGTAAAATGTCTAATTTGGAGTGATATTGATGTTAACTACCAGTTCATCTTTTGGTGGAAAATCTTGCGTATTTCAGGTGAAATAAAATTACTTTCATGTAAACCCTCTATTAGGACTGTAGCATCTCGGAAAGACGTACATAACGCCTGGTGAGATAGCAATGGCAGCCCTAAGGCAGGCGCTGGCTTTCTTTAAAAGTCTGATTCTCCCATATAGTTACTACAGAGAGTCTCACATCACAATAGACCTCATTAGTCACATGTTAAAAAAATCACGAAAGTGGTCTATATTAAGGAACTTCTTAACCGTAATCGAAACTTTCGCATATCCGAAATAAAAGTTTATCCGCAACCGTAACCGAATCGGATATAAAAATTTCGGATGATTTCGAATAGGGAATGAAAATTTTGTAGGTAGGTACCTATACCTAAATAAAATATTTAAGAAAATAACAAATAAAATTGAATATTAGTAGTAATTCCTTATACTGATTGTAGTAAGTATCAAATGATAACCAAGAATTAATATTGTCAAATTATTACCAATTTATGTTTTACTTTAACAATTTTTTTTAAAAATCTAATATTCGTAACCGAAATTAATGGATAATTAGAAAACAATAATTCATATCCGTTATCGTATCAAAAACCGGTATAATATTATTTCCATATCCGTCTCCAGATACGAAATTTCATATCCATAACATCCCTAGAATATCAAGGGCTCGCACTGGAGGAATACTCCGGGACATAGACAAGCTAAGAAATTCATAAAGTACTCCAAGAAAAGGACTCATTACATATTGTCACTCGGAAAAACGGACGTAAGACTCCTAACAAGCTTCTATACGGGCCACTGTACTCTAAATTACCATCTTCACAAGATCGGTAAAGCTGACACCAACATATGTCGTCTCTGCTGAGACTTTGTGCTCATGTGAGGCAGTTTTCAAAAGACTGCAGCATCTCGGGAAGACGGTCATGACGCCTAGCAAGATACCAATGACACCCCCTAGGCAGGTGCTGGTTTTCTTTAAAAGCCTGATGCTCCCCCTTGTTAGCACAGAGGGTCACATCACAATAGACCTCCTTGGTCGCGGTGATAAAGAGAAGTAATATCCTAGGACCCGTAAAGCGAAAAAAAAACAAACATCTCTAGAGTATATCGATCACCTGGAATCTATGATTTCCTGTGGTTAACATATCAAATACAGTGATACCTCGACATACGAGTGCCCCAACATACGAGTTTTTCGAGATACGAGCCGGCGAGCAAGAGATTTTTTGCTTTGAGTTACGAGCTAAATTCGAGATACGAGTTCTCGAAAAAAGTTGCAACAGGTCGTGCATCTGACCTTTTTAATGACACTTGCCTAACTCATTTCCGCAACATTCTCAGAGGGAGGAAGAAACAAACCTCCTTGGACATGTTTTTTTTTCTAAACGGCCTACAAGTGAAAGCGAGAAAAATGTAGCGAAAAAGGCAAAGACCATTGAGGATATCTAATTTATTTCTTTACATTGTCTTTTTTGTTTTTGTACAATAAATATTTGTCATTTATAAATACGCTTTGTTATTCAAAACCACGTAACAAAAATAACTGGGGTGACATTTTGGGGGTTGGAATGGATTAATGGTAGTTCAATTGGTTTGCATGGGGAAATTTGCTTCGAGATACGAATAATTCAAGATACGAGCAAGGTTGCGGAACGAATTAAACTCGTATGTCAAGGTACCACTGTATTTTTTTAAGATATAGCTTACTAAAGAATAAGCAGCACTATATCAAAAAGTACTAAAAAGTAAAAACCGATTTAAAATTGACAAAATTGCAAAAAAAGCAATATCAGTAACGTGTGGTGGGGGTGAGGCTATTGAAAATTAGAAAAATGAATTATGAAACTTTAGTTTAAAGACGAAAAACCGATTTGAAAATTTTGTGGGATCACTGAAGCTCCGTGCTATAGGGTATAAACGAAATTTTTTTCCAAATATAAACCGATTCAATATGAACATGATTCAATTGAAATTTTATTACTGTGTTAATAACTTCCAAGTAATCAGAACCTTGTCAGGTCATATTCATATTAATTACAAGTCCCTATATGCGATTGCCATCAATGAGCATTCTCTATTGAATTTCCAAACAAGTTTTTTTTTTCAATTTTTAATAAAAGAAAATCATTTGTAAAATTACAAGTTGTAAAACGTAGCGATTGCATAATCAAAGACGACAGCGGTTTTATTCACTTGCACAGTTGGGTCAATAAAACACATAAACGACATCGTTAAATCATTAATAACCTCAAGAAGTAAACCAAGTGAATAATTCTCGATTTTTTTTTGATGCAATAATCATAAAATTTAATATTAGTTATTCATCATCTCACAGCTGGGCCCTTTGACTAAACACATTTACTGATACACTGATAATTCTCTCGTTAGCCTGAGTTAGTGGCTTACGGCTTTCTCCATGGCTCGTCTTTAAGGTTCTCTTCCTTCAGGTGTTGGGATATCTTCGAGTCGTGCACTCGATTCATGGTTTTACACGTGCAACGTCGCTGCAATTCATTCATACATTCTTCAATATTTAATTCCAATAAGTTACGTTTTAATAATACGCCACCCACATTTGGAAGATAGAAATCAAACGATTGCTCGCCCACGTGGATGATTTTATATAAAAACTATTAATTTGATGTAACATTTAAGTAATGCTCGACAAATTGCTCATGTTTAAGTTTAATAGTGAAAATTCAAATGAAAGTGTTAAGATAGAAAGCTAAGAAGTTGAAAAATTCTATTTATTTTCACTTTTGAAGAAAGAAAATTTGAATTTATTAGTGGCAGCTATTTGCTGGAAACGAGTCGATTTTCAAGAAATTGATTAATGGATTTGGAAATTTAGACCTTTAAATACTAATCAATTTAATACTTATATTAATTAATGGATACATCAACTGTCAAAATGTAATCAATTTCTCTCCGAAAATAAGTTTCTTCCTTTTTTATGAAAGGACTAATGTTTTCTAATATGAAAACGAATTTATGAATGAAAATGGGAAATATTTTAATGTTGATAACTTGTTGTAGTTTTCACCTTCACAAGAATTGTTGAAATAAGATGCCATTTAAACAAAGATAATTTTACATATATGTATGTACTCCTTTTGGATTATTTTTGCAAGTACCTAACTGAAATATTCTCTGTTATCAGGAAAGAAATGTGAAATTTCTTTGGTGCATTTATCACACACAAACATTTTTTTTTTTCTGACAGAAGATGGTAGGTTTTTTCGTAGGTTTTCTGAAGCTTTTATGAAATATACCTATCTGTGTATAAGTTAAGTATAGTGATTTTACTCGAAAATTATTGGCACTAAAGTATAGACCAGGAGTCGGCAACCTATGACCCGCGGATCACCAAGTGACCCGCCGTTTGATATTTATAAGTGACCCACTTTAGATCCAAAATTAATTTATAATATATAAAATTAAATTTTAAAAAATTGTTTAAAAGCCTATTGTAATTATTTTTTTGATATAAACTATAATGTATATTCACTGAAAGGCTCTTTTAAAATGAAAATGCCACTGACCCAAACGTCTATTTAATACTCAAATATGACCCGCAGTCAAAAAAGGTTGCCGACTCCTGGTCTAGACGGTTTCAAAAAACCAAATATGTAGATATATAAAATCCCAACAATATAGAAAATATTGTTGAAAATGACGAAAAGATACTGTGAAAGTTTGAGTTGTTAATATTAATATTATGAGAACCGGCATCGCAAATTTTAATTTTCCTTTTAAATACTTAGCATGGAAAAAATATTTTTTTACACTTTGGAGTTTTATAACTCACGTTGAGACGATATTTTGAAATGACCAATATAATAAATTTTCATAGAGAATTAAATGCTCTAAAAAAATGATCTACAAATGTTTGATATATTTATTGCTTCAAAAGTTATTCTAGGTTAAAATTAGATTAGTGATAAATTTTACAACCATCAACTTTATGGAAAAATTTCAAAGGAAAAATGTCCTTTGAAATTTTTGCCATTTGAAATATTTGTGAAGCCTCTTATTCTCTTTAAGTAATCTTCATGAAAGTTTTGGATGTTTCATACAATCCTAACAAATATACAAATAAATAAAATTGTAAGAAATCTTTTTTGTAAAGCGTTCTCGACATGAGTTATAAAATTCCTAAGTCCAAGAGAATTGTATTTCCCTAGTTATTTAAGAGAAAAATGAAAATTTGAGATATGACACCTCTTAATATTAATATTAAAAGCTCAAACTTTCCAAGTATTCTTTTTTCGTAATTTCCAACAACATTTTTGATATAGTTAAGTTTAAGATCAATCGTTTTTTACACAGTCTATTACATCTTTGACATTATTTCTACAAGAAAATAAAATTTGTTAAGTAGGTGTCTACTATGAGATGAACAGTGGTCAAATGAAGTTATAAATAAAGTTAATAATGGTCAATAAATTTTAATCTATATACATGATATAGGTCTGCCGTTGTAACCACTGAATAGATTTCGCTTCAATGGAGTTTTGTTTTACTTCTTAGATACTAGGCCCTAATCTAAAAAAAATATTATCACGATTTTATTATTTATTGTTATATTTTTTTACCATTAATATGAATTTCGTTAAATTTTGAGTTCTAAAAATGTTCTAAAGCTCACGTGAACGAAGTCTCGGGTACAGCTAGTAAAGTAATTAAGCATAGTTATAGGATGTTTTCCATTTATGTAACTAAAGAGTGAAAACAATTTTTGTAAGCGGTTTAAAATAATTTTTTTCGATACTACTTATTAGTTTACTTCTAATTGATCATTATTATCTAGACTCTAGAGTGTGATATAAAAATTAAAGGATATTAAAACTAAACAAAATTAAAAATAATGAATTATTTACCTAGAAAATTTATCCATTGCACTTTTTTCTAAACCCATATAATGATATAGCTACGAATATATCAATTTAAAAATGATTGAACTTCAAATTCAAATAGAATGAATTTCAAACCGTGATGTTTTTCAGCTCAAATCTAAAAATAAGTAGCTTAGATTTGACTTTAATGATTAGTTCAAACTTCAAACGTTAAAAACCGATAATTCAGCTATATTTTATAAAAATTTTACGAATCATAAGGTGGATCGTCCACTGGAACCAAATTCGGTCGAACTGCCTATACTGACAAACTAAAGACAGCCGTCCTTGACGACGGACCGACTACAGCAACGGCCGCAGACTGGTCCGAACAAGGCCGAATGATAAAATAAGCTGATTCGGGCGTGCACGATCGTCTTCGGCCGAAAAATTCTCAAATCCAAACTGAATGGGATTTTGTAACGCATTCGGCCGAACTTCTAATGTCAACAATAGATTGTAAAAAATTAATAAGTTGGGTTAATAAATTAATAATCGGGTGGTACCACTTCTCTAAAATTTGACCATTTTACGATTGATGGACGAATATCGTTCAAAAAACGTTCCTGTACTCAAACTATAATAATCGGAAAACGTATTTTCATCAGTCAAACGCTGGATATGTAAATGGTGAAATTCACTTTTTTGCATTCTTTCAGTTAATATGGGGTGTAACCAATATTTCCGCCTTCTTCCTCGACATCTTCCAATAAATGTATTATCAAACAATAATCGTCAAATATTATCCATTTTTACACGATAAACATGAATAGTTACTGTGAATACTGAACAGGAGAACATCTGCAAAACCGTTTTTAGTGGACGAATTCGTTCAGTCGTGTTACTTATCGGCCGTTGATGACCGTCAAACGGCCGAATAAAATATGAACACCCGTCAAACGGCCGAACTGATTTCGGCCGAACTGATTTCGGCCGAACGACGGCTCCAGTGGACGACCAGCCTAATGCTACTTTCCTATTTATCGTAGATTTCAATAAATTTTTTTCATCCCTAAATATGTCGAAAACTATTGAGAATTTTAAGAAATAGAAAATGAAATTTTGAAGAGAAAACTATCAGGCCTTTAATTTAACAACAACAATACAACAACCTCTGGAAATGCAATTTTGTTTCGAGGGACACTACTTGATAATGCTTTTAAATGATGGTTGGTTTCATTTTTGGATTAAGTACCTATGGATATCTCAAATACTTAAATTCCATGAAAATTTTACTCTTAAAAAAATTAAGGATCTAATAAATTATGATTTCAAATTTTATCTCCAGCACATTTTTTATAATTTGACGAAATGTTCATAAAATTTGTTAATGTATTATGGGCTTGATACTGGGAAATCCTCTCTTTTGATGCACCATTTTTAATAAATGCATTTTGAAATTGGTTTTAAAATAAAATGCATTTTAGTAATAAAATGTTTTTTTAATACAACGAAACTCCTCAGGTACGTGGTATGACACGTACTTGGTCCGTTTTTATTCACTCTTATGAAATATTTGTAAAAGGGTACAAAATTCCAATAATTTCACAATATCTGTTTATAATATAAACAGGAAACAGCTTTAGTAAATTAATTAAAATAATCGTTTTGAAAAAATATTTTGTAATTGAAATCAATTATCGTACGAATATTTTTAGGGAAAGAAGTTGTAGAATGTACCGGTAATTATGTGCTTAAACGTCTTAAAGCTTTTAATTCAAACATTCATTGTTTCATTCAAAGCGAAAATATTCTGATGCCGTTATTTATTTCGCATACATAATTTCCATGTAAATAATTATTCACACAGAAAAGAAAGGAAAACATGATTTCGTCTACAATGAAATTTACGAGACTACGAGCGACGCGCGGTTGTAAAACGGTTGACTCGACAAAACGGCTTTTGAGAATTTGAAGCCGCTGTCTATTTAAAGAATGTGTTTATTTATTTTGGCGGAATCTGTTTCAATGAAAATTAATCGCTTATTTGACTGTCTGAACCGCATTAATTTATATATATATATATTTTTTATTTTTTTTTTTTTGATTGAAAATGCTACTCGCTCGTTCATCGGCAGTGTAAATCACTAAAAATTAGTCATCTGACAAGATATTTGTTATTTCTGGAAAAGAGCACAAAAATAAATAACTGCATACTTAGAATTTTTTTACAAACATTGTCTCGTGATTTTTTGTTAGTTTTTGTTTCACAAGTTTTTTCAAAGGAAATATTGATACTTTTGAATAACGTTAATGAGATGGCCAAAGTTCCTCCATTTCGAGGACAGTCATTTTCTTCTAAGTTATGTCCTTCAAAAAGTATCTCCAGTTCGATATTGGTCCTTTTTATCGATTCAAAACATTGAAAACTACTCGTAGTTACAAAACTTAATTTTATTTTGAATGATTTAATTTTGATAAGAATAAATAGTTTTTCCTTCATAAAAGAAAATTGTAGGAATTAAAGGCATCCAATCCTGGTGAAACTGAACAGGTTATCTAAGAAATCCAAAATCTTTTGTCTAGAATTTTTATGATACTCAAGAAATGCCAAATATTAAAATAGAGAAAATTCTAATTCTCTGTAGAAATTAAGAGTGAATAAGTAACTCTTTGAAATTGGTAATGACATGTAGAAGTAGATATTTTCAGTCATTTTAAGGAACATCTCCATATGTACCCGTTATATACTAACTCCCACCCTCTTCCTGGGAGCCTCTTTTATTTAAATTTTCGCAGGAAAAAGTCTCAAAGAAACGTTGCAGACTTTGATAAGTCTAAGAACCATAACAACCTCTCGTACTGGAGGAATACTACGGGGCATAGATAAGCTAAAAAATTCATAAAGTACTCCAAGAAGAGAACTCATGACATAGTAAGGCTCCTAACAACTCTCTATACCTCTGTACCCTAAATTAACATCTTCACAAGATCGGTAAGGCCGACACCAACATATGTCGTCTCTGCTAGAAAGCGGCAGAAATGGCGGAACACATTTTGTGCTCATGTGAGGAAGCTTTCAAAAGAAAACTGCAGCATCTCTGAAAGACGGACATGACGCCTGGCGAGATAGCAATGGTAGCCCCTAGGCAGGTGCTGGCTTTCTTTAAAAGCATGATGCTTCCCTACTTAATATAGAGGGTTACATCACAATAGACCTCATTGGTCGCGGTGATAAAGGGAAAGAAAATCGTTAGAGCTGTTTTCGAAAAAAAAAACTTAAGAAACCCAAACTTCCTGTTAGCCGATATCAACCAAAAGCTTCGGAGCACAACTAGATAAAATATGAAAGCCAAATTCCAAGTTAGTGAATTGCGGATAAATCATTTGTTGCGATGTCGCTATAGTACTACATATAAAAAAATATTTTTCTAAAAACCACTTTTTTGGACTCAGAGGAACTTAAAACGTGTATATCCGATGAAAACTCAAAATCAAAAAGTCGACCCAATTACATTACTTCTTTTACTAGGTGGTAGTAGTAAAAAAAAAGTAAAAAATCGACCACCTTAACGTTAAAATATTCACTACTTTACTATTTTTCAACCTACTTTACTTTAGCTTAGGGCGTTCACACGTTTCAACTTTAGTTGAACGATAGTTTTTAATCTTTTAGACCGTAGCGGGGTAAACGACGCGAGAAGTGAAGTACAAACGAACAGAATAATTCTTTCAAATTATTGCTTTCAATTATTGAAAGCAAATTGGACTCGATCAGACTCATCGACTTGAACGACGAAAAGTTTGACTGATCGAATCGACCCCGGTCAATTTGCTTTCAATTCTACTCGTTTGTGCTTCACTTCTCGCGTCGCTTACCCCGCTATGGTCTAAAAGATTAAAAATTGTCGTTCAACTAAAGTTGAAACGTGTGAACGCGCCCTAAGCTAAAGTAAAGTAGGTTGAAAACAAGTAAGTAGTGAATATTTTAACGTTAAGGTGGTCGATTTTTTACTTTTTGTTGAAACGTCTGAACGCGCCTTTAAAAACAAGTCAAACTGGTCTGATATTATATTATTGTTATATTAATACTGGGATTTGCTTTGACTTGATTTTAAGATACTATTAAATCAAATAGCTTGAAAATCAAGTCAAACTGGGTCAACATATTAGGGATTCACCACTTGACTTAATTTCTAATTTACTTGCCTTAAATTTGGCTCAAAATCAAGTCAAATTCTAGTCTTATGTTATTAATATAATAACTGTATATCAGGTCAAGTCAATCATCAAATTTTGGAGTTAGTTTATTTCAAAGTTTAAATTTTAAGCTTATTTCAATGCACAAAATGTTCAGTAACTTGTCGTGTTGAATTACTAGTTAAAAATAGTAAATATCCTACTTAATATTATAGTTTGAAAAATTGTACTAAACTTTCTTTTAACCGTTTCAATTTCGAAAGATTATAGTTGCACATATTTATTTACTTAATTAATAATTGCAACTTTTCAAAATTTAAAATGCATCTTATCTAAATGAAATGTTATTTTTTAAACATCTAGTTTTATCTTTAAAAAATTTTTTTTAGGAATAAAATAAATTTGTCTTCGGTCATGTAAACATTGTGACAAATTGTCGCTGATGTAATTTATTTGTAAAATTACAAAATATTATTGCAATATTCTTTGAATGAAATCGAATGGAAATTTTTATTTTGTGAGAAGCATCTTCGTCTAACATCTGGATAAATCATGGCCTAATTCAACAAGTCATAAATCAACACCAACATCATAGTTTCGTAATTAAACGTTAATCTCACATTTTACCGGTAGTGAAAGAAAAATCTTAAAGTTATTTTAAAAAGAGAAATACTCGATTTAGCAAACTTGAAATGTTGCTACGATTTTTATAATATGAAAATCAACGATTAAAATATAAATCATTCAAGTTCATTGAATGTATCGTTTTTAACTGGAAAGATTTTGGAAAATTCCTTCAAGAGGTATGCTGAAAATATCCTCGTGTGAGGTCTCAAATGACCGAACCTATTATACAATTGCCGATCTTGAAAACGAAGAGCTTCATTTTCATTTACAATTATTTAGATTGCTTGCTTCAATTAAAAATAAATTAATGCCTCAGCGGAAATACTATGTAAATTACACAAACTCGCACATACACCAACACACAGAACTATGTCCATCATTCTTCCAAATAAAAAAACACTGAATATTATAGTTATTATACTTCAAGTGCCCTCTGACATAAACCATTGCAACAATGCTCAAATAAAAAAAGCCCCTCACAGTCAAGAGCTATAAATCAATTAATTTTGTGCATACTAATTGAAATGTTCGAAGAAAATATGCAAGCTGCAATGCATTCTTCTTAACAATTGACAAAATGAACGATTGTTACTTATATGGACAATATTTTGTCACACAACAGCATTCAAACTGCTTTATTAACTTCCCAGAACTTCGAACAAATTGGCTTAAAATAGTAATAACATGCATGTTGTGTTTATCGACCTAAGACTCCATAAATTAATTTATTTCTCAACATTTCTGTTTGATTCTATGAATTCAACCCCGGATCACTATATATGTATAACATGTCTCATTTGAATTTATAAATTTTTTTTGAGATTAGAAAAAAATGAATTTATAATTAAATTAACCCTGAATAAAGGGGTTAAACTGTTTAAAATGTATTTTCTATTCAGCGATGGTTAGAAACGGAGGAGTTTTTTTTTTTCTATTGTGATTCCTTTTATTAGACACAATGAAATTAGATATATGAGGTGTTTAACGCTTTTTTGTATGAGGTCTTTGAATCTCGGTGATAATGCCTTTTTTAAATAATAAAAGAAAATAGTTGGGTATGGTCTAAAGCAGTGCTCACCAATAGACGGCCCCCGTGAGCTGTATCTGGCTCGTCAAAGATTTTTATTCGGCCCTCCAAAAATTCCCGGATATTTAATTTATACGAGACGAATTAATTAATAAAAACCTATAATAACATTTTAAATTCGGACTTTTTTAAAAAAAAGTTTATAACCCCTGGTCTAAAGTATAAGATAGAAGAGGCAAAATTTTAACTTAGATTCTTAAAAAAAATAAGAAAAATAATTTACACTCGTGGATTATTGAAAAAAATCTCAAAATATTTTGAAAATCATAAACCTTGAATCGTTAATATTAAAGAAGAGTTTAGCAAAGGTTAATTATTGTTCAATCACTTTTATCAGAACAACATATTAACCTATAAATTTTAATGCTCTTAAGAACATTAAAAAAAATTGCTAACTGATACGAAAATAAGAGAATCTCGTTTTTTCATTAATATTGACGTCATTTCTTACATAAATTTTCAAAGAGTACCTCGTTAGAAATGTTTTACATTATATTAATGGACTACAACTGATTAAAGACAGTGCTTGCCAAATATTTTTATCACTCATAGGTTAAGGAGGATTTAATGGGAATTTATTCATTAAAAAAGATGAGATTTTAAATACTTACAGAATACAAAGGAAATCCTTTTGTTAATATTAAAAATATTGATTTAAATAATTGTCAAGATTCACTAGACTAATTTAGCAATGTTTTTTTTTAATTTATTTCAATTTGCGACGTTTCGTCGGTGTTATTCCGACTTCATCAGGCAGCTTGAAATATTTCAATAAAACACATAGTCCGATGATGTAAAATTATCACGTCTGACATAAAATATAAACAAGAGTTAACATTTTTAACTTTAACTCTTGTTTATATTTTATACTACCTGATACCCGCGACGTTGTCTACGTAGGTTATTATATTAAGAACATATTTAATTTACAGAAGAAAAACATTTTAAAAATTGAAAGCAAAAATATATTATTAAAAATAACCGGAAAGAACTTAGCGTAGAACATTTTAACTAGGTATACATATGCCAAAAAATTGCTCCTAAATTGCTCTTTCAGAACCCGCTATTGCTCCACGTGTATAGTTATTAGTTAATCAATAATTAATTTTTCAAAAATTTGTAAATTCAAAAATAAAAATTGCTATATACTTAATCCAAAATAATCACTGTTTTTAATTTTTTTTTCAAAAAATTATTCCTTAATGCTCTTTCCGGATCCACAATTGTTCCAGGTGTATAGTTAATAAGTAATTCAATTTTTAAACTATTCATTTTTATAAGATCCAACGGCAGTTGATGACGTCATAATACAACAATATGTACCTGCATGTATAAATAGTTACACATAATTAATTTTTAAAAATAATGCAAAAATTTGATCAATTTTTGCGTAATGAAAAGAGCTTAAAAAAAATTTCCATTAAAAATTATTTTGGGGTTTATAGCGATTTTAATTCTTGAGATTGTAAATTTTTTAAAAATTTATTTATAAATTAACTATTAACTGTAAATCTAATATCTCGCTGAACTGCATAAATATTAAATCTACGGTCCGATATGAAATAATCAGTAGGCAGTGGAAGGATAAACACTCTGTTTGCAGACCATGCGCATTAAACCGTTTGCCCCACTCTATCAAAGCGACGAAAAATACCCGCTTAACGCGTTTTGCTTGTACAAAACACATTTTTTCAAACTTCAATTACTTTGTTTTTAATGAAGATGTCGTGATAATTTTTTTTTTTTTAGATAAGGACCAAGTATATAAAAAGTAAAATAAAAAAATTGATCGAAATCTATCTAGTAGTTTTTGAGTTAAAAGCAAACATTGGAAAACAACTACTATTTTATTTATTTAGATAGATTAACTAAGACCTATAAAAAAATGGAGAATAATAATATTTATATCAAATTCGAATGATTTGATGTCATAAATTGAAGAAAGCACATCAATTTCAAAGTGATTGTAGAATTAGTCAACGTTTAATAACAATGACGTCAAAAGCTAAGAGGCAATTTCGTTAATATTTGACTCTCCTATATAAATTGTTTCTAAATCGAAAAATACTCCCACAACTTTTACAAATGATGTAACAAAAATTTAAATCCTGAATTTACTTTAGTCCTCTTATAAGCTATGGTACTTAATCGATAAAAATTCCCAAGTTCTAAGCTTTTTAATAAATTGATTGAATTTTATTTAAAAATATTATTGTAAAAATTTATTTATTTTCAATCTTATAGTATTAAAAATGGCGAACTTTCTTAATGGCTCAATGATTTATTTATTTAACTTTCGCATCATTCTATACTCATAATCCAATAATATATTTATTCCAACGTCTTCAAAGGGCTTTTCTCAAAAAATATCGTGAACAAAAAAAGAGGCTTATTGACGAACCCAAAGACGCAAAGACCTCCCAACATCTTCTAATAAATAATAAATGACTGAAATTTGTATGACAAAACATTAAAATTGTCTAATCATCAAGCGATCGCATCGGCATGAAGCCAACTGCTGAAACGTACGACCTTATCCTAAATAAATATTTGTTAAAAAATCAAATCTAACATTAAATTAACTCCACGTTAAAATTTATATGACTCATAAAAATATGTTTTTAGTCAAATTAAATGCTAATACATAATCACAGAATAAAATATTTAAATCATTCACTTTATGCTTGCACACACAACACAAGCGATTCAAATGGGAATACCGAGAAGACGTTTTATTACTTCACTTATGAATTATTAATATGTTTGGAAAATAATTATTTAGGCTTTGAAGAGATCTCAATGAAATCCTTCGGCTCAATATTGTTTGTTCAAGCGTCAATTGCTCTGATTAAATGTTGGTATTACGCCGGATTTTAAGGTCTTGGTCGCTTTATGATTTATTCGTTTCAGTTCCTAGAAATGCACTGTTATTTTCTTACTGTAACTTGAAATGTCAATGCGGGCGTAACAAGAGATAATAATTAAATCTTGGAACTTGAAAATTTATAATCAAATTATTTGATTTTTTGTAGTGTGGATTTTAATATTTAAAGGTTAAAAGATAATCAACTAGCAAAAATTGACTAACTATATAAATCATTCTAACTGCAGTTCTAGGAAATTTTATAATGCAATTTTTTTTCTGAAGCATTAGATATAAAAACCAGATTTTTAATCTTAGTTTGTTGACTTTTGTAATGTCAATATATTAAAGATTTAGTTTTATTGTTGAGAAGATGAAATCAATAAGCATAAAATATTTTTTTTTTAATTATACAAAACAAAAGTAAAATTAGTTTAAGATTTGATTTCAACAATTAATTTGAAGGAATCGACTTATAAGAGAATTGATACTCAAAAACTTTTGAGAGGAACTTGTCTATAGGTTAATAAGTATAAGTACTTAGTGTTTTTTTTTTTTTTTTTTGTAAAATGCAGCGGTCAGGGAACTATTTTAACTATTACCCCAAAAATTTTTTGTGTAAATTGATATTACCCCCTCATTTTAAAAAGGAGACAATCAATTTAAATGTGAATCAAACATTATTTATTGAATTTATTTACATGGAAAATAAAAAAGTTACATGAAATTATGATGTTAATTATGTAATAGACAAACAAAACAAAATATTCATATAAAACTTTCCCCTTCAGGTTTTGGAGAAATTATGTTGCTTCATGTTTGATACAACAGCCAACAGCTTCAAAAGCTTTTTGGTTTATATTAAAAAAAGTTTGTAAAAATACTAACACATTTCTTAAGAAGCAAATTAGAAAAAATTTCCTTATCACGCCCAAAAATTTCATTTTCACCCCATTAGGGGTAATTTTTCAGGATTCCCCGACCGTTGTGTTAAAGTTTCGCTTCTATTTGAACGAAGTTTATTGGCACCATATAAAAATCGATTCCGTTCACGGAGAAATAATTTTTTAAACCGAAAAGCATTTATGCTGTAGATTTCAAATGTTATCTTCGCAGCTTCTTGTTTGTAAAAATATGAAAATCTCGTGTTTCAATCGAGATGCCAAAGAAATTTATGGAACATAAATTATCATGGATTTTGAAAGCTCGGATGTGCGACCGAGATTCACTTATACAACCAGTATGTAGGCGAAATATGAGCTTCATCTATGGAAATTTCAATCCATTTTTTTAAATTAATTTAACTTACTACTCCTGATAAGTTTAATAATGAAACTCAGTTTTACTTAATAACAAATTTTATCTATTAGCCTTAGATCCCACTGCATGATTGCTATACGCTAATATATATTCATCGTTTTATATCAAATTAAAATTTTTTTTTCTGTGCATGATGATATAAGGGTGTCAATGTACTTAAGTGCCCACAAATAAACGAAAATAATTCACTGTCAACAGTGGTTGTTTTGCCCTTAATATAAGATTGATTTCTAATAAAATTATGTTCACAATTCACGAAACTATGAATGATTTTGGAAGATTTGCTCTAGTTTCTTTTTAAATCTTTTTTTTTTAATTTTACACTACAAGAATCGGAAAAATATGAAAAAAATGACAGATATGTTTATAATGTGAATTTTATTTTTAAATTAGTATGAATCGAAGTAAAGAGACAGGAAAATGTTGAAAACCTATGTATGTTATACTTTAGTGAAACGCCTTTTATAAGATTTTCTTCTATAATTTTTTAGGGGACAATTTCTTTTTAAAGGCCAGCAGTAATCTGTCATTATGTGGGGGTTCCAACTACCCTGATACCTTTCCTCCATTACTTTAAGATCCTAGTGGAAGCGCCCTCCCTGTTCCTCAATATAATTTTCCAAATTATCAAAAAATCTATTCAAATTACTGTGGAGAAAGTGAACTTTATACTTATACGTTATAGTTTATACTTGCTCCTAAATTATTACAGCTTATCAACATTTTTACACAATTTCTATATAATTTGCTGCTTTATAATTACCTAGAAAGTCTTATACCAATATTACATCTTTCCAAGCTTTACTTTCCGGAACTCTCATAACTTACATAAAATTTACAACTTTCATCAATTGCCGAGTTTGAAGACCATCAAATATTCCGCCTTATAATTTTTCCATGCTGATCTTAGGAAATCTTCTGAAAATTTACTTTACTTTTTATTTTTTTAATACGTATTGGTGGAAGTATGATTTTGTCTCTGTTTAATAACGACTTCCTTATTATGTTGTCACTTCACTTTACCAACAGTTAAGGACTTTCTCAAAGGCCACCAATACGGTCCCAATGAAGTTGTTTTGCTCTACTATTCCACAGACAAATAAAACAAGGGTATTTTATGTATCCACTTTAAGTCTAAGATCCAAACCTACGTCGACCTTCACCGAGTTGATAATAAAATGAAACATATGTTATCATGAATTTAATATATAAGAAAATATATTAAAAATGGGTTGGCCAAAGAAATCCGGGGCAGACTATTTTTAATTATTTAAAAAAAAATAACATTTTTAATAAAATATTGCAACATCAAGATAATAGAAAAAAATTTATATCATCATAAGCGCTGTTTTATTGCAAACACGTTGATATAGGTTTGTCTGCAAAAATTTCGGTCCTATTAGGAGTTATCGAATTTTAAAGATTTAATAATAATGTGATAGAGAGATTCGAGGTAAGTATACTGTGTAATAATAAAGGACCCAACATCGCAGTCGCCTGTGATGTGTAAAATTGTTTCTATTTGTTGCAATATTTAAAAAAAAAAATAAAAATAGTCTGCCCCTGATTTTTTTAGCCAACCCATGTTTAATATATTTTCTTATATATTAAATTCATGATAACATATGTTTCATTCTATTATCAACTCGGTGAAGGTCGATGTAGGTTCGGATCTTCTACTATTTGTTGACCAAGTAAAAATTTAACCATTTTCAAATCTACACAACGCTCCGAGTAATTAATTTTTTCCAAAACTAATTACTTATAGATATGCTGAAGTCATAAAAACTTGAGCACATTCATTACTTTTATAAATATATTCGTAAACTGTGCACTTGAAACCATAGAAATTCAGAGAAAGATATCCAGAGCAACAAAAAAAATTTTTTTGTAGACCTGTGTAACTGTTAAATGTGAGATAGAGTGAGAGCAAGTTAACGCGTAACGACATTTTTTTTTTTTTTTTTGGTGTTTTAAGTCGCTTTAACAGCTTAGATCATATCACGACTGGCTAAACACAGAAAATTTCTGTTAGTCAATAATAGACCTAAGAATTAATTCTTAGGTCTATGATCTTAAGTCTAGGATTAAACGGGAATCGAACCCGAACCACTTGACGCATGAAGTGGATAGAACTACTGCTCTAGCCACCTGCGTCAATAGGTGGCCTATAACGACATATGTCAGATGAGAACAGCGAATTTTTGCGCTAAAAGTTTTATCTCGATGGCGTGTCTCGATTTATCGAGGTATTCGCCATTCTTCTCTTATTCATTCGCCTCTCTTATTTTATCTTTATTACAACATCTTTAACAGCTATTTCCGCTTATTTGCGGACACTTTTACATTGGCACCTTTATATCACCATGCACAGAAAAAAGATCTGCAATTTGACATATAAATGATGAACCTACATTATGAGTGTATCAATCATACGATGGGACTTTAGGCTATATTGTTTTTGAGTTAGGCTGTTATAAACGTTAATCCTTCGAAGCTTTTTAACTTATGATATATTACTCTAACTAATTGATTATTCATTTTGTGATTCCATTTTTATTATTGTTATTTACTTGAACCAAAACTGAGGTTAATTTTCTTTTGGAAAATTTTACATGAGCGAAGTCGCGGGTCTCTACTAGTTAAATCATATGTAATCTTGAACAACAATTTTATTTGAGTAAAATAATTTAAATAAGTCTCTTTGGACCACGAAATGAATAATACTCTAGCATTAACTAAACTGTCGAATTAAAAAAAAAAAAAAAAAAAAACTCTTGATAATGAGACGTACATTGACCCCAGGATAAATTTAGAAATTTTTGCAATCTTTTCATTTAAACACAGATCCCATTATCTAAAATAAAAATAACAACAAACAATGTTTTGTCTTCCGATTTTTGACCTAAAAGCTGCGATCACCAAACGCGATTAGATTGATTTATTTGAACGAACAAAATTCATTCTTAATCATTCTCTATATGTTTCAAACTATTAAAAACTATAAGCCATAAGCTCTGCTTTGAACACTGTTCACGAATTTTGCCAACGAGAAAAAAAGCAAACGTTAACGATCTGTAAATAATAACACGATAAGATAGCGCCTGTTTAAAATAGACACGAGGAAGTGAGGAAAAACGCAAAATTATGTAATTTTGCGTCGCTGTTTACTCTAATAGAAATAACAGCGAGCTGAAAATAGTTTTTCCAAATTTTTAGCTGTCTGAAGTTTACATACAAGTGTCATAAATGTCACGATATCAATTTAGATAATAGGTAAAACTTGTGGAAGCTGAGACTTTGCATAAGATTTGATTGAACTTTTTTTTAAAAGTTGAAAGGAAGAATTGAGTTAAATATTTGATTTTATTAAACAGTAAAGTTTACTAGGATTAAAGTGATTCGTTTTGAAATTATTTAAGTGGAAAATTAATGGAAAGTCATTCATATTAAAAATTGTGATATGAAGGCAATTCGCCAAAGATGTTTTGTTCGAAACGATTTTGTTACAAGTTGAAAGAATTGCCTTGGCAGCTGGTTGTAAAAACTCAAAATGGGTTAATATCACTATTTAAAAGTTCTATTTTCGGAAGTTTATATATAATGCTGATTTTATTGGCACGTCTCAATAAAATTTAAATAATTGAGTCATTTTTCAAATGGAGTAATACGATAAGGATTTCCATTAAATCAATTTCAGAAGTGAACTTTTTGGTCATATTTAAATTAATTTTTATTATGATAATGTTTATAAAACTGAGTGCAGCTACTTTAAAAATATTTCCAGTCATAAATGCCAAAAATAATTTACTATCAATTTTTTACGAGACGCATAAATTAATAGCTACAAAATAAATGTAAGTAGATACTTAAAGTTCTTCGTTTAAGTATCTATTAATAGACTGTCGTAATTCAAGAAGCAATTCTTAGTTTGAAATTTTAATTCAGCATTTATTACTTTGTATTTAGATGGAATTAATATATTATTTAAAAAAGTTTTTCAATGATGAAAATGTATAATACTTTTGCATGTTTAAATATTATCTAACATTTATTTCCAAATATTTTTTCTCTAATCTTTTATAAAAATAGCCAATTAACACATTTATGATAAATCGAAAAAATTTGATTGAGTAAGGCCATCAACACTGATGATCCAATCTCACTAAATCATTGAGAAAATACACGCTCATTAGCGTAATAGGATTAGAAAGAGTCAGTAATATTTGTCGTTAATTAATTAATTAACGAAAAAATTGTGAATGAATCTCTAAAATTAATTAGTTTAGCATCTTCACATCAGGCCCGGACTGGGACTTTAAAGCAGTCTACTTAAATACTCCATAAAAATTCCACAAAACTCTACAATATACAAATTAATTGAATGTATATGAATTATTTTATTTGAACCGAAATAAAAAACATGATAATTGAAAAATGTAATTCCTGAAAAGACTGCCGAGAAGGATTTTTGAAATTCCACTCTTCAATAGCTCAAAGAAGAGGTTGAAAGTTTTGCATTTTTTGAGTCCTACTTCTAAATTATTAACTTAATTCAATTTGGATTTTGCTACTTGTTATAAATCCATATAAAAATAAAAAGAACCTCTGCTGTTGTAATATCTTAAGTCGTTCATTTAAGGACCGAAATTTTTTTCTATAATCCACTATCTCTTATTGAGTTAATCTAAATAAACATTTATATAATACTAGCTGATACCCGTTCGCTTTGCTGAGAGTATCTAAATTTAATTGATTGATTAATTTATTTCCTACCTTCACAACGAAATTTAAAAATTAATCTATTTTGACAAAAAAAAAATGAGAGATACTTTCAGACTTTAAATCCAAAGTAAGTTCATCAAAATCCTTAAAACTACTTCTCGAAGAGATATTACCTATTTCACAGGCTCTATACGATTTTAAGTAGAATAAGGTCCTCTAGGAAAATTTGAAAATCTTTCATACCAAATGTCATTTAAAACCGTTCAGCTATTTAAGTAGAAAAGATTCGGAGCTGTCCTACAGAAACCGTACCTTTTTTAGGATAAATGGTATTCTATATGTTAAGATCTAAGGTATCTTTAACAAAACGTCATTAAAATTCGTTTCGTTAAGTAATTGTTAATTATTTAAAAAATTAGTATATTATTTTATTTCTAATTAATAGCTTCGACAATTGACAATAATAAAGAAATTCAAATATTTAAAAAAAATTCATTATTAATTTTATCGGGTGTTAAATTGAAATTATTGATATTTATTTTCCAATAAAAAAAAATAATTTTTTAAAATTTTAATTTAAAACTTCGTAGAGATTTCTTTCGTTACTATGTAAAATTGGTCAGGCCTTCTTGAGGAAAATGCTTTAAAATGCTCAATTAGTGCAGAATTTTTCGAGTTTTGTCCTAGAAAAGGATCAACATGATATTTCTACATAGGTGGTAGGTATATAAAAAGAAGATATCAATAAAACAGCCACTACGTACACCCTACCAAATAGCCAGCCGTTCTGCCATTGCCAACGCTTTTTTAATCTCTGATATCTTTTAAGATATTCATTTTAATGATTTGCTGTAAAGGGCAATTTTGATCTAGATGAAAAGCACAACGTATCTAATGTATTTAATTGGATAAGGAATAATACTGCATTGAAAGGTCACTTAGTGGCGTGGTGACTAGATATAGTTGCCTTGTACGCCAGTGGTCCTGGGTTCGAAGCCCAACGAAAGCCTAAGATATTTTTTCTGGGTTTTCGGATTCGAAGGTCGCTAATGACCATAGTAGTTAATGCGACGATGTTTAAAATAGCTTGGTAAATAACCAATAACTTTTTTGTATTATGTAGAAGATAAAAATGGTACCTGTGGGTTATCCTTAGGAGATAGACATATACTATCGCGAACTTTTTAATCTATCTTTTTAAGATACACAATTTCGCCGCATATGAGTTTGATCTATCTCGTAAGGTTTAGCCAGCGTTTGCAATTTAAGTGCACAAAAATATGTTTGTTATGACACCACATTACAAATCTTTACATTTCCCGATTTTTTAGTTTTATACCTACAAACCTTCTTCTTGAATCACTCTATCAATTGTTAAAAACTGCGTTAAAATCCGTCTTGTAGATTAAAAGATCTAAGGGAACAGACAGCGGGAGCGACTTTGTTTTATACTAAGTATGTAACGATTAGGGTGTTTCAAACAAAATCTCTTATGATGTCCTAAAATTGATAGTAGAAATTAAAATAAAAATGTTGGCACCAAAACTAGCTTTTTAGGTGAAATATTAAAGTTTGCTTCAACCCTTCATTTGATATTTAAATAACCGGATTTTCTTTTTTATTTTTAAATTTGAATAACTTTGGAACAGTTCATCGAATATCTTAAAATGGGGATTTAAAGGAAATTTCAGGCTCTATGAAAAGGGTCCAGAAGAAAAAGTTGAGAAATATTTAAAAGAAAAATTAATTAGTGTTATTTTTGAACTTCGATATCTTTGAAACGGTTGAACTGAAGAACTTTGACTCAAGATCTTTTTTTGTAGAGCGTTAAATTTAAATCTCTCTTTTCTAATTGTTGCTTCAATTAACTGTTCCAAAGTTATGAAAATTAAAAGAAAATCGTGTTAATTAAATGGAAAATGGATATTTCGGACATATTAAGCCCAATTTTCATTATGCTAAGAATACATCAAGTCAGGTTTTGACAATTTTTTAAATTAATTGTTCTTGATATTTTTACTTGAAAATAAAATAACTTCTGTAATCAATTTGCTAGACTTGATTTGACATTTAAATATTAATCTTTAACTCGAGTTTAATTAAAATAACTTCAAAGCTTATAACTAACAATTCATGTTCTTTAGTAAGAAAATAATTCAGTTTTAGAACGCCAATAGAAAAAAAAAATTAAAGTCATGTTAAAACATAGAAAACTTTAGTATAATTATAGTGCAGTTTATTTATTGAGCGACAACCCGTTTTTAGCGACCTATACGTTGTCTTGAAAAATTGCAATAAGTAGCAGAATGCCACTGGACTCGTTACAACTTTATAGCTTTTAGGAAGTATTTAAAATATCGGTAATTATATTTCAAAATTATTTATGCATGTTATTGTTTGTTTGTATTGTTTCCGGGTATTAAATATAATTCAAATTGCAATGCTTTTAGGTCACTAAGCCATGAATCAATCTGTTTAATATAAATTCTTGCAAGTATAAATACGAATGATTCAGAGAAAAAAAACAAAAATAAACTTGAACATTCGAAAATATCAAACGAATACATCTTTGAATTTGATATGTTTGTAGATTTTTTTCGGCGAAGGCTTTTGATATTTGTTTTCCTTTTGCCGCATTTTAAATGGTGATTGACGTTGTGAATGGCACGGAAAATAGGACAAAGCGCTGTAAAAATGTTTGTTGTGGAAAAACAAACTTTTTATTGTTGTGGGAAATTATGCAAATAACATATGATTGAAGTTTCCTTAAGAGATTTATGTTACTTATAAAACACAAGATAGTAAAAATTTGGCTCGGAACTTTGATTTTTTTATGAAATATTCGTGTTTTGTACTAAAATTGATTCGTTCAAATAAAAACATACATCACTATATTAAATCTTCTTAATGACTAATAAAATGTTGTGTTTCACGAGGAAAAATATTTTGGATTTCTACTGATTTCTACATACTTTCAAAATCTGAATTTAATTATCTAAATTTGCTGAAACATCAACTGGTAATATTACTACATGCAGCGCTAGATTTATACTAGGGGCTCTCGTGGCTAGTGCCCAGGGCGGCAAATTCTCAGGGGCGGCAATATTCGGAGGGTAAGAAACAAAATTTTCTCCGTGTTATCGAAAATGCTTTGAAAAGTGTAATCGTGTTGGAAACATGCTTAAATTATTATAAATATTTTTTTCCATTATTATACTACAATAGTATTTTCAAAATTATAAACATTGCAGTTTCACCAATAAAATTGTGAAAAAAGTGTCAGTGATAAATGGTTAAATACGAATTACATATTTTGATTAATGGTTTTTAACTTTCGGCTATGAAAATAGAAACTTTTTAAAAGTTAAAAAGCTACTGATTTCTGTCCAATTTTTGAAAATCGGGTTTTTATCAGATCTTGACGCATTGAGATCCAAATTTTTACTTTCTTTTAGTACTATATAGTAAAGGAAGTACATATTGTAATCGGGTTGAATTTTCGAGTTTGAGCTTTCGCCGGAAATATATGTTTTGAGGCCCCCTGAGTCCAAAAAAAATGGTTATTAGAAAAATGTCAGTGATTGTGTGTGTCTGTGTGTGTGTGTGACAGCCATATCGTATCGAAAGCTTTATCCGAATCACTTCAAACTTGGAATTTGGCCTCTATTTATACCTAGTTGTGCTTCGAAGCTTTTGGTTGAAATCGGTTAAGCGAAAGCTCTACTTTATTCTAGGAGTTTTTGAGCTTTTTCAAATTTTTTCGATAACGGCTCCAACGATTTTCTTTAAACTTCCGATAGTTCTTAGACTCATTAGTGGCTACAACTTTTATTTGAAACTTTTTCCTGGGAAAATTTGAATAAGGACGGTTCTGGGGTGAAGGTTGGGAATCTTTATATATATTTTACTCGTATACTTATGTACATATAGTTCTGTTTCAGTGGCGTGCGGTGACTTTTGAAACAGGAGATGCGGTTAGAAGTGGGGGGGGGGTTATAAAAACCACATTTTTAAAATTTATTTTTTTATTTGATAAACGTGGTGTTATAAGTATTTTTTTTAATTAGCCTTATTCGACGCTCCTTCTTACAATAATCATCAACAACCGCATCATATAATGTATTTAAAAACCACAAAAATAGTTCTTATCCTAAAGAACAGAACATTTGTATGGCCTTTGGGTCAATAATTCAAAATAACTCACGAAAAGTATCAGTAACAATTAAATTCACTGTTTAGATTCAAAACGGCAAACGCATCTGCTGACCGTTAATCAGCTATGTGAAATGACGAGAGAGATAGTATTCGACCGTACTAGTGCGCATGTGCGACCAATTCGAAGCAAACAATCGCATCCTCCTGTCGCCAACGCATTCATTCGGCTTTTGCCGTTCATTTGATATGGTATACTATGCCAATTTTATGAGTGATACCTTTCATTATTACGTAAATTAAAAAAATTATAAATGATAAAAACATATCATTTTTAGAATGATTTTATAAATGCAATTACGTAAATTAAAAATTAAATGAATAAATCATAAAAAAATATTCAATTTTTAAAATTGTCTTACAATCCAAAGGCATGCGCCGCATCTACAACATGTATGGACCACACGCCTCTGTTCTGTTTATATGTGTAGGTGTAGTTATAAAGTGCCTATATTTGTTTTAACTAACAGGCAACATCGAGTTTCATAAATAAAAGTAAAAGAAAGTACCTACTGTGACGCCTCGCAACAGATATTTTTTTTTAAATATAATAATTAACCTATTGACAGTAAATTTTCTGCTTCAAATGAGTTGTTTAGTTTATTTAAAAGTTGTATATCGTAACTTTATCGATTTTATTATGTGAAATTTCAATAATGGGGCGTCATTTTACACAATGCCCAGAGGCCGCGCTAAGGTTAACGGATGCTGGATCCCACTTTGCTATAATAATAATCCCTAATGAAAAATGTAATCTCTATTCAGAGACCTTTAATTTACATGAAATCCGTCCACTGTTGGTTATAATAACATAATCAAGACCCACGATTGGTTAAAAAAAATATAAATAGAACCCACGAAGGAGGACAAGAAAACAAATGTAAGATTTTATTTTATACTAACTGCCATCCTTTTCGCCAGAACCTCTGTTATTTGAATTTTCTCAGGAAAAAATTTCAAATAAAAGTTGGAAATTTAAATGTGTCTAAAACCCATAGCAAGTGTAAAGAAAACCGTTCGAACGGACAACTAGATGAAATATGAAGGTATAATTCCAAATTTGTTGAACAAAAAATTAGACCTGATTACAGTACTTTTTTTGCTAATGTAATAGTAAAGGAAAGTAAAAATAAGCCATGGTCAACAGTAATAAAAAAGTTGACCAATGATACACTTAGTCGCTAATGACCAAGATGTTAAAGCGAGTATAAATAAAGAAATTTTAAAAAAGTACTTAAAAGTTGCAGAGCCTATTTGTAAACCTTAAGTGAGTCATTTGAAATTATCAAATGGGTCGGTCGGTGACTCGTGTATTAAAAGATTTTCGACCTTTTTGATAACTTTATACAGTGGCTTTTTTTTAAGCTCTCACACCTTTACCGCATAAGACTAAAATTAGTTCATAGTAATAATTACGTTTTTATGGGAAAAAAGAAATTTTAACACTTTGTTATTTTAAAGTATTAAAAAAACTATTAGTGTAAAATAACGAAAGCATTAAGTGTATAAACTAAATAATAGCAATTTAAACTTTGCTATTTTTGACTTCCTTTACATTACAAATAAGCATATAGGTAGTAGTAAATTTATATATGTACAGTATTAATTAATAGATATTAAATATTATTTTCAGTAACTCAAACAACTATTAATGACTGTTTTTATGAATATTTTTAAGTAATGTGTTAAACATTATCGTTAATTAATAATAAAATAAATAACATATGTTTTTCCTAAGACTTTAGTCTAAGCATTATGTCTGATTTTTTGTAGGCATCTAATTTTTGCCAAGATACGATATAAGTACTTTCTCTTATCGAAATTATTATTTTTATTTTTATGACTGCTCATGTTTATAATGTCTAGCAAAGTGATATCTGGAAGTTTTTATGTTAAAAATATGATTTGAAAAATATTTTCATAAATTCATGTGGGTTAATATTATAACCTGTGTTGCATCAATGTACACAACAAAAACACTTGATAAATGCAATTTGACCTTTGTTTCAGACAAATATAATAATGCAATAAAGTATAGTACTAACAAAAGCATTTGTATACGGTAAATGCAATAAGCCTATATACATTTCACAATATTTTGCGTCCTACACACTTGAAAAACTGAAATGCTCAGTATGACATCAATATATAGGTATCCCTTTTCTTCTAACACTCATTTTTCGTAACACTATAATTATAAATCCTACGAAAATATTTTTCTGGGCTCAACGATCCATTTTATTGATCCCAAAAACACTGTCCGTCTACTTCCTCTCCAATTAGAATATTAAAATAGACATGGCTATATATGTGAATATTTCGGTGAACTTTTTCCAAAAAATTGACAGATAATCGACAATTATTGCTGTGGTAATCATTTCACACGTGATAAATTTCTAGGCTTGTTAGCGTTTCTAGATGGTAACAGATGTGAGAATTTTAAGCCGATGACCTGGCCGTTTGGCGTCGATATCATTTTGAATTTTTCGTTAAAAAGGAAGTTGTAACTCATCGCGAGATAATGTTCGTTTTCTTTGTTTTTCAAAAAAACAAAAAAAAGAAAAAAAGATATATGGAAAATCGTAAATTTCGTCGATGTAATTAGTCGGCATGTCATATTATGCGGGACTGTCTGTCGGTAAAAGGAATGTTTTGATTGAATACTAATTAAATTTAACTTCTGGTTTATTGGCTCAGTTTTAATTGCTAATATTGGAAATGAGTTAGATGGAATTTGGAAGAACTGGTTTAGAAATGGCTTTATTAATTGGTTGTTCATTTTTTTATAGAACCATAACTTAAGGAATTTCGATAATTTAAATGTTCTATTCGTAGTTGTCATTTTGGAGAAGTAACTAACAACTTTGTTGTTAGTTTAAGTTAGACATTAAAAAAATGCTCATTACTGTAATACTTAAGGGACTGTTCATAAAATACGTTCGCATACCAAGGGGAGGGAGGGGTATCGCTTGATGTGACAAGGGGATCTAATAAAACGTGACGGAGTTCATCAAACATTTTTAATTTTATTTTTCTGTTCCGATAGCAAGTCATTCGTATTGAACGTGTAAAAAGTAAATACATTATATAAGTATTTTTAGGTAGGTATGTATTAGAAGCATTGGAAAAACCCGTAGACTGCTGATATTAAATAAAAAATTTATATATTTATTTCTTGTTTTAAATATTATTACTTTATGGAATGTTTTTATTAAAATAATAAATATTTCAAAATATCAATATTTATTACTCTATATTATTAATCGAAATGAACTATTTACAGGGTGGGGTCTAGATTTCGTGATTTAAAATGTATAAAGGGTTGTAAAAAGTGTAACACACCGTGACGAAGGGGGGGGAGGTAAAAATTAACGAAAAGCGTGACGTAGTTTATGACCGGCTCCTAGCTCACTTAAACTCTTTATCATTTTTAATCAAGAGTTATCTTCAAAAATAATTATGTGTAAAAATGTTCTTGACTGATATCATACACTATAGCTACGTTCCTCAACGAGCTAACAATGATTACGCTCATTGCTATTTTTTTTTGTCTAACTTTGAACTATAAACACCAGTTTATAGGTCTAAACGTTAACGAAAGTAATGACATCATTAATGACAGTTTACTCAACTCAACTGACTGTGGTTGTCATGAATAAACAATTGAAAGAAGGTTTCTAAACTGGTTTCTCAACGTTTCAACTGTTTGGTGGAACGTAATCTATGTTGATAGATATTGGGACTAAACTTATAATATTGAGATTAATTTTAAGGACCAAATAGAAAATAGTAGAAATAATGAAAGTGTTATAGATTGATAATTATCACAAATTGGTACATGTAGGTCAGCGGTAGGGGAACTTTTTTAACTATTACCGACCCTAAAATATTTTACCCTAAGTCGATATTACCCCCTCATTTTGAAAGGAGGCAATCAATGTAGGTAATTGTACGATAAATGAAACATCATTTATTGAATTTATTTACACGGATAAAAAAAAGTTGCAAGAAAATTATAAGTAGGTAATATGTAATAGACAAACAAAAAAAAATGTTCATATTGGGATAAACAAAACAAAAATCAATTTCCCTTTCAGGTTTTGGAAAATTGATGTTGCTTCATTTTTGACATAATAACTTCAAAGTTGGGGCTTTTTGGTTAAGTTTAAAGAATTGTTTGTAAAAATACTAACACGTTTAAAAATGGCAAAGTAGAAAAAATTTCTTGTTGCCCCCAAAAATTTAATTTTTACCCCATTTGGGGTAATTTACCCCGGTTCCCCGACCACTGATGTAGGTAATCAAAGTCTCCGTTGCTATAGTTCCTTATGCGATCTTCTTTTTAACCGACTTCAAAAAAAGGAGGAGGTTCTCCGTTCGACTGTATTTTTTTTTTTTTTTAATGTTTGTTACCTCAGCATTTCCGACTGGGTGAAGCGATTTTGATGATTCTTTTTTTATTTGAAAGCTGGTGCTTCCCGAATGGTCCCATTTTAGTTTGAAGGAAATCGTTCACTTTTAAGAGGTTGAAAACTAAGGGATGAAATACTAACTTCTTATTGGATGGCTCGATTTTGAAAATTATTTTTTTATTTGAAAGCCAGTGCTTTTCGTGTGGCTCAATTTTAATTTGAAGGAAATCATTTACTTCTAAGGGGTTGAAAACTAAGGGATGAAATATTAACTTCTTATTGGATAGCTCGATTTTGATAATTCTTTTTTTATTTGAAAGCTGGTGCTTTTCGTGAGTTCCAGTTTTAATTTGAGGGAAATCTTCAATTTCTAAAGGGTTGAAAACTAAGGGATGAAATATTAACTTCTTACTGGATAGCTCGATTTTGATAATTCTTTTTTTATTTGTAGAACACAACCTTAAATTAATCTCCTATCCATTAAAAAAAAAAAACTCCACTCATAAGGGGTTAAAAATTAGAGATGAAATAATATTATAATTTTTTTCTGGCTAATCCGATTTTGATAATTTTATTTCTATTACGTACAACGTACTTTCAAATTGTTCACATTTCAATTTGAAGAAAAAAATCCACCCCTTAAGGATGAAAATAGGGGATGAAATAGTGACATTTAACCGAATTTTGATAATTTTTTTTTCTGTTGGAAAGAATAATCCACTTAGTTTTGTTATTACATTTAAAAACAAAAAATTTGAACCCTTAAGGGCAAAAAGGGATGATGTAGTAACTTTTAATATTAAACGGCGCTGCCTCATATGAGCAGCGCGTTTGGAAGGTTAACCATTTTCAAGAAAATAAAATCAGTTATCAAACTTCAGATCACTAAAACGCGAGAAATAAATAAATATTATAAAAAAATGAAAAACCGACTTCAAAATATATAAAAAATTTTAAACAAAAAATGCACTAAAAAGTAACCAAATAATGGCGTATTTTTGCAGTATCTACAACTTACAAATTATTAGGATGATACAATGTACAAATATTGTTATTTTTGGAGTTGGTGTCAGTCAATAAAATAAATATTAATAGTAATTTGTAAAAATTTTAAAACGGTTTAGTTGGTATTGGTATTTTGTAGTTTAAAGGTCGCTAGATATTGTTACAGTTCGAGTATATTGTTTAAAAGTTCATTTGAAAAATAATTTTCATAAGGTATTCTCGTTTATTGCTAAGTACCAATATAGTCGTATTTCCTTAGCTGACACCAACTCCAAAAATAACAATAGTTGTACATTGTATCATCCTAATAATTTGTAAGTTGTAGATACTGCAAAGATACGCCATTATTTTGTTACTTTTTAGTGCATTTTTTGTTTAAAAATTTTTATATATTTTGAAGTCGGTTTTTCATTTTTTTATAATATTTATTTATATAATACACATTAGGGTCTATGCATAAATATGTGCATATATAAGAAAATAAGATAAATTAACCTTAGTAAAAAAACCAAAACTAACCTTTATTAATGCAGTATAAGTGATTCATCTGATGCACCTGTGCAGATACCATCCTTGAAATCTGTAAATCAATAAGAAAAAATAATTATAAACTTGACCATAAAAACAACAAATACAGAAGCACAACTAAAAACTTTGCTTTACAATTAATGGGTAATTTTTAAAATGAAATTCGGTTCTAAATTAAAACGATTGTGGTTCCATGCGTTTTTTTTCTTTTAACACGAAATAAAAATCGTTCAACACGAAAAGAAAAGAATCGCTTTAAAAAAATAATAACATTTCCTATACAACGTTTTCCAATTATTAAGTTCATAATGTAAGGATTCATTACTTGGCTAGTTTTTATAGTCATTTGACTTGATTTCCTTTAATTCTTAATTTGATTGGAAATCAAGTTAAACTAGAATTAAATAAATTATTTTATTTTAATATCAAGAAGATTTGTTCTTAAATGTTTATCTATTCTCGTGTATAACAATACAATTTAACGTTTGATTTTTTGACAATTTAATTTGCAACAAAAAAATGTTGTATAAATTTTCTGTGGAACGAATAGTTAGCTGGATATAGCGAAAAATCATTCGCACCACTTTTTACAAATGGCGGTCGTGGGACAAGGGTTGCAACCCCACAAACTTGGATTTAACTTCACACCAACCCTCTCTTGACATTTAAAAAATAAAATTGCGTCTCCTGACATTTGCAACCCTAAATGTAACTTTTTAATGGACTAAGAGTTAACACCACACATTAAAAATTTGTTAGGGTACCTACCATATGTTAACAGAAAATATGAAGCAGTGGCGAAACTACCTTATCGCTTGACCCCGCGACGCGGGGGGGGCAAAGTTTTTGGGGGTCCGAAAATTTTGAGAAAATTAGTACTAGTGGTGCTGCAGAGAGGGTGCAGTAAAAAAGAGAAATTGAAAAAGGATCAGGAACGTTTAGAAAAAATACCAAAATTATCCCGTTTTCATAAATCGCTACGATCACAGAAAATCAAAGTACTTCTAAATATGAACAGGTGTTTGAATAAGTCTATAGCAAAAAAAAAAATAATCAAACTAACTTAAAACTAAAAAATCAATGTACCTACTTCACCTAAAGATGAAGGACAATTTGAACATGTTGATAGCAGAAGCAGTACGGCAATTGATTTGAATAAAAATGAAAATACCATGGATTTCGACCAAGACGTTACGATATTAAGAAACTGTCGCTATTCTTAACGAACAATGCTAATTTTTAAAACAAAATATTACACCTGATATGCAAAAAAATTGCACCTAATATCTGCTAACTGCTCTAGACTTCAAGAGCTTTTTAAGAAGGACCTTTCGCAAGAAAATCGGTGCTAAATTAAAATATGAGACGCTAGATACGAAAATCAAAAATTTATATAAGGTTGGGGGGCGATCTAATTTTTTTGCGGGGGGGGGGCTTAAATTTGTAGTTCCGCCACTGATATGAAGTTATATTATTTTAAAAAAACATTGATCCATCAGATCTTGATCAGTAAGTTCTTGTTTTTAGTTCCTTTTCGCTAATCCAAAGACGTTTTACTTACAATTATTTATAGTTTCCATTTTTTTTTAATTCTAAACAAATAATCCTTAGTAGCAAACAAAAGAAATATTAAAGAATACTTTTGGTCTTGCACATTTGATTTAAAAATTACCTTTTATTTAAAATCTATCCTATAACTTTTATTTGCTTTTTGCTTGTTTTTAATTATATTTAATCAAATAAGTTTTATTAAATTTTTAATGTAACATTAGTTCAGTAGGATTAACTTCCAGCCATCACGGTCAATGACATGAACTTGATCGTGAACATTAGCGTAATAATATGAAATCTACGAAGAAATGTGCAATGAAAGAAAATTCTGTACTTCATGAAGAAATACACTCGCTCTGATATTCCATCAGATTTTATACAAT
Source organism: Sisyra nigra (assembly GCA_958496155.1). Taxonomy (NCBI): domain Eukaryota; kingdom Metazoa; phylum Arthropoda; class Insecta; order Neuroptera; family Sisyridae; genus Sisyra; species Sisyra nigra. Next base: position 48,148,026 of record OY292314.1, read on the forward strand.
GCAACAATCATCTCTTGCATAGGAAAGAATGACTTCATGTAGGTAGAAGTTAATGATCAACAATAACTTCATTTCTTTAACACTTAAGTAGGTGAATTGTATGAAAATATTAGTTTTGATTTTCTTATTAATGATTCGATCAATTAAAATTAATGATTTGTTTTTGAAAAAATAATTTTTGAAATGGCACTCTAAACCATTGTAGTTTATAAATATAAATCAATTAAATATTGCATTTTAATAACAAGTTTCATATGAATTGCTTAAAAAGGAATAATCCTCGAAGTCAAATAGCTTGTAGTTTTAATCTTTCTATAAAATAAGAATTTCGCATTTTATTCTTGTTGTAATAGCTTTACTTGCATATTTCTTGTAATGAATCAAAACTTATATATTTAAAGTCGGAGAGAAAAAAACTTAACGCTAGACATACTAAGGAGCATTTATTCCGATAAGCTTCATTGATAAAATGGCATTTATTTGTATTGGAATACCAATGTGTATAATGGGCATGCATTACCTACTATTACATTTAACTGAATGCTATAGCAATAAAAGAATTTTCTAACGAGGCATGTTCATTATTTATCCGTAAATAACGAAATGATTTATTGCAGAAATTTGTTGAATTTTGTTCTATATGATTGGAAAGATATTCACTTTAGATATGCAAATAAGGTTTGGGATTTTATAAGAAATGTATAAGTACGGGAATGAAAATGATTAAGTGGTGTAATAAAGGTTTGTTCTTATGGTAATTTTACGTAGAAAAACTGGAGATGAATTATAAATATTAATGGTAAAAGTACGCATTTTGTTTAAGTAACTACTAAAATACCTGTGAATTTGTTATTTTTTCTTTTTGTAACGATACAAGTTAGAATCTTAACAGCAAATTGTGAATATCAATTTAATATTTCATTTAGAAACATTTAACGATTGGAACGTGCTTTTGTAAGTTTTTTTAACGTAAAAATAATAAGAAACCTAAAATAAAAATTTGATTTAAAACAAATCCAGTAAAATTAATTTATTGGAGAAAAATTTAAGAACGATATAAATTAGAATACAACAATTTTTACTTGTAATTAACATTTGCACTTAAAAATAATTTTTTGAAAAATTTCGAATTTGGGATATGTAGAAAATGTTATCCCATTAAAAAGATGACTATATAAGGAATCACAGTATGGGGTTTCTCACGTGTCTTCTTCTGAGTCATCTTTATGCAAATTTTAAATTTACCTTTTTATTCATTAAAATTTAAGAAATTAAATTTTTAGTGTGCATATGTAAGTAAACCGCAGGCAGTGTGGTGTACCATTGACCACACATAGTCTGTCTAAATGCCGCTCCATTGACTACACATTTATGAGGACAAACCTTATTCATTTATGTTTGTGAGAGAACCATTGATAAAAAAAATTAATTAATGACTCGGAGAAAGTAATTTCGATCGTAACTTCCGACATTAATAATGTTTTCATTAAAAAATTCAGAGAAAAAATTAAAGTTTTGATGTGGAAATAATAAATGGGAAGCTGCAAAGACATTACGAGTATTTAAACATTAGCATAATCTTATAACATTGAATAGTCCATTGAAATATGTTGTGTTAATTTTCTTAATTAAAGATGCATTATAGATATAAACGGTGGTAAAAGTACTAAGAGCCCTAAGAGCTTATAAATAGGTATCAACTGTTTGAAGCTTATCGCGAAGTAAAGCATTAATCCTAATAGATAGGTACTAATAGCCCAGTCATTTGGTAGTTTTACCTGGAAAGTTTTCCGGAAGTTTTGAAAATTGGTAATTATATAGATTTCGATGTGCTCTTTCCAAATCTCATATCTTTGCCGCTTGCGCTGCCATGTTGGAAAATGCTTCTTGAGTTTCTTGACAATATGTCCTTTCCGACTCATTTTCAGCAAAACAGTTCAGTACAAAATGAAAATAGAGAAAATTTCATATAATTTATTTAATATCCAGTTTTTTCGTAAAATCCACAGTTTTGGCGTACGAGCGCCGCAAACTTTTATACATCTTCGCCAACTCGTGACATTACAATACACACACGTATATAATACAATACACAAATATAAGAATTAAAATTGAATGTCACGAGTGGCGTAGATGTATAAAGGTTTGCGGCGCTCGTACGCCAAAACTGTCGATTTTATGAAAATAAGGTTATTACATAAATTGTAGGAAAGCTTCTCTCTTTTAATTTCGTACAGAAATGTTTTTGTCGTGAAATGACAAGAAAAAAGAGATACTGTCAAGAAATAGTATTATAGGCGGCATTTTCCGGTATAGCGACACGAGTGGCAAAGATACGAGGTGGCAAAGTTGAAATTCAGAAAGAGCACAAAGTAATCTCTTATTTTAGAACCAAATGGCTGTACTATAAAGTAGGGATGTGAGATTAATGGAAAAAAATCGATTAAATAAAAATCGATTTTTTTTTATTCAATATTAATCGATTTGTCAAAAATTGATTTTAATAAAAAAAAACCGATTTATGCGAAAAAATCGATTTTTTTTATTATTTAAAATTCTACTTGCTTTTCATATTCCAATAATGATGAAACCTAAAAGATTCATACTAACAATTTATCAGATTAAAAATCAAATCAAATGATATGAATAAAAAAATAACCAATTCAAAACTAAAAATTAAAGCGAATTTTCCATTAAACTTTCAAGGTAAGGAATAAGGCAAATATGATTATTGATACACAATTTCAGTACCATTAAACTTTTTATTATAATAAAAATGAAATGATGAGCATCCTAACAAAATTACAACCTTATTGCCTCAAAAACTATTTTCCATTTCAATATTTTAATAATGAATTTTAAATTTAACAATCAAATATTTGAATGAATGTCTATTATATTTGAATGACAAGAATGAAAAAAACCGTTACAGCTAGTTTGCATTTAAGTTTGCGCTGTTTATGAAAATCGATTTAAACGCGTAATTTATATAATCGATTAATATTATTATGAAAATCGATTATAAAAAATCGATTATTAGAAAATAATAATCGATTTAAATAAAAATCGATTCTTTTTTAACATCCCTACTATAAAGGAAACACATAAAATTCATTGATTTTGATTTCAAATAGAAAACATTTATAAAAGAAGAAAAAGGACCGAATGAATATACCTCAATATACATTATATCTACACATCTACTTAAATCAGTAAAATCATCATCATTCGATTTGGTTATAATTTTTCAAGTGTGTTGTAAATGTTAATCATATTTTCAAAATTATTTTATAATTACAAATTGGAAAATTTTCAATCCTTTTTACATTGTTCCACAAATTTTAAGTAGGTATTCAGTGAACAAATCTGTATAAGAAACACATGTTAATTATAGGTTTTTTTAATTGTAATAACTTTTAAACGGTTTAATTAATCATTTTTAAATTTTAACTGTAAATTTAGAAGCAACTATAGAACATCCTAGTTTCTGTTTTCTTAACAGTAGTTTGATTTATAGTATACAATTCGTAAAAGCATTCTTTCAAAAAGTGTTCTACTTCAATTTAATAGAAATAACCATGAAATATTACCTACATCATCTCAAAGCCTCGAAAAGTAACATTAAAATCACGAAAAATGCAAGGTTGAGATTGAAAAAACGAAGGTTAAGTTTAACTAAATTATTGTTTCCATGAAGTTGTTTTTGGGTGTGGGTGAGTCAAAAATAAACTTAACTAAATCATTGTAAAGGGCAAAGAATTGTTTTAGATATAAAAGTTTCATATTCTAATATCACAAACTAACCAGCTAATTGGTGCTCTTTACTACATCAATAATCAATAAACAAAAAATTTATAAATAGAAAAATGTTTGAACGTTTTCGGGCATTTCACTGCATTTTATTTATTCTTGTCGTATTTAATTTAGTTATTCATTTAGTATCTATTATTATTATATTTTATCATATCATATATTCATCCACTTTTAAACACAGCACCGTGTTTTTGAAGGATATAGATACGTAATTATTAAATGGTATGAAACGGGGGTAGTTTTTTAATAAAATCAAGGCATGTCTCAAATTCTAGAAATAGTAAAAACCACCACAAAAGCAAGTTTATTTGTCGAGTCAACAAGAATAGTCCTATCTTATATCACCTCGTTCGAGAACTTAAGTGAATAGGACGATTCAAAAAGACCGATAACAGAAGTTCAAGTTTAAAAAAATCAAAGAAAATGAAAACGTTTCAAAAAGGAAAGAAGTACCTTACGTAATGCATATCAAGTGAGAGATTAGAGGAAAGTAACATAAAAGTATATTAAAATATGAAGATTTCAAGACAAGGATTTACGTGGATTACTTTTACAAGTATGAATACTTATTTATACATTTGTACTTTATATATCTATCAATTGAAATTTACATAAATCATGCAAAAAAGGGCTATTATCAACATTTTGAGGCATAAATAAATAAAATTTCTGAGGACGAAAAATGGCAGAAATATCTGCGACGGAGAACAAATATGTAAAGTATTAGCTATCCAAAGGAAAAAATAGTTAGGTTTTATAAGATTAAAGCTGAAAAATCTCAAGCCTGTATTCATATAGTCAAGTCTTGAGTAAATGCCTAAGCCTATCTTCATGAATAGTGTCTTATTGATTTAAGACTTCATGTTATATTCAGAGATATAACTTAAGATCGTCTTAAGTAAGACAATCCTTATCCATTACCTCTTCTACCACAAGAAAAAAAATCTTCACGTTTGTTTATGATTAACTTATTTTATATCAACTGCGTCCTAAACATAATTTTGCTAGTTTTTTGTTGTATTATTCGACTTTTTGGTACTTTTTGACTTTTAAATAGCTTAATAGCTTACAACTGATTTTACGTTAGTTTACGCCCTTTATTTCTAGTGAATGTTTCATAGTTGTTATTATCCTGTTAAATCTTTTCAACAGTTATTCGAATGCTTTGAACAAAGAAGTTAAACGTTTTAAGTTATTGTTGTATGTGTCTTAATCTAAAATAAACCTATACTGAATTATAAGGAGTATTATTGCATCAAAATTGGTGATTTCATCAAATCCCTAATAGTTTGAACAATATATATCTAGAATTTTACATGTTTATAAAGTGTAAATGTAAAAGTCTAAGGAATTGAAATTATTTACTTCTTGTTTTATACTAGCTGATACCCGCTCGCTTTGCTGATAGTATCTAAATTTGATTGATTGATTAATTGATTCCCTACCTTCACAACGAAATTTAAAATTTTATCTATTTTGACAGAAATATATGATAGATACTTTCAGACTTTAGATTCAAAGTAAGTTCATAAAAATCCTTAAAACTACTTTTCTGGGAAGAGATATTAGCTATCTTACAGGTTCATTACAATTTTAAATATAAAATGTTCCTTTAGACTTGAAAATTTTTCATTTTAAATGTCATTTATAACCGTACAGCTATTCTAGTTGAATAGATTCGTAGCTATCCTACAGAAACCGTGCCATTTTTTAGGACACATGGTATTCAATACGTTAAGATCTGAGGTATCTTTATCAAAATTTCATTAAGTAATTTTGTTAAGTAATTGTTAATTATTTAAAAATTTAGTATATTATTTTAATACGTTTGTTTCTAATTTAATATCTTCGACAATGAACAATAAAGAAATTCAAATATATTAAAAAAATTTCATTATTAATTTTATCGGGTGTTAATTGAAATTCATAATATTTATTTTCCAGTAAACTTTGTCAATTTCTTAATTTAAACTTTGTAGAGATTTCTTTCGTTACTGTGTAAAATTGGTCAGGCCTTCTTGAGGAAAATGCATTAAAATGCTATTTCACGAACTTTAACAAAACCTACCGAAAGTACTACAAATATACACGGTTCCTGTAGGATTCAACTGTTATGCTATTCTATGTAGGGTGACCAATCGTACTTTCTTAAGAGTACATGTACCTTACATACCTAATTGGTGTAGAATTTTTCAAGTTTTTGTCCTAAATAAGGACCAACATAACATTTTTATATTTATAAGAAAAATATAGCAATAACACAGCCACTACGTACGACTTACAATAACCAGTCGCTCGGCCAACGCTTTTTAAATCTGTGATAATATATTCTAAGATATTCATTTTGATGATATGCTGTAAAGGACAATTTTGATCTACATGAAATGCACGACGTATTTACAACACAAACCTTCCTCTTGAATCACTTTATCAATTGCTGAAAACTGCATTTAAATCCGGTTTGTAGTTTAAAAGATTTAAGGGAACAGACAGCAGGAGCAACTTTGTTTTATACTATGTAAAGAAGCATTATAAATTAAGAGCGCATTTTGTCATCTTGTCAGTGTTGAGCAAATCTCAATTTATATTATAGATATTATTGTGAGTTCTAAACTATTCAAACTTATACCTAAACTTTTATTTATAAGAAAAGTAAAACGTCAAAGGCTTTCATTAAATTCATCCAAATGCCTTATTTAAACCTGTCATTTTAACAAATTCCCCTTATGGAGACGTTGAACTGTTTTTTCAGTTTTATTTTACTTCACTAATTAAATATTAATTGAATATGCCCATTATATAGATTACAAAGTTATGAATAAAATATTGCTTACCCTATGTTTTGTCAGTAAAACCATTAGATACTATTTGAAATGAACTTTTATGTAATGTCTACACTCTACACACAAATTAAAAATTTTTTTTTGTAATATTACTATTCTAGAATCTAGATGATATTCTAAAAGACATCTCAGTTGTTGATCTTGTCACAAAAGTTAATAGGTAGTTTTGACATTGCTAATAAGAAATTCTTAAATAGCTCCATATTACATAATGTACCTATATCATATGCCAATCTTTTGTATTAGCATCTTTCATTTCTTAAAATTTAAAAATAATTTACAGAAATTTCATGTTTAAAATTATACAGAACAAAGCTTGGTAACAATGCCTTGCAAAGTATTAACTAAGAAATCTTAACACAGTAAGCTATCGTAAGAATTTAATGCTTTTATTGGTAGTTCAATAAAAAAATTAGCTCTCAAGTTTAAAAAATTGCTTTAAATTGCATTACAACTAAAAATAGGTTAGCGATACTTCTTATACAGTTGCCACATATATTATTATAAATAATATTCATGTTTCATTTCCAATTTACATATTATTTTGATAACGATTCACGATTTTCATGTTTTGTAAAAGAAATGTTATAAATAAATGTAATTCAATATCCAATTGCCTTTGAAGGACAGTTTACAAATGAGCATTTTGCTTTTATCATATCTCGATAGATTTTCTTAATTGCTACTTGAATGCATTTGTAAATGTTACAACTTAACAGAAGTTGTTTAATGAGTAATTTGTATTTATTGCCAATTTTATAATTAGTTTTCCATTGGTTTAATCGATTAATATTATCAATAGTAATAGTACTTATAAACTGTAAAGAGGGTAATTATGGGTGGTTCTTAATGTATATAATATATAACACGGTGTAATTATACAATTAGATTTAACAAGTGTTGAAAAGTGAAGGAAATTCGAGGTTTTCTCAGATTAAAAATATCCTAGGTATGACTAAGAAATATTGATTGTCTTTTTTGGAACAATCGTTGCCAAGATTTTTGTAACTCAATATAAGCTAATTATAATGTTAACTGATTTCTACAGAGATGTACTTTGCTTGTATTTTTCGAGCATGCACAAGTTAAATGGTAAAATATTTAAAATTCATTCGATTTCGTTTGATGTTTATCTAACCCATATGTGTATGATAAATATGAGAAAGAATCGTATAGTTATAGCATAGTCACATACCAAACGTGTTATTTAAGCTTATGTCTACATACGTTGAGTGTTACATGCAAATCACATTGAATCTCATCGTATGGATTCAGTTTAACGAATGTGATCTGTTATGATATTTTATTACCATCGCGTATAAACGAAAAGATTTCAAACATAAATATTTATTTTTGGTGATTTTTTTTTTTTTTGACGAAAACCCAAAAAGAAAGAGCTGAACTCTCTTTAACATCTTATAAGCAACGGCCTGATGTCGGTCGTAGATTTTAAGTGAAATAGCGAGAAAAGTTTTCTTACAGAACAATTTAAAGAGAGCGATATTTTAGATAGGGACATTGGTAAAAAGAATATATGGATTGCAAAAACGAATTATTCTAGAAATTTTCAGATAAATTTAGGAAGAAAAATTGCTCTGCTTATAATTTGTATCTGTGTATCATCAAGGTTTGCGTTATAAATTTTAACTTATGATACTAAATTGTATAATATTCAGTAGCCCGCCTTAGCTTTGCTTAGGATAAAAATATTCTCTTATTCCAAAACCTTAAAAATGTACCTACACTTAATCTCATTAAGGTTTCTTTAATCGTGAAAGCATCAACCAACAAGCAAATTTTATTTTAAAGCTATCCCAGTGACTTAGTGTTAGTTTAAGGCAAATATGAATTGGCCACCTCCCTATTTTTGCAATTAAAAAATATCTAAATATGTAACCTGACATACATTGTAACAGTTTCAGAAAGATGCTCAAATTATAAACAAAAACATTTGAAATCAAGAGTATGAGTGGTATTCATAGTCATCACTAAAATTTGAGGAAACACTTAAGATGAAGGTTGGACCTCTCTCAAGTTATCCAGCCTTCACTTAAGTTTTCATGGTTACAAGGTTTACACGTCGAGCATATACTCAATTCATGTTATAAATTTAGTCTATAAAAACTGTCAAAATATTTAAGGTAAGTGTTTACTTGAGTGTATGCTTTTTCACCACACTTGAGTGTTTCCTCAAATTTTACTGATAACTATGAGTACCACTTATAATCTTGATTTCAGATGTTTTTTGTTCTTCATAATAGGTTTGTTCGCGGATCTGATACTGAACCGATAACGAATCAATCCAAGTGGATTTAGGATAATCGCCGAACGCACACGCGCTTATGAACTGAATAAGGGTTATTTTCCCGTGAACGAGTTTGAAAATGTTCGGAAGTAAGACGAGGATTAACGAGAACCCATGAAAATTGTTAATTGAATTTAAAGTTGAAAGAAAAGGAAAGAGAAATGGGACTTTGGATCTAGCGATTCTCGGGGTTTTTTAGGACGAAAAATTCGATTCTTTTACTCATGCGCAGTTTGATAAAGTGTGGGTAGATTTTCTTTCCTTCGCTCTCAACGTTAAATTCAATTAACAATTTTCGTGGGTTCTCGTTAATCCTCGTCTTACTTGCGAACATTTTCAAACACGTTCACGGGAAAATAACCCTTAATCAGTTCATAAGCGTGTATGCGTTTGTCGATTATCCTAAATCCATTTGGATTAATTCGTTGTCGGTTCAGTATCAGATCCGCGAACAAACCTAATTTAAGCATTTTTCTGAAACATTTACAATGTATGCCAGGTTATTTAGATATTTTTAATTGCAAAAATAAGGGGGTGGTCAATTCATAATTGTCATAAGTTCATTCTGTCACTGAGGTGGCTTTTCAAGAAGAAATGTTCTTGTTGGAGTTTTGACGATTAGAGAAATCTTAATGAGATTAGGTATTAACTTTTAAGGTTTTCGAATAACAGAATATTTTTACCTCACGCAAAGCTAAGGCGGATCAAGAAGTTGGGATTACAAATTGAGCATATAGTCAACGCATGTCATAAATTTGGTCTATGAAAACTCAAAATATTTGAGATAAGTGTTCACTTAAGTGTAAGCTTTGTTTTGTAATGGAAGAGTTCTATGAAATAAAATCACGCGTGTTTCTAGTATAAAATGTAACCTATATTCATCGTAAGCAACTTACATAAATATTTGAATATATATTCTTAAAATTGTTAGGTTAATTAATGTTAATGAAGTTGTATAAAATCTATTCTGAGTTTAAGTTTAGTTAAAGCTTAAGTTAAGCGAAGTTAAGGTAAGTTAGCTTAATGTTAAATTTCCATTTATAAGCATCTATTTAAAAATAGTCTTATTTTAATAGGGATGTATATGTCTTTAGAACTCTTTAATTATTGCAATCTGAATTTACTCAAATGTAAGCCCGGCCCTGGACGTGGAAAAAGTAACATATTACGAGTAAAAAAAGCTTGTAGTCTAACCAGAAAATATTTATAAAATATATAACGTTGAAGTACAATACTATATGCAATTTCAATTCAGGTTTATTACAAATGCCTTTGCAAGTCCATTTGCATTATGCATTCAATATGATGTTTATTTTTATGTTATCCATCTGTACCTAGCTATGAATTTATGGATTTATTAAAGCGACGACGCAAAGTACATTTCTTACTTCGATAAACTTAAGACTTAAGCATATCAAAATAAAATCTTGATAGGAAATACATATTATACATATTATACGAATAGATTATTGGATCGTAATTTAAATTTGAAATTAGATTTAACAAAAACAAAAAAAAATAAAGTAACTGTTAAACTATAAGAACCACTTTGATTTGATTATATTTCAAATGGTTTCCAAGTTGTAAATCATAATCTAATAAAATTCGTTTTAACCGATTTTCGTTTCCGAGAATGTAATTGCAAATGCAGTTTTATCATTAAAAATGTTTGGCCAAAGGCCAAATGTTTGTTTCACACTATAGTGTTCCAATAACGAGTAAAAAATTGGATTTTCCAAAAAATATTTTTTAATCTTATTCTGCAATTTTTAACTAAATATTTAAATTATTTATTATAGATTTGAATGGAAACATTAAAATAACAGCAAATATCATTAAATGTTGCATTTACTTGGAATTCCTTAAAAATGTTTATGAAATTTTTCATTAAAATATACAACAGGCTTAATAAGAATTTTGGTTTTAATTAAGAGCATTGTTTTGTATAGTAAAACGAATTTTTATGATTTCAGTGATTCTAAAAGCATTTTGTAAAATTATTACTAATTAACTGACATTAACACATCAAGTCTTGCATCTTGCGTGTTTTACTACTTACACTTTTTTTCTTTTTTTTTTTTTTTTTTTTTTTTGAGAAACAAGTGTAAAGTTATAAGCCATAAGTGGTTACACACGATTCGTATTTAATTGTATTGCCTTATTTAGCTTACATATTATAACATATTATTTGTGATTGACACAAAAAAATTGAACGTTAACTTCAATATGATAATTTTATGTCAAACCAAAGAAATAAAAATTTTTTACAGAAACAAACTTCTGCTATAAACGTTATTTGCAAAGTTGTACTACTGTTCAAAATTGTAATTGATTAATTTTTTTTTTTGACTGTCTGAAGTTGCTTTTACATCTAAGGCCATAACACGACTGTTTACACACAGCAAATTTCTGTAGTTCATACATCTTTTAGGAGTTAGGTCATAAATCTTATACCTAGGATTCAACTTCAAATATTTTCAAATTCAATATTTTCGAAAGTTCGATTGTGCAAAACTTCAAAATTCGATAATAGCACTATCCTCTAACTACCCCACCGATTGCGTTCGTACCAATAAATGTCGAGCCGCCTTGGACAGTCTCGCTAAAACAGGTTGACACCTGTCACTACAATGGACTCCCAGTCATTTTGGTATCTTAGGAAATGAAAAAGCAGACGAGCTCGCAAAGTCTGGCACCGCTCTAAATCAACCGCCAACACTTCTGTCTTTAACACAAGCTCAGAGCCACATCACAAGCACTGTCAACAGGCATTCTTACAATATTCAAAAAAATGAAGCGCAAGGAAAAAACTGGGAATCCTTACTGGAATCTCCTATCTCACGACTTCTCCTCCGTCAAGTGTCAGTCGCAGTTTTCCGAACTACCACGGGGCACGACTACTTATGCGAGCACTTGCACCATATTGGAATCCTACCGATTCCAATCTATTCCCTCTGCAATGGGGAACCCATGAATGCCATGCATCTTGGCAATTGTCCTGCACTTGCAGACGTCAGAGAAAACAACGAAAACAACCGAAACAAACTAGTCTCCAACCTCTACTGAACGGCGCGGCACCGAATGACAGAAATGTCAAGCGTGGGCGTTGGATAAGAAAAAGAAGAAGACTTCAAAACATAATCAAAAAATTGCAATTTTCAGTGTCGTATTAAATGATGCCAAAGCAATGTTTCGAAATTTCGACATTTCCACAATTGTTCTTACTTATCTATATGTAGGCCGTAGGGGAACTAAGTGTAAAATGATCCCTCGAAGTAAAATAATCCCCCACCGTTTACGAATAACTACTATCGAAATCTATCCAAATACGCAACAAAAGTCTACCCCGCCTGTTGCATCACCTAGTGCAGTGGTTTTTAATCTGGCTTCGATCGAACTCCAGGGGTTTGGTGAGTCAGTCTCAAGGATTCAGTGGACCCCACTCATACAAAGTATATAAAATATATACCTATGTTTTGTATTTTAAAATATCATATTTTATTTTTCCAACTAAGAAGGGTTCGGTGAATGCTTATATGAAACTACTCGGGGTCACTACTTCCAACAAGGTTAAGAACCACTGGCCTAGTGTAATGGCAATGCGAGCAGTTCGGGTAGTTTTATTAGAAAATAATTAAAAAGCGTGCTTCTAATCTATGGAAAGCTTATTTTTTGAGGTTCAATATTTTCTACATGTTGCGATTTATCGAAATGTTGTTTTATTAACAGATTCCATTAACGTTAAGCTATATTTAAACAATGTTTGAATACACTACGTTGTATTTGAAGTTTATATTTTGATTGAAATCTTGAAAGTTGGTGTTAGGGATAAAATGACCACCCCACTGTTTATGAGTGACTTACTATCTATACCTATCCAAAAACGCACTAAAAATTATTTCCGCAACCCTCCAGTTACATTACCTAGTATAATAGTGATATGAGCACTTAGCGTGGTTTTATTAAAAAATAATTAAAAGCGTGCTTCTAATCTATAGTAATATGTAGAAAATAAAATTTCTTGATGGCAAATTGTTATTGTTACAAATCATGCCGTGAGCTTATAAACGTAAAACTACTTGAGAACTGGCTTGAGAAATAAATGCTAAAATGTAAATGCTAATTCCAGAGGGATCATTTTGTACCTACATAGGGGTAATTTACTTACTAAGCTTTTAAAAAAATATAACGAAACTAATAAACCACAAACCATAAATCAGAATTAAGTGTAGAGTTAAAAAGATAAGTAAATTCACTATCTTTAACAATTTAAATATTGTTTTTTTCTTAAACTTTGAGCGAAGTAAAGTTTTTCCTCTTAGGATGACCATTTTACCCTCATTTCCCGTACTTACATACACATTGCTTATAACGACTTGCGGAAAAAATAGCTTTAGTTATACGGTCTCTTTAATGTCGTTATATTCGGTTTTGACTTTAGGTAGTTATTTTTATTTAAATTCTATGAAACAAAATAAATTTGCTGTAAAGAAATCGTAGGGATTCGGTCAAATAAATTGATGAAAGTTATATTATAAAGAAGCTCAAAGGCAAACCACTCGTAAACCCCAATTTTTAAGCTATGTTATACACAAAACATATACATTAATTTAAAATAAGTACATAAATGTAGGACTTGTTTAAACCTCACCTTTTTCCTTTTTTTTCAGTGGTATACCTTCTTTTTTTAAATACATACTCGTGTACCTTAACATTAAAATTGTTCAACTTTCTTCTAAAAAACTTATTCAATTTTTGCATAAAATAACAAAGAAAAAACTATTCTCAGAAACGGTTTAGCTGAAAATGAACTTTCAATAAGAAAAGATTTGGATGGTAAACGTTAAGGAGTGCCCTTCTGTAAAAAGCACTTCTTTCATTGTCGCGACTTTCACATTTCTAAACTAACTGCACTTTATTGTCGCATTGTGTTTCCATTTAAAATGCACAGCCATAAACTGAAAATTACTACCTATTCAATCTGCAAGAGAGTTTTCCCTCTGGCCTACATTGTTCCCAGTTAATTAGAGTGATTTGTATTGAATTTCAATGATTGAAGCCGATGAATAATATGATAGTCAAACAAGTCAAAATCATTTTATATTATAATAACTTGTCTTGAAATTTAACATCGTGGTTATTGAACGTCAAGTTTCCATGAAATCTAATAAAATTTTTCAAATAAAAAGAATTTATTTATATTCGACAGTTAGTATATTATTAATATTTGCAACTTTCAAGTTCTTCAACATTTTAAATATTATATTAAATAATTTAAATAAATAAATAATTTAAATTTTTTTTAAATATTTTAAATAAATAAAAATTAGTACTGAATTAAAGTCATATTTTAACGTTTAGTTGCTTAGTTGCCAATCGATCAACAACTTCCTATTTTAAAATTACACCTATTTACACCTATATCGCGATTTTAAGTTCTGCAGACTTTTGCGCATTGAAAAATTCTGAACATTTCTTATTGGACTTAGGTGTATTTTTTTTCATATTCTGATTTTTGACAAATAAGGCTAAATCAGAAATTCTCTCTAAAAATAGAGAGTTGAATGAAGAGTAAAATCCACAATAATCCCCTTTTCCGAAAAATATGTACTTAAATCAGGGGTCTACAACGTTTTTACACTATTATCCTTGTGGCTGTTGGTAACATTTTTTAAAATTATTTAAGGAAAAATGGCTGTATACTTAAAATAGGTTGCCGACCCCTGTCTTAAGTGATTTTAGAATTCACTGAATATTATAAGATCTGTTTCTTTGTGCAACAGTAACTTTAAGATATAATATTAATATTCGTTGAATAATAGCGTTGAATAATGGATTAAAAGTGCAGCAGAATCTAGAAATGAAAAATCGGGACCCAGCTACAAAAATTGTGATTTTAAGGGTTCAAAAGTCATTGATTGCATTTGGGCTTTTAACTATTTAATGGGAGCTAATTTTAAGTTTTGACCACGCTATATAAGAACCATTTTGCCACGTACAATAAAGGTATTACAATCTTAATAATTATTAAAATTCAATACGAATAACGCACAGTACTTCAACTAGATTTATAATTAACTAGCTGATACCCGCTCGCTTCGCTGAGTGCAACTAAATTTAACTGATTGATTAAAAGATTCCCTACGTTCATAGCGAAATATAAAAATTAATCTATTTTGACAGAAAAAGATGATAGATACTTTCAGACTTTAGATCCAAAGAAAGTTCATCAAAATTCATAAAACTACTTTTCAAGAAAAAAATGTTAGCTGTCTCACATCAGCTTCTATACAATTTTTAGTAAAAAAGTACCTGTACTCCTTTAGGACTTGAAAATCTTTCATACCAATTGTCATTTAAAACCGTTCAGCTATTTTAGGGGGCATCCATTAATTGCGCAAGGCGTTTTTTGCGATTTTTGAAATCCCATCCCCTCCCCTCTGGTAAGATGTCATGAGATTTGGCATATGTCTTCCCCCAACCTGCAATCTAATGTGATATTTTTCAAAACAAAAAAATACGTGATATTTGCGATACCTTCCCTTTCCCCAAAGTAAGATTAGATGAGGTTCGGCTCGACCTCATCGGCCCCTGAACGCCTCACGTAATTAATGGATGTTCCCTTAAAAGAACAGATTAGTAGCTATCCTACAGGATCTTTTTCAAAACTTCATTAAAAGTCGTTCCGTTAAGTAATTGTTACATTTTGAAATTTTTAGCTTATTATTTTAATACGTTTATTTCTAATTAATATCTTCGACAATGAACAATGAAAAAATTCAAATATTTGAAAAAATTACATTATTAATTTTATCGGGTGTTAAATTGAAATTTTTATTTATTTTCCAGTAAAAATTGTCAACTTTTTAATGTCAACTTTGTAGAGATTTCTTTCGTTATTGTGTAAAATTGGTCCGGCCTTCTTGAGGGAAATGCGTTAAAATTCTAACTTCACTAACTTAACCGAAACTTTTTAAATGTACGGTTCTATTAGGATATTATTGTTTTGCCATCCCATGGGAACCATGCATTATTCTAGTTTTAACAGTAAGCTATATCATTCTCCCCCAAACTACCACATTGCAAAAACCATATCAATCTTTAACTCTGTGATAAACAAAAAAACATATCTATCCCACGGGAACAGTACATTTTTTCTGGATAAAAAGTATACTATATGTTACACCGGATTATAATCTATATTTATGCCAACTTTCATCCAGATCCATGCAATACTTTTTGAGTGAAAGAACAACAAACATCCATACATCCATTCTTACAAACTTTCACGTTTATAATATTAGTATAAGGATAATATTTTATTTCTACGTGAAATTTCGATAGTTTAAAACAACTTTCAAAATACAATATGCATTTCTTTCTCATATAACGACCAATTTGTTATTTACCAATTTAAATCAATGTCTCAATTGAAGCTGATATTGATGTAAATTACTAGTTCAAGAATAATCAGTGGAATAATTAACGGTTATTGAAAAACAATGATTAGCACCTCTAGCAGACACGAAGGGCGTAAAATTAAAGAGCAACAACACGTTCATTGTTCGATTCACACTTGCATTGCACGGCCACAAACACACATAAATCTGTCTTACTGAAAGAGATCTCACAAGAAAATATTCAATACCGACCGACCGTAATTGCCTATAAGAAATTATCGACACGTATTCGACTTTATGTTTTAAGTTTCATACCTACTGTAAAATCGAGAAGCATTTGCGTAAGGATTAAAAATTCACAAAACCGGATATCAAAGGTCAATATGAACGTTAAATTGTTAGCAAGTTGGACATGTGCCAATCTCTCGAGATCGTCTATTTTGCTAGCAGGAATTATTTGAATGTCTTACAGGAAAAATTATTATAAGCCGAAGGTATCGTATGACAGGTACTAATTAATGGTAAATGATTGAAATTTAATATTACAAAGGATTAATTAATGTCGGAATATATCATGATTGAATCAGCTAAAATTAGTTTTGGAGAGTGGTAGAAACAGCCTAGAAATAATCTTACATTCCTGTCGCATTTTATGGAATTTTATTATTATCAGATAATGTGGTAGCGTGCAATGTGGACGTGAAAAGTTTTAATGAGACAGTTTGATGGACATGATGGCAGGTCAGTTTTCTTGAACATTGACGGTTTCGCTTTCGTTTAAAAAGAGCTTTAGATTTGTTCAGATTGGGTCGTACTATAAGGGGTAAGGAAGGGTGGTGCACCACCCACCCTCTTCCTTCGGTAATGTTTATCACCAGTTTCTTTAACTATTTAATTGTTTTTCATCCCTATATACTAATGTAGGTATTTATTAAACTGTGGATCATTTTACATCATCTACGGTATACCTATAGGGGAGAGTTGGATAATATCGTGCCCCTGCCCCTAAGTACTTGAGCATCAGTGGCGTGCGGTGACTTTTGAAACAGGGCATGCGTTTAGAAGTGGGGGGGGGGTTATAAGAACCACATTTTTAAAATTTATTTTTTTATTTGATAAACGTGGTGTTATAAGTATTTTTTTTAATTAGCCTTATTCAACGCTCTTTCTTACAAAAATCTTCAACAACCGCATCATATAATGTATTTAAAAACCACGAAAATGGTTCTTATCCTAAAGAACAGAACATTTGTATGACCTCTGTGTTAATAATTCAAAATAACTCACGAAAAGTATCAGTAACAACTAAATTCACTGTTTAGATTCAAAACGGCAAACGCATCTGCAGACCGTTAATCATCTATGTGAAATGCCGAGAGAGATAGTATTCAACCGTACTAGTGCGCATGCGCGACCAAATCGAAGCAATCAATCGCATTCTACTATCGCCAACGCATTCATTCGGCTTTTGCCGTTCATTTGATTTGGTAAACTATGCCAATTTTATGAGCGATACCTTTCATTATTACGCAAATTAAAAAATTTATAAATGGAAAAAAAATATATCATTTTTAGAATCATTTTACAAATGCAGTTACGTAAATTAAAAATAGAATGAATAAATCATAAAAAATATTCAATTTTTAAAATCGTCTTACAATCCAAAGGCATGCGCCGCATCTACAGCATGTATGGACCGCACGCCTCTGTTGAGCATATAATAATTAAGACAGAGTTTGATGTACAGATTAAAAAAAGCAATTAGGTAGTAGAGAATTTGTTTAGCTACACATACAGCATGACAAAGTATTAAAAAAGTTACACAGAAAGTAGTTATTTCGATATTTAAAAAAAATGGAAGAGCGTGGTATTATCAGACAGATTTGATAATATCGTGCGGAGGTTTGATAAAATCGTGCCCGTAATAATATCGTGAATTTTGTGACTAACCTTAGAATAATTTTAAAAAAAATAAGTTTTACCAAATCCATATAATCCTTCTATAACTTGAAATGTTATTTTAGAACAAGACAAATCAACTCTAAAACATATAACAAAATTATAACAGAAACTTAGATTCGTTAATTCAACAAAAGTTATGTCCTACATTAATTAATTTAGTATTGTCTAGGTATTAAAATTACCAAATCTTTAAATGAAGTTAAAACTGATACGTCTCAATTATTCCAGTCTTATTATGAGACTAGTTGCACTAATCAACGCAAAAATCGCAGAGGAAATTTTGTGCGTGGAATTGACAAACTCGATCATTTCATTTTATAACCTTAAAATTTGATCCATGATAAACCATTTGATCATTAATTCTACAATATGTACGCATTCGAATAGAAGGCAACAATATGTTGCAATATAAATACAGAATAACTTATCTCTTGTCTAAAATACCCGTCAAATTATAAGAAACGCCAGTAAAACCTTAAACGACGTGATATTATTCCGTTACTGCTCGGAGCATACTAGTCGTGCGCTCGGGGAGGGGTAAGCGCTTCGGGCTATGATTTTTAAGTGCTGGATAGCACTAGAAGTGTTTAGTTTTTACAATACATTGATGCGCGGAATTATCAGACGCGCGGTATTATCCGACTCTCCCCTATATGGATTTGTTCATTTTTCGTGAGATAATTGTATTCGTTTTTGCAGATTTCATATTTGGGACAAGCGAACAGCGTGAAACGTTTGGCTTTTGAGAATCACACGGAATGCGAGTGCATGGATCGCAAAGAATGGAAACAGCGAATTGATGCAGGAATTGGCGTGAGGAACATATCGGCATTTGAAGTTAATGAAACGGAAACCACGAGTGCCATTAGCCGCCGCGATATACCTCAAGCTCGGCATCCTTTTGTGCAGGCAGAATCAGAAGCCGTCAAAAGGTATATAATACTTTTAAACAAAGCTATTCAAAATATTTAATTATCTAAATTTACGTAGAAATATTCAGAAATTTGCCTCAACGATATCAGTTTACTTTAAATTATCTCTTTTATCGCGTTTCATTAACAACAACCCGGTTTTCTTAAAAGGTTATTTGGTTGCCTATGCGTAGTTAATATATTATCATTTAAATGAAGACATGAATGCAATTTTCTGTAAAATTGATGACTTAAAAGCCAGTTTTTATTAACCAATTGTTCAGTTTTTATTTTTGAGGATTAGTGGCTGTTTCAATTTTTTGGCTCTGCTGGAAAATCGTACATTTTTAATCCATAAAAATCCTTCTATCTCCTAAATTACTTATGAGGGGTCATCCATAAATTACGTCACACGCTAAGGGGGAGAGAGGGAGTCGACGAAGTGTGACATTGTATGACAGGGGGTGGGAGGGGTTCTAAATTACGTGACGTCACATTTCAAAATGTTAATCTAAATGTTTAAAGGAGTGGGTTCAAAGTCCACGGAATCAAGATGATTAAGTTTGATCTTTAATTAACATAATTAATCTTTTTTTTGTTAATTTCTTGAAATGTTTGATTTGATGTTAATTTTATTAAAAAATCATTTAAATTGAAAAAATAAAAAAAATTTGTAACTGCTGTTTTAATTCAATTATTATCTACCTATTTGTAGATGTAAAATTGTAAAATATGTTACGTCACACTAAGGAGGGATGGGTCTCACAAATGTGACCAGCTGTGACAAGGACGGAGGGGGGTTAAAAATCATGTAATTTGTGATTTTGTGACGTAATTTATGGATGGCCTCTAAGCAATTTCGATTAAATAAATGTCTTCCGTGTTAATCGGAGGATAAGTGTATCTCTTAAGAACGCGCCTAGTTGTGTCTTCCCTTAAATTCATTTCAAGTAAAACCTATAAAAAATATTTCTAACAAAATAACCCAAAGCTTTAAAAATTAAGTAATGAAAAATATAATTTTGGAAAACACAAAATTTGTCTGACAGATATTTTTCAAAGAAAAACTAAGTCATTCTGTATATTTTCGTGGTTCTATTATAAAATTTATATTTTCCAGATGTAAATGTCCGAGTCTTTACGTTTCAAAAATTCATAATGGCCAATGCAAATGTGACTGCGAAATCCATAACATCGGTTGTATTTACATGAAACGAGGAAAGGAGTATTTTTCATATGCGGATCGAGCGTAAGTTTCACTTAATGTTAACATCGTTAAAATCTTATCAATAATTATTAATCAAAATCGTTAAAAATTGCTTCAAAAATATAAGATAGGGTGCCCAATTATGGCCTACTGTAGCACGGAAGTTATCCAATCAATTTGGATGAAATTTTGATCACAGCTAGATTAATCTATTTTTACTTTTATAATCACACAGAAAAATGTTTTAGAAACAAATCTTGTATCATATTTTTGCTTTCTTGTAAAAAGTTGAAATATTTAATAAATAAAACTCATTTCACCACTTGATGGCGCAGTGGTTAGAGCAATTGCTCTCTCCGCTACATGCGTCAGTGATACTGGGTTCGATCCCCGTCGAATCCCTAGATAAAAGATTAAAAATTAAGATTTAAGACATTTAAGACTTGCAGAATTTTACTGTGTGTGACAATCGTGATATGACCATAAATGTTAAAGTGACTATAAACACCAATAAAAAAAATAAAATCATTTCAAAGTTAGTACTTAGTTAATTAACATATCAAAAAGAATATTTTCCATTCCAAAATACTTAATTTGGACATTATTGTTATTGTAGTACAAACAAAAAAGTGTCAGAAGTTAGATCTCGCATTCTGGGCACTGATAGAGAGTGCCTTCTCGGGGTCATAGGCCATACTAGGGCACCCACTGTTTTCTCAGAAACGCACACAAAACAATATCATACAGCAGAGTTAGAACAAAATTTCAGCAATATTCTAAAACTAGTTTCTTCTAAGCTCCTCTTCTAAGCTTTCAAAAACAACAAACATTATAAAAATATCTCAAGTATTGGACTCAGGAGGAGAACTTAAGGGGGTATTCTAGTCTAGAGGCCCGAATTTCGAGCGTTTTTTGGCAATTGATAAAAAATAAGCATTTGATATTTTTAGCATCCATTTTTTTATCATTTGCTTCTTCATATTCAGAGAGTACACAAAATGAATTTCAAAACAAAAAAAAAATTTTTTATTGAGTTATGCGTCTTTGAAGTAGAGGGGGAAAAAAAGACCGTGTCCTCGTCGCCAAGATTTCTACCCTTGTGGTCATTTGAAAAATTAAACAATGATGGATTCTTGATAAGTACAAATGTTGCTATCGTATAAACCTCCAAAACTGAAAAAAAAAATTTTTTCAAAAAATGGCGGCTACTCAAAAATAAAGGTCGATTTTTTCACTCATTTTTTAACTTTGTCGAATTTTTAAAAAATATTACAAATTTAAAATTTTCATTTTTTGTTGGTTCATGCGATAGAGAGATATTTAAAGAATATTCATGACAAATTTCAAGTAAAACGGCTGATTAGAACTTGAGATATTATGGCGACCGCATCGAAAAAAGTAGTTTCGAGAAAAACGCATTTAAAGTTTTACGTTAAGTCTCAACCGGTCCAGTTGGCACGACACTAAAACGGCTATAATTTCGGAAATAATTTGAATTTTGAAAAATCCTTTTAGGGAGATATTTTTGAATATATAAATTATTGGATTATGAAAAAA
This sequence comes from Sisyra nigra, assembly GCA_958496155.1. NCBI lineage: Eukaryota > Metazoa > Arthropoda > Insecta > Neuroptera > Sisyridae > Sisyra > Sisyra nigra. The sequence goes on from OY292314.1 coordinate 48,170,024, forward strand.
AAAATTTTAGATTTTTTCAAAATCCTAGACTAGAATACTCCCTTAACTCAAAAACAAGATCAGACAGGTGTTGTCCTCTTCATGTGGTAACCACATACAAACTAAAGCTTTCCATCTCTAACCTTTTCTCGCTTTAGCTTCATGTACAGAATCAGATGCTAACTTGATTTTATTTTTGACCCAGGCCATAATTGGGTATCCTCTATAGTTCCAACTTAGTTGAAGAGAAAACATTAGCTAATGCATATCAATTTAAAAATGAAGCAAATTTTTGGTGTAAAAGTTTTTTCATCTTCCTCATCTTTTTTATTGAGAACTAGACAAAGATACCGAGCCGTAGCACGGGTGGTACAAAAGATATCCTAGACCCCAAATGATAAAGATGCCGCAAAATAAAAGCGACAAACAAAAGAGATGTTATATTTTAAGCTTGACAAATTTTTTTTAAAATTAAAGAAACATTTTTAGTGAGTAACGCAATAATGCGTTTAATTTTGTATCTTTATATATAAAAATCTTCTGTGCGTGTGTTTGTAATTAAACTCCTCCTAAACGGCTGGAACGATTTTGATGAAATATTTTATGTTAATTTATGTGGATTTGAGAATGGTTTAGATTTACAATTGGTTAATTTTATTTTTTATTTTTATTCGAGAATGGTTTCAATTAACAATTAGCTACATTTATTTATTTTATTTTTGAAATTTTTTTCCGGTAGATATATTATATATATATTATAGCGCTGAGATCAGTTTCAGGGAAATTTTCTGTACTTTTGTTAAATACATTTTAGTACATCAAAACGGTCCAAATTGTTACAGCTTATTTAAAAAAGTTTGAAATTTTTGTATTTAATACGTGTGTACAGAGGACAACGTCTGTCAGGTCCGCTAGTAGTTCTAAAAATTTTCAATATATTTCAATGACATTCACATGGGTACCGTACATGGGTACCGTAATATCACGCTACGGTTCTGCAAATATAGCAACCCTATAAAATTAAACCCGTCATTTCTTTTATTTCCATGATTTCATTTCATTATACTTAAATACAAGTAATAACAATTTTTTTTTAATCAAATGTTTGTTTTTCTTTTAGGTGCATTCAATATAGCCAATGCAAGGAACCAGCATGCGAATTCGGCTCATATTTACTAAAACAAGGACGATGCCCTAAGAAGAATGAAAAATTTGCCGAAATGTCCAAACTACGACGAAATTACCATTAATTTACCAACTACAAGTAAAAGAAAATATGGACCAGCAAATAAAGCATAATAAAGAAATCAGTTTGAAGAATTACTAATTTGTAACAACTTTTGCTGATGTCACACCACATTTAGGTACATTTTTTTCTCTTTTTAAAGAGAAAACTAAGTGTGGACTTTCAAATGCTGATTTTCGTTAAAATCTAGTAATAATCATTGTAAATTTCAACAGAAATTTTTATCTGTTCTAACTAAAAATGGAAGTTAAACTAACACTTTTAGAGTTTATTCCTTGAGAATTGATTTTCATATATAGAACGTGGTGCAGAAATCATATGAGTAAAGAAATCAGGGTTAAACGAAATGCGAACAATTTTGTCTTCATTTCTCTTTTTCTTAAGTAACTATTACTATATGTCCACTCTGAACTACTTATAAAGGTTTTTTCTATCATTTGTTTGTAGGTCGTCGTTACTCGTTAATTTATAGGTACTATTGAGGAACTTTTAACCGTCGCTTTTAAGGAATAAACTGCAGTCGTGCATTGGAGTCGACACGCACGTTTTGTTTTAATCAAAATCTTCACTTACAGAGTGAAAGCACCCTTACAGTACAGTATCGAATCTCAAAAGAGAAAAAAAAAAGTTTTCGTCCTTAATATAAAACGTATTCTCGCTGAACATAGAAAAAATATCGAACCCAGAGCATTTCGATTTTCAAATATCCATGTAAAAACTTTAATAAGCATAGGCAAGTAGCTGAAGGACCGCAAAAGTCTTTGAAAAACCCCTTACAGTCTTCAATATTTGAAAAGATTTTTTTTTATAGTAATTAAGGAAATTAACAAATCGTCTTTTCTATCATTATAAACATTGACTTCGCAAATGAGTCTCTTTTTTAAGTTTTATTCTTTAAAGCCCCAAAATTTGCATAACTTTTTCTATTGTTTCTAAGAACCTAAATGTTCTAACTTCTATTCTTAAAATGAATAAATGCTAAAAAAAATCTTGAATCGATCTTAAATACTTATGGCCTATATTCAGTTATTTTATAAAAAGTTTTTGCTCCTAATCAACCTTTATTTATCCAACCGATGCTTTCTATAAAATATGTTTCAAGTATTCCGTTTTAAAGTTACGATTATACTAAAATGGTCTCAAAAATTACCCATAAAAATAATTCTTGAATAGTAAAATGAGACCATGTTGAATCTCAATTTGAAAAAATTTATATGAAATGTTTACTTAAAAATTGTAGAAAATGTTATAGAATGAATATTAATTAAATTGCTAAATAATATGCCATAATTTACAAACTGCCATTTTTTACTCGCTATTTATTATATGTATACGTTAATAGGTACTTAAAACTGCTTTAAGCTAACGTTAAAAACTGTTGAGTGTAGTGGCGTAACTATACTATCTGAGTCCCGTGGCAATTTCATTGGATAACCCCCCCCCCATCTCCGTAATTAGTCATAATATTACCCCCCCCCCCGTTTTAAATGTTAATAATTTATAGGAATTTGTACGTGGTCATTAGTTGTGTTGAACTTTAATTAATTTTAAGTACTTACATAAAATTTTTAATTTTTACAAAATTTTTTTAGGATATTAGGTTACTTTTGGAGTAGCAGCCTCTCAGACCGGGGCTCTAAACCTCGTGGGGCCCGTGGCATTTTGCCAGCCCTGCCCCCCTATAGTTACGCCACTGGCTGAGTGAGTAAATAACATTTTAGTGGCAATTAATATTGACGAAAGCCAAATCTTCTAGTTAGTTATACCATATACATATTTTAGTTATACGAGTATATGATTACTTATTCCATTTCTTAAATATATACTAATATAATTACATATTCGTAAGATATAATGTAATAGTTTTTATGTAAAACTAGTCTTTATCTCATAAATTGATTACTTAAATTATTTAGTAACGTTTATATTTTATTTTTTATAATTTAAATAATTTATTTACTTTTAATGCGTGAGAGCAAGATTTTTAGTATAAGAAAAATATAATTAGTTAAGGAATGAACTAATGGTATTAAGAAAATACCATACAAAAATCATTAGGTCTATTCCAGATGAAAATAAAACCGTACATTGTACGATACAAGTCATACGTGATATTAAAGTATGGTAACTTTTTGTCTACTGCGCATGACTTTCACTGTAAATGTACGGTTTTATTTTTACCTGGAACATAGCTATTGACTTATTTTAAAAAATCGAAACTAAAATGATGACATTGCTGATGAATTGAAAATTAATTATTATTGATTTGAGATCTAGGGCCGTATTTATGAACGTTCCTTAGGAAACGCCTTGCCAAAGGTTTCCTGAAGTTGCACATCTTTAGCTTCCCTTAACGCAATTTTTATTTTATAAATGAACTTTAACTCCTAATATTGTTTCAAAAGAATTCCTATAAATTTGGTCTGTTTCCTTCCTTAGTGCTAAGGTAGGCAAGGTAAGTAGTTAGCTACCTTTAGCGTCTCCTTAACTGTTTCATAGCAACAAACAGAAAAAATAGAACTTATATTTTTATTAAAAAATTTATTGTCAGTAAAGTCGGTTTACGGACGATAGATTTACGTGATAACGTCATAAAGAAACATTGATGAAAAATTGCATACTTTTATCAATTGAATTGAATTATTATCACTGAATTATCATTATTTTGTATAATACAAAGAAGGAGTTAATTGAAAATTAACAATTTTTTCATAATAAAATCAGACCGAAAATTGTGAAGGAAATTAATTAAATCTTATTCAGTAAATTGTAGAAAAAAACACAAAACACGTTGTATAGGATTCAACAATTATTGAATACGAGGCATAGCTTATTGTAGAAGTTCTCGAAGAAGCGCGCGTGGCGACGTTCCAGTAGCAGAACACTATCGTGCCTCTCTATCACTTGTATCGCGTTCTTGCTTGCACGTATTAATTATTCATTATTATTATCAATAATAAAAGCAATCCTTTAGCTTAAAAATGGCGGGACGCTTTCCTTAACATAAGATGCAGTTAAGGTATTCCTTAGGCATTCCTAAGAAACGTTCATAAATGATGATCAATAAAGGATTTAATATTTAGTTTTCGGTTTTTGAAAATTTACGTATTTAATAAAATGTATAATATTATAATCATTTCTTCCATTATTTCAGAAATAATTCTTTTTCTGCTTTACTCAAATCTATGCATTTGAAGAAAGCATTGATTTTGATGAAATCTGAATTAGAGATTCTACTGATAGGCAGTTTCTGATAAACTGAGCGTTTATTTAGAATTTTACTTATTAGATCATCGTAAGTAGTCTTGCATGTAGAAAAAAAAAATCAAATTGCATTTGTAAATGTGTTAATGTTCATTTTTAATTCTAAGCTTTTAAATTTAAAATAATTTGTATTTTTACTTTAAATAACTATGTATTTGATTTGTATTTATGTAGAAATTATAATATTTTTTTTCATTAATACACGGTTTTAAAGACCTTACGTACATTTTGGTGTGATTTTTTAAACGTTGGTCCTTTTTGGAACAAAACTTCTTATAATGAGTTACAAAACATTTGGAGAATAAGGGTTATACCAAAACGAGTGAAAAAGATTTGAGACGTTGGAAATATAAGTGTCAGTGGTGTAAGAAAGAGCGTAAGTTGGACAAACAAGAAATGTTTTCCCATATTTAGGCTAAGTTCATCTAAGTGGAAACAACTTTAAAACCCAGTTTATACACGTTCTTTTGGACGTTTGTTTATCACAACAATGGTCATTGTATTAAGTAAAACGTCATTAATGGCATTATTACTTTCATTAACGTTCACATAAGCTTCTTCTTAAGATATATTATTATGAACGTCACTGAAACGCTTCGCAATGGCAACGAGCATAATCGTTGTAAACGCGTTACGGAACGTAACCCAAATATAAGTCATTAGTCAGCGTGTTGGGAACGTGTGGGTATGCTCAGGGCCGGATTTACATATTTTGCGTCTATGGGCCCGGGGAAATCCCTCCCCAAAAAAAAAAAAACAAATTAAAATCACTTTACCCCCTAACCAACATTTTTTTTCCCAAACACGTCGGCTCAGAGCCGCTTTATTGCAGTACATTTAGTTTGAAAGAAACAAATACCTTGGCATTATCTTTCCATGACCAGATCACATGGTCAAACGCATCTGTTGTAAAAATGGAATAGTTTTATCTTTGTTTCAGATAAAACAGAGAATTGTAATATTCATATATTTCCCAAATTTCAGGGATTTTTTAGTAATTTTTTTTTGCCGTTTTGCCGCCCTTAAAAATTTGCCACTATGGGCCCGGGCCCACGTGGCCCTGTGATAAATCTGGCCCTGGGTATGCCGTTAAAAGAAGGCTTTCTGCGAGAGAAAGGTCTACTTTCATCTTGTGGCGACTAGAAATGGAATTCTAACATGCAGTGATACATCTTGCAACTGCCCTGACAAAACGACGTTATATACCTTAAGGGGGTCGACCCATGTGACGGCCTATTTTTTAGGGTTTTTTAGTTTTTTTTTTCTACGACCAGTAAATAGATAGAGCCGATAGAGCTTTAAGTTTATTATCGTTTGTTAACATAATATATTTCGACAGTATAAATATACATTTTAAGCTAAAAATATTGTGTAGAACATGAGTTACAACGTTCTGAACACCCCCACCTCGAAAAAAAAGCTCGCACTTCCTCCACCATTCCAGCTGATTTTCTTATTCGAAGCAAAAAAAAAATACGGCATTTTAATTTGTAAGCCTAGATGCACGGAATGAACTATTATCAAATGAATATACAAAAAATTGGACTTTTGGTAGACATTTTAAATAAAAATTGTGACTTTTGCGTTTTTTTTGTTTTGTTTTTTGCTATAAAAAAATAAAACTTTTAAAAATTTTCAATTGATAATAGTTCATTCCATGCGTTTACATATGTTGGGTGTACCCGGTGTACCCTATAAATTTCAAGTCATTCGGTCAAGCCATTTTTGAGATACCTTGGAGGAAAGTTTGAAAAACACCGTTTTGAGAAAAACGCGTTTAAAGTTTCAACTGCCAATTCAGCGCTCCGAGCAGCTCTTTCTTCTACCTGCTGTATCTTTAAAACGACTTCGAATTTTCAAAAATCACTTTACTACCGTATTATAGATATGTTAAGAAAGCAATTTATTAAAAAATTTGATTTTTTGAAACCATCACATGGGTTGACCCCCTTAAGCAATTCAATTTGTTTGGGGCCATTGTAATTGTATATATATATATATATATATATCAGTGGCGTGCGGTGACTTTTAAAACAGGGCATGCGGTTAGAAGTGGGGGGGGGGGTTATAAGAACCACATTTTTTAAATTAATTTTTTTATTTGATAAACGTGGTGTTATAAGTATTTTTTTTAATTAGCCTTATTCGACGCTCCTTCTTACAAAAATCATCTACAACCGCATCATATAATGTATTTAAAAACCACGAAAATAATTCTTATCCTAAAGAACAGAACATTTGTATGGCCTTTGGGTCAATAATTCAAAATAACTCACCAAAAGTATCAGTAACAATTAAATTCACTGTTTAGATTCAAAACGGAAAACGCATCTGCTGGCCGTTAATTGGCTATGTGAAATGCCGAGAGAGATAGTATTCGACCGTACTAGTGCGTATGCGCGACCAACTCGAAGCAAAGAATCGCATGCTACTGTCGCCAACGCATTCATTCGGCTTTTGCCGTTCATTTGATTTGGTAAACTATGCCAATTTTATGAGTAATACCTTTCATTATTACGCAAATTAAAAAATTTATAAATGGAAAAAAAATATATCATTTTTAAAATCATTTTACAAATGCATTTACGTAAATTAAAAATAGAATGAATAAATCATAAAAAATATTCCATTTTTAAAATCGTCTTACAATCCAAAGGCATGCGCCGCATCTACAGCATGTATGGACCGCACGCCTCTGATATATATATATATATATATATATATGTAAATAAATGTGGGTAACCACTCCCACCTTACAATCTCAAGTTTAAATAATAAAAAATTAGATAGAGAGAATTTAAATGTTAACAATATCAACAACCTATACTATTAGCATTCTAATAGTATGAATTATTGGAAATATTATTTCTATTTCTACCACAACAAGTATAGTTAGTATACAAGTTATACATAGTATAGTTAGATAATAGATATTATGTTGACGGTAAGTTCACAAGAGGGGACTACAAATGCAGCTATATCGTTAAGAACTGTAACTTCTTACCTTTGCTACTGTAATATATCATCAGACTTAAATAACCAGAATGGTCTTCAGATCTCAAGATTTCTGTTACCAGGGTTAGTTAATATAAGGTTTGTTCCAGGCGTTTAAGCAAAACACGTCCACGTAAGACAAAGAGCAAGGCACACTAATCAAGAGACAAGAGTGAGTGAAGAAACACCCCAGCCCTCAGCCGTTCGGCCGCACTAAGCCGAGAGCCGATCTATGAACGTACATTTTTATGACTATAGCTAGCCCGAGCACTGTTTTGGAGGTGTTTAAACACCGCAAAACCGGTTTTAAATTACACTCTCTTACACTCTTTTAATTTACACTCTTGTCTCTTGGTTAATGTGTCCTTACTCTTTGTCATTCGATGGACGTGTTTCAACATCATCAAATGGACAAGTGGAACAAACCTATAACATGAATGAGTTAAATATGCCTACGTTAAAGTTCAAGTTAGATTTGGGGCAGCAATATAATTATGGCTACTATGAAGATTTATAGTGGTGCTGTATAAATTGTTGATATTAGGGGGATCCTAATCGTAAGAGTGGTAAAACCATATTCCATTGTTTTGAAATTATTTTCAATGCGTCTTTTCGAAAATAATCTTTCAAGGGATAAGATAAAGAATATATTGGCTGTACCTTTATTGAAACCGATTTATTTTCTTTTTGGTCCGTTTCAAAGTATTCTTCTTTCTTCTAGAACATTCACTACATCTCCACATACATGCACTTTCTTCTTGATCTGAACTCCTGGATCAATACGTTTTTCTTATTTCTTATTACATGGCTTGAGAACTTCCTAATGGAATCAGTATTACAGTGGTTTTCATTTAGAGTTTTATAGTCTAATACTGTTCATTTTTTGATTGAAAAATTTGTTAACTTTAGAAAGCAGTTTCTCGCCATTAAGACAAAAGATTTGCTTTGTCGTTCATTTGTCCTTGGTCTTAAGATCATTGGCAATTGGCACTTATTAGAGTAATGTTCAATAAACAAAATAATTGATAATGATCAAATTGATATTTTTTATAAGATTGTATTTTTGAGTGGAATAAATGTTTTAATTTCTTTTTTACAATAAACTAAATCATGGTCGTTGTTTCTCTGTCAGCAGCCATCTTACTTTTCGGAAGAACTACTCCGCCGCCTAGTGGCAATTCTTAAAACAAATATGGATGCAACTGATGCAGCCTTGAATAGGTGCTGAAGATTTAAAAAAATTAGAATATTAAAATTATTCTTAAAGAATATTTTAATTTTAAGTAATTATCAGGTTATTAAAGACCCGTTTTTTATTTTAACAATTTATTTTCTTTTCACACGACGTTTCGTCGGTCTTATTCTGACTTCATCAGATATCTAACAAAACAGGCAATTCATAAAAATTAAATTAAAATGTAATACATAAACAATATAAAAAATTAAATACCTTAAAAATTGTTGTATCAAATATCACAAATTATTAAAATAAAAAACTGGTCTTTAATAACCTGATAATTACTTAAAATATGAAACTATTAAGACCTGAAAATTAATATAAAATATTTTAATGTTAACAAATTAGAATTTTCATGAAACTTCCAAAAAAATGAAATTAAGGACAGGCAATTGAAATAAAACTTCTATTTTTATAATAGTTTTTATATTTGTAAAATGATGCCAATGTAAATTCAATAGAGCAACTGATTGTAACTTAGTAACTGATGATATAACAATATTTTTAGTAAAAAAGTGAAACACATAATGAATAAAATGAGTACACATAGCTACAATTTGAAATTTAGCCAGCTTATTCTCATCTCTCTAATGAATTACATTATAAAAACCAAATTACTGAAGTAATTATGTGTACGTAGATCATATTACAATAATTTGTTGAACGTTTTGTCCGGTGAAAGATAAGCAGCAATAGTAGCGACTTGGAAAAAAAAATGATCAACTTTTATTGATAATTGGTTACGATGAACATCTCCCCTACTGCAACCATTCCATTGAAAATTGGAAAAACTTAATGAATAGCAATAAGGCCTGATTCCAGTAATTTTTGGATTTTCGCTGCAATATCTGGATTTTTAAGATGGCTAAAAATAAAATTTTATGATTATCATGATTTTTTTTAAATTAAATAAATTCTTACTCTTGTAAAGCTTTAGGATCCTGTTGCATTTGCTCTAAAATGACTCGCATTGCTGGATCTCGCAAAATTGCCTGAACCTCCGGATCGCCCATGGCTCGTGCTCGAACTTGTTGAGGATCGTTGTAGCCTTCAGCGGAACAAGCGCGATAACCAGCAATAGCTTCCGCATTCGATGGATCCAACTCTAACGCTTTTTGGAATGCCGACAATGCCTTTGACGGTTGTTGCATCACCTAAAACAAATAAAAATTTTCCATTCAAATTCGAATTTACCATAAAAGAATATGGGGAAAATATAAATGACTAGCTGATATCTGCTCGCTTCGCTGAGTATCTTAATTTAGATATCTATAAGATTTTTAGTAAAAAGTACCTGTATTCCTTTAGGACTTGAAAATCTTTCATACCAAATGCCATTTAAAACCGTTGAGCTATTTTATCGGGCATTAATTGCGCGAGGCGTTTTTTGATCCCCTCTCCCCTCCGGTAAGATGTCATGAGATTTGACATAAACCTTTCCCCCAACCCGCAATCTAATGTGATATTTTTCAAAACAAAAAAAATACGTGATATTTGCGAGACCCTCTCTTTCCCCAAAGTAAGATTAGATGAGATTCGGTTCGACCCCATCGTTATCGCGTAATTAATGAATATTCCCTTAAAAGAATAGATTAGTAGCTATCCTACAGGATCTTTGGCAAAACGTCATTAAAATTCATTCCGTTAAGTAATTGTTAATTTTTTGAAATTTTTAGTTTATTATTTTAATACGTTTATTTCTAATTAATATCTTCGACAATGAACAATGAAAAAATTCAAATATTTTTAAAAATTTCATTATTAATTTTATCGGGTGTTAAATTGAAATTCATATTTATTTTTCAGGAAAATTTCATTTTTTATTTTAAACTTTTTAGAGAATTTCTTTCGTTACTGTATAAAATTGGTCAGGCCTTCTTGACAAAATTGCGCTAAATTCTATTTCAAGAACTTTGCCGAAACTTTTTAAATGTACGGTTCCTGTAGGATATAATTGTTTTACCATCCCATGGGAACCATGCATTATTCTAGCCTTAAAAGGAAGCTATATTATTCTCTTAACTACCATATTGCAAAAATCATATCTATCCCACGGAAATAGTACATCTCTCCTGAGTAAAAATTAGATCAAGTCTTCTTAAGAAAAATGAGTTAAGACTCTATTTCGTGAACTTTAACGAAACTGCTTTTAAATACTCGGTTCCTATAGAAGAGATACTTGTTCTACTATACCATGGGAACCATTCATTATTCCGGTATAAGAAGTAACCTATATCATTCTCTGACCCCTAAACTATCACATTGTAAAGAAGGAAGTTATTCTTTTGCTTTGTAAAAATTATATAGATATAATCTATATCTATGCCAAATTTCATCCAGATCCATTCAGTACTTTTCGAGTGAAACAGCAACAAACATCCATTCTTACAAACTTTAACGTTTATATGGGAAAAATATAAATGATGGTCAATGAACACATCGATTAACTCCACGTTTGCAACTTTTTAAAATGTTTATGTCAAAACACTTTGTTGACTATTAACTGTATATATCGAGAACGAATTTTTCTCATAAGGGGCCATCCATAAATTACGTTATACGAATTTCATGATTTTTGGCCCCCTTCCCCGACCTTGTCACATTTATGAGACCCCCCCCCCTTTAGTGTAACGTCACATATTTTACAATTTTACATCTTCAAATAATAGTTATTGAATTAAAGCAGCAGTTCCAAAATTGGTTTTATTTCAATTTAAATTAGTTTTAATCAAATTAATATTTCAAGAAAAAAACAAAAAAAACGGATAATTATATTAGTTAAAAAGCAAACTTAGTCATCTTGAAAGTCAATTGTCAAATGAAATAAAAACAATATCACCACTAGGCGCGGTGCAGAATTTAGCGGCATTTATCAAAGGGCAGTAGTATCGGTGCGTAAAACTACACCGAGAAAAAAATTTTCTTCCGACAATTAAATCTAAATATTAAACATTTGATTGACAATGGGCTATTAAATCATTTTGTTGGCGTAAATAAAATTCAGTTGTCAGAAGAGAATTTCTTACTTAGTGTAGTAGAGCGAGTGGCCGACAAAACAATTTGAACCTTATATTTCAACAGATAGTGTTAGAAATGTTTGAGTTTTTCGTTAATAGTTCAAAGTTCGTGTTTTACTTAACACTTCGATTAAAATAGATTTTGAAATAACACGTCACAAAATTTAGGACTTCTCCCACCCCCTTGTCACACTTTGTCGACCCCTCCCTCCCCTTCACGTGTGACGTAATTTATGGATGGCCCTTAAGGATTAATAACTCTAAATGATTTTTTTAAGGAGGGGTATTTTTTCATGTTATGAACGGTTAAAGGATTTTATATTAGGCAGTCTACATAGTGACATAGTAGGGGAGAGCGGTACAAAAAGTATAGGAAACGCGTTACGTGGTTTTAATGGATGGTTTCAAAGACCAATAATTAATAATTAATACCAACCTGTAAGACATGTCCTTTTCGAATCCAACCTTTGATAAATTTAGGATCTAATTTAACACACATATCGCAGTCCTTCAAGCCCAAATCAAACGCAGCTAGTTTTGTGTAACACGCCGCTCGATTACTATAATATTTCGCTTCATCAGGATTTCGTTTTATGGCCTCCGAATAGTGTTTCACCGCGGTAGCATAGTCCCCTTTTTTGAACAATTCATTTCCCAGTTCTTTTTCTTCCTCTGCTTTCACAGGATCCACATACGCTTTGCGTTCTTCTTCTTTAATTCGTTTTTCAACATCCGATAAAAGTGTTTTAATTTCAGGAGTACGATGTTCGGACATTGATTTTTCATAGTAAGTTTTAGCCGAGTGATAATCTTCTAATTTTTTATATGCATTGCCTATGCGTGTGAATGCTTTGGCGATTAGTTTAAAGTCAGCTCGGTTTTCACGACCGATTTCAATCGCCTTTTCACATTGTTCAATACATTTTTTGTATTCTTTCTGTTCGAAATACACAGCGGCAATGTTATTATAATAAGTGATGTCGGTGGGATCGTGTTCAACGGCTTTTGAATAGTGTTCGAGCGCTGTTTCGAAGTTTTTCTTTTTATATGCTTCATTGCCTAGGTCTTTTGCTGCTTTTGCTAGTTTCTTATTTTCGGGAATATCTTCAGCCATTGGTTCGGGGGGCGGCTGTTTGTAGGTTTCCGTTTTTTTCGGAGGCGGTGTGTACGGAGGTTCCGTTTCCATATCGTCGTTGGCCGTATCGAGATTTAGTAGTACACCGAGGGTGGTTAGAAGTCGTTTATCGTGTACTCCTGAACTTGATAATTTTGATCCAATACCATCGGGACTGTTTTGGAGCTCTTGAAGAAGTTTAACATATTCGGGATCGTCTAGATAAGCTTTGGTTTTTGGATTGTTTCGTAGCTTGACGAAAAGATCGGGTGTGTTGAAAATATTAAGGAATGGTGAATTGGCCTTTGATTGTTGTTGGACTTCGGCAAGACCATCTTTTAGTTGTTGGTTGTTCGGGTCGTGTGTTAAGCCTTCTTTGTATGCGGCGATCGCTTCGTCGATTCGTCCTAAATATGCGAGAGTTGAGCCTTTTCGGGAGTATCCTTTCGACCAGTCTGGCTTGAGTTGGACCGTTTTGTCGGCATCTACCAGAGCTAGGTCGTATTTTCCGGCTTTTGCGTATGCCGCTGAACGATTCGAATATAGCACGTGATTGGTACCATCTAAATTTATGGCTTCGGTGTAGTGTTGAACCGCTTCGTCGAATTTACCGGCAGCCAACGCCGCGTTGCCTTTATCTTTTAAAATCGCTACCTATAACCCCAGAAAAATTTTATGTTAAATATTACAAGTCACTGAAATCGGTTCACTTTACAAAATTAATTATGGTAATTTTAAGTTTCAATGCCACTTACTTGTTCCATTTTAAATTATTGTTCACTGTTTCGGTTGTGGTTGAATAATGAATAATCACAAATCTATACGATTATTTAAGAAGAATGAAAATGAACTTTCTAGAAACAAATGTCTAAATTTCAGTTGCGTTTAAAATGTTGCACGTGGTTGATTTGTCTAAGAAAGCTGCCTTAATGTTTGTCACAGTTGATATGAAATAATAACATGCTGTGGGTTGAATCGGTTGAATATTACATCTTTGTCGATCTCTTTTTTTCCCATTGCATTTGAATTAAGGCAAACAAAGATAAAACCATAATTTTGTTTGTTATATTTCTTATTAGGAACTCTCCAGAACTGTCATAGTTCAAGACAGTTCAAGATTTAAAAAGTTCCCACGTGATAAAAAAAAAATTATAAGTTAAGTTTGTGTATTTATAATTAATTAGAAAATGTCGAATTTTTGGAATCAAATTAACTTATCACCTCCTCCATATAGCACATGCAAGACACGCATTACACACTCAGGTACATAATAACCTAAAAGTTTGCACTTGACAAGTAATTTAGTCAAGATTAGGAAATCTTAACCATTTTAACACTGGAAAAAAGTTAGTGTAGAGCTTTTATTTTTTTCACGTGATAACGTCTTATAAGTTGATAAACACGGGCAGCATGTACGAAAAAGTGTCATGTTTCGTTTGAGCCTGTGCGTGCAAGCGAGAACGCGATACAAGTGATAGAGAGGCACGATAGAGTCCTGCTACTGGAACGCCACCACGCGAGCTTCTTCGAGAACTACAATAAGCTATACCTTGTATTCACTAATTATTGAATCCTAGACAATGTGTTTTGTGTTTTTTTCTGCAATTCACTTAATAAGATTTAATTGATTTTCTTCATAATTTTCAGTCTAATTTCATTTTGAAAAAATTGTTAATTTTCAATTAACTCCTTCTTTGTATTATACAAAATAATGATAACTCAGTGATAATAATTCAATTCAATTCATAAAAGTATGCAATTTTTCACCAATGTTTCTTTATGACGTTATCACGTAAAACTATCGTTCGTAAACCGACTTTACAGACAATCAATTTTTTTATTAAACTATATGCCAAAATATTGCTCGTTCTGAATCGGCATTTGCTCCAGGTCTAAAGTTAACCGTTAATTAGTTATACAATTTTTTAAGAATTAGACATAACCTCAACAATTAAAAAAAGTGCTATTAAAATCCAAATTACTAAGTTCTTACTAAAGTTTTTTCTTACAAAAAATTGCTCCTCGAATGGTCTTTCCCAATCCACAATTGCTCCAGGTGTAAAGTTAACCATTAAGTTGTTAATCAAATTTTAAAAAATTAGACATAACCTTAACAATTGAAATAGCTATTAAAATCCAAGTTACTAACTTTTTACTTTCTTTTACTACTATATAGTAAAGGAAGTATTGTAATCGCTGTGTGTGATAGCCATATCGTATCGAAAGCTTTATCCAAATTTCACCAAACTTGGAATTTGACCTCCATATTATACCTAGTTGCGCCGCGAAGCTTTTGGTTGAAATCGGTTAAGCGAAAGCTCCACTTTATTCTAGGAATTTTTGAGCTTTTTCAATTTTTTTCGAAAACGGCTCCAACGATTTTCTTTAAACTTACTATAGTTCTTAGACTCATTAGTGGCTACAACTTTTATTTGAAACTATTTCCTGGGAAATTTGGGTGGGGGGGAATTTCCTTGGAAGTTTGGGAATTATTATGGGGTTATATGTACATAAAGGTTGGATGCATATAGTTCTGTTTATAAGTATGTGTAAGTAGAAGAAAGTACTGTGACGCCTCGCAGCAGATATTTTTTAATGTTTTTTTCTTCCAAAAAATTGCTCCTCAAATGCTCTTTCCGGATCCACAATTGCTCCAAGTTTATGATTAACCGTTAATTAGTTATTATATAATAAATGGATTTATAAAAATTGAATTTCTATTTACCTATTAATTTTATAAACCTGGAGCAGTTGTGTATTTGAAAAGAGCATTTGAGCAGCAGTTTTTTGAAAAAGAAAACTTTAAAAAAATATCAGTTTGGATTTTATAGCAAAGGATATAGCCCGGGTTTATATGGCAAATCTGCCCCCACGGCTTTTTTGATTTGCAGTTGAAGGATCGATTTGACATCAAACAAAAATAATTCACCCAAATTTTTAGCGCCCTATCTCAAACGGTTTTCTAGATTTTCAAAAAAAAAAAAAAAAACTCATTTTCAATTTTTTTTTCAAGAAGAAAATTAAATATTTATGAATGATGATTTTTTTTATCCAATTTTTTTTCTAGGGAGATCAAAGTATGTCAAAAGTAAATTATGTGTAAAAATCAATTGAACAATGACTGAACTGCAAATAGTGAGATTCATAGGCAGGTAAAAATAAGAAGATATTTGTTATTATAGATAATTTACGATTCTTTAGGTATAACTATTATCTTTTTATTCCAAGCAGTTCCAAGATAGCTAAAATAACTTTTATATATTTTGCAATGATATGGATTTTATGATGTAATTAGTTCAATTTAGCTATGTCCAGCGAAGCGGGCGGGGATCAGCTAGTTTTTTTTATAAATGGAACAACTAATTAACGGTTAACTTTACACCTGGAGCAAATCTGAAAGAGCATTTATGGAATAATTTTTTGAACGAAAAAAACTTTAAGAAAAAATACTTGGATTTTATAGCGATTTAATTGTTGAGTTTTTTAATTTTTAAAAAATTGAAAACTAATTTTCAGTTAACTTTACACCTGGAGCAAATGCAGATTTTGAAGGAGCATTTGAGGGGCAATTTGTTGGCATATAGTTTAATAAAAAAAAAATAAAAGTTCTACCCTAACTTCTTTGTGGTATTTTAACGTAGTTACTTATCTAAATTACTCAGTTAAAATACTTTTCATGTATTTTTTTTCTTTTGTAGAATTAAATAGGCTAGCATCAACATTAAATGGTCTTTGTCAATTTTTGACTACAAACAATCATCAAATCAATATCGAGGCAACGATACTTTCTCGAGTCATCTATCGAATGAAGCACAAATATCGATTTGAAAAAGGTTTCAAATGCATGCAAAAAACCAATCGAGCTCTTCGTGGATATCTCAATTGTTCAGTCGATGAGGCACTAAACTCATTTTTTGACATGATTGATTTTAATTTAGACAATAGTACCACTTATTTACCAACAAGACAAAGCTTGGACTATGTACTGGTTCGACTTCTAAGCTTTGCTAAACTTCTATGTCGAATTGTTAACTCTTGTGATTTGACTATTGATTATTTTCAAAAACGAATGACCGATGGGTTTTGGACTATTGGCCTATTATCAATTAGTATATGCAGTAGAATTTCAGCTATTGTTAAACTTATGACCGATCAAATTTGTGTTGGGTATGATACACTTTATAGTTTTTATAGTATATTACAAGTACGTGGAGTTGATTGGCTTCCATCTGAATTTTCTTTACCGTCAAGTCTTAAAGAATGGCTCAGTGATAGTTGGCTTTACAACAAACCTATTGACTCCGTAAAATTAGATAATTCAGATAAAGTTAAAAAAATTGATCTTAGTATAAATAATTTTGCAAATATTCAATGCATTGATTTCATATTTAAAAATCAACAAATGAACACTACTAGTAAACCTAACGACTATTTACCAAATAACAATGTATTAAATAAATTTAATATTGATATGGGAATAAGCATAGCACGAGATTCAATATCTTTTGTTAATGAACATCCTGATACTGTTAACAAGCTCGCTGTTGAAGAACCAATATCAACTCTTAAAAAGAAAAAAGATAGAATAAACGTGGAATGCACAACTAAAGAAAATAAAGTCAAAGAGAAATATAAACATTGTATAAAAAGCATTGAAAGCTTAGCTGATTTGGAAAAGTTCATTGAGATGGAAAGGAGTTATCGAGATAAAAATGTAAAAAAATGTCTCACGAAAAAATTTGATTTGTTACAATGGAATATTTTTCAAAAAATGCTTTTAAAGTATGTGAAAAAGTTGAAAAAAGCTCAAACACAAAATGCTAACGATGTTAGTGTTATGATCATAAGTAAAGCAAAAAAAGCAATTAAATTAAGTCTTAATTCATAGAAGTGTTATTAAAATTATAGTTGTAATTATTGAGGACTATTTCGTAGGACGTG
Organism: Sisyra nigra; assembly: GCA_958496155.1. Taxonomy (NCBI): domain Eukaryota; kingdom Metazoa; phylum Arthropoda; class Insecta; order Neuroptera; family Sisyridae; genus Sisyra; species Sisyra nigra. The sequence goes on from OY292314.1 coordinate 48,187,816, forward strand.
TCACTTGTCAAGTGACACGACAATGATCATTTCACGGCAAATTTTGCGAATTTTTTATTTCAAACCGAATTGCAGGTTCATACTAACAAGGGGAGCGCACGACATGGGAAACGGACTTTGGAATGAGACTTGGTGTAATTGTAGTACCCCGTTAGGATATTCACCCCCTAAAGTATTTCATCAGAATGGCCAGCCAATTCGGAGAAATAAATTTTTGAAAATTTTTCGAACGTATTTTATATACTTTGGAATTGTTTTTTTTTTTTATAGCGTGGTAGATAAATGTCTGCTTGCAACTTGACTAGATGATCGTCGGTTCGATTCTTGTGCCCGGCAACTTTTTTTAAATTTATTTAACCCTTTTATTACAATTACACGAAGTCTCATTCCAAAGTCCGTTTCCCATGTCGTGCGCTCCCCTTGTAAGTTAAAGAACAGCAAAAAGAAACGAGCATCGTCGCATTCACGACATTTGTCGCGAATAGTAGTTTACAAAATTCGAATTTGAGCTGTCGTCTCACTTGACAAGTGACACTTCTTACGGAATAGGGTCTATTTTGTAAGTAAAAATAGTTTTATTTTTTTATTGAAATAGTTTATAAAAATGTTATTCATTAGAAATAAATATTATGAAACAAATTTTATCCTAGCTTTATTATTAAAGAAAAGGTTTTTATATGTTGGAATTAATCCCCAAAATTACTACTCCTATTTCAAAAATTCTTTTTACCATTTAACATTGAAACGTTTATAATTTCAGATGGATAATGCATTATGATGGAGAGCTGCGATGTATTTTTTGTAAGATTTTAATGATATTTGGTATAAAGCAGCGGTCGGGGAAGCGGGGTAAATTACCCCAAATGGGGTAAAAATGAAATTTTTGAGAGTAATAAGGAAATTTGTTGCCATGGCTATTTTATAAGCATGTTAGTATGGCCGAAGACTTTATTCAAATTGTTCTTACATCAAAAAGCCCCAATTATTAAGGGGGTATTCTAGTCTAGAAATTTGAAAAAAATCAATTTTTCTTTTCTTTCATACTCTCAAAGTTTAAACCTTTAAGAATATGCCCTTAGGAGGATTTTTCAATATTATTGGACCAGGAATCGCTGATTAAAAAATGTAAGTATAAACTACCATTGTATGGCCACTGGATGTAACTTTACCCGAAACTTTAAACGTGTTTTTCTCGAAATTGTCTTTTTCAAAATGATACCCATGATTTCTGCTGAACCGATTTACCTGAAATTTTTAGAGAGTCTTTTATATATACTTGTCTATACCTGAAACTATCCCCATCCCCAAATTTCAATGCTATTTTTAAGTAGTACTATTTTTAAAAAATTTGAAACAGTCAAAAAAAGTGAGTGGTACAAAAATTGTACTACTATTTTTTATCAGGCAGTCGCCATTTTTTGAAAAACAATTTTTACTACTTTTCGTAGTTCCAGACATTGCGACATTATTCTAGATTAATAATTTTTTTTTTTTGTTTCATCAATTTTTTGAGATCTGCCACTTCATCAGCTGCTAATTTTTGAAATTTTTAACTTTTTTGATTTTTCTACTGTATTCTTGTAAGATTAAAAAATAACTAATAAAAAAATGGATAGTAAAAATTTTAATAGGCTTTTTTTATGACACTTCAGAAATTACCTGAAATTCGTGCCTCTATACTAGAATACTGCCTTAATTCTCCAAAATCTAAGGAGGGAAAGTTTTCAATTACTTAATTTTTTTTGTTCCAATATGAGAATTTTTTTGTGTATTTTATACTTGCGACTTTCATGCAATTTTTTTCGTGTCAATTAATTCAATAAATAAAGTCTAAAGGCCCTAGAGGTATAAGTATTGTGAATTTGCCCCCGGAAAATATTTAAATAATACTTGGAGAATTTTTGGATATTAATGAAATAATAAGATCCGGAAAATTTCAGATCCCTTATACTTTTTAGAAAAAACAAAATTTGTAAAAATCAAAAAAAAAATACATTGATTGTCTCCTCTTCAAAAAGAGGGGGTAATGTCGACTTATGCAAAATTATTTTGTGGTAATGCTAAAATAAGTTCCCCGGCCACTGGTATAAAGAAGCTTATTTAATTTAATATAAAGGGTGGTTGCGTGTACTTATGTACGCGCGTGAGAAGTTATACTTCTTTGGCATCATTAAAAATTAGTTTTTAATAATTGCATTCAAATAAAATTTTAAAAAATTGGAAATTAATATTTAATAATAATATATATATATATATATATATATATATATATATATATATATATATATATATATATATTTAAAGATATAATTATCAAAAATAAAATTAAGAAAATAATTTTTTAATTTATATCAATAAATAATATCCAAAGGAAGCTGCCAGACGTTTATAAAATTTGTAAGGATCATTTTTCTGGTTAATAATTCATGCATGTCATGAAAACGAAGCTTTATAGAAATTGCGAAATAAAGTAAGTAGCTACTTTTCAAAGTAAATGTCTTAATCTTATTCATATCTTGTTTTACTAAATTATTATTCTAAGATGGTCGAATCATTTCAGAATTCCAGATTTTGTTATAACTAAGAATATGCATGAAATGCAGACGTCATTTTCATCACAGCTACTGCAAAATTCGAGAAAAGTAATAACTTATTTTTTAATAATATATGTCATTTGTATATATAATTATTTTTAATTTAAATATAAAAATAAATAAATAAGTAAATAAATAAAACAAAAATTCAAATTACGCGCGCCAGGACACCCAGTGATTTTGCGACTAACTTCATTTTGTTAATTTTTGTCTCAAGATGGCCGCCCATCTAAAAATTTCACTCATCATTTTTTCATAACGCGCCTAAAAAAGTATAACTTTAAAAATTTTTATCCTAAAATGGATTATCATAAATTTTTAACTATTCTTATTACATCATAACAGTATGCCAACTTTTTGCATTGTGCCGTACAATGGATGTCTATTTTTATCTGGAACATGTCTGTAATGAATCGACGTTTTTTTTTTTCGTGAAAGTAACGAATTTATTTTTTCTCGAGTCAACGTAATTTTTCAGAAGATAGTTTTTTTAAGCAATGAAAACAATAGGCAATTAATAATAGAACGAATTTCAATAAAATTTTGTACAATAATATCCGAGAACTTAAGATAACGCATATAAGGTTCCTGTAGCCTGTAGGATATGGCATTTTTGATTATCTGAACTATTCTCCAAGCAGAGATTTTATTGTATTTTGTTTATTCAATAAATTGCGTATATAATTTTTAGTAAGAAAAGTGAGAAGGGTTTTAATTAATTAACCCGAAAATAACTGGAATATAAGTTGATGCTTCTAAGTGATCGAATCGGCTGGGCATCGAGGATTTTATCAAATTTTAAAACAAAAATTGTAAAACTCATCAACTACATTTAGCTTTTAATAATATGTAATCTTATACCTTAAAATTTTCAATGCTTTTCCTTTAAAATAATAAAAAATTTACGTACTAAATCACAAGCACAACGCATTGATTACCACTGCATATCGATGGGGCTGAATTAATTAACTGTACCGTACTTCTCAATACAAAATATCAAAATTAACAGTGTCAATTTTTATTCAATAGTAATTCCAAAAAAATATACCAATTAAAATGGAAAATAGTAATGAAAAACGTTCAATCGAATCATTAACGAAAAAGTTAATACACAATCGTACGTAGCCGCCATTTTTCAAATATTTAAACTTGTTTGAATCATTTTATAAGCGCGCAAACGTGAAACTGAAAGAACGTTATTTAATTTAATATTTATATTTACTTTTTTATAGATTTACTTGTGATTTTTATGATTGTTAATAAAATGAATCACAACATTGATCCTTCCAAAGTGTTGTCGTATTTAAATGAAATGGGTTATTATAATATAACGGCCATTCAACTGAAAAGCTTCCTTAAAGGTATCTGTCATTAACCTTTAAAACTTTACCATTTGATTAATTCGTGTTCTATTTTCAATTTAGATCTGAAAAATCTTATAAAATTCGTTAATACGAAGAAAGAAGAAAATCAAAATATTCGTCAAGGTTTACTATATTCACTTGAAAGCACGTTGATTTCGAGCTATCAAAAGCATCAACCGACAGAGGCATCGAATGATTTAGTTGGATTAAGCGATGGGAAGGAAAATGCTGACAATATTTTCAACAAGCTTTACTCGACGGGAACGATATGTTCCAGAGCAAAAACGAAAAAGGCGAAACCATTGTCTCGAAGGAATCCGAGTCGAAATGATCAGTTGCTGCAGAAGGAGGTCGAATATATCAAACAATCAACCAAAGATCTTCAAAAGCAAATCAAAACCATCAACAATTTAGATGTGGGAAGATTTAGTGATTTGGAAATTAATAAGCATGACGATAAGAAAGTTATCACACATTTACAACCCAAATACAACTTTCAATCGAATAGTAAAGCGAGTGCAGACCAGTCGAACAGAGGGTCGTTGCGATCGAATAGCTTAGGTGATACAATGCAAGTTTGTTGTCGTAACAAAATTGACCCTGCAAAAAAGGCGTATATTGTCAAAGAGACCGAGTTGCGACCCAGAAAAAATATTTTAATTACTAATGTCGTTTGTGAGGATAGCACTGATCGGTTGATAAGAAAAACGGATGATTGGTTGAATAACAAGGGTGAATTATCTACCCAAATTAAAACACAATCAGGTAATCACCTGCCTTCTTTCATTTCATAACGTAGAATTTAAAAGTATGGTACTTTTGAAAAATTAGGGAAAAACTGGATTTTTTCATAGATGAGGTTCTAAACAGTGTTTAACGTAGGATCAAAAGCTATCATAAAAGGTTGTAATAAAAGTGTAGCTTAGGAAAGTATCTATGAAATCATTTTTAAAGTGAAACTTTTTATACATCGTCGCAAATTTTTTGGCCTGTCTTTAGCATGTCGCTAAATGTAACACATTCTTGGCAGGGGATCGGGAAGTGTTCGGCAGAGCTCGTATACACATTGTTAGCTATATACCATGTCGTTTTCCCAGGCCTGTTGCGCGAGCTATTACTGAATGTAATTAGCTATTTTCCTCTCCATTACAACGTTTTATTATATTATTAGTTGTAATTAACTGTCAATCATATTTGTATTGGTATTTGTATTTTGATCAGTGTATTGATATAAATGTTATTGTTTACTTGATCATGGATAAACAAAGATACAGCTAGTGAAAATAGTGCAAAAATATCCGATGGTGATGTTACAATACTCGTAGATAACAACAGGCAGATGATCATTTTAACAATAATCAACAAATTCAATAATGAAAATAACATTCGAGCATTAACATCAATATTCAAATAGTTGCAACGGTGCGCATCACGTCAGACAGTGAATTCGTGCCACATCCCTTTCTTTCTATTCTATTTTCATACCCTAAATCGAATAATTTTCCGAAAATTTTCAGTTACTTAAGAGCCTAAAATCCGAAAAAAGTTTCACTTGCATCGTAGTTTCGTAAAACCACAGAATAATTTTTTTTTGTAAGGCAAACGTTTTTTTAATAAATAAAATTTATAACAAAATAAAAAACCGACTTCAAAATAAATAAAAATTCTCAAACAAAAAATGCACTTAAAAGTAAAAAAAAAATATTTCGTGTTCTTGCAGTGTCTACAACTTACAAATTATTAGGATGACATAATGTACAACTATTGTTATTTTTGGAGTTGGTGTCAGCCAAGGAAATACGACTATATTAATTGTACTTAGCAATAAGCGAGAATACCTTATGAAATTTTTTTTTCAAATGAACTTTTATACAATATACTAGTACTGTGTCAATAACTAGCAACCTTTAAACTACAAAATACCAATAACCAACTAAACCTTTTTACAAATGAGCATTCATATTTATTCTTTCGGGTGACATCAACTCCAAAAATAACAATAGTTGTACATTATATCATCCTAATAATTTGTAAGTTGTAGACACTGCAAGAAGACACAATTATTTTTTTTTACTTTTTAGTGCAATTTTTGTGTAAGAATTTTTATTTATTTTGAAGTCGGTTTTTTATTTTGTTATAATATTTATGTATTTATTTATTTTTAGTGATTCGAGGTTTGAAAACTGATTTTATTTCTTTGATTATGGGTATATCTACTAAACGCGTTGCTCATGAGGCAACGCCGTTAAATGTTAAAAGTTACTACTTCATCCCCTTCTGTTCTTAAGGGTTGCAATTTTTTTGCTTTTAAATGTAATGAAAGAACTAAGTGGAATATTCTTTCCAATAGAAAAAAGAATCAACATTCGATGATTCCGTTAAACGTTACTATTTCATCCCCTATTTTCATCCTTAGAGGGTGGATTTTTTTCCTCAAATTGAAATGTGAATAATTTAAAGGTACGATGTACGTAATAGAAACAACATTTTCGAAATTGGGATGGCCGGGAAAAATTTATTATTTCATCTCTAATTTTTAACCCCTTATGAGTGGAGTTCTTTTTATAAAAAATGGATATGAGATTAATTTAAAATTATGCAATTGGGATAGCCGGGAAAAATTTATTATTTCATCCTTAATTTTTAACCCCTTATGAGTGGGGTTTTTTTTTTTTTTTCTAAAAAATGGATATGAGAGTAATTTAAAATTATGCTCTACCAATAAAAAAAGAATTTTCAAAATCGAGCTATCCAATAAGAAGTTAATATTTCATCACTTAGTTTTCAACCCTTTAGAACAGGCTACTTATTTTTCTTACTTTTTAGTGCATTTTTATTTACTTAGAAGTCAGTTTTCTTATTTTGTTATAATTTTTATTTATTTCTCGATTTTTAGTGATCTGAAGTTTGATAACTGATTTTATTTCTTTGAATAAGGGTAAACCTATTAAGCTGCTCATATGAGGCAGCCCCGTTAAATGTTAAAAGTTACTACTTCATCTCCTTTTGCTCTTAAGGGTGGAATACTTTTTCCAGTAGAAAAAAAATCATCAAAATCGAGCTATCCATTAAGAAGTTAATATTTCATCCCTTAGTTTTCAACCCTTTAGAAGTGAACGATTTCTTTCAAATTAAAAGAGACCACACGGGAAGCACCAGCTTTCAAATAAAAAAGAATCATTTAAATCGCTTGACCCAGTCGAAAATGCTGGGATAACAAACATAAAAAGAAAAAAACAACATACAGTCGAATTGAGAACCTCCTCCTTTTTTTGAAGTCGGTTAAAAAAATTATAATGAGCAGTTAAATATTATTTTGATATTCCAATGAATAAATTATAGTGGTGAAACAAATAAATAATTAACATATAGGTATGCATCTTTAAAATCGAGCTTTCTCTTTTTTTTTTTCCAAAGTGCCCTTTTTATTTTTTTCATGGATTTTTTTCCAATTTTAATAACAATTATTCATTACAGAAATTCGCCCCAAAGAAGCGTCCGAATATACTCTACCAAATAAGCAAAATAGCCAATCAAAATTAGAAGCCTGTAAGAATTTTTTAGTCACTGTTAAGTTATTTTTTTTTTAAACTATTTCTATTTTTTAGTTATTCGACCACGAGATCAAAGTTCAAAGAAATCGAAAAACGAAAATCTCGACCCCGTGCAACTCTATCACAAATATAAATCCGAATGGGACAGTCAGAAAATTCCTGGTGAAAACAAATATTCCAATTTACGATGGGAAATACGACATCGAATGTTGGGAGCCTCAAAGATTCGTTAAAGTGCAATACTGTTATAATTTTCATTGCATGTTTGTATTAAGATTTACGACGATGTTTCGTTTTTATTGAAATAAATTTAATTGAAAAGTCTATAAATACATTTTATGAAATTTAATTAGATACAAATGCTATGATTCTATGCTTGATCAACTTTGAATTTTTTCTGTACAGCTCGTCCGTCGTTCCTATGAAAATGATAGAGTAATTTATCTTCAATTTTCCGAGCTGCTGCGACTGTTAACACCAAAGTGTCGTGTTTTAACATTGAATACACGTTCAGACCGTAGACGGGCATTAAATTTATATGTTTTATCGCATCAGTTGCCGCGGTGATGTTTCTAGGCATCAAGTCCGTGCTAAAAAAAATTAATTAAAATTTTAAATAAAAAAACAAGTAAATCAAGTACTCGTCAACTAGAAGAACCGATGGACCCCAATTTCGACTTTCTACTAATTCTTCAATGAATTTCGGATCGTCTGTTGGAATTTCCAAGTCATTCACAATATGTAAATCATCCTGAGACAACTTTACTGATAGGGTCGATGTTAATCCCAAAACTCTGGTGTAAAAGGGTAGCATATAAAAATGAGTGGTTGGAGATCTCGGTCCATGAATTACACCACCGCCTCGCCACAAAGGGCTTCTGATCGAACCGTGTCGAGCCCGGCCCATGCCCTTTTGGGGCCATGGCTTACGTCCTCCACCACGAACCTCAGATTTCACTTTGGTATGAGCAAAACTTACATATCGATATAATCGTTGCCATCGCACATTTTGATGTATTATATCGATTCGAGGACTCGATCCATAGACATCGGGATGCAAATCAATTATTCCTAGTTTGATTTCATCGATTGTATTAAAATTTTCAATCCATGCCTCTTTCGGTTTGTAAAACGATGGCTCATGAGACCATTGAGCAGAATTCACAATCGGAGCTGATACTTCAGTGTTAACATTTCTTACAATTATATTTTGTACTTTTATCCTTGATAAAATATTCCTTAACATTTTTTATTTCTACTTAAGTTTTCTTAACCTATAAAATTGCACACAAAATCGATGGTTGCTTGTCAAAACTTCCTGATATCAATTCGTCTATCTTCGGATGCATGTTCTCAGTTGTTCTCATTAACCGATTTTACACGATTGAATCCAATCTATGTATGTAATATTTTTTAAATGACAAGTTTAAAATAGGCGGCAAAGTTTATATAAAGTTTTAAATATTATTAATATAAATATAAAAAAATGTTTGCTGAAAAAGCGATCGATTTATTGAAGGAATTAGAAAGAAATCCCGATAGTCTTCCTCCATTCAATGTAAAGTATTCTATTTCTAATAAATTTTAGTCTTATTAATTTTTTTTTTTAATTCCAGGATAATCTCGTGAAAACAGTCTTAGATGAAATGAAGATTTTATACAACGAAAATTTGCAAGATGTGTATGTATATATCTATTAAATCCTTCAAGGATTCAATCTTTTTAATAGTTTTTTTTTCATTAGAGCAAATTCTACGAGAACTGAGGATTATTCGGGAGCCGTGAAAATAAGACACGCGACAATCCTTCGAAATAAACGTATTCTATTGTCGTATTATTATAATCGAATGCAAAGGATTAAGCGAATGCGTTGGGATTTTGGTAGTATCCTTCCTCCAGATGTCAAGTCAAGTCTATCAGCAGCCGAGCAGAGCTGGTTGATTAATTATTCTAAGTCATTGGCTTCATATATGATGAGTGTCGGTGATGAACAAGGACTCGATTTAACCCAAAATATAAAACCTCCTAAAAGCCTCTTCATTGAAGTTCGTTGCTTGGTCGATTACGGCAAAATTGAATTAGAAGATGGAACTCGAATTTTATTGAAGAAAAATACACAACATCTACTACCAAGAACTGAATGCGAGCCTTTAATTCGACAAGGAATACTCGAACATGTATTGACTTAAGCCTTGTTCAATGTTTATAAAGACTGTTTCTCCCACTATGGAATTTAATACAATATTGTTATGGGATTTTCCCAACACTGCCTTGAGCCCACGTTTTTGGATTCTTTTATTCGATGAATATTTGCTATCGTTTAATAAAATCACACATTTTGTATATTTGAATTCACCAATTGTACACTAATCACTTATTTTAATCACTGTTCAGTTAGAAGTGTTCCGTGAATGATTTGTTCCAGATACTTATGCACTTCATATGAAATCATGGGTTTCCAACTAGAACCCATGAACAGAGAGATTCATGGGTTTCAGCAGAAATGTTCTGTTGAAAATTGTCTTTCTCTCTTAAAGTATCAAAATGTATATATACAGTGCAGTGGCGTGCGATGACTTTTGAAACAGGGCATGCAGTTAGGAGTGGGGGGGGGGGCTATAAAAACCACATTTTTAAAATTTATTTTTTTATTTGATAAACGTGGTGTTATAAGTATTTTTTTTTAAATTAGCCTTATTCGACGCTCCTTCTTACAAAAATCATCAACAACCGTATAATACAATGTATTTAAAAACCACGAAAATAGTTCTTATCCTAAAGAACAGAACATTTGTATGGCCTTTGGGTCAATAATTCAAAATAACTCACGAAAAGTATCAGTAACAATTAAATTCACTGTTTAGATTCAAAACGGAAAACGCATCTGCTGACCGTTAATTGGCTATGTGAAATGCCGAGAGAGATAGTATTCGACCGTACTAGTGCGCATGCGCGACCAATTCAAAGCAAACAATCGCATGCTACTGTCGCCAACGCATTCATTCCGCTTTGGCCGTTCATTTGATTTGGTAAACTATGCCAATTTTATGAGTGATACCTTTCATTATTACGTAAATTAAAAAATTTATAAATGATAAAAATATATCATATTTAGAATGATTTTACAGATGCAATTACGTAAGTTAAAAATTAAATGAATAAATCATAAAATATATTCAATTTTTATAATCGTCTTACAATCCAAAGGATGCGCCGCATCTACAGCATGTATAGACCGCACGCCTCTGATACAGTGGTACCTCGACATACGAGTTTAATTCGTTCCGTAACCTTGCTCGTATCTTGAATTACTCGTATCTCGAAGCAAATTTCCCCATACAAAATAATTGAACTACCATTAATCCGTTTCAACCCCCAAAATGTCACCCCAGTTATTTTTATTACGTGGTTTTGAATAATAAAAACGTATTTATAAATGACAAATATTTATTGTACAAAAAGAAAAAAGAGAATGTAAAGAAATAAATTAGATATCCCCACTGGTCTTTGCCTTTTTCGCTACATTTTTCTCGCTTTCACCTATAGGCCTTTTAGAAAAAAAAAAAACTTGTCCAAGGAGGTTTGTTTCGTCCTCCCTCTCAGAATGTTCCGGAAATGTGTTAGGCAAGTGTCATTAAAAAGATCAGATGCACGATCTGTTCGAAATTTTTCTGGGTGTTTCTTTTCCACGAACTGTGAAACTCTCTCCCACATTCCTAAGATCTCCTTTATCTCACTTGTAGAAATAACCTCCTCCGTCTCTGACTCCTCGAAACCAATTTCTACCGACCGACCTGCTAAATCGAACTCGTATCTCGAATTTCGCTCGTAACTCAAAGCAAAAAATGTTGGGGCACACGTATGTCAAGGTACCACTGTACAACTATTTCATTCATTTGGTTCTAGTTGGAAACCTAGGGTTTCCTATGAACCTGGTTTGTTCCTTATACACTCAAAGCTTGTTCTCCCTAGCAGATCGTGTATTTACTGAAATACCGATGTGAATGTGAATAATTTATGCGGTGTTTACACTAAGTTCTAAGGTACAACGGTGTAGGTACCATTAAGGTGACCATACATCCCGGATTGGCCGGGACAGTCCCGGATTTCCACCTTGCGTCCCGGATTTTTCTAGAAGGAATATTTGTCCCGGATTCAGGTTTTTTGTCCCGGATTGTCCCGAATTTTTGAAAAGGTTCTTATTTTCAATATTTATTTTAAATATATTTCAACTAGAATTATTTTTACAAAATTTGAACCGAAAATATTGCGCATATCAAAATACGCGGCACGCTTTCAAGTTTAAACCATTGGAAAAATATAAAAAGTTTTGTACTCAGTAATTCTGACTAAAAAAATACTAATTTTTTATTATATCCTTAAACAGTACTACTATTTGTTTTTTTTTTTGTATTTTAAGTCGCTTTAACAGCTAAGATCATATCACGACTGTCTAAACACAGAAACTTTCTGTTGGTCAATTATATCTTAGGTCTAGAATCTAAAGTCTAGGATTCAATGGGGATCGAACCCAGAACCACTTGACGCATTAAGTGGAGAGAACTAATGCTCTTGCCACTGCGCCAATAGGTGGCCCCTATTTGTTATGTATTATTTTATTAAAAAAATAATCTAAAAATCATATTTAAATTATTTAACTTAATTACCCCCCCCCCCCCCTCCTCTACAAATTCCCGTCCCGGTTGAAATAAAAAAAAATATGGTCACCTTAGTACCATGCACTTCATAGGAAATCATAGGATCAATAAATGAAATAGTACCATACACATTTCGATACTTGAAGAGAGAAAGGTTCTGTCCTTCTACTTACTGAAAGTGGTCACCTAATACATGGGTCGGTAACCAGCAGCCCGCGAGGCATCTTGTTGGAGCCCACAAGATATTCGCCAATTCGAATTTGGTAGTACATTTCTCTATGTAGGCCGGTGTCAATTTGCGTGGAGTTCCCTACATTGCGGGATTCAAAAGTTAAAATGGCGGGGATTTTACAACATGAGATTTATTTTTGGGGTAGAATTAACAGTGAATTTGGGGTCATTTTCATTGGTTATTCGTACTTCGAATTTTTAATATTCATGATGCACGACCTGCAAGCGGATCCCAGGGGACGCGACGGGGGTGTGTGTGTCTAATCAGCATTTGTTGAAATGCTTACCATTAGATCCGCCACTGCCCAAATGCGATATGACGGCCAAACAGACCCAAATTGCGCAAGCTTAGTATACGGACTGCTTTTGATAGGCAGAATTCTGATACATGATCAGAACAGAAGTAGAATAATCTTAAGGCTATAGTGCGGTGGGGGGGGGGGAACGATCCTTAATCTGGCTTTCTGCTAACGAGGAAAAAAAGTGCGATTCGCTCTAAACCCTACGTAAAATATTTGGCCCTTCTTCAACCAAAGGTTGCTGACCCCTGACCTAATAGATACTACTATAATACGCTGCAGAACATTACTGTACTCTGACATTACAGATTCACAAATAAAATCTAACAGCGCTAACTGGAGGCATTTTTATCCTCGTTCACACTCGGATTCATTTCTTTAACATGGAAATCTTTCTTCTATATATTCCCTGTCATGAGACATCCATCAGAGAGAAATTTGATAGAGCCAGATCGCACGAATACACGTGCTGCCGCCTACTCCGAAGACGAAATTTGGAACTATTTCTTAGTCACTCGTTTGCACATTTCTCCACTGTTTTACACTAGGAACGCCTACGGCCACGGAGAAACGGTCGAGGCTTCGGAGCTTTATGCGTTCCGAGTGTAGAACAGTGGAAACGAGTGACTAAGGAATAGTTCCAAATTTCGAACTCGGAGTAGGGGGGAACACGTGTATTTGTGCGATCTGGCTCTCTTAACCTTCTCTCTGCATCCATTGAAAACCATCCATTACTGAAAGCATCCATTGTACATCAACAATCCTAATAATAAGGATATTTCAAGTGGACAGTTACACATACTTTTTCGTCCTTTAAACTATCATCTATGAGCAAAAAAGACCCCTCTTGTACTTTTATAAGCAAGAAATTAGAAAAATTTTCCATAAGCAAAAAGATAGATCGCGGGTTTTTAAACTTTTGTTTATCCAGATTCAACTGAAAATGTGTACAGTGGTACCTCGACATACGAGTGCCCCAACATACAAGTTTTTCGAGATACTAGCCGACGAGCGAGTGATTTTTTGCTTTGAGTTACGAGCGAAATTTGAGATACGAGTTCGGTTTAGCAGGTCGATGGTCTCAAAAAGTTGCAACAGGTCGTGCATCTGATCTTTTTAATAGAGATAAAAGATAAAATTCGAGATACGAGCAAGGTTGCGGAACGAATTAAACTCGTATGTCGAGGTACCACTGTATTGTTATATATTACATTGAACATTATATTACATCCCATAGCATGAAGTCAATTTAATTTATATTTATTTTGTACTTTAAAATAAAATATGGTTCTACTATAAAACATCTCCTCTACTATATTTCACAATTTATTACGTTTTAGTTTCGTTGATTCGCTTTTATCGTCTGGGTTTTTCTGTGCATATACACATATAGACTTTGTATGTTCACTTCTATTTGTAGGAGATCTTAATAAGGCAAGCGATCGTTAATATTATTAGAGTTCTTCGAATTCTGTTGGTGCTGAAAAATTTGAATTATTTCCTTTCTGTTCAGTTATTATCAATGTGTTGAGAAAGATTTACTCTTAAACCCAATAATAAAAATTCCCAAACAAATGGAACAGCTTTTCTTAATGACATCATGTGAAATTCCCTATAGAAAACGGTCCATATTGATTTAAGCAAATGTACGGTGTGGATACCATCTGGTTCATTAGCCCCCAATCCATTGTTTGATCTCTTAACATTTACTAATTCATTCCAAACATATTTAATGAATAATGTTAAAATGATGATTTCTTAGAGGATTTTTTTACTTAGAGCAATATTACGAAAAAATACATTTTGATATTAAAAAAAAATTAATAGCTTCTTTCAATGATACCATTTGACCATTCGCCTTCCATCCAATACTTAATTATCTGTTTAAATTAACTAATTAATTCCATATAAGATGAAATTAAGATCGTTTTTTAAAAGATGTTTTTAATTATAACAACCAACCAAAAAATATTAAAAGAACAATTTTTTGATTTCTAAATTGTTGCAAAATTATTAAATAATCAATGAAGAATACAATACAATACATGCAATATAGATTAATAGTTATAATGAAGTTTTTTTTGGATAATTATAGAGCGACGAGTGGAACGAAAAGTTCATTTCATCATTGCTGAAATTTCATTTGGAAATTCCTAAAACTATGGTTAATTATCATATCAGCTTAAGATGCGGGATATTTAAGTTATAAAAGTGGGAATTCTCCAAAACGTGTCTTTCACCCTTTTGGATTTAAATTCTTTACCACCGGAAATTATAAAATTGTTCTCGAAACCAGGCTAGTAATAACTTGCTTTTATTCATCTGCAGTTACGGTAAGCCTGATCAGGTCAACAAAGATTATTCTAGTTTCTTTAAGTAGATTACATTTTTATTAGAATTTTTTTGTGAAATGATGTACCTGCATATATTTTGCGCAATAAGTAAATAACTCTTCGTAATTATTTATTTATTATTTTTCTAATAATGTAAAATATACAAAATATACTTAATATATGGAACTTAGGGATTTCCATAATTTTAAATGTACTTTTTTCTGACTAATGTTTTGAAATGTTTTCACAAGAGGTTTATTATTGAAATTATATTTAACCTTAAATCAATGAGCTATTTATCTCATTGTTACTGAATTTAATTTGTCTTCAATAGGTACTTTTACTGACTTAATCATATTTTATGAACTTGAAGTAAAATTATTTGCGTCAACGTTATTGTTTCATTTTCATGTGTAGGTACGTACATTTTATTTATTTTAAATACATTTTTTTCATAAACTCATTTTAAAAAAATTACGATTTCTATTGTTCTTGTGAATGCAAAAATACGCAAGGAAAATACGGTTTATATACGATATTAATATGGATTTGTTCCAGATGACAATAAAAACGTACATAGTACAGTACAAGTCATGCGCTAAATAACTTATAACGTACAATGTATGGTTCTATTTTCATCTGGAACAAATCTTATATCTACTCAATTCGTTTTTATACATATCGTAATTTTTCTGTATATAAGCTATTTTAATCTTTTATAATATTTAATAGCATCTTCTTTATTAAGTTACGTTTAATAGCATCAAAGTTTAATTGACCTCACTAACTTTAAAGAGCCGTAAAACTACTAAAAGCCCCAAAAATGTATTTCAAGCCATTTATTGTACAATCTACTAAAAATTAAAAAGATTCCTCTGGGTAGTAAACGATGCCTCTTAGTATGAGAGGCCTATTAGTATATATTGCTTGTTGCAATCTTTTATTTACAAAGTTTAACCCACGAATTGTTGCCATTTATTTTCGATGATTGTTGTATCTATATCTATTTGCGCGTTAAATGATATTCCTTATATATCTAAAGTTCAACATCTATTCTTCTTAGAGATAGTATCAGTAGTTATGTATTCGATAGTTCAAAAGAAGAAAATTAGACTAAAAATGTTATGGGATACTACGACCTTGTGCTTTTCAAAAGAGTCTAACAATACATACTCCATAATTGAATCGAATTACAAATAAAAATTCATTAAATATGGAAATTTTCTAGAATTTCAAATAATAGCTGTCATTTCATTTATATATTAAGGAAATTCTAATATTTAGGAAAGAAATGTAAGAAAAATACTCCACCTAAATATCATTTTTTTTTTTTATAATTTTGAAGTTAATGAGTAGTTGCATATAAAGATACAAAGGTTTTAATTCATGCAATATGCTTCCAGACTTCCAAGATTCAGGATACAAGCTCGGTTTTTATTACAAGATTGGTCATTATCTATACATTTATTAAACTTAAAAATACTAATTACCTACTATTATATAAATTTTTTTATATTTTTTATAACTTGAAAAATTGCCCTAATACATGCCCTGGATTTATTAAAACAACCTCAATATATGATCTTATTGTGTTCAAAATTTATTTAACTTTAATAATTGAAAAAAACTCGTGAATTGACATTTTTTAGCCTTTGAATATTTTCTTTTGGTACCTTTATACAGTGTGTAAACGTTAATTGAGGACACTCAATATTGTTGCTGATTGTTAGACCTACAATTAAGAAAGAATAGGAGATAAAATCGGGAGCAAAAGTATAAGAATATTTACTGACTCTAGCTTGTCACTAAATAAATAAATCACTTTAACACTAAAAGAAATACATAGAATTTACATTAATCTCTATTCAAATAATAAATTATGCATTTAAAAGTCTCATCACTTCTCTGATAGTGAATTTGGGGCATATTCTTCCTTTGTAAAACCCGGATTTCAATTTGTTTTTAATTTTATTTTTAACTCAGCTTTATTAGTGCTGTAAATATTCATTAAATTTTGCAAAATTGTTTTCTTCAATTCAATTAATATAGCTTGAAACTTTGAAGCATTTGCCATTTTTTTTACATCAGTTTAAATAAATGTAATCTATTGAGTGAATCAAATATCAATCTTCATAAGAACACTTCTTAAAATATAAGTTTTTTAAATTATTTAAACTTTTGGACGTTGTAGTCAATTTTAAAATTTTTGCTGTAGTTTAGGATTAAATAAGGAACATTATACTGAATTTTCGTTAGTTTATCATTAATTTCATTTAACTCCCAAGTGTCCTTAATGAAACTAGCGCATCCTAATTCAGACGTTCATTTTTAAGCGACTTCAAAAAAAGGAGGTTCTTAATTCGACTGTATTTTTTTTGTTTGTTACTTACTTCAAAAATTTTTACTGGTTGATTCGATTTTGAAAATTCCTTTTTTACTTGAAAGCTGGTGCTTCCCATGTGGTCCCATTTTAATTTTAAGGAAATCTTTTATATCTAAAGGGTTGAAAACTAAGGGATGAAATATTAACTTCTTATTGGAAACCTCGATTTTGATAAATTGTTTTTATTGGTAGAACATAATTTTATGTTATTCTCATACCCATTTTTTATAAAAAAAAAAACTCCACTCATAAGGAGTTAAAAATTAGGGATGATATAATATTATAAATTTTTCCTGGCTATAACCCGATTTTGATAACTTTGTTTTTATTACGTAAAAACAGCGTACCTTTAAATTGTTCACATTTCAATTTGAAGAAAAAAATTCACCCCCTAAGAATGAAAATAGGGGATGAAATAGTGACATTTAACTAAATCATCAAATTTTTATGATTTTTTTTTCTATTGGAAAGAGTATTCCACTTAGTTCTAAGCATTACATTTTAAAGCAAAATTCAACCCTTAAGAGCAAAAGAGATAATGTAGTAACTTTTAACATTAAACGGCGTTGCCTCATATAAGCAGCGCATTTAGTAGGCTTACTCCATAGTTTACCCATATTCAAAGAAATAAAATCAGTTATCAAACTTCAGATCACTAAAAATCGAGAAATAAATAAAAATTATAACAAAAACTGAAAAACCAACTTCAAAATAAATGAAAAATTCACTAAAAAGTGAAAAAAATTATTGCGTATACTAGCAGTGTCTACAACTTACTAAATATTAGGATGATGTAATTTACAACTATTGTAATTTTTAGAGTTGGTGTTGTATTTCCTTGGCTGACACCAACTGCAAAAATAACAATAGTTGTACATCATATCATTATAATAATTTGTAAGACGTAGACACACAATTTGTAGACACTGAATTCATACGCCATTATTTTGCTACTTTTTAGTGCATATTTTGTTTAAGATTTTTTTTTTATTTTGAAGTCAGTTTTTCAATTTGTTATAATTTTTTCATTCACTGAGTTAACGTGAATTAAACAAACAAAAACCTTATAATTTTTAAGTTTTTAACGTTTTAAAGTTAATAACGACACTCCATCTCACAATGCCTTACAGTATTGTAATCATTTAAATGAAAATTGTCTACTTCAATAATTAGAAACTTTCGAAACAACAATGTCGTTTTTACACTAGATACTTTTGTACAAGTTTTTTATATTTGCCTCAAACCATTTTAATTCAAATAATTTTGGTATAGAAGATTCATTTAATTACCAAAAATCAGAATATATCCTAGATCTCATAAAAATCAACTAAAAATCGATTTTTTACTGTATGCTTTTGTCCTGAAATGATTTCTCAAGTTCTTTTTTTTGCATTGTGGAAAAATCATCTTAAAATGTCTTTATAACGTAGGTAATCTTTTTTAATATATAAGCTGTACGTTTTGACGATTCATTATTTTGCAGAATTTTGTTAAAGTTTCAAATAAATCTAACTTCTATTTTACTGTTCTTTTAGTTGAAATTTTAAAATAAAAATCATATTATTTTGCATTAATAATCAATTAAATACTCATGATCATTCGATTAGTAATGCTGTCGGAAAGTTTTGTGGTGATACTTAACTAAATTATTTTAATTGATTGAAACAATTATTAAATTTTAAAATAGATATTGTGTATAGGTATATAATAATCAAATTAAGATATAAGTAGATAATAACAAAATATAAATTTAAAGAAATTATAAATGTTGCAAACATTGAGTTATGATCAACGGAAGCTGATTTATTTAATTTCCGATTTGAGTAGCGTGACAATAATATTTAGTAGTCGCGGGTGTAACGACGACAAAATTTTGCATACATTTAAAAAAAAACCAAACTTTCTTTTAGTAATGACTATATTATAGAAGTTTCAAACATCTGCTTTCTCTGTATTATTATTGGTAATAATTGTACGGTGAAATCCCGAGCTCCACTTCATATACACACAAAGTTGAGACAGCAGATAATTTAACACTGTGGCAAAATTTCCGAATAATACCCCCCTGATGATTATGCTCTCTCAATGGGGATTTTAATAGGGAAAATCCAAGTTGAAGTCCGAGTGCAATTCATGTGTTGGCCGTCTGTCCCAGGCCCATACCATGATATATCCCATCCCATCACATCACAGCCAGGGTCAATCGATGAGTTATTTGTATTTGTGTGCATGATTTGATGTTCGACCGATTCTATGTGAAATGCCATGATTCCGACAGAGATCAGTTTGAACTTCACTCTCAACGCGGCACGATGAAACTATGGAAATCGCCTAACGTGCTCTTATCATTGTTGGTCGCGAATCTAAGTGCAACCCTTTTAACTATTTAGTCATCATATTGTGATTTTAACTAACTTATTGTTTACTACTATTGCTTTAGTTCCTATTTATTTAAACTATTTATTGTGTTAAATTATTTTCGAAAAAAAAAACTAATCAATGACGACGATTCATTTAATCAAAACAGCCTTTAACAAACAAGGTAAGTTTATAACCGTTATACATTAATATAATCTTAATATTTATAAATATTTTATATTGCAACATAGTTTATAAATTATAAAAAAAAAGGTTTCATGGATATTAATTTGTAATTAAAAAAATTATATGGTATTTAAATGGAATTGAGATCTATTTACATTTTACTGCTTGATTCTTGGACATTGTTGAATGTGAGAAAACTATGAAAAATGCCTAACCAGCTGGTTTCTTATCATTGTTGCTCTCGAATTTTATTTTAGTTTAGAATGCACCCCTAATTTATTTATTATGATTTTTACCTAAATTTAGATTAACGTGTTATTTACTAATATAATTTCGGTCCTTATTTATTGTGCTAAATAAATATCGAAAAACTAACAATGAGGATGACCCATTTACTCAAAACAAACTTTTGCAAACAATGGAAGCGTATTTTAACTGTTACAATGTTCATATAACTTATTCTTATAATATAGTCTATAAAAAAGTTTGTGGTATAGAATTGAGAACTGTTTTCATTTCAATGCTTAATTTTTGAAGATTCTAACAATGTGACTCGATAATATCAACACTAACTGACGTCATAAGTGACGCTATACAAGTTTAAAAAATGAATAGTTATCATTGTAGTATAGAACTAAATAATTGAAGATTTAGAGCGAATAAAAACCATAAATTTTTAATACACGATTAAATCGCTTATCGAGCTTTTTTCTTTTCATTGTTGGTGACGAATTTCATTATCATTCCAAGTGTATAACCCTTGTCTAGTTGGTCATTAAATTTTGATTTTTTAAAATCTAACTTTCTTACTGCAATTACTTTAGGTCTAATATTTTTAACTTTTTACTGTATATTATATTCAAAAAATGCAATGACGACAATTTATTTAAACAAACAAGACAAGCTCATTGTAACTGTTACATTGTTAATATAATCTTATTCTTATTTTCATATGGTTTTTATACTGTATTGAATTGAGGAACTGTTTCCATTTATATTGTAGGTTTTTAGTGATTGTTGAAATTAACAATAATATTGACTAACGTCATACGTGCGATTTACGCTCTAAATTTTGCAAAATAAAAATTAGAATTAAATAATTTGAAGCGATTCAAAACCATAACATTGCAATAAGAAATCTTAAAAAAGAAAGAGGGATAAAGTGCGTCATTGTAAAAATTAAGTCTTTATTTTCAAATGAATAGATCTAATTGTTATCTTAAAGTAAAAAGAAAAGAATAGGACATAGAATTTAAAATCAACCAAATTACCAATGTTTTGAATTTCAAATTACTAAAAATATTTCTATCGAACTCGAATTTACCTCGAATTTAAAGTTTAATTTTGGTTAACAAGTATAGCTAGAAAATTAAGTCAAGTAGCTTAAAATTCAAGTCAAATACTGAAATTTTCAAGTCTTATAAGAAAATAATGGGTTATTAAGGATTCGTCAAGTTAAATGGTTTGTCATTTCTTGAAATGCGTTTTGCTTGATATATTTTTGATTGTTTCAATAAAATCACTTGTCAATCAATGCTTGGCTTGATTTGCCATGTAAATATTGATATTTGACTCGAGTTTAGTTTGATTTTAATTAAGACAAAATAGGTTGAACATTAAGGAAAAAAGCTTTAAAACCAAGTCAAGTAATCCTCCAGTTTTTAGTTAGATATTAGATTAATTATCCAAAGAGCCTACAAAAATGAATAACCTGATAGAACAAATCCAAATTCTTAATTGTAAAAAATATTAACAAAATTCGCTTTTCACTTAATATTCACTATTTAGTGACTATTCACTATTATAGTACTTTATATTCACTAGTTTTCACTTACATCCAATCCGCTGAAAACTCAAAAGAAAATGCTGAATTGTGTTATGCGATATATGCTTGAAATTCAAGAGACAAACAGGGAAATTTAAAATAATTTTTTTTTGTCGTGAAAAAGGAAATTTACTTTTATTGGCCTCCAGTTATGTAGTTCTAGAATTAGGGGTCATTTCCGGGAATTTTAAAAGTTAGTAATTTTATATATTGCAATGTTCTCCTTTCGAATTTCAACGTTGCCACCTCGTCTCGTCGCCGCCATAATGGAAGGTAGCCCTTAGAACAGTGTTTCCAGACAATATCTCCTTTCGGACTCATTTTCCGGCAAAAACATTTCTATACAAAATAAAAGTAGAGAAAATTGCCTACAATTTTTGTAATAACATTTTTTTCGCAAGATCAATTATCAGTTTTAGCGTACGAGCGCCGCAAACTTTTACACATCTACGCTACTCGTGACATTCAATTTTAACCGTGTATTTGTTTATTGTATACATGTGTGTTTTGTAATGTCACGAGTAGCATAGATGTGTAAAAGTTTGCGGCGCTCGTACGCTAAAACTGATAATTGATCTTGCGAAAAAAATTTTATTACAAAAATTGTAGGAAATTTTCTCTACTTTTATTTTGTATAGAAATGTTTTTGCCGTAAAATGAGTCGAAAAGGAGATATTGTCAAGAAACATTGTTCTAAGGGCCATTTTCCAATATGGTGGCGCAAGCGACAAAGATATGAGGTGACAAAGTTGAAATTCGGAAAGAGCACATCGAAATCTATAAAATTACAAATTTTCAAAACTTTCCAAGTAAAACTACCAAATTATTGAACTAACTTTATTTCAAAATTGTGTAAAATCGGATTAAAAGTATTTCGCTTTTACATAATTGCAACTGTTACATGTAATTGTTGTACTAATGTAAGTTGTTGAGCAAGTTTAAAAGGAGATAATCTAAGTTGCCATTTATTAAATCAAAGAAGTTTTTTATATCATTATCTCATATTTAATATCGTATAAAATAAGAAATTATTATCAGACCTTCGATAAAAGAAATCAACGAAACCAATAACCAATGAAAAAACTTGAAATCAGCGTTTAAAAATAATGTGGATATTTCCCTCGACTGATAATGAGGAAACCAAAGAACTATAAATTTTGGTCAACAGCTTCTTTCAGTTTATTAGTGTTCTTCGTTTGAACTTCGAGGGCATTAGGTATTTGTATTTCAAAGCGATATTGTCATTAGTATTTTCTTAATTGTTGATGAATAAAACTGGACTATAGCATTAAATTTATGACTATATATTTATTGTTGTTAATATAAATTTCTTGTTTCAATGATAAACATTTAGCTGAAAAAGTGTTGATTTGATGAAACTTCAATCAAAATATAGCTGGGTATGTTATTTTTAATTTTATTACTATTTGCGTCATTAAAGCTAACTGTGACGTTTGTGAAAATTTTGATTTTTGCACGATCTCACTGGGTTTTTTTTTGTTTATAGTTTCTTTGTAATTATTGCATGATGTTGCATTTACTTTCCTTTATCTGTTTGGGATTAGAGCGAATTGGGATTTGAAATGTTTACATATGTTTGACTGAGGGACACAAAATTATCAACAATGGCGTACATATGGGACAGTCTAAATATTTTAAATCATTTAAAAATTCGTTATTTTTTGCAATGAAAATATGTCATTGTGTGGTTTAGGTACATAAAAAAAATTTCCTGTTGTTTTTCATTGTAAACATCGCCTCCACCTCGATGCGTTATCACAAAAAAGTTTAATTACCAAGATGATTATTCGTTGGTTTTTCCATTTTACCTATGTGTACACCGTAAACCAAAGGTAACCCCAATAAGGATTAAGTTAGATCGCTTGGTTTTGAGTCAGTTCATTGCCTCACTGTTGCAGTGACCGTTATTCACTCCGAAACTTGGAATATTGTTGCAGATTGTTGAGGTACTTGACTTTTAAATTAAAGTGAACTTTTTTTTTTTTTTTTTGATTACTTAACAACAGTTAACAACCAAAAACATTAAATATAACATTTGAACTTGTTACTGAATGGTTTTTACGCCACAATGTTTAAAATTAATTGTTGAAATCAATTGAAATCCCAGTTGCGGTAAGCTGAAATTTGTTTCATAGAATTTTAATCATTTCAGTGCTATTTATTGAAAGATTTTTTAATGAATCATGACGGTTTTTTCCTTATGTTCTTAAAAAAACTTTAAGTGTAATAATCAAATTATGATGAAGGATGTTAATTTTTGGCAACCTTTAGCAGTTAATTGAATTCCACTTAATATGATTTTCATTAAATTTTTCAATTAATATCAATTTTTTTCGATTATTTGAATATTTAGAAAATGTTTATACTGGAAATATGTGTAGAATTATTTATTATTTTAACTTTTCCTTAAATTCTTTATTGCAAATTATCATTATTTTCACGTATCTATGTATAGAACGATGGAGCAAATGAGTAAATTTAAAATGAATTAGCAACAAGGTATAGAAACAATTCAAAATTTCTTAGTTATTTCGTTTAGCAATGCTTTGATTTTTTTAAAAATATTTTAAGTATTGCTATATTAAATTGAAATTTCAATGAAAATCTATAAAATATTTCTTGTTATAAATTGCTCATTTCATTGATTTTTAGCCAAAACGACAAATTTAAAAATTTGTAATTTTTATACTTTTCTTTGAAATATTTTGTAAAGGTATCCAAATGTCTTTAACTATGTCATTTTTATTCTGATTTTCAACCCAAATTTTAAATTTAAATATTTTTTTTTTTGAAAATCATTAATTTTATCTTATCAGCTTTTAAACAAAAAAACCGCGTTAAAATCGCTCCATATGCTTGGGAGTTACGATGCCTCAGACAGACAGACAGATACACACATCAAAGATATAAGACCCAAAAGTTAGTGCCGAGGATTAATTAAAAAACATTTTTTAGTTTTCAGAACCTATTTTACATTTTTTGTGACTATAATTTTTCAAGAAATTTGTTACTAAAATTAAAAACGACTTTACTGCTTTGATTGACGAAAATATTGCTACTAATAATCAGACAGAATTCTTTAATCAGTCAAATTTAATACCTGGTAGGTACCTACCTATTACAGTAAAATTTAAAAATAAAAAACTTTGCATTATAATATATTTTTTTAAAAATAAGAAATAAATTTGTAATAATAATTTTTGTTAGTCTTTCAACGATTATTCGAGAACCATCGATATATTATATATTTTGATTTCCTGATCTAAAAAATAGAGTTTTGACTCTACAAGTTTCTTTTCTTTTTTAAGACTTTTTTTCTAATAGTTTTAACTCCTTAAGAACTAAAAATTAGAGATACTTTTAAAACACTTTCAAGTTTGGTGTCCAGTTTGTATATTTTTATGTAGAGGAAATACGGTTAACTAAAGAGCTCTAACCTACCTATTTTTTCGTGCTAAGTGTGTTCGTGTAAAAAAATTTTCACGGTGCTTTTTTAAGAAATTTATTTTTTCTTTTTTTATTATTATAAGTAAATGTTGTCATTACTCATTAAGAAATTATACGAATTACTATATTAGATAACCGTTTTTTCAAAGGAGGTTAGCCAATAAGGGATTAGTAACTCAGTAAAACAAATACAAATTTTGTTTTACAACATACCATAGCCTAACCTAACCTAAATGAAAATAAAACTATTCTATCAATTTTCATTTCACTAAACAGAAATTTAATAAAATTGATAAATTGTAATCCCTTAGATAATATGTATATAAACAAAGAGAAAATCAAAGAATAGCTAAATTCTAAATGTTACATGTACATGTTTTGTATGTTATTTAAAAATTGTGTAAAACAGGATTAGGAGTAGGTATTAATTTCACGTAGATATCTACCTTTGTATAGAACAGCGGTCGGGGAACTATTTTTACCATTACCCCAAAATAATTTTACATAAGTCGATATTACCCCATCATTTTGAAAAAGGGACAATCAATGTACATTTAAATTAAACATTATTTATTGAATAAATTTACACGAAAAAAAGTTGCATGAAAGTATAGTAAATATGTAATATACAAAATAAAATTCTCATATTAGAACAAAAAAAAAAAAAAAAATTAATTGAAAATTTTCCCCTCTTTCCTGATCTTTTTTCATGTCTGATACAATAACTTCAAAATTGGGGCTTTTTGAAGTAAGAACTAACTGTAAAGTCTTCGGCCAAATTACGCACTTATAAAATAACCATGGTAAAAACTAGAGATGCAACGAATAGTGATTTAACCGAATACCGAATAATCGGCCACACTGTCGGCCGAATATTCGGTATCTACCAAATATTTGGCCGTTTCTTTTCCGAATAATCGTATCACAAGACGAATTATTTTTTATTAAAAAAAAGAAAAATTTAACGGCAACCGAAATTGGTTTTTATTTACAAATATTCGCCTAGATCGGACACTACATTCATATAAGTAGTGGTTTCGAAATTCAAAGCAGGTTCCTCCTCAAGGAAACTTGACTCAAATGCAGAAAAAATTGCTTTGATTCATTATAATTAATTCTTCCTAATTGATTTTCAATTTTAATTTGTAATTTAAATAAATATAATTTCGAATTTAACATTTATTTTGTTATGATTTAGTATTCGGTATTCGGCCGAATACCAAATATTAAAAAATATAGCCAAATAGGCCGAATACCGAATAGTAGCCGAATATTCGTTGCATCTCTAGTAAAAACTTTCCTTGATACCCCCAAAAATTTAATTTTTACCCCACTTGAGGTAATTTACCGCGGTTCCCCAATTACTGGTATAGAAGGATGAATAAAATGGCAAAAAAAATTGACTTATTATTGTCTTTCGAATTTATTTGATTCCCTTTGTGTCATTTTAGAAATTTATAAGTACTGGTAATTAGGGAAAATGTATATTTCAATTTTAATGGGAATCACTGAAATAATATTATTCAATATACTTGTTACGGCCATC
This sequence comes from Sisyra nigra, assembly GCA_958496155.1. NCBI lineage: Eukaryota > Metazoa > Arthropoda > Insecta > Neuroptera > Sisyridae > Sisyra > Sisyra nigra. The sequence goes on from OY292314.1 coordinate 48,214,615, forward strand.
TACTTTTTACTTGAAAATCAAAATTGTTTAACTTAATTTTTTTATGGAAGACAGACAATAATTCTGTCATCATATAGGAATTTACCATCAAAACACTAACAACATTTTAGATCATTACAAGGAAATTTTTGTATGTAATACTAATTATACATAGACATGTTAAATGTTTTATAATTAAATTTTCTTTTTTTATTCATGTCGTTATATGCATTGTTTCGTCAAGTGCATATATTTTCTTTTTCTATTTTTAAATCATATTACATATATATTTTATGGAGCTAAAATTAAATTGAAGTTTTATAAGCGAAATATATCAAAGTGTTGGTAATTGTTGATGTGATTAATTTTGAATTTTAAAATAATCGAGAGCGCATGCGTTGGGAATCCCAAGTTATGTGACGTAGTGTTCGAGGCGCATTGAAAGAGGCCACGCAAACCTCATTCGCCTCATTCACTGTGTAGTTGGAATGTTGACTTCTACAAGCACAGACGCTAATGTACATATTTTCTTAATATAATTCCTCGATTTAATTACGTGTTAATTTCATTTTACGCTAATTCAGTTTGATGTTTATCAGTAAATATGTGAATGCGTACGATTGTGATAACATTGAATGAGATTTCAATTCTGTTATTTATCATATAATACTTTTGATAATAATATTAATTGGTGTGTTGAACGTTCGAGAGTGACTTGGAGCAAAGTGCCTTGTTTGCTAGTTTGGTTAACTCAGTTTTTAGAAAGTGTTTCTTTTATTTATTAAAAAAAAAAAAAAATTATAATTCGTAAATAAAAATGCCGCAACCACGCGATACAATGGTTTCAGATACGACAGCCGTAAAAAATGCGACTAGTTTAATGGAAATTGAGAAGAACGTTGAGTTCGAGACATCAAACACAGACTCGGGATTCATATCAAGTCCCAATCTCACCACTTCCGAGTTAGATATAAAACCAGCTCCCGATTCGGGTGTGATTGACGACGCCGACGACGAGAAAGTGCAAGAACCTAGTTTGGAAACAGTACCTGAAGACGCTAACTACATGCGGTTCGACAGTGGTTTGGACGTGGGTCTGTCGGAAACCTTTTCGAGCCTGAGCCTGAAATGTAGTCCCCATTTGAACGACCTGAGTGGAAGTTGTAAATCCGCCGCGAAAACAGTGGCACCCCGCACCAACGACGAAATCATCCCGAAAATTATCACTGCCACCCCACAATCGAATGCGACATTCACGAATTCCACGTGGGAGTTTTATTTTCAACAGGACAACGACGGTGATATGTAAGTATTTTAATCATAAGATCTAATCCATTTACACAAAGTAAAATCCGCCTCAGCAAATAATATTTATCTCATTTCTATGTAGTAGTTGTTTCCTTTCGTCAACAAAGAAAATTTATTGGAATTTCCCGTTAAAATTATATAAGAATTTCAATAGTTTGCTTTTCATATTAAGGAAAATATTTCACTACCAAAGTAATTTACGAGTTGAGAAATTCACATTCAGCGCTAATCAAACTTTTTGGGTTACTTTATTTTACTTTATACGCTTACAATTTTAAAGGATCCCCCAATAGGCCAAAAAAATATGGTAGGTGTATGATTTAAATTCAGAAGGATTATGACTACCGATTAAAAATTACGTAATTGTACATAAAAATTTATCTGCAAATGAAAAAATTCCATCGTATTTCATGTCACAGACTTTTCTTTTACTTGAAACCCGCTACTGGTTAAAAGAACATAAATAAAGCCCATGATTCTTTAAAACAAACTCTGACCCTCTTTCCCAGAACCCCCTTTATTTTGCTTTTCCAGGAAAAATTTTTAAATAAAAGTTGTAAGCTTTATGAATCTAACAAGCCTAGTAAGTTTAAAGAAAATCATAAAGACCATTTTCGAAAAAAAAAAAAATAAAAATCCATGGAATAACGTGGGGCTTCCTGCTTCAATAGTTTGCGTTTCATATTAAGGAAAATATTTCACTACCAAAGTAATTTACGAGTTGAGAAATTCACATTCAGTGCTCACCAAACTTTTTGGGTTACGACCACTTTATAGGCTTACATTTTTAAAGGATCCTCCAACGATTTAGTATAGGCCAAAAACATATGGTAGGTGAATAATTTAAATTCAGAAGGATTATGACTACCAATTAAAAATTACGCAATTGTACATAAAAATTTATCTGCAAATGAAAAAATTCCATCGTATTTCATGTCACAGACTTTTCTTGTACTTGAAACCCGCTACTGGTTAAAAGAACATAAATTAAGTTCATGATTCGTTAAAACTAACTCCGACCCTCTTTCCCAGAACCCCCTTTATTTGGCTTTTCTCAGGAAAAAGTTTCAAATAAAAGTTGTAAGCTTTGATGATTCTAACAAGCCTAGTAAGTTCAAAAAAAATCATAAGGACCATTTTCGAAAAAAAAAAATAAAAATTCATGGAATAACGTGGGGCTTCCTGCTAGACGATTTCAACCAAAAGCTTCGCGACACAACTAGAATTTCTCAAACCCACCTTTTTTTGAACTCAGAGGACCTCAAAACGTGTATTTCCGGTGGAAACTCGAAATCGAAATTTCGATCCGATAACATTACTTCCTTTACAATTTTACATGCTATAGTACACCATAGGGTTATATAAAGAAAATTAACCATAGGTTTTATCAAATTAATCTGGGGAGCAAACAACTGAAATTTTTTACGGTTTTTCAATTTGTTCACCTGTTTCTATGTGGCTTTTTTGTAGGATTTCTGTCTGATTTTTTTGTTCTTATAATGTCGTCAAATTGTTACAAACCAAACCATAAATTGCACCATAAATTTGATCGATTTGTAAGAATTATGCAAATAATTTCAATAAATTGCATCACTCAAAAGTTACTTTATCGCTGTTGATTTTGTTCCTTAATGATTTGCAATTATGACAGTGGTTCACAAAAATGTGGAATAGGGTTTGTACTGTACAGCCATATACAGGGGCCTTACATACATGTTAAATAATTTTCAAACCCATTAGAAAAGTATAAGTTGTGGGTGTTAATCTAAATAAAATTATATACGAATACATGATGATATTTAAAGACACATACCATTATTAAGGGCAGGTTTAGTATAGTCTACGGGGAGTTGTTGAAACCCCGCCATATGTAGTTTCGGAGTCTTGGATGAAAAAGTTCGGTTATCGGTAATGATCATAGCAATTAAAGCGGCCTAAAATAAAAATAAAAACTTCAGTTATCTTATAGGTCACTCTTAGATAAATCAATGTTTTGACTATGGTACCATGGAAAATTTTAATTTAACCATGGCGCCAAAAAGTTTAGCAATCACTGACTTATAGTCAAGATAAGTAAACTATTTGATCTTGCTCGTAGGTGGAATTCATTAACATAGCTTTGCGACTTGAAAAACATGTACCTTCAATATATTGTTAAGGGTAAGTTTTAGGCATTTCTAGGTAGACATTCATTACCTTTTTATTATTAAAACCCATATATGCAGGTACTTATATGTCCCAAAAAATCTTAAAAAGGGGTTGTCCGTCTGATAATTTTAAAAATTTTCTATTGAACACTGGCTGTTACTCCCTGCCGTTTAACCTGCTACTTTTTCACTGATAACTTAACAACCTTTCGTCTCGACTTTGGCTTGATAAATTTTTGGCTTTTTAATTTCTTAGTCATGGTTATTGCCGAGACAATTTTCTGAAAAATTATACGTTTTTCCACAATGAGCAAGACGTCTTTTCGTAATCATCCTTCATACGCGTATTTCCCAACAAATATTATTTCTTCAACCTTGTGACTATAAGGCCAGCCTGTTTGTGAATATATTTTTTATACAATTTCAATTCAATATTAGTCTTTAATAATATATTAAGTAGAATAATATGTAAGGAAAGGCTTTATATTGCGTTTTGAAGCCATAAGGAAGTTTTAGAAATTGTAACTTATGTTTTTTAATAAATGACGTAAAAGTTCAAGGTATGTAAGGTACTACTAATATTAATGAACTCATCGATTTCATTTGTATTGTTTTAATTGAGTTGTATGTTTATAATTCGCTTCTGGCATGGTTTTTATTGTACTGAGTTAGGTAATAAATGCAATTTAAACTTCGGTTAGTTTTTAACTGTAATAGATTTATTGATTTATGGAGTTTTTTTTGGAAAGATGCAGGTACTCATTTTTCATCCAAAAAGTCGAAAGGGATTGTGTTGCACTAATCCTCAGGGTTTTAATCACTATGGCGCCAAGTGGTATTTCGTTCGTCTCGAAGGGTTATTTGTTAAAAAAAAATTGCTCTTGCAATATTGTACACGTGCTAGAAGTGAAACTTCTTACGAAAAAAAAAAATGAAAAATTTAGTGTGAGAGTCAGAAAGAGGCAATACTAATTTTACATAAAAATATTCTATTTTATCAATATTTATACTGTTATCTTGTTCTAACACTGTTTGCGCCACTCTGTTGTTTCACTTCTAAGCGTCAGAATATATAGTTCTCTTTCTTTTTTTGTATGCGTCGTATCTTTCTTCTTTCTCGTGTAACGAAAAGAAGCCTTCTCGAGTATCGTTCACTTATCGATTATTCAACCGCCGCCTCAGAAGGTTCTCTTCAAAAATGTTTAAATATACAGTGGAAATCGGTTCAAAATTTTTTTCGTATTAAAAGAATTTTATATTAAAGGACAAGTGTATGCAATCGTATTACAGTCAAATCAGATTCCATTATTTTATCTCTTAAAAACTTTTATAATAGAAAGTAGTTTTTCATATCAGAACCTCTATAAGTACAACTATCTTTTACCCTATATTTTTACAAGGGAGACTCGATTGTACATTATATTTTATCTTTTCCATAAGAATTTGTCCAAATTATTGAAAGTAATGGGCTTATAGTTTATTAAACATTGGTACACGGAAAAAATAGTGGTGTTAAATTTACAACACTAAACTAATAATATTTTAACTGCACTTTGTGTTCACTATAACCACAAATGTAACATTAGATAACACACTGTGTTGTATTCAGCTCTAACGTATAGTATTTTTAACTACCATAGTGTAGAAAATATATGTAGCTGTTACAACTGCTGAGTGTTGTAAAAATTAACAAATTTTGGCGTTTGCGCATGCGGTGCGTACAACATAACCAATGATTTTGACAAATAAATGCAAGTGTCAAAAATTCAACTACATTTTTTGTATAGTACTAGTTAATAATGTAGTAAAATTAACAAGGAATGTTGTTAAAACTACAACAAATTTTTTTCGTGTATAGTCATTGTTTAACTTCTGTAAGGAAAAACCTTTACAGTACCTTTGTAACAGAGACCTGGTTAAGTAGAAAACGAGTTCTTGCGACATTGCCAACATTCGTATATAATTTAACAGCAGTCGCAAAACTAAAAATCGCTAATTTCTCTTATAATTATGCAGTCGATACTAGCAGAAAAAAATGCATCCCTTTTTTATTTCTTACCCTAAAACTCCCGAATAGTGTTTATGTCAATATGTTCATAAAAAATTTTAGTTTTGAGCTCTTCTTTTTTGTGCGTCTAATAAAAGAAAGGGCCTTAAATTTTGCCTTTGGTGCGACATTTCATTTCCAAATATCTTAAACCAGATTTATATCAGCTACTTCAAATTTCAAAATTACATTTGTACGGTATTATCCTTTGATTTTAACTAAGCTTCTTGCAATTTTTATGCCAATTCAATGTATTTAACAACCACCTTAAGTACATCTCTAGGTAAGTCAAGGCTTCAAAATATAGTATGTACTTGCATAATATTTAGTTACGGTCATAATAATTATGACATCATTTGGTATTAATTGATTTTTGTTTTATGCATTTTCAAAACAAAATTCAAACCCATTTTTGGCGTTAAGTCATTCGAAAAGTTTCATCAGTAACATTTTCATGTTATTTACTCTTAGGAGGAAATATGCTGAAAAGTGACTCAAGGTTTTTACAGCGGGTTGAAAATTTTTTGAAGTTTTCCTGCGGTTTTGCAATTCGATTAGGTCTTGGTTACGTGTTGCATTTAGAATTTTGCTCAAGCGGTCGCCTTTTTTTTTTTTTTAATAAAAATTCCAATCTTTCTAATAGTAAAACACGACGACATCGTGTTGCTCTTTCGGCTCACCATGCGATCATTTTTGTGATTTTATAATTCGATTGGGGAAATCCCAAGAATAAATTTTTTATTTTATTGTAAAATCGAGTTGTATTCATACGAATAGATTTCTGGTCTAGGAAATGAATTGGTCAATATTTGCGTTTTATTTCGAAAAAGTTGAAGTAGTTGTGTTTTGTTGAGGTGTTACTTGATTGGTAATATAGAAGCTTAAGTTGTATATAATTTGGGAAGAAGTGAAATTATTGGTTTAAGATTTTTTTTTTGTAGTTTGGATGTGACTTAACAAAGTTGTTTTTTTGGTTGGTTACAGGCCATTACATTTAGGAGTAATTCACGGATTTGTCGAGGCAGTGTATACCTTGGTTCGATTGGCACCCCACAAGGAACTTTTGGATGTCCGAAACGATACGTGTCAGTCACCATTACATTTGGCTGTTTTGACCAAACAACCAGAACTGACAAGACTGTTGGTGGTAGCTGGAGCACGACAATCAGTCCGTGATTCACATGGAGAAACGCCTTTACATCTGGCATGCTATCAAGGAGATATATCCTGTGTAAAAGCCCTAACAACCCCTGTCTCCGAAAACGAAGTTCGAGACCTACACCTACAATACGACAACGTAATCCACGAGCGAATCGACCTCGAAGAGTGGAACTACGATGGTAAGTGTTTAATTAACTTATCTAATACCTACGTCATTAAAAACTTGGAAAAAAACTTCACTGATAACACTCTCATGATCAATTTAATTTTAAGACGAAAAATTGAAAAGAATTGACTGATAACTCTTATACCTTTGAACTGCAATGAACTTTCACTCATTCAATATTTATAATATTTTTGGATATCACATGTTATTAATGGCTTCCTTAACGCACGTTTCAAAAGAGCGATGAGAAAATATTTCTGTCAAATCGATACCAATCAAAGATAAAATGTTTATTTTGGGTCTTTCCAAAAGTGAACATTCCTAGCAAAACTGAAAATAATTTTATCTTAAAATATTTGGAAAGACCCACTTTGGGTGTGCCAAAACACTGTCTTGTTAAAAAGTATTTCTTGAAAAGTAATCGCGAGCGAATCGAATACATAAGATTTTCATGGTGCAAATTTTCTTTTGAATCGAGCACGAAATTGGAGAAAGTTTCAAAAAAATTTGTTTTGATTTGGGTATTACATGGCTCTCTAACTTCAAGTGGGATTTTAAACGCTGTTTTTTTTTCTTTCTTGTATTGAATATTTTAATGACCTCGAGGCCTAATGGTGAATGAGTGAGTTGACTAGCCTCTTTCCATAAAGGTAGACACGGCGTTTATCATTGAAATATAATGCGAATGATCAGACATGAATCAGTATATATTAAATACGGAAATTGGCATGCCTTAATGTTTGTATTGTAGTTTTGACTCATTTAATATCTGTTTTAAATTAAAAACCCGCGTTGCACAAGGTCCCATTTCTTAGTTGTTCGTTGCTGTATTAAAACTGTGAAATAACGAATCGCTTCAGTCCAATGTTAATGATATGTTGCAGTATGTTTCCGCAGATTGGTTTTTTTTTTCTATACTGGCCAAACCTGATGCAATGTACAGATAGGAAGTTTTTGCTTTGTTGTTTTTTTGATTTTAAAAGAAGATATTTTAAACTTGAAAAATGAGAAAAATTGCGACTATTGTAAAATTGTCTTCAGCATTTATCTGTTTCAAGGGAAGCAATGTTTTTAATGTATTAAATATATTCATTACGCCCTTACGGAGGAGAGCTATTACCAGAAAAAAATCGCTTACTTTTAATGATAAACTTTCTTTTTGTTTACCAACTGTCTAAAATAAAATTTTACTGGATTTTGATTGTGTTGTTCAAGTTATTGACTCTAGATTGGGTGTCAATATGAGAGCTGACCAGTTGAACAACAACGAAAAATTTAAGTAATTTAATTAAAATTAATGCACTTGTATTTTGTATACTAGATATTTTTTACCAGAGGCAAATTAACATATTCAAAGAAAATCAAATTATTAGGAGATAGTTTTGATATAAGTTTGAAAATATTAAGGAATTTATAGTTGGAAAAACAAGTTCTGATCGCACATTGACATTGACAAACCTTTTTTTACACGAGTACCCTAAACAATACTTTAACTTTTAATAGAACATTTCATTCATATACGTATTATGTACTAGTTGTTCCCCGCCCGCTTTGCTGAGCGTTTGGTGATGTATGATTTTCGTTGCAGTTTTTATTTTTTTGCTCAAAAAATAAAATTTTTTTTTGGAATAAAAAGTATTTTATAGCACTTGCTGTAATGTTTACTACCTGTATGTGAAAATTTCGTCCAAATCGGACCAGCCGTTTTCAAGTTTGCCAAGAACAAACAGGCAAACAGACAAACAGACAAAACTATTCGAAATAAAAAATAGTCTATAATGTAAGTTACAATATTTAAAAATGTTTTGTGAAAATTTCATTGAAATCGACTCAGCCGTTTTCAAGTTTACCCTGAACAAACAATGTTTTTTTGGGGAAAATTACTGTGTAAATGGCATTTATTTTTTTGTATAGAATATATGAAAATGTAGGTAATAAAGAGTATTCATCAAAACACCTTACTTTTTTTAGATTAGATAAAAATCTCAGCTAAGAAAAATAATTCCGTTTTTATTCCCTCGCGCAGGTAACACGTTACGTTTTTATTATATAACTTTTCAAAAAGCAGAACTCTTCAATCTTATTATTGGTTTAGATTTAAAAAATGAATATTAACTTTTCGATTTTTTTGTGTTTAAATAGTCGAGGTAAGACCTTAGATATTAATGGAACTTAAAAAAAACATAGTGAATTGAAAGGAAAATCCAATATACGAGGGTTGTTTAAAAGTTAAATGGTGTCATAAAAACCCCATTCACGATGCACCCACTTATCCCAACGGTGTTTCCATTGTTGGAAACTGTCTTGGAACGTTATTTGTGATATTTTCCAGCAGTATTTGCCTAAAGGTCATTCTCTCATCAGCTGAGGGCTTATAAGCTCATACACATCTAACTTTCCTCGCCGCTTATGTTAATTGTTATTAGATCAGAGTTCGTCACTCCTCTCTCCCGCTCGTTTTTTCCTCTCTTCTCTCTCGTCGTAGGTGAACTTTATAGTATTCGAGTAATATTTTATTTATTAAAGATACACGGTGATTTACTTGGACAAAAAAAAAAATTATTCTTCAATAGTTTTGTTGTTTTCTCTCAAATGTTACATCGATTTCTGTAAATTTAACAGTTTTTCTTTCTGTCGGATGTTTCGATTTTTTCCATAAGAACCCATGTTAAAATTTAACTTCAGAGAAATAATTTCTTTTAGTTTATAATTTCTCGATTGAAGATTATCTCAAAAGTTGAGGATCCTGTTCTTATAGTTATTATTGACTTTTCTGTTAACTTTCAATACAATAAATATTTTTTAGTTATGTTGAAAACAACCTCAATTTTTGAAATCGCCTCAATCTTCTTGTCAAAGGTTTTTTTGAATTAACGGGAACAAAAAGTCACATGGAGCGATGTAATAAATTCTGATTATATTTTAGGAAGCAAAAGAGAATCTACTTGCAGAATTTCCCGTGTTGTTTCCGTTGTTGTAGATTTGTTATATTCTATGACTGAGATGCAGTTAACAAACTTGATTTACGGAATCAATTTTTTTATGTTCATAATTAAGTTTGTTTTTTTTTAATTATAATTTGTAACATGTGTTATTGGAATCGCGTAAGAAATTCCAAGAACTTTCTATCCATTTAAAGATAATCTTGAACGCGACAACGCTTGTTTAACTGATTGAGTGAAGGTTATTTGCTTGCATACAGTAAATATTTAAATGAATTCAATTTGAACAGTTTCAAGTCGTCTGTATTTAATTGATATGTTCTGATAGCGATATCTCACATCGACTCACAAGCCTCCATTTTTTTGGATGAATCAATAAATATATGCAAATTCAATTGACAAACAATCATTAATGGTTTTTCTGGCCGATCCTCCATTACAAAATGTGTTTATTAACTTAATAAAAATTGCGATTTTTATACGATGTTTTTAGCGAATCAACGTCGTGGTAAATTCGCGTACTTTCCAGGTGAAAAAAAATTTTGTTTAATATATATCTATCTTGTATGTGTGTATACATACAAAAGGTGCGCTTTATACAATACGAAACTTTCCAATTGGTTGTTTGCGATGTGTCGGTGTGTAAAATATCATCATTCGATTCGGGGATTCCCCAGAAAGAATAGTAGCATTCGACTGTTGCAAAATCGAAAAATAAAAACCTACATAATTGACTTGATGACATGCGATATTTGCTTTTTGAAAACAGGCTCTGAATCAACTAATTGCATTGACATAACCAGTGCAAATCAAAAAAATTTCATCAAAAATTTATTAGCTTGGGGAAAATCATCGGTACAGTCAAACGAGGGAAAACCATGTCGTCGATTCACATTCAAATTCCGCATGTTTTGCAGTCTCGTTGAAAATAGTAATGCAGCTATTTTTGAATCGTCTTTTTACATAGCAAATTTTATATTGGCAAATGTTCGTTTAGCTTTACGTAGTTTTCCTCGTGCTTTGAAGTCTCTGCGTCTGACGTCTTACGTTATTCTTTCACTGACCATTTGGTGGACGTAAGAGCCACTATTTTTAGAATAGTAGAATTTTTGTAGCGACAGGAACGCAGTCCATTTTAGGATACACATAGTTTAATCTGAATCATTTCGAAAATTTGCTCAATGAACACCAAATATGGTTAAAAAATAAAAAAAAACATTTTTAGAACTAAAACTATTTTTTTAATAATGATCCTAGGAAATCGGTCGGGGAAACTCGTTTTCTCTAAAAATTTGTAATTTTATTTTTCAAAAGGTTTAGATTTTGTTTTGAAAAAAAGTCTATCCAGTATGACCCTTCCGGTGTCAAGATATTTTTTGGCCCAATATACGTACATCTAAATTTTTCCGACATTGTTTTTATGGCTTGTTATAATTTTTATACCCAGTACATGTTTAAACATTGAGGAACTGATTTACAACGTCTGACGTCACATCGTCAAAAACAAATTCTTTAAATATCCTCAACTTTTCAATACCTTTATGAGTACAATAAATATCTAGACAAAAATTTTATATACATCCACTGAATGGAACGAAAATAACTAAATATAAAGCTAACGATCATTTCGTTCATGAAAAATTTCATAAAATAGGTTGGCTTAAGAAAATAAATCTCTAAGTATCAAAAGAGAAATACCAAAATCACTTTACTGCAAGCAAAAACAAACTTTAAATTTTTTTATTTATAAAATTTAGTAAAAGAAGATACAATTAGTATAAACATAATCAAAAAAATATTAATAGCTAACGTGAAATTTTTTGTTACCAGAAACATAAAACAACACATCTGACGTCACAGTTTTCATTAAGATTATATTTTTTAGTATTTTCCGTTACTTATTATTTATATATCTCACCGTTTAAACCTTCCCTGAACTTCCACAAATATTCCAAGACCAAAATTAGCAAAAACGGCACAGCCATTCTCGAGTTTTAGCGAGACTAACGAACAGCTATATATTTTTATATATATAAATGAGACAGTGAAGCCATTTATTAGGACATTTTCTCGAAATTTGTAAAAATTGTTTTCAACCCTTAAATGAATGAAATAAGAAATTACAAAAGAAGTTCTTCACATTTACATGTAAGTTATTAATTACAAGAATAGAATTTGCAAATATTTATATTTAGGGGTGGAATTTCGAAAAACCCTTTCTTATTGGGAACCACAGTCCACTCAGGAACAACACTTAAAAAATTAATCTGATTATCTTCATTGGTGTGGCCGTCAGCGTGTCAGTCAGTCAATCATGTTTTGTTTTATATATTATAGAGAAGTTAATATTATGATTGACTGATCAACAAACTGAAGGTTAACCATTGAAAATAAAAGCATGAAGTTTGAAAAGATTATTTTTTAGAACAGTGGTTCCTAAAGATGTCTGAGCTCCGGCCTATCTTACAAATATGTTCAATCTTGGAACCCACCTCTTAGCTGTCTTAAAGAAAAGAGGGTATAAATATTGGTCATTTTCAGATTCCCCATTATTCATATATTTAATTCTTAACACAGTCGTGAATCGCCCATTAGGGCCCACTCAATATTCGCTCGCGACCCACTGTTTGGGAATATACTGCTTTAGAAGATTGTGCTTTCCATTAAGGAAGAATTTTTGAACTCCCACTCTCTAGTGACTCAAAGAAGAAATCAAATGTCTTGAATTTTTAAATTATTCTTAGTTTACTTTAGTTTTTATTTATATACGAGTACATCCGGTATTACATAGATTTAATTTTTGTAACTAAACTTTCAAAGTGTCCTGCTGCTTGCATTAAGGTAATTTTTTAGTTCTTTTGTTCATAAACAGAAGCTTGAATTATGCTTATTAACTGAAGTCATGGGTTGTCACTAGTTTATGTAAAAAAAATCTAATTAATAATTAGGAGTCAAAGAATGAACTTGTTTGTAAAATTTAGAGTGATTTTTTTTATAAAACGCATTATTTTCAAGTTAATTTATCGCGTTTAAAAAGAGTTGATAAGAAAGTCAAATGATTATAATATGTTTGTGTATATATGTTGTTACATCTGTGTTTTAGATTATAACTAAAAATAGAATAAATAGTATCGATTTATTGGAATTAAGATCGTAATGAACAAAATTTCCCCATAATTAACAGTTTTATTTATTTACGCGCGACATAGCTCATTAACAGCATTGCACGTACACAAATAATTTATAGGTGATCTATGATTAAGGAATAAATGTAATTATATAAAAACTGGATATAGCCGATTTGTTAATAAAAAATTCATTTAAATTTCGTTTTAATTAATTTTAGTTTATTTTAGCCTTTCGACACTTTTTTCTATAATCAAATCATTGAAAGAAACTGCAACGCATTGAGCTTTAAATAGACATATTGGAAAATACATTCATTAAATATGAGAGTATAATAAAACGTCGAGGTCATTATTCGATGTTTTTAACAAGGAAATTTTTATCGTTTAATTAAAGCAGCATGGTTCAATTTCTTTGTGTGATGATGAACTTGATCAGTTTTCAATTATAAGGTCCGGTTAAAAAAAAAAAATGATTTATGGAAACTAGTTACGTCTTTTACGTGCTTATCTCCCTTCCGTTTTAAGCCATAAAAGTCTAGTTGAATATCAGGCTCATAATTTACATGAACGATTGTATTGTGATGATAAATGGCAAAATTGACGAAACCCAATTTACAACATTCTTAGGTCGTTTGGAAACGTCACTGGCTTTTCCCACAATGTTGGACCGTTTCGTGGCAAATGAACTTTTTGAGCCTTTTAGGTATATTTAGGGTGTACGTGACTTGAACGACATTCCACAGTGAAAGGAAATTACTTGAACTACGGGTTTGATTGGATTTGGACAGGGGACACATTGAGGAAATGCATTTGTAATAAGATTTGTTATAATGAGCTAGAAATAGCTAAGGCTATTTAAATAATTCAAATAGGTCGAGACCAAAGGCGCATCGGTGCATTCGATTATAAACCCCCCGCATTTATCAAATTAGTTATTTTATCTTTCGAATCATCGCTAGCATTGAACTCCTTGTATGCAAATATAATTTTAACGATATATATATATAGCTCGTGGTATAAATAGATGTGGAAATATTTTGTGAAAATATTTAAGGTTTATTTATATTCGGGCTATATTTAAATGGATTCGTTCTAATTTTTGTCTCGACTTTACATATTTATGGGCGGTGTGAATATTTTTGCGCTATAATATTCCTGAAGTATATAAATATATATGCAATATATACCTATACATAGTAAATGCATGCATGTATATAAATATTTTTAAGTTCATGTGTGAGTTGGTGACGAGACGCCTTCATCTGGGAATTCCCCATCGTTATTATAAAACATTCCTTAACGTTGTTCCCACTTAAAAAAAAAAAGAAAACGTATTTCACAGAGAACAATTAATAATACGAGGCTTTCATATACAAATTTGATTTTCTCTTTTACAATGGTTTTTTATTTTTTTTTTCAGGTGAAACCTGTGTACATATAGCAGCTTTACATGGACATATTGATGTTCTAAGACACCTCGTTGAATTAGGAGCCGATATTAATGCCCGGGTAAATAATTTGATTTATGATTAGTTTTTATAATTAATCCGTTTACTACAATAATTTCAATTCAACACGGTTATTATTACTTGGATTTGAGTAAAATGAGATTTTCTAGGAATCTAACTAACGCATGGGAAAAACCAAATTAACAAAGCAAAGTTTTTTTTTTTACATTAACCGTATTGGATTTTTTGAATTCCAACGGTTTTATTCATGAGGTTTTTGAGAAAATTATACGATTTGTTGGGGAAATTTCGAGTGGATTTAATTTGATTTTTTTGTGATTCATTTTGGGGTTTGTACAATGGGATAGTAAATGCTTTTTTCAGGATTTTTAATTTTTTACATTAACCTAATTAGAGTTATTGAATTCCAAAGGTTTATATACAAGTTAATTATTGTAATTATTTGCTTTGTCCTTTTTACGGAAAATTTTTGGGGTTGCTGCAATAGAAAAATAAAAATTTAAGTTTTTGTTTTGTTTTGAACTCGTACAGATTTTTCATTAGGTTTCAAGAAAATTATAGGAATTTAAAAATTTTAGAGAAACTATGGATCAAGATAGAACTTTTTTTTTTTAATTCCAGAATTTTTTTACCTTAACTGTATTCAGTTTTTTAAATTTCAATGGGTTATTCATGAAATTTTAAGAAAATCAGATGATTTTTACATTTTTAGAAGGATTTAATTTGGCTTTTTGTGATTCATTTTGGGGAAATTTTTGAGGTTGATGTATTAGGAAAATAGATTCTTATGCTTTTCTTTGAATTCATAATTCTAGGAAAGGTTTTGTGTACTTTACGCGTATTAGAAAATGTAAATTCCAATGGTTTTATTCATTAGTTTAAATTTTTTGTGGCAATTTTTAAAGATTTTATTTTTGGTTTTTTAGGCATTTTAAGAGGATTTTTGGCTCCTAGAATATAGATGTTTATTTTTTTAACTCTAGAAAAAGTTTTTACGTCATTCAACCACATTTAGTTTTTTGAACTCTATATTATTTCATGAAATTAAAAAAAAAATTAACGAACTTATTTTCAATTTTTTTTTTGGATGTTTTAAGTCGCTTTAAAAGCTAAGGTCATATTACGACTGTCTAAACACAGAAATTTTCTGTTGGTCAATTATATTTTAGGTCTAGGATTCAATGGGGATCCAATATATGGCCTATTTTCAATTATTTTTTTTAATTTCTTTATTTAACGTCGCTTCAACATCTGAGTCATTAGCGACTGATAAATTATTTTCAATTTTGAAATTCAATATTTGACTTGAATTTCAAGTTACTTGCCCTCAATTTATTAAATTTCTCAAGCTTGAGTCAAAGAATAGCATTTTAATGGCAAATGAACTGAGGCATTGGTTTCACTACTACTTGACCTAACTCCTTAATTTTGGGAAACTTTTTGGGGTTTATACCATGGAAATGCTTATGTTGGATTTTTTTGATTCCAGGAAGGAAAAGCGGGTTATACAGCATTACATTTCGCAATTAGTAAAGGTCACAGTAGACTATTAAATTTCCTTCTGACCGAATGTCCGAAATTGAAAATTGAAACACCAGCCTACAGTCGACTAACCGCATATCAAATAGCAAGCGATCCATCGATAAAATCGATTCTTGCTCGTAACGGAGCCAACACAGTCTTCGACTCAGACTCGGACAGTAGTTATAGTGAAGACGACAGCGATAATGATAACGAGGTAAATGTCACTTCCATGAACCAATTTCCAATTTTCATACAAGAAAATTAAAAAAATTTAATAATTTTCAGATGTCATATTCATCGCGTTACGGACCAAGTTCTGGAGTCGTGATCAATGCAAGTGCTTAATTTTACAACAGTATCACACAACGCGAGACCCTTGCCATTTAGATAATAATAAATTTGGAAAAAAAATTAAACATCAAGTGCCTTGATTGTTGTCGCTCGATTAGACTATGGCAGCCATTTAAAATTTTATTTTTTAATTAATGACTCTTTTGGTTGTTTCTTGTAACATTTAAAACATTTTCTTTTTAACTATTACAACATGAAATGGATAGTTGTCCTTCCAGTGTGAATTTTTGATGATTTTTTTAAAAACGTATTTATCTATGAAATTACAAAGGTTTTAGTATCTATTTTCTTTGTTACTTTAAATGTTGTACAAACTTGTTGCGAATGAAAGATTTGGTTGACGAGAAATGATTTACGGTTATTGTGTGTTAGGTCAGGTCCATGTGTTCAATTATAATGAGAAACATAACTAAAATGAGAGATTGTATTCGTTATGTTAGTGACTGTTAGAGCTATATATTACATTGTAAAGTGTAAATGTTAATACTATTGCGGAACATATATTATGTTCTTTTATTCGACAATTAATAAAAAATATTATACAATTTAATAACGACAATGGCTATTATTGTTAACAGTCTACACTAAGGAAGTGAATATTTGGTTTAATATTAAATTTCATTTTAATGACAGGACTGAATCTTAGTTATATTTAAACGAAACTATAGACAGAAGATAATTTAATTAAAATTTACATATAATGTATGATTATGCTCGTAATATTAGACTTATTATAATATTAGAGAATATTTACTTTTGTTTGTAAAGTGTCCTATAACAAAAAAAAGTATTAAATGTTCGTCATCTTTAAAAATTATCGTCTTTAATTTATCGGGCCTATTTTGTAAGACGTGTCACTTAACGTGAGACGACAATTGTCGATTCAGACTGTACTAAAGAATAACAAAAAATAAATAGCTTGCGTAATATGAATTGAAATTGTCATCTCACTTGACAAGTGACAAGTTTTCGAAATGAGTCTGAATTAACCAAAACACCTTTGATAAATCATCCATTTTTTTGCAGTTACAGTGCTAAAAGAATTTCTGATTTCAGCAAATAACGAATTAAAAAATACGTGGATTTTTTTTAATTTCTTGAGTTCAATAATTGTAATAGCTTTCTATTTACACGTGGTTAAGGATTAGCGCCGGAGTCAAACTCTACGTCCATGACATTGACGCTTCAAAATGTCAAACAAGTCAATCGTAAAAAATACTTTTTACAGCATCTTAAGCCTTTTAAGCTTCACATCTGTGCATCATCAATAAATTTTTTTACTTCTTTTATTACTAATTTTATTAGATCTATTGAAGTCTAGAATCTATTCAAGTCTATGAAATTTGTGGCGACGACATACATACATTGCACATTAAACATAGCGATCAGTAAGTGTAGAAAAGGCTTAAGAGAAAAATTTAAACATATAGAATTCCATAGAAATGGTTAAACTCGACGGCGACGCGACGAACGGTACGCTCACGACGCGTCAAAGTAGAATGTATTTCAATTTTTCACGCTGCCAAATGTCAAATGTGTAACTGTCATTTTAAAAATGTGTACTACACAAAGGGTCTAGCCGAATAAGCCTATTTCAGCGGGCCCAGGCTGTTTTTTAGCCTGACGTTTATTTTGTTTTCCTCCACATATACCTCTAGGGGGGGAATAGTAAGTATACTGGATATTAGACCGCTACCCCTTATTTTATCGGAGCTAGAGAGGTTACAACCCTTAACTTAAATTTTTTTGTCTCCGAAACTAATAAAGATAACGGAACAAATTTTTCATAATAACATTAAAATTAATGAATTATTCTCTATTTTTTTGTGCTCAGATATAAATACTTAAGTGGTAAAAAAAATTAATGAAATATTTATGGAGCTGTGTTTATACCTCCCTCTTAGTTGACACCTACCAAAAAAATATATTTTATGCAAATATCAAGTAACTACTTACCACAAAAATTTTGAGAAAATCGATTTGGTGGAACATACTTTAAGAAAATATAAACCGCATTAACTTTAATTATCGACCATTTTTTGTATTAAAAAAACAACAAATATATAAAAAAACAGTTTTTAAAAAATTCTTTAATACGTTTTGTATTATAACAATGACATTTTAAACAATAAAGTACAAAATATTATATAAAAATATTCGTAAAATATCGCGAAACAGTCGCCGAAGACACATTATTTGATTCGAAATACGTATTTGGAGATACATACATGGTAATGGTTTGGATTTTTTTTGTTTGTTTGGGTTTACATTTATTTTCGCTTAGGTTAAAATTTTAATAGGTATTTTTCTTTGTAAATATGATTGTTGGTTGATTGAGGTGTCAACTAAGAGGGAGGTATAAAAACAGCCCCTTAAATATTTCATTAATTTTTTTTACCACTTTAATATTTAGATGTGAGCACAAAAAAAATACAGAGTATAGAATTAATTAATTTTAACGTTATTTTGAAAAATTTGTTCCGTTATCTTTATTAGTTTCAGAGAAAAAAAATTTTAAGTTAAGGGTTGTAACCCCTCTAGCTCCGATAATAGGGGGTAGCGGTCTAATATCGAGTATACTTACTACTCCCACCTAGAGGTATATGTGAAGGAGAACAAAATAAACGTCAGGCTTAAAAACAGCCTGGGCGCGCTGAGATAGGCTTATTCGGCTAGACCCTTTCAACTTGGCAGTTGAAAAATTTCAAAATGTCAGAAGCCAGCGACAATTTGAGATTGCCTACTCAGCAAATTTTTAAGGCGGTCTCAGTGTTTTTGATAAAATGACACGAAAGCGTCGTGAGCGTCGTGGGCGTTAACGTCGAGATTGCCTAAGGGGTGATACCTTCAAATATCAAATGATATTAGCTGTGGTGAGTCTTAAAAATTTTATTCTTTCATCTATAATGGAAAAAAAAAATATCAAGGACGTATCTTTTGTCTAGAGAAGGACAAACACTAAAAGATGTATTTTCGGCATGAAAAGTTATTAGTTAGTTATTAACATTTTAGCAGTGTTAAAACACTTATCAATATCATCATTTTGCCCAGAGACTAATTGAAAAATTTTGTCCTTTCGTGCCGGGCGTCATTATATCACGCTACGGCTCTGTCTGTTTTTTAACAATTCCTAAAGAAATCTATAACTTAAAACTCTGAAATATCCGGAATAACTTTATATCTATAATCTTAAATAAAATCGATAAAATATTCATATTATATCCATATCCAGATTTAAAATTTCAGATCCATAACATTCTCATAACATTTTTGAAAAAAAAAATTCTATCATATAGAAAATCGCTATCAGTAAATTTCTTTACTTCCTTGATCGAAGTATTTTATTTATTTTGTAACAAACCTCCTTGTGGTTGAAATAGATACGGTTGTGGTTGACTAAATAAAATGACTCGTAAGGAAAAGCTTATTATCTTTATACTCATCACCATTGCCAATTTTTCGTTCTATTTTCGTGTCAATTAAAATTCAAAGCGACAATCAAAGTTATCAATCACTGATTTTTGCAAGAAGACTGAGACATGAAGACTTCCTATGAAAACGTAACATTGCTTTGAACTGGTTATAAAATGAATCATTTGTCTTTATATCATGCTTTATGAATATCAATTTTATAATTGATTTATTTGGTTTTAATAGTTATCAGTTTATTTTGTGTCAACAATATAATCATTAGCTTACAATTTTTATTTTCTCCGAAGTTAAATAATCAATTAGAAAATTTGAAATAATGGTAAATCTATAGAAATGTTAATTTAGTTTTATTGATTGAAAATTTCCAAGTTAAGGAGCATTTTCTTGGAATATTAAAAGAAATATATTTCCAGGAAAGAAAGAAAGTTAGAGCCAAATTTCAAATTAAAATTTCCTCGTTTACAACGATGAGTGTTGAGCAAACAATGGTATGTAAATTTTATTTTGCATTTTTTTTTTGTTTTCTCTTCAAGAAATTTAGTAGAATACAGGAAAGAGACGGCATCGTATTGTGTAATTATAAGATCCCTATACAATTTATTTACATCTATTTTATAACCGTTTTAGCATGCAGAAGTAACAACTTCCTTAGGAACCATATGCACTTCCGGAATAAAAAGTACTCTTTAAACTTTATTCATAAAATAAAAGGTATAAAAACTTTGGTTTGTTCTATGTGCAAGATCCAAAAAAAAATTGGTTGCCTGTAAAGTCGGTTTACGGACGATAGTTTTACGTGATAACATCATAAAGAAACATTGATGGAAATTGTATACTTTTATGAATTGAATTACTATTACTGAATGGTCATTATTTTGTATAATATCTACAAAAAAGAAGTTAATTGAAAATTAACAATTTTTTCAAAATAAAATCAGACTGCAAATTATGAAGGAAATCAATTTTAGATCATATTTAGGAAATTGTAGACAAAACACGTTGTCTAGGATTCAACAATTGCCTCTCTATCGCTTGTATCGCGTTCTCGCTTGCACGCACAGGCCTAAATGGAACGTGACACTTTTTTAGACTGTCTGTTGTAGTTCATCAATTTATAAGACGTTATCACGTCAAAAAAACTAATTTTTTACTATTTCCCTCAGAAACCCTGGATTTTCTGGGTTAGTAATTTCGATATATATTTTTTTTTTGTAAAAATACAACTTTTGCCATATTATAAAAAATGCTACTCTATGAATAGCTACGAAGAGTAGTATTTGATCTAAAAAGTGTTTCTATACAAAAAAATATTTTTATTTATTATTTTTTTATTTCAGTTCGTATTGTCACAAATCTAAGACACCAATTTGTGTCTGGCGCCCGAAGGGCGCGATTAAACAATCACCAGTGATAAGAATTGTGCAAAAGGATGGACCCCCTGAAGTAGTTTTATGACCACGGATTAATATTACAAAGGAGGATAACAAGGAACGTGTTGTTCTAGTATTTTTTCCATTGATTTACCAATGGATGAGAGAAAGACAGGCGCTAAGATTACAAATAGAAAATTCTAGTAACGGATGATTTATGGTTTGGAAAGTTCTCGACCGATGATCGGTTACTATAAATAACCCGAAAGATGGGTCAACAGACCAGTGTTCAATTAAATGTTTGACGAGTCAGTATTCAAATAAACCACCGATCAGTATTAAATAAATCATCGAGTGTTCAAATAAATTCATCGACAGTGTTAAAATAGTGGAAGTGCTCAGTGTTAAAGTGAACAGTGTTGTATAAATTGTGAACATTGTTAAATAAAGTGTACATTGTGTATATAGTGAAATATAAACAGTACTGTGACTATTGTTGACAGTGAACATTGTTGTAGTGCATAAGTTTTAGATAAATAAATAAACAATTGTTAAGAAATAAATTCGTAGTCATTATACACAAACCAACAAACCCGTAAATACGTTACAGTATCAACTACTATGGTCAATAGCGAACGCTGAATACGAAAACCAATGAAAAAAATCTTGGTCTTTCATTGGGATTCGAACCCAGGACCACTGGCGTATAGAGCAACTATCTAGTCAACCAGGCCACTAAGTAACCTGTTGATTTATTGTTCGGGGAAAAATAGCAAAGAGATACTTTCATATTTTAGACCTTAATCGCTAGCGGATCCAATTACATTGTTCACACTGAAATCCCACCGTGTAAATGTTAACAATTTTACATGGTGTTTATACTTCACAAAAGCCCGTGCTATCCGAATATGATCTCAGTGTGTTTTGGTGTAGTCTGTATTTAAACTAAAAATCATTGGGAAAATGGATCCGTTAGGGTATCGTGAAGGAACTATATCATTTTCTTGGGAAAAATATCAACATATGCAGTCTTCAACATATGCAGTCTTCAATTCATCATTTTATTCTTATAGGAGAAGCAACAAACATTTTATTTCTTATTTCTTTTATAATTATCTATAGGAACTACGCATTTTTTTCAAGATAAAAATTACCCTTTATGTTTTCTTATTAACAAGCTTTGTTTCTATCAAATATTACTGCAATCTATTCAACCGTTCAAAAAAGATAGTACGATCCTACAGGATAATATATTTTTAGGATAAAATATAGTCAATGTTCATCTACAGTACAAAACTTTTTAAATGATGAGAGATTTTTGAAATCGGATGAGTAATTTCGGAGATAACTCGCGACATACAAACTTCAAACATTTCATCTTTATAATATTTGTAAAGATATTCCTAAAAGACTAAGCCTATATGAAATATCGCATCGATTATACACCAAGTGAGTTCAAAACGTTCAACTACGAAGCAGTTCTGTAACAGTTACGTAAGTTACGTTGGCAATTGTTACATAGCTATAACGTAGTTGGGAATTTTGTGCTCACTAAGTATTTTACCAGAATAAAATATTCCAACCTGAAGTCAAATTTAAATATTAGTGAAAGCATTTATGAAATCAGATGAGTAGTTTTGGAGATAATCTCCAACAAACAAATTTTACTACCTTATAATCCTTGTAATAGTATTATATATACAGCTGGTTAACCCTGGTGTAGATGGTATAGAGAGAGAACCAAAGACAAATGCTTATTTTCTTAAGCCTAAACTGTGTTTATACCTTTTTTAAATATATGAACGAGGTCATATGGATAGCCATTTTTATGTAACTAAATAGTTCATAAATAATCAGTCTTGCTATAACAGAAATAAGCCTAACACCACTAAAATGGAGAAAATTTCTTAAAATTTTAAGAAATACGTGCATATAAACATTGAAACTTAAAACTCACTCCAAGTCACAATTCCAAATTATATCATCAAATGCAGCCATAAACCATTTATGTTTTCAGGAAAATTATATATTTTTACCAATCTCTCATTATTAAACCCCTGTTATAAACATAATCAATTACAGTCTTGGCTGATGGACAAAAGAACTTTACTAAACCAAAGTGTTTTACTTTATTCAAGACATACCAGTTTTTACAGCGAGAAAATCAACGATAACGCCAACATTATCCAGCATGAATCTCAGCTATTACAACGCGTCCTTTTATTTTTCACATTTACACTATATTAATGTCAAAATATCCCTGATAAACTTTGTTCAAAACAATTGAAAATTATTCAGTTACACCGTTAAACTGCACTTAAATTCACTTAAATCACTTAAATCTGGGAAAATTCGGGATAAACCAGGACCGCGTCCCTCAATGTCAACGTTAATAACGAGCACTAAGTCGCTTTAGATTTTAAGTCTTTTAAGTAACGGCCATTGTTGATCACCGTGGCGCTGACTCCGACGAACTCGAAATTTAAATGTCTATAGTTTTGGTTTTATTGAAAATTCAAAAAGACTAATAAAAAAGGGTTGAATATGATTTTAATAATCCCACGAGCATTTAATTATAATTTTAATTTATTTAAAACCGCATTTCGTAATTTAAGTGGTATTTTGAATTATTTTTTACAGCTGATTTTGTAAGCGTTTGGATCGTTTGTATCCACTTCTACATAGAGCAGAAAAAAAGTCATGGTAAATAAATTTAAAAAAAAAATGTTTAATTGTAAATTTTTAATCCTTTCTATTTTGCTTGATACATACAATATAAAGCAATTTAAGATATTTTAATACAATTCTTTTTGATGGGTGTGGAAAAGAAAATAAAAAAAATAAAATATAAATTATTTTCAATTTATCTCAATACCCGTGTGTTTTAGAAAAAAAATTGTTATTATAAGAAATATTTAAAATTATGTTTTCTTTAAAAAAGGTTATTATAATTTTTTTTATTTAACGACTAGTTTCTGAGATACCACTCGTTGAAA
Organism: Sisyra nigra; assembly: GCA_958496155.1. NCBI lineage: Eukaryota > Metazoa > Arthropoda > Insecta > Neuroptera > Sisyridae > Sisyra > Sisyra nigra. The sequence goes on from OY292314.1 coordinate 48,238,635, forward strand.
ATATGAAAACTAAAACTTTCCATCATTAAGCCATTACTTTAGAAATAACAGATTCTCGAAAAAATGTTTTTATAAAAATGTTTGTATAGGTAAAGAAAATTATACTTACAATAAAAAATATCTGCTGCGAGGCGTTACAGTACTTTCTTTTACTTTCATGTATGAAACTCGCTGTTGGTTAAAAGAAATATAAGCACTTTATAACTATTCATATAAACAGAACTATAATATACATACAACCTATATATTGTATTTATTCAAATTCCCAAGCTTCACCCCAGAACCACCCTTATTCGAATTTTTCTAGGAAAAAGTTTCAAATAAAAATTGTAACTTGTAGGCATCAATGAGTCTAAGAACTATAGAAAGCTTAAAGAGAATCGTGGAAGCCATTTTCAAAAAAATTTGAAAAAGCTCAAAAACTCCTAGACTAAAATGGAGCTTTCGGTTAACCGATTTCAACCAAAAGCTTCGCGGCACAACTAGGTATACTATGGAGGCCAGTTTCCAAGTTTAGTGAAATTTGGCAAAATGGTGCATATTTTTTCTAAAACACACGATTATTGAGATAGATCAAAAATAATTGATATTTTGATTTGTATGTTTCTTCCATATCCCTCGTTAAGAATTTTATTAAAAATATTTTTTATTACTTTATATTATGTATACAGCAAAAAAATAAAGGATTAAAAGTTATCGACCCATAATTTTTTGTTTAACACAAAATTGTTTAATTATAATTTTAATTTATTTAGAACCGCATTTCGTAATTTAATTAGTGTTTTGAATTATTTTTCCAAATTGAATTTATAAGCGTATGAAGTCAGTTCTATATGGGGATAATCTCATATAAACATGATAATATACTATTTTATAATATGTACACATAGATATTTTAAAAAAATTGTGGGTCGATAACTTTTAATCCTTTATTTTTTTGCTGTATACGTAATATAAAGTAATAAAAAAAATTTTTAATAAAATTCAATAATCGTGTTTTAGAAAAAAATTGCACCATTTTGCCAAATTTCACCAAACTTGAAAACTGGCCTCCATATTATGCCTAATTGTGCCGCGAAGCTTTTGGTTAAAATCGGTAAACCGAAAGCTCCACTTTGGTCTAGGAGTTTTTGAGCTTTTTTTGAGCTTTGATGCCTACAAGTTACAATTTTTATTTGAAACTTTTTCCTAGGAAAATTGGAATAAGGGTGGTTCTGGGGTGAAGCTTGGGAATTTGAATAAATACAATATATAGGTTGTATGCATATTATAGTTCTGTTTATATGTATAGTTATAAAGTGCTTAAATTTCTTTTAACCAACAGCGAGTTTCATACATGAAAGTAAAAGAAAGTACTGTAACGCCTCGCAGTAGATATTTTTTATTGTAAATATCATTTTCTATACCTATACAAACATTTTTATAAAAACATTTTTTCGAGAATCTGTTATTTCTAATGGCCTAATAATGATGAAAAATTTTAGTTTTCATATTTTCCACGAGTGGTATCTCAGAAACTAGTCGTTAAATAAAAAAAATTATAATAACCTTTTTTAAAGAAAACATAATTTTAAATATTTCTTATAATAACAATTTTTTTCTAAAACACATGGTTATTGAGATAAATCGAAAATAATTAATATTTTTTTTTTTTCTTTTCCACACCCATTAATAAGAATTTTATTAAAATACCTTCAATTGCTTTATATTGTATGTGTCAAGCAAAATAGAAGGATTAAAAATTTACAATTAAACATTTTTTAAAAATTTATTTATCATGAATTTTTTGTCTGCTCTATGCAGAAGTGGATTCAAAGTTCAAACGATTCAAACGCTTTTAAAATCAATTTGGAAAAATAAATTAAAATTATAATTAAATGCTCGTGGGATTAATAATCAAAATCATTTTCTACCCTTTTTTATTATTCCTTTTAAATTTACAACAAAACCAAAACTATAGACATTTAAATTTCGAGTTCGTCGGAGTCAGCGCCACGGTGATCAACAATGGCCGTTACTTAAAAGACTTAAAATCTAAAGCGACTTAGTGCTCGTTATTAACGTTGACATTGAGGGACGCGGTCCTGGTTTATCCCGAATTTTCCCAGATTTAAGTGATTTAAGTGAATCTAAGTGTTGTTCCGTGTCACTGAATAATTTTTAATTGTTTTGAACAAAGTTTATCCAGGATATTTTGACATTTAAATAGTGTTAATATGAAAATAAGAGTTCGCATCATTTTCAAATGCTGAGATCCGTGCTGGATAATGTCGGCGTTATCGTGGATTTTCTCGTTAAACCTGGTATGTCTTGAATAAAGTAAAATACTTTAATTTAATTAGTTACGTATTTTCTTCATCCGAAATTTTCAGGAATGTAATTAATAGGTAAAGTTTTGGTTTTATAAGGCCTTATAAACTGAGAGATTGTTAAAAATATATTTTTCAAATACAAATTTATTTTTCTGGTTAGGGATGCCAATCATAGTTTTGCGATGTAATTCAAAATCTATTTAACTTTTTTGAATCAAAATATTCGATGTGGTTCTAAAGTCGGAAATTAGACAAAACGTTAACAAAGGCGACCTTCTTTAGGTTCTTTAGGACAATGACTAAAGTAGAATTTATATGATGATATAATTTGGAATTGTGCCTAGGAGTGAGTCTTAATAAGTTTTAATCTATATATATATCAGTGGCGTGCGGTGACTTTTGAAACAGGGCATGCGGTTAGAAATTGGGGGGGGGGTTATAAGAACCACATTTTTTAAATTTATTTTGTTATTTGATAAACGTGGTGTTATATATTACAAAAATCATCAACAACCGCATCATATAATCTATTTAAAAACCACGAAAATAGTTCTTATCCTAAAGAACAGAACATTTGTATGGCCTTTGGGTCAACAATTCAAAATAACTCACAAAAAGTATCAGTAACAATTAAACTCACTGTTTAGATTCAAAAGGGCAAACGCATCTGCAGACTGTTGATCGGCAATGTTAAATGCCGAGAGAGATAGTATTCGACCGTACTAGTGCGCATGCGTGACCAATTCGAAACAAAAAATCGCACGCTACTGTCGCCAACGCATTCATTCGGCTTTTGTCGTTCATTTGATTTGGTAAACTATGCCAATTTTATGAGCGATACCTTTCATTATTACATAAATCAAGAAATTTATAAATGATAAAAATATATCATTTTTAGAAACATTTTACAAATGCAATTACGTAATTTAAGAATGAAATAAATAAATCATAAAAAATATTCAATTTTTAAAATCGTCTTACAATCCAAAGGCATGCGGCGCATCTATAGCATGTATGGACCGCACGCCTCTGATATATATATATATATATATATATATATATATATATATATATATATATATATATATATATATATAAGCGAAAAACGATCACTAACTTATCACGAGATCTCTAAAACTATAGGTCCGATCGACTTGAAATTCAACATAGTTGAACTGCTCTTACCATGTAGACGTGTACTAAGAACGGATTTTACGTAAATCCTTTCCAAAATAAAATTTTCATCTATCCATCTTTACAAAATTTACTATCTTTTTTTACGTATATTTTGCTATGACGGTTTCTATTAATTATGATAACCAATCAATTTAGCTATGTCCAGCGAAGCGGGCGGGGATCAGCTAGTGTTTATATATACGTAAGGGCATTTTATTAAAATTTCAGGGTTTTATTTCATATTAGTTGTCTCAGGTTTATTTACGTTATAACACCTATGGTCATTAATGAACTACGTAGTAATTCGAATAACTACTCATGGCTTCATGATGTTCATGTAAAATTTTACAAAATAAATAAACACAGTTCAGGCTTAAAAATAAAATCTTTATCCTACCAAAAATACTAAACGGAGTTTTGTAAAACTCATTTGTAAGGGACGTAAATATTTGGAGATATATCCAAAACATTAATAATTCTGTAACACTATTGCCCAGTTTCACAGTGGACGTTTAAACTTCCGTTCAACAAATAATTTGGTTTCACAGTTTTGTTTAAACCTTGAACTGAGTTCATTTGTTCGTTTAAATTAAACGACAAAAGTCTTCCGTTTAAACTGCAGATAAACGTTTGAAAACTACATTTTTATACGTAACCAATTAGCCATAGTTGTGTAAGATGGGAGTGGTTACTCACATTTATTTACACATAGTATATTTACAATTACAGTGGCTAGTACTGGCCCCGAACAAATTGAATTGCTTAAGGTATATAACGTCGTTTCGTCAGGGCAGTTGCGAGAGGTATCACTGCATGTTCGAATTTCATTTCTAGTCGCCACATCACTCCCCTCCTAGACTTGGTCACGATAATTGTCGTCGTTGGGCCGTGAGACTCTGGGCTGCCAGGGAACCGTCGTGGAGCTCGGGCCGCTGGGGACGAGTCCGAAGACGACGTGGGACGGGTATGGAGTAGTACAACCGAAGCCTAGGATGCCGCTACTCCATAGTTGAGTCCTTCGTGAGGGGTACCAATGTATGTGGCGACTGTATGGAGTCGAAAATATGAGGCGAAACTTGCAGGTTTAGGCAGAATGGCCGTTTCTTAATGCTACGTTGCGTGCTGCAATTCGGGGTCACTAGAATGTAAGATGGGAGTGGTTACCCACATTTATTTACATATAAATATACAATTACATTGGCCAACACTGGCCCCGAACAAATTGAATTGCTTAAGTCGTTTCGTCAGGGCAGTTGCGAGAGGTATCACTGCATGTTCGAATTCCATTTCTTGTCGCCACAGTTCATTTGGTAAAGTTACATAGAAACTATAAAAATCACACACAGTGCTACCGCATTTATTCATAAAGTTATCATTTAAACGATGTTCAATTGAACTGAAGTTTAAATTATTCTTTGAAACTGAACGATTTAAACTTCAAACTCCAGTTCAGATTCAGCTGAACTTAAGTTTAAACGGCCACTGTGAAACTGGGCATAGAGGTATTGTTTCTGAAGGATACTCGAAAATGGATTAAAGTTTATTACTTGGTTTTCGTTTCTATTATGGACTTTTTTTCTGGATCTATAAGTTTAAATTTACAGTAGCATGGAAAATTTGGAAAATAAAAATCTTTATTTTATAAATCATCTGATTGTATTTTATATATATACATGTTTTGCGAGCAAAATAACATATTACAAACTTGAAAAAAATTCAACAAATAAAATTTCATATTAAATAGAACTATAAACGGTGTAACAAATTACTAAAAAATTTTTAACTCTTTTTATTTGATTTATTTGATATTTTCATTATTCTTGCTTTCAAACCGTCTGGTCGTGTTTTAATCGCATTTTTCGTTTCTTTTGAATCTTGAATTTTCTTTTGTATCTCTCGAATTCTGAAACGAAACAAGCGACAATTCGTTGAAAAGCTCATATTTTAATTAGTTTTTACAAAAGTTTAACTTACCGCTCAGCTTTGATTCTGTTATTTTCCTTCTTCCATATGTCCTTAAAGTCCGTACAAAATGTGGCCCATACGGAGAAAAAGTCCTCTGGCTTACAATCACTCAGTGAGCCTTTTTTTGGCTTGAATTGGTAAAAGATCATTGTTTCCTTGAACGTAATTTTCGATTCTTCTAGACTAGTAATTTCATTTTCTAATTGTTTCGTTGCTACACTTAAAAACGTTGACATTTTGTCTTTGAATGGTTGTAAGTTATTTTCGCTGGACGCTTCGATAACTCGTTTCGTTTTAGCTTCACATTCTGTAAATAATTCGTTCAAATTTATTATCAGTTAAAATAATTAGGCCTTGTGTCTATAAGACGTGTCATTTGTCAAGTGAGACGACAAATGTCACATCACATTCTGACAAGTCTTGTGGTTTTTTTCGTTTAAAACGATATTTACCGATTTACTCTGTAATAAAAAATACCATAAAGAAATAAATATCGTCGCATATACGAGGTTTGTCGTGAAGTGACAATTGTCGTCTCATTTGACAAGCGACTCGTCTTATAAATAATTAAATAAAGAATAACGTTTTTTACATACGTAAAAGTTCAGATTGAAGCTTTGTTAAATCAGTCTTAATATCGTCAAAATTAACAGCCGCGGCTCGATTAATGTCTCCTGGTTCTGGTATTGGTAAGCCCAATTTTTCTGGGATTGATTCATCACATTTCTCCAAATATGTGCGGATAATAAAGTGCAACAAAGTAACGTGCGAATCTTTGCTTTTGACATCTTTTAATTTTGATAAAATTTCTAAACCAAAGCCATCGGCTTGGCCACGTTGTAAATTTCCGCCATTCATAAAGTTGCCAACAGTGAGAATAATAGCTAATACCGTCTTTAATTGTTCATTACTGGTTAAAAACTAAAAATTTTAAATACATTTAAAATTACGATATTTATCAAAAGAAAGTTTAAAAAAATTTTAGGAGTCATCAGGGGACGCCTGGTTGATGTAAAACATCTAAATTTTTATCAGGAAAAATATGGAGCTCTTTGGTCACTTAATAGCTTTATGATTAACCTTTATTATCCATAGAGCTTTTATCATATGATATTATTTTTCTAACTTTATTGGTTTTAAAACTAAGATACACGAAATATGGAATATCTATTTGACTCTATTTATTAAAAAGTTTACTTACTGTCTGACAGACATATTAGAAGTTAAAGCATATATTATAGGTATATATTTAATCTTACTTATAATATAAACGTGAAAGTTTGTGCGGATGTTTGTTGCTCTTTCACTCAAAAAGTACTGAATGGATCTGGATGAAATTTGGCATAGATATAGATTATAATCCAGTTTAACATATAGTATACTTTATATCCAGAAAAAATGTACGGTTCCCGTGGGATAGATATTTTTTTTGTTTTTTACAGAGCAAAAGATTAACTTCCTTTTTTGTAATGTGGTAGTTTAGGGGCCAGAAAATGATATAGATTACTTCTCATACCGGAATTATAAACGGTTCCCATGGGATAGCAAAACAAGTATGTATTCTATAAGAACCGTGTATTTAAAAGCAGTTTCATTAAAATCCACGAAATAGAGTCTTATAACTCATTTTCCTTAAGAAGATTTGATCTACTTTTTACTCTGGAGAGATGTACTATTCCCGTGGGATAGATATGTTTTTTGTTTATCACAGACTTAAAGATTGATATGATTTTTGTAATGTGGTAGGTTGGGGGAGAATGATATAGCTTACTTTTAAGGCTAGAATGATGCATGGTTCCCATGGGATGGCAAAACAATTATGTCCTACAGGAACCGTACATTTAAAATATATCAATAAAGTTCGTGAAATAGAATTTTAACGCATTTTCTTCCAATTTTAAGTTGAAATTAAAAAATTGACAATATTTACTGGAAAATAAATATGAATTTCAATTTAACACCCGATAAAATTAATAATGAAATTGTATAAATATTTGAATTTTTTCATTTCAAAGATATTAATTAGAAATAAACATATTAAAATAATAAACTAAAAATTTCAAAAACTAACAATTATTTAATGGAACGAATTTTAATGAAGTTTTGCTAAAGATCCTGTAGGATAGCTACTAATTTACTCTTTTAAGGGAACATCCATAAGTGAGGCGTTCAGGGGCCGATGGGGTCGAGCCGAATCTCATCTAATCTTACTTTGAGGAAAGGAAAGGTCTCGCAAATATCACGGATTTTTTTGTTTTGAAAAATATCACACTAAATTGCGGATTGGGGGAAAGATATATGCCAAATCTCATGACATCTTACCAGAGGGAAGGGGATGGGATTTCAAAAATTGCAAAAAACGCCTCACGTAATTAATGGATGCCCCCTAAAATATCTGTACGGTTTTAAATGACTTTTGATATGAAAGATTTTCAAGTCCTAAAGGAAGGAATACAGTTACTTTTTTACTAAAAACCGTATAGAAGCTGATGTGAAACAGCTAACATCTCTTTCTTGAAAAGTAGTTTTACGAATTTTGATGAACTTTCTTTGGATCTAAAGTCTGAAAGTATCTATCATTTTTGTCTGTCAACATAGATTAATTTTTATATTTTGCTATGAACGTAGGGAATCTTTTAATCAATCAGTTAAATTTAGATACACTCAGCAAAGCGAGCGGGGATCAGCTAGTTCATATAATATTTTTACTTAGCCGCGAATATAGATGTTTTACATCAAAGATATCATATTTATAATAAAGGTACTTACATCACAGATATATTTAATATTGTCTAACTTATTACTAATTGTTGTGATTGCATCATCGAATTCAGCTTGGTACATAAAACAAAAAACGCGATCGGCAAAATTAGGAATTTCCGCTAGTTCTAATAAAAATTGTTCAGGTTTGTCTAAAGGAATTTCAGGTTTTGTTTGTACGTGCTCTTTGATTTGTGATATTTCCTCGCTCGTCCCTTTCTAAAATTAAACGTCGTTATATTAATCTTTCATTTTTAACTCGTACAAATTTCCAACAAACCGCTTCATAAATTTGCTGTAACATCTCCAAACTAACTACCGACGTATCAAAGTTATAAATCGAATTAACGACCTCGTTAAAGTCCACATGAATACTTTGAGCTAGAATACCGACGTTTTGCGATCGTTTGTGATCGAGAATTTTGGCCGGTTCAATTTTGAGCGTTTTTTCGACGATTTTTTTCGCTGGCGTTTTGGCAATCACTTGCCGCGAGAATAAGTCGATAAATTCCGACATGTTTGGCAAGTTGGTTTCTTCCAGCTGCATCCAGAGTGGAGCTTTTTTCGATCCTGCAGGCTCGGTGGTTTCGGTGGCGGGAACGACAATTCGCGTCCAGAACAGCGGCTTCATTGGCACCGGTGGATTTTTGGGACTTTTTCGCAGAGCTAAAACCGAAAAACAATCATTCAAAATTGATAACCAGGGGCTTTTACGAAGATTTTTTAAGCGTTAAACCTAAAAGCTGCATTATACTACAGAAAAAGAGATGAAGCCTACTTACGTAAAGCTTCTTTATCAAAAAAAAATTCTTCACTATTTCAAATAGAGACTCAAAATAAAACGCCTAAGCCTTTCAGAAATAGATTTTTTTTTTGGTTTTGTACCCAACATTTAATGTACCGCTAGGAGAGAATGCCTCCGTTTGCTTCTCATACGCTACGCCACTGATATTACAACTTCAAAAATTTTGAAAATATCAAAAGAAGCCCTACGTTTTTTTTTTATATTCTGAACAAATTTTTTTTTAAATGCATAAAGCAAGCTTAATCATATCAATTAACAATAAACTATAATTTTTGTTTCTTCATCAAAATATTTGCTTAATGAATACTAACAAACAGTGCCATAACTATTATTTCATATACCCGATGTGAGATTTTATAACTAAGCTTTGAAAAACCCCCAGATCTTATCTCGTTTGTTTTAATCATGGTCATTTTTAACGCCCTTCAAGACTTGCTCCTTGTTCCTGGGCACTACTAGTTCTGTCCTAGTTACGGCACTGTTAATAAAAACTTTTATAAGTACAAGCAAATTAAATTGTTACCACACATGAAGATAAACAAAAAAGCTCTATTTAGCGATTAATCACTATCTTTATACTTCACACAATTTAAGAATTATAACATTTCACATCATCCGAGATTTGTAAGGCCCGAAAATATTAATAATTTTTCTATGCTTTATCTTTTTTGTAAGAAACAACTTTTGTGCAGTTCACATAACAAAATAAATTTTTGATAACATACAAGTCTCGGCTGGTTTTATTGTGATTATGTGATTCTCATTAACTATATTTAAAAAAGAAATACTTTCTAAGCGATTATTGAAAAACCAGAGAAGTTTTCGAATTCGAGCTTAATTGCTAAAAGTAAATGAAGCCGCGTAGCAAATGAAAGTAATTTCGAAAATATCATTTTCTTACCGGGTGTGTGATAAGATGTAATGCTCGGTACTGTAGACAGAATTTTAGGAAAGTGCAGTTTGAAATTTCTACTAAGAAGCTATTGTTAACAAGCTGCAGGCAAAACTGTTCACATTATGTACATGGTATTGAATGGCTTGTATTTTTCTGGCCAGTATTTTAATGTCTTCTACTCAGTTTTTAAATATATTAAGGGATTATATGAAGTGGTGACATAAAATATTCAACGAAGGACTCGCTGACAGAAATTTTTTTAACAATTAACAATTTTTTAAATCTTTTACACTTTCTTTTACATGCAACTTGCTATTGGTTAAAAGAACATAAGTAAATAAGCCCCACGATTGTTTAAAAAAAATAATTTGAATAATATTTAAATATTTATATATAAATATAACAATATGTATAACAGCCCATATGCATATACGAACGCCCACCCTTTACCTTAGAACCCTCCTTATTTTAATTTTCCCAAGAAAAAGTTTTAAATAAAAGTTGTAGGCATTAATGAATTTAAAAATTATGACAAATTTAAAGAAAATCGTCTTGGAGACCGTCTTTGACTTCGGAAAAATTAAAAAAAAAAAAAACTCAAAGACCCACACATTAAAGTGAAGCTTCTGGTCAATCGTTTTCCACCAAAAGCTTCATGGTACAACTAGACGTAAAATACAGGCTAAATTCCAAGTTTGGTGAAATTTGGTTAAAGCTTTAGAAAGGATATTACTGTCATATATAGACATGTTTCTAAAAACTACTTTGTCGGACTCAGAGGACCTCAAAGCATGTATTTCCTGCGAAAGATAGAAATCAAAAATTCGTTTCCCTAAAATGCGTTTTGATCCCCGGAAAAAATATCCCCAACAAAATATTGCCGGACAAAATATCCCCATGACAAAATATTCTCAGACAAGATATCCCCATGACAAAATATCCTCATAGAATAACTGAAAATCGAGGTCACTTAGAGGCGTGGTGGACTATATAGTTGCCTTATACGCCAGTGGTCCTGGGTTCGAATCCCAATGAAAGCTTCAGATGTTTTTTCTGGGTTTTCGGATTCGACGGTCGCTAATGACCATAGTAGTTGATGCGACCTTAAATAAACCAAAAAAAAAAACTGAAAATCGTATTTGCAGCATAATTTTGATGTTAAAACATTTAGTTTTGTGTAAAACTTCGCGGTGTCAAGAAGTGCACATTCAGCTAATGAATGAAAATCGGGTCAACGAACAATGCCTATAATCTTTTTTGTTGTGGGCTCCGCCAAACCCCCCGCCAGGAGGACCCCCTGGACACCGTTGGCATTAATTAACACAGTTTTTGATTAATTAACACTATTTCAATAAATAATTGAGGGTCAATTTAATACGTTTTTGCTAAAAATTATTAAATATAAACTCTTAGTTATTGGGCTCAAAAATTTTTTTGTCCACGGAATTAGTTCGAGTTCTTTTTAATCGAAACATTGTGAGGTTTTGAAATTGCATGAAATATTTTATTGCAAATATTTTGTCATGGGAATATTTTGTCCGGGGATTAAAACGCCTGATACCGAAAATTCGACATGATGATGAAATACTTCCCTTACTATATAATAGTAAAAGGAAGTAAAAAGGAGAAAATCAATGAGAAACGTTACGTGTTTAATAGAACTGGGAAAACTTGGAAAATTTTAACAATAAATTTGGCTGAAACTGTGTGAACCTGATAAATATTCCTACTGGTTATATGGACTTAGAAATATTTTAAGAAATATTTAATGTTTTCCCAAAGTTTCAAAGGTTCAAGCTAATAGGAGTTAAACTTTCAAACAGATAGTTCTAGAAATCTATCCCCATTAAGTCCTTTTTATTCTTACTGTAAATTTTAATCGTAAACACTTTTTAAAATAATTGTCCAAAGGTCGCTACTTTAAAAAAATTATATGAGTTTTAAGAGTATGATTTTTTTATTACATTACAAAAAAAATTGTTTTTATTTTCTTTTACCACGACATACCACATTCGAAATATGATGTTTTTGGATTGAAGATATTTTTTTTTGAAATAAGAATTTTATTACCGACCTCGAGGATATTAAAGAAGGACAAATGTTTCCTCATTTTGGCAATTCGAATTCATCTAATCTAATTATTTTCATCTAACATTCATACATGCGTTTGATCTATTTAAACTGCAAATAACTAAAAAACAGCAAAGTATGTCCCTGAACTTATTCCTGAATGTATTATTAATACGGACGAAACTAAAACTTTTCTTGAAAATTCTGTTGTTGATTTGATATAAAATAGGATATTCAAACTTACATAGAATAAAATATATACTGATGAAACTAATCATGAAAAAATCTATAATGAGTGTAATAACAGCTTTACTTGTATCAATCAAGTGAACACAGTTTAAATTTTTGATGATAAAGACTGAAATTTTTTTCAAGTTAATCATATTTTAATATATTCATGCAAAAGTCAAATGCAAATATAAGAAATGAGCTGCATACTTGCTCTTTCCGAATTCCATCCACCTACAGGTGGTGTTGGAAGCGGTACGGGTGTTCCAGACGTCGATGGTGGAGGAGGAGGTGGCGGAGGACCACCGGAACCTAGTGGAATTGGGGGCGGAGGTGGAGGTGGGGGACCACCTGATGGAATTGGAGGCGGAGGTGGAGGTGGTGGACCACCTGATGGAAGTGGAGGCGGCGGCGGTGGTAATCCTTTGTATTCAAGTGGCATTGGCGGCGGTGGCGGTGGTGGTGCTCCAGGTAGCATCGGAGGTGGTGGTGGTGCTCCGGGAGGCAAGGGTGGTGGAGGAGGTGGATTTGGTATATTTGGCGGAGGAGGAACTGATCCCGAGAAAAGAGGAGGAGGCGGTGGAGGAGGTGGAGGTGCAAAAACGGGAGTTTCTACCTCTGGAATTGGGGGTGCGGGAGGAATTACTGGAGGAAGTGGTTCTTTTTCAGTCTCATTGTGTTGTTCTTCGGTTTGAACCGATGATTCCGCGATACGTATGCAGTCGGTTTGAGTTGATGTTGTCTTCAAACTAAGAGTAGTTGTTTGAGTCGACTGAGTTACTCTCTCAACTTTTTCAGCAGGTACTTCAATAACATCATCAGCTTTTTCTTTTACGGGCGAATCGAAATCTTTCATAGCGCTAGCTGTCAACGACTGAATTTCAGATAAGGTTTTGTACTTTTCTAGTTCTTGTTGTAATGATACAACCAACTCTTCCAACTCTGAGATCTTCATTAGGTTTTTCGTTGATTCTGGTGTTAGTTTAAAATTGTTAACGAAATTCTCCACACTGGAATCGTCGCCCGGTGTGGTGATCGAGTTTCGAGCCGAAGATTTGCTCGATTGAAACTGTTCCATTGGAGAGAGGAAAACATCGGGCGATGTTGCCGATGGAGGCCAAGACGGCGTATATAATCGTCCTGGAGTTTGAGGAACGGACACAGGAGTTTCATTGTGAGCCCAAAAATACATTAAATCTGGCTAAAAATTTCAACTTATTTAAGCTTAAATAAAAATAAAAATAAAAACGGGGTCTTACCCGAAAAGCTGTAGAAATTTCCACATCTTTATCTGGTAGTTGTTTTAAGACACCAGCGGTTAGAAGATGGTTGCAACATAATGTACCCAGAGTTTTAAGTTCATTCGCACTTAAAGCACTGTAATTACATTCGTCTGTCCACGAGGAAATAAACCAATTGACTAGCATATATCCTGTAACATTAAAACAATATTTTAAGTTGATAAAATTGAAACTTGACCAATAGTTACAACCAGTGGTGTATTCGGGAGGAGGGGGGGGGGGAGGCGTACGTGGCGGAACAACGTTCCGGCACTTTTTTTTAGTAACTAATAATTTTTTTAATTTCAAATGAAATTTATGTTTTAAATTGGCGAATTTTCAAAAACATTTCAAAAAATATTTTAATTTGTAGAAAATTTATCTTGTTTATTTGTGTCTTGTTTCTTTTTCCTTTTCAAATCACATAAACATAATGTGTTCTATATAGACTTTAGCGGTCTTATTATTTTTTTTTTCGAATTTCTTATTTTTGTTTGTTAATATTTAGTAAAGTAATAATTAAAAAAAGTGGTTGCGTGTACTTATGTACGCGCGTGAGAAGTTATACTTCTTTGGCATCATTAAAAATTAGTTTTTATTAATTTTATTCAAATAATCAATTTTAAAAAAACTGTAATTTAATATTTAATAATAATAATATATATATTTAAAGATATAATTATTAAAAATAAAATTAAGAGAATAATATTTTAATTTGTATCAATAAATAATATCCAAAGGAAGCTGCCAGACATTTATAAAATTTGTCAGGATCATTTTTCTGGTTAACAATTCATGCATGTCATGAAATAAAGTAAGTAGCTACTTTTCAAAGTAAATGTCTTAATCTTATTCATATCTTGTGTTACTAAATTATTATTCTACGACGGTTGAATCATTTCAGAATCCCAGATTTCGTGATAACTAAGAATATGCATGGAATGCAGACGTCATTTTCATCATTAAATTTCAAATAGTATAACAGCTACTGCAAAATTCAAGAAAAGTAATAACTTATTTATTAATAATATGTTTCACTTGTATATATAATTATTTTTAATTTAAATATAAACTAAATAAATTAGAAAATAAGTACAACAAAAATTCAAATTACGCGCGCCAGGAGACCCACTGGTTTTGCGACTAACTTCATTTTGTTAATTTTTATCTTAAAATACGCGCGCATCTTAAAATTTCACTCTCATTATTTTTTCATAACGCGCCTAAAGAAGTATAACTTCAAAAAAAATATTGTGTGGTTTTACGAAACCCCGATGCAAATGAAACTTTTCTTCGGATTGTAGGCATTTACGTACATAGGTAGTTGAAAATGTCCGGAAAATTAACGTATGAAAATAAACGATATAATTGATTTTCTAGGGTTTGCATCTAACTCCATTTGCTACGTCTTCGGCACAATTTTTCTACTACATACATACTTGCAACTAATTTTGAATTTTCATTATTGATATTAATACTCAAATATTATTTTCATTACTGTAATTTTTGATTAATGTTAAATCGATCATCTGCCTGTTGTTATCTATTGTAAAGTTACTTCAAGAATACCTATCATGTTCAATCATTGTTAAATAAAGTTTGTTGTAGCGAAGAAATTGTTTTTGGACGAAAGGGCTACACACTAACACATTAAACATAATACTAAACAACCTATCGCTCCGATATACATAAACATATGCACCAGCAGAAAGTTCTAATAATTTTAATAAATTCACTATAAAAATTAAATCAACTTAACCAAGTGAACAACAATATTTATATCAATATACTGATCAAAACACACAAATACCAATACAAATATGATTGACAATTAATGACAACTTATAATATACTAAAACGTTGCGTTGTGATGGAGAGGAAAATAGCCATTTATGTAATAATAACTCGCGCAACAACCCTGGTAAAACGACATAGTATATGGCTAACAATGTGTATACGAGCTCTGCCGAACATTTACCGATTCCCTACTGAGAATGTAACACACATTTAGCGACATGCTAAAGACAGGCCAAAAAATTTGAGACGATGTATAAAAAGTTTAACTTTAAAAAACTTACAAGGAAAACATTTTGCTTAAAATAAGATTATCTCCAAAAAAACTTTCAGGAAGCTGCTTGTGGAAAGTCGCGTATTATATTTTTGTTCTCACCATGCGTTCCGTTACTTCTTATTTTACCAATACATCACTGGTTACAACAATATTAAGTACTTTACATACATCAACAGTACATATATATATAGCAAAAACACTTTAAATGTTAAAATATTTTTAATACCATTTAAATTTTGGAATAAACTGAGCGAAATAGATTCATTAAATACATATAGATGTTATCAAGTCGTATACTCGCGTAAGTATATTGGCGATTATACACTGAGAGAATGATGTGAAAAACGAGTATTCACTATATATTTGCATAATGTTACACAATGAGGAGAATGAAATTTGAATAACTAGTAGTTCGACTTTGAATACCATGTGGTTATTGGTTGTGTTATCATTTTAAAATATATTATATACATTGGAATAAATTATATTTATTATTACTTTGTTTGATATTTTTCAATATGCTCTGTGATTTATTTAACTCATATATCAGAACAATATTGTATCATCTATGTATCGTATAACATGTTTCCATGTATCCTACATAAAGTAGATATAATTAATAAATGAAAAAAACAAGCTTTAAAATTTTTTTGTGATACAACTTTTAACATTCAGTTAAAAGCAGACCTTTAATTTTAACGAGATGATAAATTTTAAATCTATAAATAATTTTTATGTGTTTCTTAATATGTGCGAAATGTATGGATTATTAAGATAAATCATTAACATTTGTCCGTGTAATGAATGCTATAAGTTACTATTTCATTGATGTAATATTTAATGGACAAGGTGAATTGTTTAAATGTCTGATATCAAAGAGCAATTCATTTTATGGTTTGATGCAAATATTTTCAAAGGACAAAGTGTCTAACTGTTAATATTTGTACTACGTTCAAGGTAGATTTTAAATATGTTCAACTCTCTTAAATCGAAATAGTCACTATTTTTGCAGTGCAGAGTATACCACTAAATTTAAATAGTGGTAAACTTTTCACTACAAAACAGTGAATAGTCACTATTTGATAGTCGAAAGTCACTATTTCGATTTAAGAGAGAAGAGTTTGATAAAATTAGATTTAGGTAAATTCTGAAACAATATTAAATTATATTTTATTTCTCATAACAGACAACACTCCTAAAATGACTAACAATGATATTGTAAATTTAAAAAGTATGAGCCTACACTTAAAAAATATTTATATGGCATTTGATAATTATAATATGAGAAAATCTTAACTTGCCTTATACAAATAAACCTACGTGTGACTTTATAAATTATTCAAATTCATTGACATTTTCAAAGTAACCAACACCATGAACGCTATTTAGATATTTAAGATGGACCAAGGAGCTTGTTTTGCTTTTGCTTCTGCTATGAAGTTTTTTAATTAATTTGAGTGGTGATGAGGATAAAAATCATTGGGTGATCAAAGTGAAAGCAAGAGCAAAACACAATGTTCTTGTATTATCTTTTTAAAATCAAGGAAAGATTTTAGCGTTTTTAAATTGAAATAATTAGAGCTTTCAAAATGGAATCATATATATTGTATCGAGATACTTTCAATTCAAATTAATGAACCAAACTTATTTATTTATTTTAATTTGTTGACAAAACAATTTCCCACAAAAATCAATTTTCAAATCACCCGTATCACTATTACTAATATCACTGGTTTTAACAGAATTAATTCCTTAAATTCAATTAATATAGGCCAGTTAAAATCGACATAAAAATAGCTAAATTTACAAAACATGATTTATCTCTGATTTTTTTAGTATGTTGTTTCGACCCATTAGGGCTATGTATTCTCAAGTTTACAATTCTCAAAAAGTTGTGGAAAAATTTATATAGAGGAAAAATCGTGAAAAATTTGAACTTGTTTCAGATTCTGCTCGGTATTTTCTAATCCATGCATTTTTATTCGAAAGCTATTTTGTACGCTTTTTAAGAGCATTAAATTTGTTACAAATTAAGCTGAACTGGAGCTCTGCAGGTCAATGGGTTACCGAGTTACGGTACTTTGAAAATAGGCCAGTTTTTTGAAAAAATAATAATTTTAGTTTTCGACCCTGAAAGCAGGGCTTAGATGTTCTGCGATGTGTGCTACCTGCTCTGGAGAAATGTGCAAAACTGCAATAAAGAGGACAACGATGACGAGCTTCAAGAAAATCTTGACGATCCAGCAATACGGAAGTACCCACTAAAAAGCGCTTTTATCTTATATGGGTTCTCTAGGATTGTGAGAAAACTGCGAGACTTACAGGCCTCGCTTTGCTCTTAATTTAAAGCTTGTTAAATTGTTTACAAATTATATTCAGTAAGTTTTGCTCGCAGGATCAATGGTTTCGACGCAACTTCGATCCAAAAAAGGTCGAAAACTAAAATTTTTATTTTTTCCAAAAACTGGCCTATTTTCAAAGTATCGTAACTCCGTAAGCCATTAACCTGCAGAGCTCCAGTTGGGCTTACATAATTTGTAACAAATTTAATGTTCTTAATAAACGTACAGAATAGCTTTCAAATAAAAATGCATAGATTAGGAAATACCGAGCAGAATCTGAAACAAGTACTAATTTTTCACGGTTTTTCCTCTATAAAAATTTTTCTACAACTTTTTGAGAGTTGCAAACTTGAGAATACATAGCCCTAATGAGTCGAAACAACGTACTAAAAAATCAGAGATTTTGACTGGGCTATAATCATAGCTGCGTAGTCCTTATATAGACTAAATATTCCGTCTATCAGAGCGTGTCGATATTTTTTTTTTGAAGTTTAACTTCTTTAAGCGGTGAACTTGGGTATAGTAAACTGGCGAATGTGTTACAGAAGCGTTACGAAAAGTGAAATCTGGCGAGGCAATCCAAGTTGAGTTGGGAGATATACGTTGGTAAAGACAAAACGAGAGAGAGAGTTACGTTCTAATCTATCTAATACACAAGCCTATTCTCCGATTTCCCTTTGTGCGGATCTTCGTGTGTCACCACTCTTACATTGCGTTTAACGTCTAGAGTCGAGAGTTTAGATAGATCTAGATGCACTGTAGGAGCAAGCGAGCCCGTACTCTTTATCTCTTTCTCCTATTGCACGTTGCTTTATATATATGTATAGCTTATATAGTGTAGTTGTATTTAAATAAAAGGTTTTTAATTTACGATCGAGTCGGCTCAGAAAAGTCAGGAGAAAAAAATACGTTGCCACTTATTTTAGCAGGAGATTTCAATCTTAATTTTTCATCAAACGATGGACATCTCCTGATACAATTCCTCCAAGATAGATTAGAATTTCTCTAGATATCTTTCCAATATGCATTCAAAAACATACATTTCTTATTTTTCTTATCATAAACCTAAAGTCTTACAATCTACTACAGTAATTAATGATGTAACTGATAATGAAAACAATGAATAAACATAATTTAAAATATTGATTAATCTGTGAAAACTCATGCTGCATATATACATATACATGGATAGCGAAAGAAGTTATACTTCTAGTGTGTGGTCCACAAGCACGGTAAATTTTTGAGATTTTAATGTACGTTTTATTTTGAGATATTTTGCTATAACATTCATATATTTCTCATTTGTTGAAGAGTAAATTGTATTCAATGATTATGGATTATTTACTAAGACTGAGTATGTTAATCTCAGCTATCTTCAGCTTTTATGAAATAACACTAGATATTTGAAAATAATTAAAACATTTATTTTTTGTTCTGGATAGTTGAATTTTGTTTAGCATAATATCTTTAAGACAAGAAGCTATCGATAGGAACTAGTTGTATCTTCGGTTATATATTATCCAACAATGATGATTGAGTTTTACATGTTTTGATGGTGTAGCGACCAGTAAGCTTAGTAGACCAATTATCGTATTTTTCAGACCATAAGACATTTTTTTACATAGAAAAATAAACTCAAATTTTGAGTGTGTCTTATGGTCCGAGGATTTAATTTTTGTGCCGCGAAGCTTTTTGTTGAAATCAGCTAACCGAAAGCTCCACTTTATTCTAAGAGTTTTTGAGCTTTTTAATTTTTTTTTAAACGGCTCCAATGATTTTCTTTAAACTTTCTATAATTCTTAGACTCATTGATGCCTACAAATTTTATTTGAAACTTTTTCCTTGGAAAATTCGAATAAAAACGGTTTTGGGGGGAAGAAGTGATAAAGTGCTTATATTACTTTTAACCAAGTACCAACAGCGAGTTTCATAAATGAAAGTAAAAAAAAGTACTGTGACGCCTCGCAGCAGATATTTAACTAAGCTAACCAAATTAAAGTGTACATCAAATGCGAATCGAACCCTTACTGAATGCATTTGGACACATGATCTGCCACTGCAACGACGACCATGGTGGTTGTCCTGTCTTAATATGACAGGTTAAATAGATAATCGCTTTTAAAAAAGAAAGTTTTCCAATTTCTCAAGAAAGTCAAAAATGTAGACAAAAATCTAATGTAAAGGAGCCGTGGAAAAAATCCGATTTATAAGGGAGTCGCAAACTAAAAAAGATTGGGAACCTCAGCGTTAAAGCCTGACGTCCACGTTTGAAAAGAATAGCCTTAATTTAATTACTTTCTTTTACTACTATATAGCAAGGGAAGTATTGTAATCGGGTCGAATTTTCGAATTCGAGCTTTTGCTGGAAATACATGTTTTGAGGTCCTCTGAGTCCAAAAGAGTAGTTTATAGAAACATGACTCTGTGTGTGTGTGTGGGTCTGTGTATGTGTGACAGCCATATCGTATCGAAAGCTTTATCTGAATTTCACCAAACTTAGAATTTGACCTCCATATTATACCTAGTTGTGCCGCGGAGATTTTGCTTGAAATCAGTTAAGCGAAAGTTCCATTTTATTCTAGGAGTTTTTGAGCTTTTTCAATTTTTTTCGAAAACGGCTCCAACGATTTTCTTTAAACTTACTATAGTTCTTAGACTCATTATTGGCTACAACTTTTATTTGAATTTTTTTCCTGGGAAAATTCAAATAAGGACGGTTCTGGGGTGAAGGTTGAGAATTCGTATGTTTACATAGGGTAGATGTACCGTTTGTGGCCACTGTACTGTTTGTGGCCGTTTTGAGAATTATAAGTAAATATTTAATTTAGTTATTACTATAGTGTTATGAAGTAATATTAATGAGATATTTCGAGATGTTGGCAACGACGTAAAATGTTTTCTCTACTCGTGAAAAGTATAGTTTAAGAAATAATTAAAAAAGTATTTGGACGCGTATTGTACTTCAGTAATTTTCATTATTTCTTATAAGAATCTGTCAAAAACTCTGTTAAGTAAATTTTTAATAATTGTTGAAAATCATAATATTCTTTAAATGTTTATATTATATACTACTTTAATAACTTAATAGTAAGTAAAACAAAAATAGTTTACCGATAAAAACCTAAAATATGAATAAAATAATCCATGGCCACAACTGGAACAGCAAAAATATACAAGTGCTACTTTTGGCCATGCTATTACCACAAATGGTGCATACGTTATCCAGTTTTGGTCATAGTACTTATTGATTGAATATGGTCGATTATTCAGACGTATTTTAATCAGTAATTATTGTTAACACATTATAGACAAAGAAGTTAATCGTTAAACTAAAAACATTTTTTTATATTTCTTAAGTTAAAATGCCGTAGAGAAAAACAAAGATCGTGGAGAAAATGCCTAAATTGAAGGATTTTCAATCATCTCCTATTGTTATTGAAGCAATCAAACCTGATTCAATTTCTACTGTTAGCACAGAAAATGTATTTAATTATAATACTCTAACAATATGTCGAAAGTTATGGATGAAATTATTGTGTGGCCTAAAAATAAACAGTTTTCAAAGCAAAAACGAGCAGTTGAACATATACCTTTATTAATAACAGCTTATAAATGGATAAAAATCATGGTAGCTAAAGTAAAAGAAAAAAAGCAATAAAGAAGAAGAAAAAACTTAAGAAAATTGAAAGAGAAGAGAGAATTTAAGAAAAGAAAAAATTAAAACAAGAAAAATTGGAGGAAAAATCTGAAAAAAACAATTAGCTGCGAAAAAACCTGCTAAACCGCGAAAAAATTCTAAAAAATAACTAAAAGTTCCTTATTTCTAATAATGTTACTATATTTTGTTAAATTAAATTAAAAATAAATTGATATTTCATTAATTAATTGTGTTAATATTAATAATATTTCCTCCAATAAAAATATAACTAACTATGGCCAAAACTGGTGCAATCACTGGCCAAAAGTAGCGTCTCTATGGCCACTACTGATGAAATAGGTGGTTAGATTAAATATTATTAATTTTTATATATTAAAGTAAGGTTTGAAATTATCATAATTCGATTATTGACACATTTTTAATATTATTAATTCATATTTCGCTATGCCATACTTCATTGAAATTACTTTAATTCTTCATAAAATATACAAAATTGTTCTATAGTTGTTCAAATAGTTCTGTTTATATGTATAGTTAAGTATTATATATAATATATATAATTATACTTATATAACTATAAGTATAATTAAGTTATAGTATAAAGGGCTTATATTTCATATATTTTATACAACTAATACCAACAGCGAGTTTCATAATTGAAAGTAAAAGAAAGTACTGTGACTCCTCGCAGCATATATTTTTTAATTGAAATTCATCAAGTCAAGTTGGACGTTTTGTGAAATTTATTGAATTGTACTTGGTTGAATATTGTCTTGGAAATGAAATGGCTTGTGAACTTAAGAAAAGATAGTTCAATCCTAATTTTTAACTTGAGTTAAAATCAAAAACCCAAGATTTAATCATAAAAAGGAAGATGTTTAATAAATAATTTTCAGTATAGAAATATAAACTATATGCATTTACAATGAACTGCTATAGAAAATATGTTTAGTTAATTTCTTTTCTAACGCTTATTTATTGTTTGATACGGTAGTACTTTTATCTGTGACCAAAGGATTTAAGTAATCCTTGCAATCTTAAGTGTAAACCTATTTGATTATTTTAAGCCCTGTATTTACAACATTCGAAATTACTTTCGAATGAGCACATAGGTATGTTAAAAATTTCCAAGGCAAGTTACAAAAAATTTGCAGTCTTTAAATGCGAACTAAACGATGAAAAAACGTATTAATTAGAAAATTAAACTTAGATATTATCATTTAACACTATAAATAATTTATTTAAAAAAAATTTGCACAATTATCACTTATTACGAATCCATCAAAAAAATATACCTTTAACTTTTGCACATTTCCTCAAGAACTCAAAAACAATTAATCCAACTGTACTTATCATGGTATAACGTTAAATTCGTCATAACTATACGATCTATCTTCATAAGATATAAACCATTGTAATTAAAAACGTAAAGAAAATCAAATATTTACCACAATTATAATATGTTAAACATCGCTTTAAACAAACATCACGTAACAATTTCACTAAAATATCCAATTTAATAAAATATATTTCAGTCCGATTTTCATTGTAGTAATAAAAGAAACTGATTACGAGCCGATTGGTTAAATCACACACTAATTTCCACATACCCAAAACTAACATTGAATTGTTGTCGTATTTTTGAAACTCTTTACTATACATAAATAATGTGGCTTTTGACATGATTTCTTGAAAATTTCTGTTATCAAAATTATTTAAACAATTTAAATCTTAGATGATGTTATTATGTAATTGTCAAGTAAATGCTTAACAAACAATGCGTTTAATGAATAGAACTAAACACTAGTTTTAAGAAAGAGTATTTATGAGGTATGATTTAAGTGTTTGATAGTCAAGAATAGACTAGCGATTTGGTTTTTCAGGTGTGGCACGTGTTCTCGTTGTCAATGTACCCACACAATAACTATTTTCAATAAACGTTTTAAATGCCAGTTTCAACGTCGCTAATAAATATTATGTATGAATGTATTTAATATTTATTTATATTACGAACAATTGTAACATTCTACTGCACAACTCGACCGGGTATTTCCTATATCTATTTCGAAACTCCAAGTGACTGTTAAAATACCGGTAAGTGACTAACGGCAAGTTGAAGAGGTGAAGGATTCGAATGCTGGCAGGGATACAAAGAAGCACATCAGCTGCATTTTTTTGGACCTAAAAAGGACTTGAACGAAAACAAAAAAAAATGGTTTGACCATATGGTTTTCTATCGACCAAAAAAAAAAAAATATGGGCAGTGTTTGTGTTTCTAATGAACCTTTCAAATAATAATACACTATGATTTGTGCGTAGTGCATCTATATATAGTTATTATATCACAAATTTCAACAATCGATATGATTAATGCATTTTTTACCTGCATAATATAACACGTACCGCTGTGAAATTTGACCTTTGAAAAGATCTTTTTTAATGGAATTTTTTTGATTCTTTGCGATTAAATGGTGAAGAAAAAGTTATAGTAGAATTTTCAGGAAAAACTAAATAAAACGATATCATAATCATATTTAATGAAGAAATTAGAGATAAGATTAGAATGTTACAAGCAAAAATTAGCGGCTATTCAAAGAACATTCTGCTAATGTAGTAATAACGAATATTTCTCAAATTAGTTTTTGTTTATATAAAAAAAAAATATTTAAAAAAAAAATAAAGATGGAAATAATTAAGAGGAAAATGGGATCCAATAAAATAATGAATGCTATTGCTTCTTAGGTTGCAATATTTCGCTGTAATTTCCCAGCTTCATCCAGGCTCTGTTCAAAATTATACATATACCTACATAGATTACACAGTGTTTAAACAATAAATCATCTAAATATTATAGTTTAAGAGCTAGCAACGTTTTCGAGAGAGTATTTTAGGTCGGACAGTTTTTATATACATATGTTATCTCTCGCGCTATCCCGGACATCATACTGGCTGTCTGGCTGTCGGGAGGGGTTGCGTTTATTAGTGCGCATCGCACCTATGACAGGTAAAATATTGAAATTTTCAGACAAAAGAAAAAGTTTCAGATGAAATTTGTAGAAAATAACATTTTACATAAAAAATGTCCAGTGACTAATTTTCGTAAGGTTGCTAGTTTGCCCGCTACAAGCTTGGAAAGGTTGGCTCGACGTGACGTCATTTGAATGGCCGACCGTTCAGAGATACAGCCGTTGTACCGACATGTATACAATGAGCTTTACAAGCTTGTAGCGGGCAAACTTGTAACTTTACGAAAATTAGTCACTAGAAATTTTTTATGTAAAATGTTACTTTCT
This sequence comes from Sisyra nigra, assembly GCA_958496155.1. Lineage (NCBI taxonomy): Eukaryota > Metazoa > Arthropoda > Insecta > Neuroptera > Sisyridae > Sisyra > Sisyra nigra. The sequence continues at coordinate 48,263,490 of OY292314.1, forward strand.
ACAAATTTCATCTGAAACTTTTTCTTTTTTCTGAAAATTTCAATATTTTACCTGTACAGGTGCGATGCGCATTAATAAACGCAACCCCTCCCGACAGCCAGACAGCCGGTATGATGTCCGGGATAGCGCGAGAGATAACATATATAAAAACTGTCCGACCCAAAATTCTTTTTTTTCGACGTCGCTAGCTCTCGTACTATTACCTCTAAATACGCTTAGCATTCTTGTCATACACAACGAAGAACTCATTTATGTATATGTATAATTTTGTACAGAGTCTGATGAAGGTGAAGCTGGGAAATTACAGCAAAACGGTGCAACCCAAAATGCAGTTTATTGGATCCTATTTTCGTCTTAATTATTTTCACCTTTGAGTTTGTATTGGATCTTACAGTATAATATCATTAAAAATTTTAAAGAAAAAATGCTTATTATGCCGGCAATAGACTCACGCGAGAAGTCTTGCCGAGATATTGCGCGAGAACCGAGAAAGTTTCCACATTCATGCAACCTTCTCATTTGTATTCAACAAAAATGTGATATGGTTCTCTTTTCTCGCCCGAGAAACCCTTTGAAGCGGGAAAAAAACCGACATCGATCGGAGAACAGGCAGGCGCGAGAACGAGACGACGAGAAACCCATCACATTCACGTTTCTCGGGTGTTCTCGGGAGTTCTCGGCGTCAGTTTAACGTGCTTTAGAATATTGTACTACTGAAAGATGTAAGGAGCCATCCATAAATTACGTCACACGAATTTCATGATTTTAGACCCCCTCCCCCGTCATTGTCACAACTGGTCACACTTGTGAGACCCCCTCTCCTTAGTGTGACGTCACATATTTTACAATTTTACATCTACAAATAATTATTCAATTAAAACAGCAATTCCAAAATTTGTTTTATTTCAATTTAAATGATTTTTTAATAAAATTAACATCAAATCAAACATTTCAAGAAATAAACAACAAAAAAACTATTAATTAATGATTAAACTTAATCATATTGAAAGTCAATTGTCTAATGAAATAAAAACAATATCATCGCTAGGCACGGTGCAACATGGCAATGGGCTATCAAATTATTTTGTTGGCGTAAATGAAATTCAGTTGTCAGACGAACATTTTTTTCTTAATGGAGTAGAGCGAAAGGCGGACAAAACAATTTGAATCTTATATTTCTATAGATAGTGTTGCAAATGTTTTTGAGTTTTTCGTTAATAGTTCAAAGTTTGTGTTTTACTTAACACTTAGATTAAAATAGATTTTGAAATGTTACGTCACGAAATTTATAACCCCTCCCACCCCGTTCTCACACAATGTCACACTTCGTCGACCCCCTCCCTCCCCCTTAACGTGTGACGCAATTTATGGATGGCCCCTAAGAAGATTTTAGCTTGTCGTAAGTTTCCTTTTGTGCATTTTTCTCTTCTGAAATCATTCATCCAAATTCTACTGCCATTATCTTATGTTCTTTTCGTAGAACAGAGGATGATCAAAATCTCCATTTTATATATTTACGAACCGCTTTTGTTTTCCTATCTTAATCATCAATTATCTCTTTTTCACAGCAGGGAATGATCAGCAAGAACAAATTCTTATGTTAATCGCTAAAAAAGAGTTTTCGATTTAGGGATAACGATTGCTTTTATATTCAGTCTATTAAATATTCGAGAGTCTGATTTAAATATACTTTGTTATTAAATACAAAATTTCATTCAACCAATTCTTAGAATAAGTATGCATTTTATTTCCGTTTAATAAACATATTGTGTATTTCCTTATTAATTAACATATTTTTTTCAAAGCGGAAACGTAATAATTAAATTCAATTATTTAACTTTGCATACTTTTTGTCGTTTTTGTAAATTGATTCAGCGAACGAAAGTAAATTGCTGTAGCGATAAAAATGCAAGTGAATTGTTTTATGAATCAATTCAACAGCAGTAAATTGTATTTTAATTTTGTTAGACATTATAAAAACACATTGTAACTAAATAACTCAATTCCATTCACTTTCTCTATTTTTTAATAGCTAAAATTATAGATAATAACAACAATACAGCTGGATGTTTATAGGTTAAGATAGTAATTATGTTCTAACATCCCAGCCTATTTTACATCTTTTTTATTATTATTATAAAATTATTTCTTTATTTTATTTGATCCTTATAAAGATTTTATCAATTAAATGTATGAACGAAACATTTTGACCTAGTCTGACTCCCCGCACTCCTTTTGCGGATCAGAAAAAATTGCCAAATTGCCGCCCTATATCCTTAATATTAAAATTAAATGCGATTCTATGGTAGTTACCTATTTTTCTTAGAGGTAACTGCAGATATGAGGATACCGCGTTGCCAGTTATAGATTAATTCTTAATAATCTACCCACACAATTTTTTTACAATAACCATATACTCATTTCAAAATTTAGTATTTATGGCAAAAATAATCTTAGAGAGTTGTCTTTGCAATAATTGGTAGTTTTTAAAGTTGTCGATATTTAAATTTTGAAGAGAAACATCCGCACAGAGAGCACCCAACGTATGGTACATAGTATTTGACCAGGAATAAAGGTAGAAAATTTTACTCAAGTTTGAGGTCAAATTTGAGAAAATTCATTGTAGAAGGGTTTCGTGCTACAATTGAAATGTTTACAGTATTTTTTTTACTGAAATCAAAACCCCAAGGGGTATAAGTATGGTGAATTTGCTCCCGGAAGATATTTAAACCATACTTGTAGGATTTGTAGGTATTAATGAAATTATAAGATCCTGAAAGTTTCAGATCCCTAACACAATTGGTAAATAAGAAAAATCAAAATTTGTAAAAATTAGAAAAAACATTTTCTCAGAAACGCGTGAATCGATTGATCTAAAATTTGAATATGTTTTGGAGGCTGATAGTAGCTTTTGAGAAAAATAATTAAGAGCTTTATCAGTTCATAACAATCTTAAAACAATGACGGTTTTTAGTAAATTTCAATTTTTAGCTATAATTGAACGCCGTAATTGAAAAAAAAAAAATAAAAACCCCTCTGTACCTAGATATTGCCCATATGTAGGTAGTACCTTCCTAGATAATTCTGCTTTTTCTCAAAAACCAATTGCGTTAGGAATTTGAAACTTTCAGGATCTTATTATTTCATTAAAAACTCCATACCCTCCAAGTATCGTGTAAAAGTCTTCCGGGAGATAATTTACCATACTTATACCCCTTGGGCCTTTATTAAGAGGTTGAAAATAATTTTGAAAACTTTTTGTGCCAAATAATACTTCAAATAAAAATTTTTAAATTCTCATGATTTACATTCCAATTTTTTAAACAAAATAGAATCTTCTCAAATGAAGAATGAAAAAAAAAACAATAATTGGAAAATATAATCATCGACAATCGATATGAACAAATTACTAATACTGTGCTTGTTTCAAACACAAGAGATAGTGGAAAAAATTAAAAGTTTATTTTGAAGACTTGGGAATTTTATTCTATTTTTCCTGTAGATAAACTAAAGAATGAACCCTTATATTACAAATGTAATGAAAACAACAAATAAAATGAAAACTCAAGAAAATAGGGATGCTACAGAGAAAAAAATCTCAATTAATTAATGCATTAGGATAACAAAATCTAAGAAAAAAGTGCAAACATAAGGAACACGATAAAATAAAAAAAGAAACGAGCTAGTTTAGTGATAAAATGAAAAGAAACATTGAATGAAAAATTATCGCATTGTTATCAAGACAATATCTTACTAAAAAAATTGTCGTAACGACCTTTACGACAATAAGAGTTTCCAAAATACTATAGAAGACATTTACGAGACAAAAAGAGTTGAAATTGTATTTTTAATATTTCGTAAATTAAAGAGCTTCAAATGTTCGTCATATTTTTCTGGTAAACTTTCAGTAAGAACTTTTGTTGGGATTTTTTTCCAAAAACTCAGGACTGGTAGTTTTGGAGATATAAATGGGAAGCGGTTAGTTTTTGTTGAATTTCTTCTGAGCGTAGCATTTCAAAACTATCAAAAAATTATTTGAGATCATGAACATAAAACCTTTCATTTGATATACCACATAATCCATTTGTTAAGCCCCAAAACTACTCGTCAAAATCAGTGTTTGTGTTTTCTCGATAAAAATTTGTCATGTCTTCAACAAACATTATGAATATGCTAAATTTCAAAATTTTTTATCGTGGGGATTGGGAGAAAATTGCCCGTGACAGACGGGCAGGCAGCCAGACAACGTGTGGTTTCATAAGGATTTCGTGCGTGGTTTTTTGACGTACGAAACCTTAATAAGATAAGAATCCTTTACTAAAAGTACCTAGTATTTTCTTAATATGGATCATTTTTTGAGAGTTTGCTAATTGTTAGTTCTTATGAGTAGTAAAAATGGTTTTGTCAGTATCAGACAGAGTTGATTTTAGTTTTTGCTGTTCGCGATAAGTAATTTTAATAAATATTTTTTCCAACTTATATTGTTAACAAAACATAAAATCTACTTTGAATAATTTTGTCATTGAATTTGAATAAGATAACTATTTATAATTTTTAGCATAGGCAACTAAATATCGTAAATGTTAATATTATAGTCTAGTTGTTAGAGAAAATTTTAAGAAAAAAATTAATTAATTTCATAACAACATAATGATTTTTATCTTACCCTCAAACTTTTCGTACAGCTTAAAGTCAAGCTTTTCGGGAATGAATCGGGGCCGCGTTAAACGGGCCTCGCTTGCCGACTTATCCAACGTGAGCGATGCAACTTTCCTTAACACATTACAATCGGGAATCACTGAATTTCCATTAGCTGAGTTTCCACCAACAACTGCATCCGACACGGACGATGGTCGTCTTGTCGAAGCCGCTTCTACAAAGAAAACCTCTCTTATAAAATCAATCAATTCTCGAAATTTTCTACCACATAAAATCCTAATTGAATTTCAAGTACCCACATATCAATTAAATTCAATTACTATAAAAAACGTTTGTACCATTTCATTGCGTCTCTTTCAGTTTTAATTGTGCTATTTTCTATAGAAATAAACAACTTTGTGTTTTTCCACACATTTATATAATAAGAACATTTTAACGTTTACAGGTTTCTTTACCCAAGAAAAAAATAATTATAAAATATAGAGAGAATTTGTAAGTTAATTGTATATTTAACGTCGAAACGAGTTTTGATTAAATTTCGTATTAGATTCTTATAACCCTTGAAAAATATTTAATAATTTGTTTCAAGTGAAGACTATTGATCTTAAAGGTTCAAATTATTTTTTTTTGTGGGAACTTTTTAAAAATTATTTATGTAAGAAAGCGATGATTGACAAGAGTTATTAAAGTTCGTATATACACATGTATGCATATGTTTAAAGAGGAAAATAGTGGGAAATTTATACAAATTCAGGAAGTTGGTTTTTATTTTTTGTCGTAAATTACAATGTGTTCCCCTCGTTTATTTTCTATGAAACAGACACAAAATAATGAACGAACGGATGTTCGGTACATCGTTAGTCTGGTTAGATTGTTACGGATTGCTGACCGAAGACCAAACCAATTACCTTTTCGTTTGAAACTATGTATGTAAGAATATGTAGGGGAGACTGGGTACAGCTGAAACAGGGTATGATTGTAACAATTTTAATATCATCGAAACTTAATGTGTGTGGAAGGGTTACAAGAAATTACACACACGGTTGAAAGTCTTGATTTGAAACTTACTCAGGGTGTTGAAAACGCTTGCAAGAAGGCCCTTTTAAACCAATTTCTTTATTTTATAACTACCTAAGTACCTAATTGTTGTTTTATCGAAATTATAATAAGCTGATTCATTTTTTTCAAAACTATTCTTCTAGGTAGGGACGGTTGTAATACATGATACTATAGGTTTGTTCCATACGTTGATGCCAAACACTGCCAGAAAGGCAAAGAGCAAGACACATTGCCAAGAGACAAGAGTGAGTGAAGAAATGTTTTAGCTTACAGCCACATTAGGCCGAGAGTCGACCTATGTACGTACGTTTTTGTGACAATCGCGTATATTGACATTGATTTGGTGGTGTTTAAGCATTGGATAACCGGCTTAACTTGAGTGAACTTGTCACTTGTCAGTTGTTTATGTTTTTCAATCAGTCTTGTCTCTTGGTCAATGCTTGCTCTTTGTCTTTCTGGCAAAGTTTGAACATCAGCAGAAGGAAAATTGGAACAAACTTTATATATTTTCATCATTATTTCTGTATTGCAATGTATAAGAAAGATCTCAAGGAGTGAATAATTCATACTGGAACATAAGAAAGCCTATGATGAAAACAAGAGGTTTCTTTGAGACGAACTGTTAAAGTAAGGCATTAACTTTGTTTCTTCTTTGAGATACGAGACAAAAGAGAGAGAGAGAGAGAGAAATGCAATATTTGCATGAATTTTTTTTATTTAATTAATATTTGCAGTTTTCTTATACTATATATAGTTCTCTTTCTTTATAAACGCCAAATCTTTTTTCTCTCTCGTGTAACGAAATAGTGAAATGAAGCATTTATTGAAATATGACTATTGATTCTCGTCTTTTTATTGATTATCAAATCGCCACTTAAAGAATTTAACTTTAAAAAAATCTAAAATGAGTCAAAAACATTGCAATATTAGATTTAATTGCGTTTTGGTATTTTTGAACTATAGTCAAGTAAAATGGTAAAGTCATCTTTTTTGTCTATACTATACCTACTGCTTTTTATCACTGTTATAGCCAGTAGTATAGCGTGCATTTATGCCAGATCGAACGATGCATTTGGCGCCCATTGTTTGCTAGAAATTGTTTTAAAAATATTCTTGAATACTCTATTACTGCTTCAAACATAAATACACCCTGAATACATTTCGCTTCTAATAATAATTCTTTAAAATATATTCGTCTAGGCTCTAGTTTCTATAATCTAGAACAATATCTTGTTATAACACTAACATAACTATGGGTTTATATAATAAAAATTTATTTCTTTTTTTGTGAAATTAGTGGGCATCTGCAGGTACACTTCTGTGTCCAAAAATGTACCTTTGCATAATTTATATTTGAGGCTAAAAATAGATCAAATTCTTTACGAAAATTCAGAACGTTATCTTAAAGCCTTGTCTTACGATTTTTCTCATTTATAACCAGGTAATTGCTATCGGTTGATTTTGCAGTTACAATTTGTAAACTGAACTGCTTTTACTGTCCCCGCATTTGTCTCGGCCGGAGCTATAACTCTCTTTATTTCCTTACAGTATGATATTGGTTACAGGTTTATTAATATGGAGTTAATTGTAGTAATCGCATACATTCCCAACAATGGCTTATTTTTAACAAACTGATCAACTTGGGTTTCTTACTTTAATATCTATGTATCTATCAGAGGCGTGCGGTCCATACATGCTGTAGATGCGGCGCATGCCTATGGATTGTAAGACGATTTTAAAAAATAAATATTTTTTATGGTTTATTCATTTAATTTTTAATTTACGTAATTGCATTTGTAAAATCATTCTAAAAATGATACATTTTTACATTTATAAAATTTTTAATTTACGTAATAATGAAAGGTATCACTCATAAAATTGGCATAGTTTACCAAGTCAAATGAACGGCAAAAGCCGAATGAATGCGTTGGCGACAGTAGCATGCGATTCTTTGCTTCGAATTGGTCGCGCATGCGCACTAGTACGGTCGAATACTATCTCTCTCGGTATTTCACATAGGCAACTAACAGCCACCAGATGCGCTTTCCGTTTTGAATCTAAACAGTGAATTTAATTGTTACTGATACTTTTCGTGAGTTATTTTGAATTATTGACCCAAAGGCCATACAAATGTTCTGTTTTTTAGGATAAGAACTATTTTCGTGGTTTTTAAATACATTATATGATGCGGTTGTTGATGATTTTTGTAAGAAGGAGCGTCGAATAAGGCTAATTTAAAAAAATACTTATAACACCACGTTTATCAAATAAAAAAATAAATTTTAAAAATGTGGTTCTTATACCCCCCCCCTACTTCTAACCGCATGCCCTGTTTCAAAGTCACCGCACGCCACTGGTATCTATATAAATAAAATGATAGCTGTTTTCCAATGTTCGCTTTGAACTCAAAAACTCGTAAAAACTACTGGATAGATTTTGACCAATTTTTTTTCGTTTTACTTCTTATATACTTGGTCCTTATCTAAAAAAAAAATTATCACGATATCTTCATTAAAAACAAAGTAATTCAAGGTTTAAAAACTGTGACTTTTACAAGCAAAACGCGTGAAGCGGTGAAATTTTTGTCGTTTTGATAGAGTGGGGCAAACGATGTAATGCGCATGGGGCTGGACATAGGTTGTTTATCCTTCCACTGCCTACTGATTATTTCATACTTGAGTGTAGACTTAGCTCAGCGAGATATTAGATCAATAAAGATTTTTTGAATTCTATTTTATATTTTTTAGCAGTTTTTTGTAGCTTTTTTAAAAATTCTCTTTTAGCATTTTTTATATTTTTCTGTAAATACAGATTCAAAATACATTTTTAAGTTACAATTGTTGTAATAATCAAAATACATTTCAACACTCCCTTTTATTATTGCAAATATTTTTTAACTAGAACGATTTACCTAAGTTAGAGAGAAACAGTTTTTTAAAATTAAACTATATGCCAAAAAATTGCTCCCTCAGAATCCGCAATTTCTCCAAGTGTATAGTTATCAATTGATTAAAAATTAAATTTTTTAAAAAAAGTCAAACTTAAGAATTAAAATCGCTATAAAACCCAAAATAGTTTTTAATTTAAATATTTATTTTTTTTAAGTTCGCTATCTGCTCTTTTCATTACGCAAATAAGTGATCATATTTTTGCAATTTTTTTTAATAATTAATTATTTTTAACTATTTATACATGTATTGTTGTACTATGACGTCATCAACTGCCGTTGGGTCTTAATACATGAATAGTTTAAAAATTAAATCACTAATTAACTATACACCTGGAGCAATTGCGGATCCGGAAAGAGCATTTAGGGAACAATTTTTTGAAAAAAAAAAAAAAATTAAATGATTATTTTGGATTATATGGCTATTTATATAGCTACAAATTTTTGATTAACTAATAACTATACACTTGGAGCAATAGCGGGTTCTGAAGGAGCAATTTTTTGGCATATAGTTAAAAATGTTCTAAGCTCTTTCCGGTTATTTTTAATGTATTTTTGCTTTCATTTTTTTAAATATTTTTCCTATGTTAATTAAATATGTTCTTAACATAATAACTTACGCAGACGACGTCGCGGGTATAAACTAGTCTTTCATAAAAACAAATCATGCAATTTTCTGCAATGTTGTATTCGCTGCTAATAGTTAGGTATAGTGCCTGTCTCATAAGCAAGGAATGGAAAATGGTTTCAACCATACCCAGTTTACCCTATTAATATCGTATTTCGTAAGCGTTTGAAAATAATAAATAAAAATAAACGTTTTGAGTGTACTTTTCGAATTAAGATTTATACGTGTTTATATAGAAATCTAAGCAATGCGGAAATTTCTTAATATTTTTTTTTTAAATAAAATTATCTACGTTATAAAGTTTACACGTCTATATATTGTAAGTTAGTTGTTTTGGTTATTGAAAAATTTTAAATTATAATTCCATTGATTATCAAATAATAAATAAGTATATCTATATATAGAGATAGACGTTTTTTTTGAATTTGTTGAACGTTGATATTAATATACAATTTTATAAGAGATTAGAAATGGAAAAATACTAAATGTAATAATACCAATAATAGCATACCGTTAATTGGTTTTGTTGGAGCCAAATCAACTTTTTTATGTCTCGACAACGTAAAACTTGTGCATGATTGGGACATTTTCTTGTCTTGGACTGATTTGGGATCTTCTATGTCGGCGATAAGCTCCGATTCACCAACAACGCATTCCGTTGTTGTATTTCGATTCGACGCTGGCATATTATTAGCGTCGTCGTTTGCTGTAAACGAATCACTTATCACCAAAATCACTTGTTTCGACGTAAAATTATCGAAATCCAATGTAACTTGTTGCGGCGATGAGAACGAGAGTGTGGCCAGTTTATGGTCGGTGTTGGTCTCGTTGTCGCGGCGCTTTTGCTTCACATCGAACTCGTTCAGTTTGAAATTGTTCAGAGGAACTTCGCTCGGTTTATTCAGTAACGTTTTCAGAATGCCATCATCAATGTTTACACTTTCTTCACTGTAGTAACACTGATTTATTTCCGCGGCGAATCCGATCGGGGTCAAAGGGTCCGTGAAGACTGAATCGCTACTGGAGTCGCAACTTGGCGGCGTAGTCTCGGCGCCCCCCTCTTTCAAGAGCGTTTCTTTGATTGTGGAATCATCGGTGTTTTCCGAGGCAAGTGATGCTTGCTTTGGACTATATTTGTTTACCTCGCGCCAGGAATCCGTGACAAAAGAACGTTTACTATCATCCTGAGTCCTCGTCGTGGATACTTCAGCATTTTTATCGGTGGACTCGGGTCGTTTTTCAGCTTCTTCATGGGCCAGCACCTGTTCGGCAATTGGCGGTCCGTGTTCACGGGGCAGTGAACTCCGTTCTATGAACGGAGATGTGCGTTGTCCCGTTATCTTGCTTCCTTCGGACTTGATAAGACTCTCATCTTTTAATATTTCACTCGCTGGAACAATACCAACAAATTGGTTCTCGTCTGACTTCAAGTTCTTTTCTTTGACCACATCTCGAGCGGGAGATTTACGATTTAACTTTACACTCGACTTGATCTTTCCAGGAGATTTTCCCGATTTGGGCTTATTCTCTCCTGTGCCACTCTGTCGATTTCCCATTTTGAACTGAAATAACACGGAGAATGTTAAGAATTTCAATTAAAGTCCTTCACATGTCAAGAACTTTCCAAACAATTCATTCATAATACGATTTATTTTGCTTGAAAGAAATCTAAACACTAAACATTCTAATAAATTCATAGTAAATATGTAAATAAGGTGTATGTAATAACTTACTGTAACGTTGTCAGTGAAATCGACAAGATTTTCCGATGTTGAGTTTGAAAATTACATCATATTACGTCTTAATATATGAACTCATTGTTTTTATTTGATTATGAATGTAAAAATAACCAACAATTTGTGATTATTGTACATTTTTCCATAAGGGTGTTTTCACATTTTCCCAGCGGAAAAGCGCATGTTCTTGTGACAAGCGCTTTGAGCTTTAATCGATCGCTTTTCCTTATAAGTTCATTTGAACAAATGTTTTTGAAAGTTAAAGAAAATTTAAAAATTAAACTTCTGAAAAGTAAATAAAATTTTCTTTGTCTAGATTTTGTAAAAGGAAATTTGCAGAAAAGGAAATATTTTTATAAAAAACTCAACAATCGCCTATTAAAAAGAAAGAGATAAAATAATAATAAATAAAATTTTAATTATTAGAAAAATTAGATTAATTTCAAATTAACTTTATTGTTGATAAAAGAAGTTTTGCTGATTTCTTTTTTAATTAATCATTAAAGTACATCTAAAGGAGAACGACCAAAAAGAAAATCGAAGAAAATTCTTTGAAAAAAGGTTTAAAAAAATATATTTTTTTAATTCTTATAACTATTATTAGTTATTAGGGTTATTAGTTAAATTATTTTATTGATTAGTTTTTAATTTCTATCATTTCTATTTCTAACAATGTAATTATGTTAAATTGTTAGTTTGGCTACTTGCCACTAGATAGCAGAACGTCCAAATGTATTCAAACATTATGAAAGATTGAAAGAATTAATTATGCAAATAGTTTTAGTTTAATAAGGAACTTTATTTAACTTTTAAAACAACATTTTTAGTTAAAAAAATCGTTTTCCAAAATTGACATAAACGGTAACATAAATTTTAGACGTGAAAATACTTCTACGTAGACCATGTAGTTTTGAAAATTCAAACTCCTGTTTCATATTGCGCAAGTCACGTTTCTTCATTGTTTCAAAACCATTTGTTCAAGTTACATGGGACTGTGCATAAAACTTTAATTGTGCTAATTATTTATTTTTATATTGTGATATTAATTGTTACAAATTTAGTTCAGGTAAATTATTCAATATTTGTTTTTAATAAAAAACTTAAAATACTTCCATTTATTTTAATTCATTTGTAAGTTGAAGAAATCTTCCCTTGACGATTTGGCATTTCAAAACGCTACCACCGTAGATCGTTGATTATACCATAAATGGATTACATTTTAATTAAAAGCCAGGCATTTATTTTTTAGTTTTGATTACTATTAATGTTTTTAAAATTCTTTTTATAAATATGGAAAACCCTCAATCAGCGTGGGTTAAGTTTCATTTAGTTTTAACCATACAAATTATATTCGCATTTTACTTATGTACATATATCAAATGGCTCATAAGAGGTTAGCGTCTGCTATATATATACAACTTATTACTGATTCTAAATATGTTTAAATTACGTTTAGAGATTTATCCTGTGTATAGCCAAAGGCTGGTCCGGGATAAAAATTTCTTAAAAAAAAAGACTTATTTTAAGTAGTTCTTTCAAATGAATTTACAAAAAAATATAATTCCTTTATAGGCCAGTCAAAATCAACAATAAATTTGCAAAACATGATGTATTTCTGATTTTTAAGTATGTTGTTTGGACCCATTAGGGCTATGTATTCTTAAGTTTGCAACTCTCAAAAAGTTGTGGAAAAATTTTTATAGGGGAAAAACCGTGAAAATTTTGGACTTATGTATTTCAGATTCTGCTCGGTATCTCCTAATCTATGCATTTTTCTTCAAAAGCTGTTCTGTACGTCTTTTAAGAGCATCAAATTTGTGAAAAATTAAGCACAATCGGAGCTCTGCACGTTAATGGGTCAATGAGTTACGGAACTTTGAAAAGAGACCAGTTTTTTCAAAAATTGAAAATTTTAGTTTTAGACTTTTTTTGGATCGAAGTTGCGTCGAAACCGTTGATCCAACGAGAAAAACTTATTGAATATAATTTGTAGACAATTTAATTAACTTTAAATAAAGTGGAAAACGGAACCTGTAAGCCACGTTGTTCTCTCAAAATTTTTGAAAGAGGACGACGGTGACTAGCCTCAAATAAACCTTGACTATCTACCAATACTGGAGTACCCACCAAAATGTGATTTTACCTTATATGGGTTCTCTAAAATTTTGAGAGAACTACGAGGCTTACAGGTTCCGTTTTCCACTTTATTTAAAGTTAATTAAATTGTCTACAAATTATATTCAACAAGTTTTTCTCGTTGGATCAACGGTTTCGACGCAACTTCGATCCAAAAAAAGTCTAAAACTAAAATTTTCAATTTTTGAAAAAACTGGTCTCTTTTCAAAGTTTTGTAACTCATTGACCCATTAACGTGCAGAGCTCCGATTGTGCTTAATTTGTCACAAATTTGATGTTCTTAAAAAACGTACAGAACAGCTTTTGAAGAAAAATTCATATTTTAGGAGATACCGAACAGAATCTGAAACAAGTCCAAAATTTTCACGGTTTTTCCCCTATAAAAATTTTTCCACAACTTTTTGAGAGTTGCAAACTTAAGAATACATAGCCCTAATGGGTACAAACAACATACTAAAATATCAGAAATACATCATGGTTTGCGAATTTAGCTATTTTTTTATGTCGATTTTGACTGGCCTATCTATTATTGCTACTGTATATGGTAAACCATATAGTCATTCTTGAAAATCGTAATAAAAGTTGTAAGTCAATTGGTAAAAGCTACTATTATGGGCGACAATAGCATCATGAAATTCTTTTTGATGTCACATTAAGCCAGCGGTCGGGGAACTTTTTTTACCATTACCCCAAAATATATATATAATTGTGTAAGTCGATATTAACCCTTCATTTTGAAAAGGGGACAATTAATGTAAATTTAAATTATAGATTATATTATATTGAATTAATTTGCACGGAAAAACAAGTTGCATGAAAGAAGTAACAAAATAAAATTTTCATACACACAAAAACTAATTGAAAACTTTCCCCGTTCAGATTTTGGAGAAATGATCTTGCTTCATATTTGATACAATAACTCCAAATTGGGGATTTTTGATGTGAGCACAATTTGAATACAGTCTTCGGCCAAACTAACACGTTTATAAAATAGCCATAGCAAACAAATCATTATTACCTCCAAAAATTTCATTTTTACCCCATTTGGGGTAATTTACCCCGGTTGCCCGACCGCTGCATTAATTCATCATAATTATTAAGTTGAGGTCAGTATAAAATGTTTCTGCATTGTTTCTGTATTTTAACAGAATATTTGTATTGCTATACAGAAGTCATAGTTAATGTTTCAATAAAATAAAATTTAAGCAACATTATTGTGTTTTATACATTGCCTCCGTAGCCCTAGAATCTAGACTCTGGACCTTAGGTCAGAAATTCTGACTGGTCCTTACTCCTCACACACTTTTTTTACTATAAAATTATTATAGAAACTTTTTTTTGTCATACATAATCAGTTTTGACTAAAATTAAATAAATTTAAAAAAAAGATGTGAAGGAAATTTGTCTCGTCTACTTTTAGAAAAACTTCTTATTATACAAGTCTAGAAGTTAACTCCAGCCCCCAAGCTAAAGCTATATCAGCGTCTCATTTGCGTAGCCCATTACCCATGGTTTCATATCCATCATTAATATTAATAAATAAAAGCATAGTTTCTTGGATATTGTGGTATTTACGTTTATTTCAAAATTTACGTAATACATTTCGGTAGTTCCCTAATTTTTTCAGTTACTCAATTTTAAATATAGGTAGGCTCATTCCATTTAACTTTTTTTGTACGTCAACGCTACGGTAAAAGAACCAAAGGTTTTTACTTTCTGGCGCATGTTTACCTTTAGATTAGTTTTAGGCGTTTTTAAACGATACCCGTTCGAGGCCTAACACATGTATTACTGGTAATACAAAATCACAAGTTCATCTGGTATACAAACTTATCTGTTTAGAAACAGTCCTAGATTATTTTGAATGTTATTTTGTTGTTCAACGAAACGAACATATTGCCAAGAATTGGCGACTCTTTAATGCATGAAGAGAGAAAAACAGTTTTTAACAGAACCTTTCTCTCTTCATGCATCAAAATGTGTGTGGCACTATTTCATTTATTGGTCCCATGATTTCTTATGAAGTGCATGGTACCTGGTAAAACTTTCTCAATGACGTCATTTCTTTTGCTCAGAGTGTTAACCGTCGCTAAAATGCTTCACAAAGCTAGTGGAAAGGAAAAAAAAACAACGGCAATGAGCGTATTGTGGAATATAGCCTAAGTTACTCAACGATAAGCATCTGAGGAAGTTTACTTTTGTTGGCAAAACGTAGTACAGTGTTAAAATAATACTTATTTTTTAGTACACTTCCTATCCAAAAATTCATAGTAAAATATCTAATTTTTATGCTAATTATATAATGTTAGATTTTCTCTCTTTTGATCTTAAGTTCATTGAAACTTTTTGTTCCAGGTGTTAATAGAAATAGTGTTAGTGCATCGACATGCTATGGTGGTTGATGAATTTCAATTTTGCTGAAAATGAAAATCGTTTTGGTTTGAAGATTTTGATCAAAGTAAGTGATAAATGTTTTTTATTACACCATACCTTAACGTTTTTGAAGAGCTGGTTTTTAACTATTATAAACTAATTTTTATAACAATGAACTTCTTTGTGTTCTATTAGAACTTTTGTAGTCTTTTGGATTTTAAAATCCAAAAAATCGAACTAAGAAATATTAAAAATCAATAAATCTTCAATTTCCTTCCGTATCTTTTAGATTATTTTGTTATGTGGTTGATCTGGGGTTTTGTGCCTAAATGTGGTTTTTTTCATATTTTTTTTTTTATTATTCCACAATTTTAAAATTCATGTTATATCTTAAGATGCGTTTTCTTCGAACTTAATAAGTAAAAACAGTTTAAAATTATTGCAATTTTTTATTGTTATAATACAATTTCTACTTGTGCTTTGGTTACACAAAACTTTACATATTATAATATACCGTACAATGCATTTAATACATGTAATACATTAAATTTTTTTAATGGTATTAATTCATTACATAAATAACATTAAAATCATTAAAATAGAGATTGCTTCATACAAATCAAAAAAACTTAAAAAACAGATTGAAATTTGTTTTATAATTTGTTACAATATATCTCTTTATTATTCTTAGCTAATGGCACTAATTATTGCCAATTTCTAACTTAAATTAAAACAATTTCTTAATTAATATAATATAGATAGTTTTTGATTAGAATCTTAGTGAAACTATTTAAATATTTTTTTATATAATTTCTTTTATATTATCATATATAGAGTAAATGTCAGCCTTAGTTTTTAAATTTTTATCCTTAAAATTTTAACAAACAAGGCCAAGATTTTACATTCGTTATACTGCATTTTTTTTTTAAATTTTTTAGTTGAACAAAGAAACTTGATTGAGAATTTCCCTACACATTTTGAACTAAGTTATTTAGCCACTAAAACTTCTATTGATTTGTTTTTCGCGATGAATTTCATAACTTAATATGTACTTAATTGAACTTTGATTCAGAACTAAAAAACTTTCATTCTTATTCTCGATTTGTAGAACTTTGTTCGTTGTTTTCCTATAGTTTGCACTTATAATTAACCAAGAGAGCTGCTTAGTGACTAAAATATAAATTTTGGAAGTATATTGATAAAAAAAATCAAATTTTTAAAATAACATTTACAATGGCCGTTGATTTACATGTTTTATATCTATCAACAAACGATTTACTAAGGGAATAATTTAACACAATTTATGCGTTTTATAATATGAAAATATATAAAATGTTTTATCTTCCTCATATGAATAAATTAAATGATACAAGTTATATTTATATTATGTACATGGATAGAATGAACATTTGAATCGGTGGAAAAAGATTTTATTACACAATATCACATTACGTAAAATGAATGTAAAAGTTACATAACGGAATGTGACATACGCTCACTGGATACTTCTTTGATCACGCATCTGTATATTTGATTGCCTATACTAATTGATATGCTATTATTAGTACGGTTGGTACTGTTAGGGTTTTATAATTTTTTTTTCGTTTTTCATTGCAACTATAGGCAATTAAGTGTATAAATAATAATTTCTTGGTAGATAACTTCGATCAAGTTTTTGGGTAAACCAATGACATAACTACTGGAGTTAAATCATTTTTCCACTCAGTACAATAACAGGTAGTTCCGTAAATGAGTTCACAGTGTGTTAATTAAACTTTTCCTCAACTTAGGAAGAGCTAAATTTATAAATTATATTGGATATCTTAGCTAAAAAATTAATTTTGGAGTTGTATTGTTTCTCCACGCACCGATTCATTTAATAAAATGAGAAAAAAATTAAAATTAATGCTTGATGGTGTATTGAAAAATTCAAAATTTTCTTTTTGATTTAAATTATTTGAAGATGGATTTCATCGAAAAGGATAAGAAAGAGATGAATTGATTAAAATTGTTGTCTAGCTACTTTTGTTCGTTGTCCTCCTCAAATTTAATTGTAATAATCATATGAGGCTGTCAATATTTCCTAGTGTGGTTCCCTCGATGGTGCGGTGAATTTCGTGGTGCGGCCGCCGCGGCCCAATCTTTGCCGGCTCGCGCCTCGTGGTGATGATGATGGTGATGGTGTCGCTTTTTTTCGCCGGCCGAGCGGTCGTTGGCGTGGTTATGTGATGGTGGTGGTGCAATGTCGTTGATGGTTATTTCAGCGGAGCCCTCACGGTGCCGTTCGCGGCTGAAGTGTGGCTCGTCGAGCGTATCTTTCCGGCGCAGTGGCGAGTGATTGGGTCCGGCACTCATTGACGCCTTCAGACCCGACTTGCTACCGGCCGACTCGTGTAAATTTTCCCAAGCTTGTCGATAGTAACGATTTAGGCCGTTCCGTGATTCTGAACTTGATGAATCGAACGATGCAACCGTGTTACAATCGGGTGAGGCTCGATGTCGATAATGTTTGGCACTTTGATTCCTAAAAAAAATTTTTATTAGTTGCTTACTTACAACTTTTAAATATTCTTATTAAATCTTCCTCTTCCATTCTTGTGATTTGTTCATTGTGACATGCATCCACTTATAACTTAAGTTATCTATAGTCGACAGGTCCTTAAAATAGATAGGTATTATAAACTCAAGACAACTTTACAACTGGAGAAGAAAAATTGCCAATGTTTTGTGCCAAGAGATTTTGAATAATCACAATCACTGGCAACTTGCATGTTTTTAAAAATTACAAAAAAAAATGTTTTTTGACCTATCACTTTTATACATACAGGGTGTACCAGCAAGACCGGCCATTAGAAGTTTCCGGAGAACCTAAAATAATAGAAATCTAAAAATTGGGATTAAAGCCTAAGTAGATTAGAGCTACCTTCCTAAAATATTTTTAAGTTTTCTGACCCTTCCGGTTATACCGGAAGTCGACACTAAAATCGTTATTTCAAATGGCATGCCTTAATTTATTTCCACATTTCGAATTAATTAATAATTCTGAGAATTTTTTATGATGACAAGACCTCATTTAATCCTTAAGGTTTTAGGGAAAAAAGACTTTTATTGGAAATTTCGCATCAAACGTGCGTCTTGTAAAAGGTCCGTAACTCTCACATTAAATTGTGTAGGAAGCTTGACATAGGCTCGTTTGGGAGCTCAAAGATGCAGTTACACTCGAGATTATCAAAAACAATCAGTTGTTGTTACTAAGTATCTCAAAGTGCATCGTAAAGTAACACGTGCTAAATTATGCAAAATATAATTATTTTTAAACCTAATTTTTTTTACCATGTTTGGTTTTTCTTAAAATTCCCCGCATTTTCATAATTCATATCCCTACAGCCAAGTGTAAGGGTTTTCAAGTTATCCTTTAAAATAAGAAAAAATTCACCGTTACATACGTAATTTATAACCGAGCTTTATGCTGCATATCTAATAGTACTTGGCCATGTTTTCAGGTAGGTTATTTATTTAATTACACTGCGTATTATTGTGTTTTGTGTTTATTATATAGTTTAATTTACCTATTTGAATTTCAGATATGATAATATCTAAAAAAAAAAAACTAAATTCACATCGACTAAATAAATTCTACCTGAAAACATACAGCATAAAGTACGCTTATAAATTGCAGGTGTAAAGTTGAATTTTTCTTTTTTTAAACGATAACTCGAAAACCATTACACTTGGTTATAGAGATATGAAATATGAAAATGTAGAGAATTTTAAGAAGAACTAATAAGGTAATTAAAATTAGGTGGTACCATTTAAAAAATTGATATTTTGCACAATTCAGCACGTATTACTTTACGATGCACTTTGAGATACTTAGTAACAACAACTGATTGTTTTTGATAATCTCGAGTGTACCTGTATCTTTGAGCTCTCAAACGAGCCTATGTCGAGTTTCCTACACAATTTAATGTGGAGGTACGGGCCTTTTATAAGGCGTCCGTTTGCTGCAAAATTTCCAATAAAAGTCTTTTTTCTCGAAAACCTTAAGGATTAAATGAGGTCTTGTCATCATAGATTTGTTCGCGGAGCTGATACTGAACCGATAACGAATCAATCCAAGTGGATTTAGGATAATCGCCAAACGCATACACGCTTATGAACTGATTAAGGGTTATATTCCCGTGAACGAGTTTGAAAATGTTCGAAAATAAGACGAGGATAAACGAGAACCCACAAAAATTGTTATTTGAATTTAACGTTGTTAAAGAAGGATATAAAATCTAGCCACATTTTATCAAACTTCCAGTTTAACCGGAAGTGTCAGAAAACTAAAAATATTTTAGGAAGGTAGCTCAAATCTAGTAAGGTTTTAATCCCAATTTTTAGATTTCTATTATTTCAGATTATCCGGAAACTTCTAATGGCCGGTCTAGCTGGTACACCCTGTATAGTTTTTCTCAGGATCTTACTGGGAAAACATTAGAACCATGTCTTGGTGTGTTTTAACGACTTGTAATTTCTACTCAATATTAATTTTTTTCAAAATCAATTCATTTTTCATGCAATTGAGCTTTCGCAACGCAGTTAGCTTTCAACTTAAACATGCTTTGTAAGTCATTTCAAGAAAAAAATTTTTTCTAAAAGAAAATACCCGAAATGTAGTGAATAAAAGTAATTTCATTATAACTAAGAATAATAATTGAATTAGAAAATTTGATATATTGGTTTATATTAAGCTTTTGATTAAGTTCCTATCGATTAGATTAACGGGCTTAGTATTTATATAGCTAATGTTGGAAGCAAGAACAAATTAAGACGTTTAGTGCAATTTTTGGTGTAAATGTTTGTTCTGGCCCTGCACTTTCGGTCCCGAAACCATCAATAAACCAACCAACCAGTGCCATGTGAATGTTTTTATTTGTCAGACATTAAAAGCGCAACTTTCACTGTTCGACTTTTTCTGTTGTCAACCCCGAAACTGATTACGTGTATATACATAATATTATTCATGAAATCAAAGCGGTGCATTTAAAATCGGCAGCCAAATATGAAAAAAATTATCGTTTTTACAGTACCTTAATAAATTTAATTAAGCGTAGAAGTTTTGTATTTTATTACACCCGGTTAAGGCATTTTTATGTTTGCTTTACTAGGATCAATAAATTACTTATGTAAATATGAAATTAGCCAAATGTCTGGTTCTTTGTTCGGTGATTGTTAGATTTTTGACTAGTTTTTTGTTTTGTTTTGATTACTATGGAGTTATGAATTAGATGGGGTTGGAGAAATATCCGGCTCGTTGGTGCGAGCGATAGTTGCGCGAAAACTCGCGTCGGCCGATTTGTTGGTCGGGAAAGGGCAGAGCCAGGAGTGTATACCATCGGGACGGCATAGCCCCCGTGGGCAATCTGTGCTTGCGACGCGACTGCCCCCCAAAACCACTGTTTGCATATAACAACAATAATAATTGCAACAACGCGTTATGTTTTTCGACTATGGTACAAAAAGTTCAAACAAAGTTATAAAATATCCCAAGATAAAGATCCAAAAATGTAAAATTTTTTATTCATCATTTTCATCGGTATTTTCCTGGTTAAAGATTCATCAAGCCAAGTAGTTGATATTTTGCGAAATAAGTTGAATTTGAAATATTCCTGAATTTTGAATTGAAATAGCTTTCAATGTCAGTAGTTAACTTGATATTTAAATATTAATATTTGAGTTGAGAGCACCGGTTGATTTCAAATCAAATTCAAGTCAAGTTGTTTAAATATCAAACCAAGCAAAGTATCACTATTCCTTGTAACTGCTGAAAATACTGACAATTTTTTTGTAACTACAGACCAAATGTTAACTTTTTTCTTACATAAAATAGTGAACATTTGAAATGATAATTCTGCAATTGGAAAAATTTAAGGGCTTGGTACAAGAATCCGGTAAGTCCTGACTGACAAAGTTTCGGTAATCGTTGAATGAAAATAAAGATTACACCAATAAGTCCTAACCTTTTCAACATTATTTACCACACAGAACCAGTGGCGGAACTACAAATTTTACCCCCCCCCCCTGCAGAAAATTAGATCGGCCCACCAACCTTATATGAATTTTTGTTTTTTGTATTTAGTGTCCTATATAATTTTGGTAGTTTTGCTAAACGATCCTGTTCCTTTTTCAATTTTATCTTTGTTTCTCCACCACTAGTAGGTATTGCTTAGTTTTTTTCCATTTTTCAGCTCCTTAATTTATTTTAAAACAAAATACTTATTACTTTAAAATACGTAAATAAGTATACCTATATTTTTGAGTATTGGCTAATATAAAGATTATTTTTACAAAATAAATTTTATTCTACTTGCCTAATACCGAATGTTTCCTTCTGATAAAAATAAATTCTTTTTCAAATCTTCACTTCTTTAACCTAAAGGCTTAAAAATTCTATACTAATAATTTAGCTATTCACTAAAACTAAAACAAATATGAAAAATAAGAAGTTAATGTATATAGTCGTATAAGTACTTAAACACTGCGATAGTAAAAAAATAGTTCTAACGACTTAGGTTTTTTGTTACAATAACTTTTGAATATTAAACAAGACATATTTTAATCAATTTTTGAAACCGTTCTTTTCTTATTATTATAAATTCACACCGTTGTTCAATTAAAAAATTTCATATTTCAACAATCAACGATGTTTAAAAAACATCGTTGCGCTATTCTCGTAGGCTTCCTTTAATCACGTTATAATAATATTTTCTTACTAATTTATTAAATTATATTATTTGTTATAAATTATAGTTGTTATGTAATATGGTATTTTTTGAATTGAATTACAATTTTGAATATTAATAAACAATCTCGTTATTGATTTGCTGAGATCTTAGTAGACGTAATATTTAAAAAATGTTAATTTTTTTGTACACTAAAGTATAAAATGCAACTAATTTCTCAAAATTTTTGGACCCCCCAAAGCTTCGAGCCCCCCCGCGTCGCGGGACTAGCGGTATGGTAGTTCCGCCACTGCACAGAACAGTACTAATGTTACATTTTGCTCCGATTCTTGGACCAATCGAAAGAGTAATATTGTACCAATGAAAAAATGCTATAAAAACAAAATTGAAAATTTTGGACTTACCGGGTTCTTGCACCAAGCCCTTCAATTTATCAAAATTTTCGAAATAAGTTCAAATGCATTGACATATTTAACCGGGTTATAAACAAAATAAAGTAGAATTTTTGGACTTTATTAGAATGGAATTATTCTTATACTTTTTTTGGACTTTTTGTCTAAATATTTTTCAATAAACAATTTAAAAAAGAGTAAAACTTTTACCTTCGCACAAGAATAACAACCGTTGTTATTATGGCGGCGAGGAAAACAAAACCTCCGAAAGCTCCCAAAGCGATAATAGCTCCCAGATTGAGTCGGGCACCAAATGGTTCACGACGTTCCGCTCCATCAACTGACAAAGGCACGTTCACATTCGCAGTCTCGTCCTGACGTCCGTTTATTGTATTGGCAATTTCATTTTCTTGAGGATGAGTTGCTACATGTATATGAGGCAGATCGGATGTACTAGATACTATAGTCGGACGGCGTCTGTGCGGGTGTTTGTCTTCACGCACTTGTCCAGGTTGAGATTCAGCCGATACTTCATCAGTTGGCGAAGGAATTGGTTTTTGGGGTGGTAATGTCGTTATTGATGGACGGGTTGGTTTCACCTTGTGTCTTGTCGTTCCACTTGGTGACGAAGGACGACGACTGCTGCCTGTTGTCACTGGAATCGTAACAGCCAATGTTTCTTCTACAAAATAATTTGAAAAAAAAACATAAATTTTTAACTTAAAGTGTTCCTTATGGACGTACCCCGGGGTTTCCTGGGTTAGATAGGGAAAACCATTACGCATGTCATGAAATCTCTTATTTTACGATTTTGTCATAAAACTAAGACTTTAGAGCAGTGGTCGGCAACCTATGACCCGCGGGTCACCAAGTGACCCGTTTGATATTTATAACTGACCCACTTTAGTTCCACTAAAGTATAATAATATAGGTATAAAAAAAAATAAAATAATAGGAGTAAAAATTTTTAAGCCTATTGTAATTATTTTCTTGATATAATTTATACAGGGGCGGATTTAGAATGTAGCTTGGTGGGGGGTCACTACCGGGATGTGTGGTGATACGCCCCTAACGGGGGGTCCGGGAGCCCTGCTTTGGAAATTTTTTGAAAATATATCTCTCAAAAACGTGTTCTAATGCATTTCTTGTTTAAGAACAATAATTAATAGATTTGTATCTTTTACTAGTTATTTAGCAGACAACCTGTATCAATGTTATAAATGTAAAAAATTTCACGATGGTTAATATTGTCAAAGTCCTAGGCCTACATACATTTTAAAATAAAAAATTGGCATTATAGAGAAGAGAAAACTGACATTTGAATGTATAAAACAATTGATAATATGGGGTCGGTATTCAAGCTAAGGGAAGGGACAGCAAGCCAAACAACCAAATTTTTATTGAGTTTAGTATTTATTAGACAATTGAATAATTGACGTAATTTATTATTTTTAATGTAAGAAAAGCTTGGTGGGGGGTTATGACCCCTCCCCTGAATCCGCCACTGAATTTATAATGTATCTTTTATTGGTTCCATGCGATCCCCGGACAAAATATCGCCACGACAAAATATCCCCAGATAAAAAGTCGTCATAGAATAACTACAAATCGTGTTTGCAGCATAATTTTGATGTTAAAACATTTAGTTTTGTGCAAAACTTCGCGGTGTCAAGAAGTGCACATTCAGTCAATGAATGAAAATCGAGTAAACGAACAATGACTATAATCTTTTTGTTGGGGACTCCGCCAAACCCCCGCCAGGGGACCCTCTGGACCCCGTTGGCATTAATTAACACAGTTTTTGCGGATTTAACACGAACACGTGGGGGTCAATTTAACACTATTTCAATAAATTATTGGGGGTCAATTTAACACGTAAAATTATTAAATATAGTATATTAGTTATTGAGCTCAAAAATTGCATGAAATATTTTATCGCAAATATTTTTGTCATGGGGATATTTTGTCAGGGATATTTTCTCGGGGATATTTTGTTCGGGGATCAAAACGCCTGATACCCTCTTATTCACTGAAAAACGTTTTTTAAATGAAAATACCACTGACCTAAACGTGTAGTAAATACTCAAATATTAGTTGTCAAAAAAAGTTGCCGACCCCTGCTTTAGAGTATTCAACATTCAACAAGATAATATTAGATAGAACATTAAACCAGAATTTACGTTACTTTGCGTATATCCAAGTTTTTACTTTTTGTAGAAAAATAATTAATCGTTACTATAACAACAGAAGCTTGAATACTCGATGGTGATAGGTCGATCTATATCAGGATCTTACCACTTAATTCTTTTCAATTTTTAATCAAAATTTTGAAACTATTGGAAAAAATAAAATTGTAAAGTACATTTTGCGGACGTGCTCACTAGTAAAGAATATCGAGATTTCACCTCAGACTCTAAAAACTGACTATAGTACTACCCACTGTTCGCGATTATTTTAAAATAGGAGCTAATAAGTTCACCTACAATTTCATAAATTCAATAGTAGTAAGAGGTAAAAAAAAGTAGTGATAGTAACGGCCTAAGGGCAACTTTCCTTCTTTACCCCTTTCCTATTTCGGTACGTCCATAAACTGTTCCTTATAAACTTACCTTCACAAACTGGAGGCAAATTATCATACTGTCCATTCTTCTGACAAACAATTTGTTTGGGGCCAATCAATTTGAATCCTCGTGCACAGAAATATTCAACGATTGTTCCAAACACGGTTTCATTATTGCTACTGGCAAGACGGCCGTTCGTAACAATTGGAGGTGGTTCACAAATGATTGCTGCAACAAATAATTTATCTGAATCTTTGTTCTTGGAGACAGAATGAAATATTTACGTTCACATTTTGGTGGAGGTCCATTCCAACGCTCATCAATATCACAAACGAGTTCAGCACGACCAATCATTTCATATCCCTCATCACATTCATAAATCACATGACTTAAATATCCAAACGTTCCATTGATTAGATTGTAATTTCCATTGGTAATATCGGCTGGATAACCGCATTGAATGTGTTTGCAAACGGGTGGAAATTCATTGTAAAATCCGGTATCTAAACATGTACGTTTTGAAGGTCCAACTAGTAAATGACCTTCATCGCATGAGTATTCGATTGTAGCACCAACATTGAAGTTCTGAGCAATCATTGTTGAGTTTGGTGGTTGTTCAGGTCGACCACATGTTTTGGGTTCTGGAAATAATTTTCAAATTGGAAAGATGCCTAGAAGAGATTGTTTGGGAATTTGAATGAAACGCTTACTATGTTGGCAGATGTAGTTAAGGTTTAAGTTGCAATTGGTGTCAGACCAAAGCCAGCCTTTCGAACCGTCGAAACGTGCACAGTCCTCATTGCCACCGGGAAGGTTCCAGAACGAAACGGTTACATCGTCGCCGTTTAACCATTTCCAATTGTTGCGTTCTTTTGGATCTCGAACGGCTCCCATCCAATATTGGCTATTTGTATCGCTTCTGTGGAAATAATAAGAAAACATTAAAAACTATTTTTGAAAATTTCGTTTGAAGATGTATCTTAAATCTTGAAATTTCACTGGAAATACGTTTTAATATTGGAAAAATTCCTGGTTTCCTTGGAAGGGGACATCCATAAATTACGTCACACTTTAAGGGGGAGGGAGAGGTTCTAAATTTTGTGACGTCACATTTTAAAATGTATTTTAATCTAAGTGTTTAAAGGAGTGGGTTCAAAGTCCATGGACTCAAAATGATTAAGTTTACTCTTTAATTAATATAATAATTGGGTTTTTTTTTTGTTAATTTCTTGAAATGTTTGATTTGATGTTATTTTTACTAAAAAATCATTCAAATTGAAATAAAATAAATTTTGGAACTGCTGTTTTTATTCAATAATTATTTGTAGATCTAAAATTGTAAAATATGTGACGTCACAATAAGAAGGGGTGGGTTTCACAAATGTGACCAGCTGTGACAAGGACGGGGGAGGGGGTCAAAAATCATGAAATTCGTGTGACGTAATTTATGGATGGCCCCGAATAATGAAGTTGGATGTAAATTTGCCTTAGAGTTAATTAGTATTTAAAATGTTTATATAATTAGATGTAAATTTTAATAATACTTTGGCAAGTCTTTTTGATAGTGGAACTTTTTAATATAAATGTATTGGGAAATTTTCTTACCGATGACGTCTCCATAATTCCCAACTAATAAATCCTTGCAGCGCAGGATTGCTTTCATCGACCAGAGATCCTCCACGACTGCGACAAAACGTGAGTGCATCTCGGAACTTCAAAGGTTGCCGATTGTAAAAGATGTAACACTTGCCATTGTAAGTGGCCATACTTCCCGGTGGTTGGTCTCTGAATTGAGGACACCGTTCGATCGGCAATGCCTATTTTTTTTTTTTCATTATTATTGTTAATTAGGAAAATATAGTTTTATTTGAAAAATCCAAAAAAGTTCTGTTCCATTTAACAACGGGGTCAAAATAATCATACCTGGTCGGTGTAGACGAACGTTTCGCAAATGGACAGTTGCATGGGCGAAGGCACTTCCAGATGAACGCTCACGAACGCTCCCGGCATCGGAGGATTGCATGGCAAAAACAGCGGCTTTCCTTCCTCAATCGGCCCGGTGAAACGGTTGCAAATTGGATTTGTTCCCAAATCGGGACGATTGTTACCCACACGAACAACAATTGTGGCTGGTTTATTATTTCCTAAACACAAACAATCAGATTCAATTTACCTACAACACTTTCTTCTTTTATCATATTCATCAGTTAATAATTTGCGGTTTGTTTTGCGAAATCCACAAAAAGCTTCTAATAGAAAGTTTCATGATTTTTCATTCGTGGTTATTATGAAATTTGATAACATTCGCGTAATTAATTTCATTTATTTATTTTTATAAATATAAATAGCTAAGTACTGACGTAGCTATTTAAATATTGTGCAAATATTTATTTGTAATTATATATATTGGTAAGAAAGAAAACGGAAGACGTAATTTTATGACATGAAATTAAGTAAAAATACTAATAAGAATTTTTCTCTATTAAATACATAAGTAGTTTAAATTGAAACAAAGAAATAATTTTTCATTTATTATCGCATCGTTTTATTTAATTGACAAATACGTTATTAGAAAATAAAATACATTTTTATTTCATTTCTCCAAGCCGGTAGTCGATAAAAATAATTAAAAATTAACGTAATAATCAAACATAAAAGAAGATTAATGATGACTTATGGTTTCAATTATAAAGAGAAAGAAAGAGAAGCAACAATGCGGATTGAATTTTTTAAATACTAGCTGATACCCGCTCGCTTCGCTGAGTGTATCTAAATTTAACTGATTGATTAAAAGATTTCCTACGTTCATAGCGAAATATAAAAATTAATCTATTTTGACAGAAAAAAATCATAGATACTTTTAGACTTAAGATCCAAAGAAAGTTCATCAAAATTCGTAAAACTACTTTTCAAGAAAGAGATATTAACTGACTCACATAAGCTTCTATACGATTTTTAGTAAAAAAGAACCTGTACTTCTTCCTGTAGGACTTGAAAATCTTTCATACTAAATGTCATTTAAAACCGTATAGCTATTTTAGGGGCTTATCCATTAATTGCGCAAGGCGTTTTTTGCGATTTTTTAAATCTCTTCCCCTCCCCTCTGGTAAGATGTCATGAGATTTGGTATATATCTTTCCCCAACCCGCAATTTAATGAAATATTTTTCAAAACAAAAAAATACGTAATATTTGCGAGACCTTCCCTTTCCCCAAAGTAAGATTAGATGAGATTCGGCTCGACCCCATCGGCCCCTGAACGCCTCACGTAATTAATGGATGTTCCCTTAAAAGAATAGATTAGTAGCTATCCTACAGGATCTTTAGCAAAACTTCATTAAAATTCGTTCCGTTAAGTAATTGTTAATTTTTTGAAATTTTTAGTTTATTATTTTAATACGTTTATTTCTAATTAATATATTCGACAATGAACAATTAAAAAATTTAAAATATTTAAAAAAATTTCATTACTTATTAATTTTATCGGGTGTTAAATTGAAATTCATATTTATTTTCCAATAAAAATTGTCAATTTTTTAATTTCAACTTTGTAGAGATTTCTTTTGTTATTGTGTAAAATTGGAGGAAAATGCGTTATAATTCTATTTCTTGAACTTTACCGAAACTTTTTAAAAGTACGGTTCCTGTAGGATATAATTGTTTTGCCATCCAATGGGAACCATGCATTATTCTAGCCTTAAAAGTTAAAAGTAAGCTATATCATTCTCCCCCAAACTACCACATTGCAAAAATCATATCAATCTTTAACTCTGTGATAAACAAAAAAAACATTTCTATCCCACGGGAATAGCACATCTCTCCTGAGTAAAAAGTAGATCAAATCTTCTTAAGGAAAATGAGTTTAAGACTCTATTTCGTGGATTTTATTGAAATTGCTTTTAAATACTCGGTTCCTATATAATACATACTTGTTTTACGATCCCATGGGAACCGTTCATTTTTCCGGTTTAAGAAGTAACCTATATCATTCTCTGACCCCTAAACAACCACATTGTAAAAAAGTAAGTTAATCTTTGCTCTGTAAAAAACAAAAAAATATCTATCTAACGGGAACCGTACATTTTTTCTGGATAAAAAGTATACTATATGTTAAACTAGATTATAATCTATATCTATGCTAAATTTCATCCAGATCCATTCAGTACTTTTTGAGTGAAAGAGCAACAAACATCTATAGAAACTTTCACGTTTATAATATTGGTAAAACAGTTTAATTTGAAACAAAGAAATAATTTCTGATTTATTATCGCATCTATTTATTTAATTGACAAATACGTTATTAGAAAATAAAATTAATTTTTATTTCATTTTTGCAAGCCGGTAGTCGATAAAAATAATTAAAAATTAACGCAATAATCAAACATAAAAGAAGATTAATGACGACTTATGATTTCAATTATAAACAGAAAGAAAAAGAAGCAACAATGCGATTATATTTTTTAAATATTAACTTGAGGAAAAATGTGTGAAAATTTTTTTTTTCTAATTTTGTCATGATGTTATTTTCTTTGTAATTCATAAGGCGAATAGTTTCGGAAAAGGAATTTCTCGAGCTGCTAGATGAAGCAAAAACCCGTTAATTTTGAGTTCGTGCATATAATAAACGTAAACGACATACAGATAGTTAAATAAGTACCTACACATGTGTATCAAATAGAATATTATAACTGCACATATCTACATACATAGCATCATCATCTTATTTAACCAAAGACCAATTTGACGTTCGGTCGTCGTCATGACCTAGAAATTATTTGAAAAAAATACGCAAATATTTACCATTTTTTCGCTCAATATTAATAGCGTTAATTTTACGCCATTTAAAGCATAAGTTCATAAGTGCATTATCAATATTACATATATTATGCAGTATTTAGAGTTCACATGGCGTGAATTTGAAAGCTTTCAATATTCAAATTGTTAGATATTTGAAATCAAGGATAGGTATTTACGGTCGTAAATTTCAATGGTTGCAGCTGAGCGAAAATAAACAAAAAATGTAAGCAACAATTTAACAAGTAAGTCGAAATTAATTTTCGGTTTCAAGAAAAATCATACTAGGTATTTATATGTTATTATTGAAAATTAAAAATTAACGGTTGAAAAATTGCCAAATCTTAAAAAAATTCAAACAAAAAAAAAAACTTTCTCCCAATTTATTATTTTTTTAACTCTATGTACTTAGTCTAATTGCAACGCTTAATATATGATAATAATGGTAGCATTCATGAAATGGTGAGAAACTTGAAAAATTCACCTTTGTCTCAACACGAAAAAATTCGAACCATAACTTTTGCAAAACATGAACCAATTTACTTTCTATTTGAGGAAGCATTTTAAGGTAAAAAGTCAAAAACAAAGAAAACCCATTATTAATAATATTATTACAAGGTAGATAGATAAAAATTGCTTGAAATTTTCTCTTTACCCAATTTCTCTTGTTTGAATTTTGACTTGAACTTACCACAACATGATTTTCCAAAATCTAATCGCACCAATTGGACCATGTAGGGTTCGAGTAGGTTGACATACCACCATGGAACCCGCTCTTTTTTCGTCAATGTACACGTGTCGCTCGTATAAAAAGAGCTTGTGCTACCATCAATCGCTTTTTGAGGTATACCACCGTCATCGGTGCTGATTTGCATTGGAGCTTTTCCCGCTGCTACATTTACAACTGCAAACATAAAAAATAAAAAACATTAATTTTTACATTAACATATTCAATTTGGGTTTAATTCAAATTTAAGTCAAATGTTAGTATTTAAATATCAGGTCAAGAATTGAATTTGCTTATTATTTCTTTTCACAGTTACAATGATAAGCTCAACACATTGTTTAACATGCTCAATTACCTGATTTGACCCCTTGTGTTGTTTGTCTATTTATGACTCAAAAAAATATTAAAAATTGGAGTGAAGTACCATAGGGATATTTTATGAGCCTGTGGGTGCAATAGGCTGCGTTTTAGTTTAGAAAAGTTGACACTTAAGCTATCCAATTAAAATGAATGAGTGAAGAAATTTAGAATAAAGATGTGCTAGGCCTTAAAAGAGACACTTAAAAAATTTTTCATTACCGGAAAAATTGTATGATTCTTCTAGGATAGTCTTAACTGCAAACTTTTGTCAATTGGTTTGCGTTTTATAGCTCTAGAACGGAGCAACAAACCAATGTTATTTTCATATTTTAGGAATGGATTTATAATTCAATGGACAGAATAGAATATTCGAAAATGATATGATTCTTATGGGTTCAGTAATTTTTCCTAGTACGAGTATAAACAGCTCAATAAATTTTAATGAAATTTTATATGAAGATATCTGAGATCGTAAAATAGCACAGTGAGTACTTATTGTTCTCTTGAGAAAACGTATGGTTCCTGTAGGATAGTTACTAATCCGTCCCGTTAAAATAGTTGAATGGAAAATCTTACAGTGAAGCGATGAGGATATACATTGAAGTTACATCCAATATATTTTGTTGTAAACAGGAAAAAACATTTTTTGACTTTCGTCTCTACAGCGGAAGAATATTACGATGTGAATTGTTGTATATAAAGACTGTTTTACAACAACAAGGCGCAATGAAATATTTTGGTTTCATGCGTTTTGATCCTCGGACAAAATATCCCCAACAAAATATTCCCGGACAAAATATCCCTACGACAAAATATCCTCAGACAAAATATCGCCATTACAAAATATCCTCAGACAAAAAGTCCTCGTAGAATAACTGCAAATCGTATTTGCAACATAATTTTGATGTTAAAACATTTAGTTTTTGTAAAACTTCGCGGTGTCAAGAAGTGCAAATTCAGTCAATGAACGAAAATCGGGTAAACGAACAATGACTATAATTTCTTTTGTTGGGGGCCCATTTGGCATTAATTAACACAGCTTTGCGGGTTTAACACGGACACATGGGGGTCAATTTAAGACTATTTCAATAAACAATAGAGGATCAATTTAACACGTTTTTATTAAAAATTATTAAATATAAAATCTTAGTTATTGAGCTCAAAAAAATTTTTGTCCACGGAATGAATCAGAGTGCTCTTTTATCAGAAAATTGTGAGGATTTGAAATTGCATAAAATATTTTATCGCAAATATCTTTGTCATGGGGATTTTTTGTCCGGGGATATTTTGTCAGGGATATTTTTTCCGGGGATCAAAACGCCTGATACCAATATTTTATGTTAAAAAATGTACAATACTTTTAAAAGTATCTTTACAGGAGTCCTAACTCCTAAAGTACGAGAGCTAGCGACGTCGAAAAAATAGAATTTTAGATCGGCCAGTTTTTATATATGTTATCTCTCGTACTATTCCGGATATCATGGGCTATCTGGCTGTCGGGAGGGGTTCTGTTTATTAGTGCGCATCGCACCTATGACAGGTGAAATATTGAAATTTTTAGAAAAAAGAAAAAGTTTCAAATGAAATTTGTAGAAAATAACATTTTACATAAAAAATGTCCAGTGACTAATTTTCGTAAAGTGGCTAGTTTTCCCGCTACAAGCTTGTAAAGGCTGGCTCGACCTGACGTCATGTTAGTGGCCGACCGTTCAGAGATACAGCCGTTGTGTCGACATGTATACAATGAGCTTTACAAGCTTGTAGCGGGCAAACCAGCCACTTTACGAAAATTAGTCACTGGACATTTTTTATTTAAAATGTTATTTTCTACAAATTTAATTTGAAACTTTTTCTTTTTTCTGAAAATATCAATATTTTACTTGTACAGGTGCGATGCGCACTAATAAACGTAACCCTTCCCGACAGCCAGACAGCCCATGATGTCCGGGATAGTGCGAGAGATAACATATATAAAAACTGGCCGACCTAAAATACTATCTCGAAAACGTTGCTAGCTCTTAAACTTACGAGGTATACTCGTAAGAGTTTTTATATAAAATAATTGGGACTCTCGTCCTGTTAATGGCAAAATTATTGGAAGGAGTTAATTTGGAATTTCTTGAAGGAATGAAAATTCTTATAATTTTAATTCCATTTAATTTAAATAAACGTTCAATGACGCAAGTGGTTCATTTTGTAATAGGTATACTTAAATATATATGTATCGTCGAAAATCCTCCAACATGGAGTTTTCTCGTAGTTCTTAAATAAATTATAATTAGTAAATAAAACACCATTTACGGGAAAAAGCACTATGGCATAAAAAACCCGATTTATTATCATTGTTACATAGTTTTGAGATTTACTATATATCTCATTGATTGCACCATGAATTGATTGGTAGTGTGAAGTTGTTTAGGTTCGTATGTGGTTGTGCAGTTAGGATTCGCTCAAGGA
Organism: Sisyra nigra; assembly: GCA_958496155.1. Lineage (NCBI taxonomy): Eukaryota > Metazoa > Arthropoda > Insecta > Neuroptera > Sisyridae > Sisyra > Sisyra nigra. The sequence goes on from OY292314.1 coordinate 48,297,046, forward strand.
TCGCTCGACATGACGACTCCCTGGAGCCCACTCAAAGCTTTGCCCGACTTGAACCCCCCTGGGAGCTAACTCGCGCAGGGCATGCACAGTGTAAAATCGTGTCGTTTTGGATATAAGTTGGACGTACATATATTGGATGAATTGTATGATGAAATAGATCGTGGCCGGACGACAGTATAATCATTCTTAAATTGTCAAATAGCGGGCCCGCGTTAACCATACCGTCGCCCAGTACCATAATCCAAGTGTACCCAAATACAACCAATAAGATATTTGTTTTACAAATCAATTGGCATATTATGATATTGAATTCAATAGCAAATAGTTATAAAGCAGCGTTAAATATAAGCAAAAATATATAAAGAATATCACGTTCTTTTGTATATGAAGAGATATTCCTCCAAGGGTCATTATTATATTCAATCAGTCCCAATTCTGGGTTTTTATCCTTTCATGTTGCAGTTCACTCAATAATAATTTGTTGTTATATATTTTATTTAACGTTAATTCGCTATATTGTTTTATTGTCATGGCGTCATAGCCTTCATAGTATAAATTCAGATATTATTCTTTTTGGCTCCATAGCCTTCATAGTATAAGTACAATTATTATTCTTCCGTACAGAATGTACGGAACAATATATTCAGATGATTTTGTAAGTTTATTTTGAAGTGGCAAAACATTTTTAAAGTCTTATGAAATCTCCAAGACTAGGAAATGCAAAAGATTGTAAATTCAAGTGAAACTCTTCCTAAACGTTCTATATCTAAATGTACACGTTATAATGTACTTATGTGTAATGTATATGTTATGTTATTGAACTGTTACTGTTGTTGCGCTTGTAAAACCCGTTGCTCTCAACGAGTCACAGATTGTTGCAAAACACGTTTTCCTTTAATATCGCCGTGCGTTGATAATGAATCCAAGATTCGAGTCCAAGATCTAAGTACTATGATACTTGCTTCAATTACAAATCTACGAATAGAGATGATAATGCAAAATTATTCGATTTGTACACCAATGAAAATATTGTTCATTTTTGTAAAGTTGTACTGTAAAACATTGTAAGTTATTGTGCAACGCTCCAATAACAGGATAAATACCATGATATAATGTAATTGTTGATAAATTTGAATATTTATAGACCGATTGGTACTAAAATATTGTTTTATTCAAATTAAAACTATTGTTTATTTTTCAAAAGATACATGAGCTTAAAAGCTTCATTTTTTTAATTTAATAGTATAGTAAGGTCGCTGAAGTCATTTTTGAGCCTCAGTAATCTCTCAGCTGACAATCATAACAAGTGACATCAAACATTGTAATTCTAATCTATTTAGTCACACAAGGCAACAAAACCAGGTGGGTTTTAGCCTTTAGGTTTCGAGAGGCAAAGTAATTAGTTAACAAACAGTTCATTAAAATATTTCATTCATTCGTAAGCTTTTCTAATTGTGGTTACACAAACTATGTACGGAAAATCGCGAACAAGATATGAAAATATATTCATGATATCTATGTCCAGTCTCACTTATTTATAATTTACTAGAGGTAAATGTCCAGAGATGTTCTTTTTTACGAAATTATAATATACTTTTATTTTCTAAGTGTAATGAACTTGGCTATTAAAGTACATAAGCTTGAGATCTGATGACTCAAAAATTAGAATGTAAGATGATTTAGATTAAAATGTTTGTAGATTTCGTTTCATTATTCTATAGAATTTATTTTAAGTACAACTTAGCCTATAGGCCATAAGAGTTAGGTGACTAAGCGCCTTAATCGTACCGAAGTGGCTCTCTAAAAAACGCCTAAATAATTATTTTTTAAAAAGATTTTCCATTTCTAATGAATTTTAATGACTTAAGGACAACCTTTAACGACGACTTAAGGTTTTTAGAACCTTAGGAAATCTCGACATTAACGCCCACGACGCTCACGACGCTTTCGCGTCAATATGTCAAAAACGCTCAGAACACTTTAAAAATTTGCTGGGTAGGCAATCTCATAACATCGCTGGCTTCTGACATTTTGAATTTTTTATAAATTAATAAAAATTATAGGGTATAATTTAAAAATTATAATAAATAAACAGTTTAATTTAAAATTTCTGCAATATGCTTTCACTTTTCTGCTTTTAATTTTATGTTTGCCTTACATTTTTATATCCTCTTGTAGTTTTATCTTATTATATTTCGCCAATTCAATTAATTTTTTTTTAAAATCCATTTTAAATTATCAAATTTTTTCAGTTATAAGTTTGTGTAGTACACATTTTTAAAATGACAGATACACATTTGAAATTTGGAAGCGTCAAACGCGTCAAAAATTGAAATACATTCTACTTTGACGCGTCGTGAGCGTACCGTCCGTCGCGTCGCCGTCGAGTTTAACCATTCCTATGGAATTCAATATGTTGAACTTTTTTTTTTGACATTTTGAGCCGTCAGCGTCGTGAACGTCGAGTTTGACTCAGGCATTATACTATTCAAAATTTTCCCAAAGTTAAAAGTTATTTTGAATAAAATTCTAAAAAAGAAAAGACCTTTGACAATTTCTCTCATTCGGGGCATTTTGGCATTAATAAGTATAATAATACATGGCATACGAGTATAAATAATTATAATTACGATATAAAAATTTTAAAGTACCATTTAAACCCTCTTACCAAACCAAATCTAAATATTGTTATTGATTTCATTTAAATATATTATTTCAATAAACAAACGTTAATCAAAAATATTGAAAATTGACAATTTTATCACGAACTGTATTTGGTATGTACAAAATTACGTAACGCAGACCACTTAATAAGATTTTACGACAGTTCATGCCAAATTTTTATATGATACGTTATCATATTCAAGCTCGAACCTACTTACTCTGAAAGCACTTTGTGCTAATATATTAAGGGTTGTTAAAATTGTTTTGCTAGTTTATTGTTGGTCAAATATTTCTAACATTTTTTAATCAAAATTCTAAGATTTTTGAAAAATTTACTTTCGTAAAGCACATTTCAATACAAGAGTTCATTGGTTTGAATTAAGCTTTGATAAAGCTATCAACAGTTATTTTAGCTATTTCGAGGAAAGTTTTTCTAACAGGTCTTTAAAAATAAAAATCTAATGACAGATTTTTCAAAACATTTTTATAATTTTTTTTTATTCTGTTAAAAAAAAACCGAAGTGAAAATTTATTTTTGTTTAACAAAAGTACCAAATTCTTTCAATTATTTCACTTTCAAATTCTATATAAGCAATCCTTTAAGATAAGTCTATAATAAGATAAGAACTAGATAAGTCGCTGATGACCTTGGACGTCCCAAGCGACTATAAATAACCAAAAAAAATCCTTTAAGAATACAACATTTTTCTTCATAATCGAACCAAACTAGAAAATTAAATTAGTAATATTGTGCTATATTTACTAGAAAATGCTTTTTATTTTACAAAGATTTAAAATGTATGTACAACTCACTATTTCAAGCTAAACTAGTAGAATTATAGAAATACTTACAGTAAATCCATGTAAAATTTGTATCGACTTAAATATACAAGTATACGATCTTACAAAACGAATTCAAGGGGAAAATTTGATGTGGAAAATGAAGAACAAGAAAATGCATTCAACAAATTACCTGTAAAATCACTCGTAAATGCATGTCAAAATAATGCTTGCAAAACATTTACGTCAATACCTGTACTCCATATAAAATACCGATATAATTGAGGAGGAAATTTATTTAAACGTTCAATATTGAAAATCGAGCGCCGTATATAATATTAATGTTCAACAACAAAAATATTGCAACAAATCCGTTATTTTCATTTGCTACCATCGCTGTACATTTTTACGATTAACTTTTCAACCGCCTGTTATCGAATTTGATTCATTACGTTTATGATCATCAGACAAGCACGAGAAAATCAATCATCTGTTCATTCCAAAGCGAAAAAAAAAATGTTACAAACCAATATTCAATCAATATCTTATTTGTTTTATCGATTTGATTAAACGATTTATAGATACTAGCAATATCACACTATGTCTTATAATTCGATAGGAAAGAATCGTCAAATATGTGTCGACTAATAAAGACATGGTTACTTAAATGGTTTGACTTAACGAAGCAAATGTAACGGAAATCTATATTTTTTCGATGTAATTATAATTATTTTGTAATCAATCTTCGTTCGGTAAAAATGTAAATAATTTATTATTATTATTATTAGATGAGACAGCATCAAATCGAATAGGTAAAAAATTCGTTTTGGAATGAAGGCGAGAAAAAAATTAACAAACTTTTTCTAACTGTACTTGATTTGGCTCAGCGTGTGTTTGTTAAGTTATTTCATTTTAAATATTTTGATTTGAAAATTTTTCAAGGGCAATCGGAAAAAGTTTTTCATGCTAACAGTTTTTTAATCAGCCGCTAACTAAGTACCTTTTTCTTGATCTTGTTTTTTTTTCTCGTCACATCATCTCTATTACACGTAATGATCATTGTTTAGTCAATTATAATCATGCTAAATTTTGCTTATTGCTTGTAAATTAACCTGGATTTTCTAGTCGAGCTATCGTGCGTCTGTTTTATTTCAACATATTTCTTCTTCAATTACATAAATGATGATAATATAGTTGTCACAATTATGACAATGTTGATAATAATTATCTCGTATTTAAAACGGCATGACTTTAAAGACATCTTTCTAATACATTACTAGGTAGAGGTAAGCAAACGATTCGAGTGACTCCAAACATTTTTTTTTTCAATAAGAAATCGGGTCATTTTCATAAGAAAATAGGTTGAAATATGCAAGTCAATCGTTCGTTCAATATTCGAAAAACGCTCGTTTATTATTGTTTTTCCCACATTTACATCATTATTATTATAAGCATCGTAATTCAAGTGATTATTATCTTTTTCATGTGAAGAAAAGAAAAATGTGTTTGTAGACAACAAAGTTCTCGGTTATATTATATGGAAAAAAGAGACATCGTAAAGGTCTTTGTCATGACGTTTTTTTTTTTTCAATTTATATCTCTCAAGATTTGAAATTTTTTTTTTCAAATGAAAAGTAGAGCAAAAAGAGCAGCTCTCAAATTAGGCTGTTATATAAAGATAAATTAATTTTATGATTATTTTCTAAAAATTGCAACTCCGTGATATATCTGAGTCATCATTTAGTCAAAAAATTGTAACGGAGAACTGGAATGTGTTTATTAATTTAATTCAAAGTAAATAATAAAAAAATAATTTCGTAGCTGGAATAGTAATTACCCACCATATTATTTTTACAATTTACAATTTTTATGGTTCTGATATTGTACCTAAAAACTTATCTTAAAGTTTAATAAAAAGCCAAAGGTCTCTCAGGTCCTCATTTCCGATTTGAGTAGCACAAAAACTGTTATTTTATGAATTTTATTGCAATTAATATACATAGGTTTTTAGTGACTATTGTTATCAACGAACAAGAATATCAGTTTGCGATGTTTCGCCATATATTATGACTTTATCAGGCTCTGCGTACAATAGAAACAAATACATATAACAATTCCATATAATTCTTTCTATTATAAAAAACGAGTTTGATGGAAATGGAAAGAATTATATGGAATTGTTATATGCAAGGCTACAATAGACACAAATGCTGAGCATAGATCAGAAGTATTCTTAATATTAGGTTTGTTCGCGGATTTGATACTGAACCGAAAACGAATCAATCCAAGTGGATTTAGGATAATCACCAAACGCATACACGATTATGAACTGATTAAGGGTTATTTTCCCGTGAACGAGTTTGAAAATGTTCGGAAGTAAGACGAAGATTAACGAGAACCCACGAAAATTATTAATTGAATTTAACGTTGAGAACGAAGGAAAGAATCTAACCACATTTTATCAAACTGCCCATAAGTAAGAGAATCGAATTTTTCGTCCTAAAAAAACTCGAGAATCGCTAGATCCAAAGTCCCGTTTCTCTATCCTTTTCCTTCAGCTTTAAATTCAATTAACAATTTTCGTGGGTTCTCGTTAATTCTCGTCTTACTTCCGAACATTTTCAAACTCGTTCACGGGAAAAGAACCCTTAATCAGTTTATAAGCGTGTATGCGTTTGGCGATTATCCTAAATCCACTTGGATTGATTCGTTATCGGTTCAGTATCAGATCCGCGAACAAACCTATTATCACCGATAGGCTAACATTGTAAATTAGGCCGACCAACTGGCCAAAAATGGCACCTCATCAGACCTTATAGAACCTGAACCTTTTTGTAGCATCACAAAAAGTAGAATAAAAAACGCTTTTCTGGCTTGGGTGACCAAAACCAAGGCCTCGCACTTGAGGACTACTCCGGGGCATACGCAAGCTAAGAAATTCATAAAGTACTCCAAGAAGAGAACTCATGACATATTGTCGCTCGGCAAGAGGGACGTAAAGCTCCTAACAAGCCTCTACAGTCTATACGGGCCACTGTACCCTTAATTACCATCTTCACAAGATCGGTAAGGCCGACACTAACATATGTCGTCTCTGCTGGAAAGCAGCAGAAACGGCGGAACGCATTTTGTGCTCACACCTGGCGAGATAGCAACGGCAGCCCCTAGATAGGTGCTGGCTTTTTTTAACAGCCTGGAGCTCCCCTAGTAAACACAGAGGGTCACAATAGACCTCCTTGGTTGCAGTGATAAAAGGAAGGAATACCGCAAAGCGGAAAAAAACATTGTAAATTTGATATATCTAATTGTATGTATTTGCTTCTATTTTACGCAGAGCCTGATGCAGCCGTAACATATGGCGAAACGTCGCAAACTGATATTCTTGGTGCATTTATTGTAAAAATCCCGATCCTTGACCCCTCTAATTACATCAATCAATAAAAAATAACTAGGATCTGAAGCAATTATTAGTTATCATGGAAATTTAATTTAACATTTTTCTTTATTCAACGATAACGAGCTAAGCATAAAGACATTATGAAATGAAACGAAGAGAAATAAAGAAAACTACCAGCTGTGTAAAAAAGTTTAATTTTGGAAGTTATTTTATTTAGTCTAAGAACTAACAACAAGTATTTGAAGTAAGAATTTTAAAATGCCTCATCTTGTTAATGTTGAAGTGTTAAATATCAGTAATTCAATCGATTATCTAGGTAATGTGCAAATTAACTGGGTTGGTCCGTTACAGTGCTGAAAATTGTTTTATTTCTGCAATTAACACCTGTATCATGAAAAGTCAGAATATAGAAGGATATAGGTACACTTTTGTGTTCACTAAATAAATTGAATATTAATGAAAGACGAAATTTCTCTAGTTAGAAGAACATATTTTTTTTAAAGTATTGATTTAAGGACTCTTCGAGCTTATAGTTTTCTTGATGGAATCTCAACAGTTAAGTTAGTTTTTTAAGCTCAAAGTAAGGCAAAACAGAGTGCCCATTTGCTACCATTCTCAATATTCCAAAAAATCTCTTGGTTTCTGCAAAAACCTGTGTAAATATTCCTTAATTAGAGACTTTGAGACATATATTAAAAGTACTTAGTACGTTCAAACCAATAGACGATGACTATTCTAGAACTATTTATGCTTTATCTACATGTCATTAAATTTTAAATTATTCTTCCACAAAAGATAACGGCTTTATTTTAGTATGAGCTATACATTACGTACTATAGGCAGTCATTGAAGTGAAAATAATAATTTTATAAGCTTAAATTAAGATATAGAAAACAATCAACAAATAACTTGATAGAATCAATAATCATTCAATTAAAAAACTTTTCTACAAAGATTCGAACAATCTAAAATATTATTACAATTTGTATGTGGCAGTTGTATATTCAGGCCATCTGGAGTTACAATAGTAACTAACCCAATGGAGAAAATTGGTATTGTCGTAGTTACTGGACTATTTTAATTGAAATTTTAGATAAGTAATTAAAATGTTTGATACTTATATTTCAATTGAGACATTCTTTGGCTATGTGCTGTTGTCTTTATCGAAGATTGGCAAAAGAGATAATTTTCTTTAAATTAAAAATGAATACAACTTGAAAGGACAAAAGTTAGAAAAATAAAGTTTTGAATAAGACTTGTAGAGGAAACAAATTACGCCCTGATATTTTGGAGAATTTTTAATTTATCCAATAGTTATGAAGTGATCAGAAGTTTCTTCACTTATCCTCTAAAATAATAATTCTTCTATTGGGCAAGTACTAGTTTTTATAAAAGAGAGGGTCGTTGCAACAAATACTTACCAATGAATAAAATGAGTTTATCAAATATATTACGGTGAAATGCAATTATAAATAATGGAAATCTTGGCCACTATTAAGGGATTGCCTCATAAACCTATTTCTGCATTAGAAAAATCTATTTCCAGTAAATTTCCTTTTGTAAACTCTGAATTTAAATGTTGCACGCAAATGTTTTAAAATAGCTACTTTAGGACCAAGTTTATATCTACAGAATCTCCTTTTTTACCAAAAACTATAAGTTTGTCAAATTTAACGAAACGGAAGCTGTTAATGACCATATTAACAAGACAAAATATAGAAAATTACTTATTGATTTTGCCCGGTAACGAAACGGATTAAGTAACCTACCAAAATGATCAGTTTTCAAATTTTCACTGTACATGTTATTTTGACATAATGTATCCTCAATGTCCTTTAAACCATATTTGTTATTGAGAACTTCTGTTATTGAGCTAGTACTACTTTTTTACAATAGAATGTGTGATTACAACTTATCCTTTAGGTCAGTGTTTCCTAAGATTTTGGAGTATGTGTACCCCTTCTTTGATTTTTGTACGTGCTGAATACCCCATGTCAAAAAAGTGAATATCCCATAACGACCATCACATTCATCAACAAGAATAGTGTAACAAATATCCTCACCAAACTTCTGTGCAAAACGTACCCCCATCAGACTCTTCCCGTACCTCTGGGGGTACGCGTACTACACTTTGGGAAACTTTTCCTAACTAACACTTTTTTCACATAAGCTCAAAATTTTTGTGAAAAATTCCAATAACCAAGTGTTTATTTTTTTTAATTTTTATCTTTTACAAAAAAAAAATTTCATGACATTTTTTTGACAATGTACCTTTTAATGTCCCCAACATATGGTAATTTTTTTGATTTAAAATATTAATTTTTTTACCTTATAATGACTTAATGTCGAAAAATCACCTTAATTTTTAATCGAAAATTGAGCTTTTTGTTCGTTGAAACCTCTACTTTCTGATGGTGCAAAAATATATACATTACAATATTAAATGTTCCCAGAAAATGCAATAATTAAAATGTAAATTTTAATGAATTGCTCAATGTTGTACATAATACAATTTATTAAAATTTACACTTTAATTTTTGCATTTTTTGAGAACCTGTAACATAGTAATGTATATATATATTTTTGCACCATCAAAAAGTAGAGGTTTCAACGAACAAAAAGCTTACCGACTTTTTTCAAAAATCAGATGTTTTGACGTGAGAGTTTTTGTTCGAAAATTAAGGTGCTTTTTTGATATTAAGTCATTATAAGGTAAAAAAATTTATATTTTAAATAAAAAAAACACAGTGTGTTTTGAACATTAAAAGATAGGTTTTCACCAAATTTCGTGTAAATTTTTTTATAAGAAAAAAATTAAAAAAAAACTTTGTAATTGGAATTTTCCACATACATTTTGAGGTTATGTGAAAGAAGTGTTAGCACAAAAGTTGTAGATCTACTTATTATCTACAAATTTGCCGTTAACCTTTTTCCATAGGACTTGTAGTTTTGTCGGAAATCGAGATAAACCGTTTCTACCCTTAAAAACACCCCCCTTTTCCACTTCTCCTACTCAGATCAACCGTAATTTATATTTCCTTTCATTTTTGTTGTATTCTCTTCCTTTTCCAATGGGTTTCATCCTACTTTAATTTTTTTCACTTTTTACCATTTTCAAAGGCAATCAACAACTTTTGAGCTTTAATAATAACGTACCTATAGTAAAACTATTTACTTTGATATAATGTACTTTTATTATACACCTACGTGAATCATAAATGCGTCAAAAAAAAAAAACAAAAATAAGGTTACCATAATAAAGAAAAGGCCTCATTTATCATAGTTTCTAAACAATTATTGTCACTGTAAGATAACACAAATCATCTTGTAGAATGTCAATATGGATTTTTCAAAGAAAGTCATCTTTGGTTCTCAGTCACGATCAAACGTTATCGCGACCAATCTCAACAAACAAATAAACGAGCGTTTGAATCAATTTCTCTTGCGATTCATCTCAAATATTGTCTACGTTGATGATGGCCTCATTTTTAACGTAATAAGTACCTACATATACCACTTACACTATTGCAGTACAACAATATTTACAATAGATCAAATCGCGACAAAACTATTCCATCGTATACTCCAAATAAATTTAACAAAATTAAAACCCAAATATTTCGAATTCACTATTTAATAAAATCACGAAAGTCGCACATACAAACCACTTAAAACACGTGGAATTAAATGAATTAATCTCTTTGTATCAGGTTTTTTCTTATTCTCTTCATCTCCTCAAAAAAAAAAAATAAAAAGGCATGAATGAAACATACACATACTTAAATAGTTATGTGGGAATGAGGAGAATGATTTCACATCATTTTCAAGCCAAGTCACTTTTTATTTAGATTTTTTTTTAAAAATCATTTTTGCATCTTTCCTTAACACAAATATTGAGTGAGTTCAACTATAACATAGATAATGCTTGCTAATTAACCAAGCAAGTTAATTAAATGGAAAAAATGTGATTGGACAAATTATTTTTTTCCCAAAGAAAACCTCATATATTTATAATTGACTCAATCATTGTTGTGATATTCAAGCAAGTATTCTATTGGAAAATAAATATAATTAATCAATTCGGTTTTCTTATACCATTGTATGCTTATTGTTGATATGTTAATATATAAATAACTTCAATATTGCATTAGCATTGTTGATTAAGAAGATAGGCTATTGGTTTGATTGAACTCATTTTCACTTATTTAATTTTAGTTTTTCCATTTGTGATTTTTTAACGATATTCTTTAACATTTTTTTATGGAGAAAATAATTCAGTTAAATCTTGCTTAACTCAACTAGTTCAATTGCTTCAATTCAGAGTCAGGAAATAAGAGATGAATGTCGTATGCCGTTTTTCAATGTTGAGGAAAAAACAAGAATATACAACTGCTCTATGATAGAAAAACGGGTTTTTGTAATTTGAACACTTAGTGGTAGCAGAAAATGCTGCCAATTATAATAAGTCTATATAAACCTTATCTTTACTGTATATAAAATTTTATGCTCTTCGTTGGTATTTTCTTTTCAAAAAAATGTTACCAACAAATATGATTTTTAACAATATCTTATGTGCGTTTTGGCGTTGAATCTTCTATCTGTCCTTCCACTAAAATATACAACATTTGTAGTTCCCAACTCCTCTGGGGGCCTACAAAACTGTTGTAAGAAATCCTACCCTCTTCTTTGTCCCGAGGAGAAAATTAAGCTACCTACAATATCTAGTCTATAGTAGTAGTATAGTAGTATGTAGTATATCTGTAGTGACAACTGGCAGCCATATAACTTAAATGACGCTGATTCGTTCTTATTTCCAACGTTTAAGTCCAGTAGACGAGAGAATAATGGAAGATTTTGCACTTATTAGTTTTTTTTGTTTGTTGGGAGCTTTTAAAGCTGCTCATGTCAAATAAGCCTACGGGGACAGCCCAAAGTGTCTGAACCCTGTCCCAATACTTCTAATGGTAATAACTTGCTCCTTGTACTTGTATAATCTATACAATATTCTTTTTGTACACGGAAAAAAATTGTGGTAGTTTTAACAAAATTCCTTGTTAATTTTACTACATTAACTGGTATTATATAGGATGACACCACGTGTGGTAACGTTTACCAGTCAAGTGTAATTAAAAAAACTGTAGTGCTTATTATTAACAACACAAACTAGTAAAAATGTAGTTGAATTTTTGACACTTGCATTTATTTGTCAAAATTATTGGTTATGTTGTACGCACGCGCAAACGCCAAATTTTTTAATTTTTACAATACTCAGCAGTTGTAACAGCTACATATATTTTCTACTCTATGGTAGTTAAAAATACTACACGTTAGAGCTGAATACAACACAGTGTGTTATCTAATGTTACATTTGTGGTTATAGTGAACACAAAGTGTAGTAAAAATATTACAAATTTAGTGTTGTAAATTTTACACCACTTTAAGTGGTTTGCACTATATTTTAAGAGTTTTTGAGGATTCGTTGGGAGGTTGGGAATTTTTGAGCTGGATAGATACATAGAGGGTTAATGGTTTTAGAGATGGTGTTCATTGATATTATTAGCTCGCATGTTAAGTGTAATTTCCGAAACTGCTTATCTAATTTCAAATACTTTTTCCTTATTTGAAATGTATAATATTTCATATAGACATAAGTCATATTACACCCCGAAAAAAGTTATTATTTAGAAAGCTAAAGGATTACTATTTATTTAGTCGTATCAATAGAATGAAATAATAGTTGATAGAACGTAATTTTTTAATTTAAAAAAAAAAACCAGATAGGGTAATTTTTATCCTGGAAAAATGCATTTTATTGGTTGTAAAGTAAGAAAAGGACTAAACTGCTTTTGGTGGCTACCAGCTAAAGAACAAAATAACGATTCGATATACTTTTTGTTATAGGTAGAGTTATTTTATAAGTTGAAATTGCATATGTAAATCTTTCTAGGGTTTGCGAACAGGTTAAAACCGGTTTTTTAAAAACCGTTTTTTTAGTAAAAATCAAAAACCGAAAACCCGGTTATTCAATAAAAATAATCGGTATTTTTTTAAACTATATTTGATATTATTTAAAATGAATTTTACAAAAGAACTTTGGCGAAGTATTTATTAGACGCAAATTATGCAAAAATTAAATCAATTATTCAACCAGAAGTTGCTCTGCCATATTCGTCAAAATCGGTTTTGTTAAATTTTGGCAGGCGATTAGAAAGAATGATTCAAATTGACTCAGAACCGGAAAATTTGTAGATGAGGATAGTGAAATTTAAATACATAATAAAGGTGAATGAGGTGGAAATGTCGCTAAATGATGAACGTTTAGAAAAGAACGTCAGTTATTTGAAACAACCGGGAAAAGAACGAACAACTTAGAATTACTTTTAAATACCTAAATCACAGTTAAACTTTAAATTTTGACAACAAAATTAGAAGTAAGTTAAAGTAAAATTACTCTTTAATCATGTTTTTATGCGTTTTATTAAATTTTGAAACCCGCAAATGAACTTTTATAACTAAAGTTGAATTAAAAATAAAAGAAATCATTAATTAATGGTGTTTTATTTGTAAATAAATACAATAAGGGTGGGGTGATTTTATTATAAATGTAATTTTCTTAAAAACCCAGGTTTTTAACCGGTTAACCGGGTTGAAGATAACCGGGAAGAAAACCGAAAAACCGGTTTTAACAAAAATACGGTTTTTTGCAAACCCTAGATATTTCTGTAGCCCCGGTGAATAATTGGTTAAGGACGTTCCATGAAAAAATCGTTTTCTTAAAATCCTATTGACTATCCAACTAACTATCTCCTTTTACACCAAATTCGACTGAATCACTTATTTAGTAGAGTTAAATAATATAGTAGGGTTTCTTCAGGATGGCGGTACATTGAAATATCTATTTGTTGATTCTAACAAAGCATCTAAGCAATGTATTAACGTGATTTATGTATAAGATTCGTTTCTGGTTCAAAAATAGCACTTATAGAGCTCTTTATCTTATGAAAGCATGCTTCCTGTAAAAAAGATACCTAAATAAAAATTGTATCTCACAATCAGACAGAATTAACCATTTAAAGAATAAACTTTTTTATTGATTAAGTGGGGTAGATATATCACTATTCCTTAAAAATGCATGGTTTTACTATAAAAAATAAAATATACTTATTGAATAATGTGAGTGGTTAATGGAACGATATTTAACGCGGTGCCCTAACAGAATATCCTAAGACAAAATAACCGCGGACAAAATAATTGCACAATAGAATAAATATAATATAAAACTGTATGTATATAAAGCAATATTTTGTAAAAAAAATCAAATATTCGGTTATTTTGGCCGCGGTTATTATGTCGTCCAGTTATTTTGTCCGCGGTTATTTCGTCGCCCGGTTATTTTGTCGCGGTTATTTTGTCTTCGGATATTTGGTCGCGACACCATTTAACGCAAGTTATATTTGTCAACCTCAAGTAAAACAAGGGAAAGTTATCAGTCAATAAATTTTAACCCAGAGAACACCGGGAATTTTAGCTCTTGTACAACGCAAATATAGAATAACATTTTATAGCTATAGCAATAGCAATTGATACTTCACAGTAACTTTTGCTTATTCGATTAAATCTAATTTCTTTTATTCTTTTATTGAACGCTGTTTTCCGCCTCTTCACTGATGAGTAACTAGTAAATTAAAATCGGAAGATGATTTGTATAAAAAAATTGCGTTCCTTTTGAAAGGTGATTCGTTCCAATTCATTTCTTTTTCAAAACAAAAAGAAAGAAAAAATTAACGTTTCGATCATTCATATTATATCTATTTTTTCACTTAATATAAAAGAAAGTCTTCTGATTTTCTCTTCTCATGAATCTTTCTGAAACGAAACTAAATTTGAATATTTCATTTAATACCATCTTCAATGGTCAAATGAGATCATTTAAAGCGAGACAACTCAAGTCCAAATATCTCACGAAAAATCGTTTGCCATAACCAATGAATCAATCAAGTGTTCTCCTTTTTATATTTATTAGAATTAATCAATTCAATGAATTTGTGAAATGTTCTAGTCGACTTGTTTATTATTTATTTTTAATTTTTTTTCGATGTGCAAAAGATGTGCAAAGAAAAAAATTAGGAAAATTTAAACGATTTAAACAGCGTATTTAAGGATGTTCGAATGGTTTGTGTTGGTAGTGAAATGAATGATCTTTGAGTTGAATGAGGTAGATTTAAACAAAAGATGCACTAATTGACGTAACAATGAATTATGGATTAATTGAATCACACATAGCTATTGTTGGCGAATGAATGAATCTTATCAAGTTTCCGGAACAACCATGGAAACAACACTTATCAATGAGACTCGCTCACATTCAGACAACAGTGACGAGAAATTGAAGAGACAATTGCGGTTTTGAGAGAGAATTTCCAAAGAAAATAGAATTCGTTTTCAATTAATCTTGTATGAGGTATAAATTTAAATTTTCCTGTTTCAAAAATATGCATTTAAAAATTTTGGTGCTTTCGATTAATTACCTAGTTATATTCATAATTTTATGTTTCTTTTTTAAACTGATTGACACCCTCCCGCTTTGCTGAGTGAACCTTAACGAAACTAAATGATAGAAATTTTACTTAGTAACATTTATTTTATAGAGGTGGTATTAGATACCACCAGTTTAATGTTAAAAACCAAATGTAACCTTTTTCATCAATCTACCATGTTTTAAGGGGAGATTAAACCCTTTAAAATACATTCTACGATTCCAAAATTGGCGGGTTTCTTTTTGTGTTCTCACAATAAAAAGACTCATTGTGATATCGAAATATTGATATTATGTATCAAATATAATATATAAAAATACCGCTCTTGATATAAATGACAAAGTATAGAACTAATACTTATTTATTAAATTTATATAGCACTGACCTGACTATAATCCGTTAGACTTTCAAAATGGGAACTTATTATTAATTTTTTTTATGGTTTGTTTTATGTCGCTCTAACTACTTGGTTATTTTGCGACATCTTGCTATCTTGATCACAGGTGGTTTGGCATACCCTAGGAAGTGCTCTCTTTGGTAGCGTTTCAATAGGCAATAGTTGTCAAAGCCAGGTCTCTCTGGGTGGTTCCGTATGTTTTTCACTTGTGTTGTTTCAAAATTTCGAATTTCGGACAGTAGATATTCAACCGTCAGCGGTTCTCCACATGAGTGACAAAGGGGTTGGGGTTCCCGCAAGAGAATGTACTTATGTGTCATCTTACTGTTAGTGTGCATACATTTTTAATAAGGTGGTATTTAAGTTTAGAAACATTTATAACTTAATAATAAAATAAATTGGTAGTGTTTGTTGTCCAAAGTGGAATAGAGCCCCCCCTCGGTACATTTATGCCTCTTTTCAAGTCCCAAGAAATCATTTCTACCACATGTATAAAAAAATATCAAAAATAAAGGGAACAACGGCTATCATAAGACTGAACATTATTTAGTGTTAAACAAAGTTCGGGTTAAAGGAACAGACTTTTAAAAGATATCAGCCTTAATTAGAATTAATTTTTGTCGTCATATTTCACATTATTCATATTACAGACACTGTTTACATTAATTTTTCTAAGTCAGGCCCGGACTAACTTTGGGGCAGATCAGGCAAATGCCAATTGCCAATGCAAAATGCCCGATGGACCAATCTGGTAAAGGATCGTTTAACCCTGGCTGATTGTAGGGTTTTGTGGAAAGTGTTTTGGAAGCCGATATCTCCAAAATGACTTTTAGGTTCCAGTCTGGGCTTGTATTTTTATGTTACGCAATTTTTGTTTCGCGTTAAAAATGTATAGGATCATAATTATATTTAGTTGGAGCCAAAGTTTTATTCATGTTAGGTATTTTTATTTTGAACATTTACTTCTGTAACTGCATCTTTTACGAAACTAAATACAAATTTGAGAAACCAAAATTTTTTTGGCTTTAACTTGATTTTTTTTTCTTTATAATACTATCTTCACAGTACTAATGACATAGCTGTTAAAGTACGTTAAATTGGAAAAAAAATACTATCTTAAATGTAACTTTTTTTCTTCTAAATATGCGGTAAGTTCTGAGGTACATTAACCAGTACATTCAACATTAACCATTAATTTTTGAAATTATTTCAAAATTCATAATTAGAACGAAAACAGTCAAAATTGAAATGAAATTGATTGTGATTGAGATTTGATAGAAGCTATTCTGACTATGGAAAAAAATTCTATTCGCTCTCTTAAATCGAAACAGTGACTTTCGACTATCAAATAGTGACTATTCACTATTTTGTAGTGAAAAGTATACCACTATTTGAATTTAGTGGTATAATCTGCACGGCAAAATAGTGAATAGTCACTAAAGTCACTATTTCGATTTAAGAGAGCATGTGAAAATAGTTTCATTTAGTTTGTAAAAGGTTGCATTTGACTTGAAAAACGTTCAAATAGACTCGGAAGCGATTTAAAATATATGTACATTTGAAAAAAAATGTTTTACTTTTTGGTAAACTAAAACGAGCCTTGTGCAACCTATTGGCGCAGTGGTTAGAACAGTAGTTCTATCCGCTTCATGCGTCAAGTGGTACGGGGTCGATCCCCGTTGAATCCTAGACCTAAGATTAAAATTGACCAACAGAAATTTTCTGTGTTTAGACAGTCGTCATATGACCTTAGCTGTTAAAGCGACTTAGAACACCAAAAAGAAAGAGCCTTAATCAAATCAAACTTTCTTCGCCTTTTTTAGGGAAAAAAATTTAATGACGCTTGTTCTTTTCATAATAATCAAAAACCTAATAAGTTATCCGCCCCACAAAATAAACAAATAATTTTAATTATATTTCACAAATACAATTCACAAAAATTCACAAAACAAGTTATGAATTTAAGCAAAATTAAATGTAAAAATTCACAAACGAATAAGGCCGAATCCTGAATCGGTCCTTTCTCCCAGTTTAAAACTTTCCCTTTTCTTTTATAAATTTCAATGCTTTCGATGGCATCCAATCTCTTGTTCTGTTGAACATTTTTCAGAAGTTTTACTTCGGCTAACTTGTGGCCTGTTTCAACATTATGTTCCGCTACACAAGATTTTTCCGTTCTGGAATATTTTATATTTGCCAGGTGCTCCTTGTATCTAGTTCCTATTTTTCTTCTGGTTTGTCCGATATAGCTTTTCTCGCATTCCATACACGCAATTTGATAAATACCTGATCTTTGAAGATCAGGTATTTTATCCTTGCAACTCAGGAAAATATCCTTTAGTTTAGCTGTCGTGTATCCTGCCTTTATATCGTATTGTTTCAAAATGTTTGAAATTTTATTAGATACCCCAGGGAAAAATGTCAGCCTCGCCCATTTGTTTTGTTTCTCCTCCTCAGATCCTAAGGTTGTGACGTCCATCAGTTTTTTCCTCCAAACAGCCTTCTTCAGAATAAACTCCACAACGTTGGTCGAAAATCCATTAAAGGCCGCCACTCCTTTTATGTAATTCAACTCTTTCGTGTAGAGTTCATCCGTCAATGGCACGTTCAGAAGTCTATTCACCAGCGCGTGGAAAACCGCATGTTTTTGAGTCCCATGACAAGCTGACTCGGAAGTTATGTATCGGTCCGTGTGTGTGGGTTTTCTATATATATCAAATGAGACCTTTTTCCCCGTTCTACCGATCCTTAGGTCCAAAAAGGGTAGACTTCCACCGTCCTCTTTTTCCGCCGTGAAATTTAAACCTGATTGTCGCGCATTAAGGAATCCCAAAAACCAATCTGGATCCAACTCCTCACTGTTATAAATCGCAAAAATGTCATCAACATATCTGAACCACACCCTCGGAAATTGTGGACAACTTCTTTTTGCCTCCACCTCAAAATTGTTCATAAACAAATTGGCCAGAAACGGAGATAATGGATTTCCCATTGCTGTTCCTCGCGTTTGTTTGTAGTATGAACCCTGAAATTGAAAGACGGTCTGGTTCATACAACGTCGAGTCAGCCTTAAATACTCCTCTATTTCAACTATCGGTAGACCGTTGCCTCTTAGCCAGTCTTCCAAAATATTTATTGTGAGGTTGATTGGAACGCTCGGAAACAGAGCACTGACATCAAATGATATCAGACGATCTTTCTCCCCTATCTCCAAATCCCTGATCTTGTCAATTAAGTCCTCCCTATTTTTGATGGAAAATCAAATAAAAAAAAAGGAGTTTCCATCAAAAATAGGGAACTAGATACAAGGAGCACCTGGCAAATATAAAATATTCCAGAACGGAAAAATCTTGTGTAGCGGAACATAATGTTGAAACAGGCCACAAGTTAGCCGAAGTAAAACTTCTGAAAAATGTTCAACAGAACAAGAGATTGGATGCCATCGAAAGCATTGAAATTTATAAAAGAAAAGGGAAAGTTTTAAACTGGGAGAAAGGACCGATTCAGGATTCGGCCTTATTCGGCGTTTTGGGAAAGGGTAAGAAGAGAATGGACGAAAGGATTGCACCCCCGGCTGCAGCGATTGTAAAAGAGAAAGGGATCGAAAGGACCTATAAATTGAGGTCAATTCGGGACTATTTTGTGAATCAGCGCGAAATTGTTCTCGAAGACACTTCAATTTGATCCACTGATGACGAACGCATGGCGTTTGAAATACGTATCTGGAGATACAAAATTAACAATTTGGATTTTTCGGTTTGTGAATTTTTACATTTAATTTTGCTTAAATTCATAACTTGTTTTGTGAATTTTTGTGAATTGTATTTGTGAAATATAATAATTAAGTCCAAAGTCAGCGAAATTTAAATTTTTTTAAAATAATTTTAATTTGTACTTCCAGTTTTTCTGGGTACATTTTTAAGCGAGTATTAAAATGCTAATCAAATTTCATTGAGGATGCGATTATTACTTAAATTTTACATTTATTCCTATATATATTAGCTGACTTAAAGTTTGCGTATCCTCTACTATCATAACACTAATTAGCTTCTTATTATAAACATAAAAAATTGAAAATTCGCATCATTCTAAGAATATATTCATTTGGTCACATCATATTTAAAATATCAATTAAATTTCGAAAGAAACAAAGCTACTTATAGATAACTTTGTTCAATTCATTTCGAATAATAAAATATGATCCATAAAATTAAAACTAAAGAATCGCAGTGAAAGAGTAGGCAATTGAAATAAACAAGTGGGAAGGGATGAAGAGAAAAATTTTTGAATTGAATATTAAATTAAAGCATTGTTTAACATTAATTTTTAACCTAGATTTCAATAATTATAGGTACATGTAGGTGAAGCACTCTTCATCTTCAGCGTCATTATTTTTCCCTCTCTAAAGATCAATCTTTTCTTATTTCAAAAAAAAAAAACTCAGAACATTTTTTTTAATATCTACTTTAATAAACATTGAAATTATTTTACTATTATAATTTTAATAAAATATTATTTTTATGATTTTTCAAGTCTTCTTATTGAATGATATCAAAAAAAGAAACTAATATAATCATACCTACTAACATATGGCTCGACAGGGTTATTATATTAGGTAGATATGAAGCAAATGGTATACCATATTATGATATATACACTCGAATGTAGGAACGTAGATCTTTTCAATCTGCGTTTATAGCATCATATATAATAACTGGTTATAATTTTGAGATGAAATAAGATAATTGTAAACATAAACGGAACAATACTTTAAACTTTTTTTTGTGGCAAGATATAAATGTAAGTGCATATGGTGGCAATTAAACTTTTGTTTCTTTTTAAAAGAAGTACGTGAATGTTACATCCAAAAAATCAAACAAAAAATTGATGAGACTTTTACAGTTACTATAGGAATAGGTTAAATAGAACCATCTATTTATTTTATTGCTGGATACATACTTGACTTTAAGTTTCAATAGAAAATTGCATACAATTGGCGGAAAAGTTTTATTGAATTCAGACCATAAAAATACGGTATTTACAGTGATTTGAGTTAAAAATAAACTTACGGATTTTTCAGATTTTTTTTTATTGCCAAAAAGCTTGAAGAATAGCAATATTTACTTTTCTTTATTTACAATTGTGTGTTGTTAGATTAAGGGCTCACTAATTAATTTTGGAAAGATCTTTAGATTAAACTTAGGTAAACTAATCAACGCTGCTTAAGAGAAAAATTTACTTAAATCTTGGTATGGTTTAATAAGAAAAAAAAATAATGAGAAAATGGAAATTGTCGGAAGATGATCGAGCTAAATGCGAAACGAGACGTTAAAAGTTGTGTGTCATTTACGTCACGTGTCGGTGATTTTGTTTTTAATTTTTTTTTTTCATTTGGTAGGTGACATATTTATGATGACATTTTCAGGTCGTTAAGCGATAAGCGTAAATTACTTGCTCTTTTCTTTCAGTTAATATTTAAACTAGCTGACACCCGCCCGCTTCGCCGAGCGTATGCTAAATTAATCTGATTGAATAATAGAAACCTTTACCCAAAATAAGAAATTCAGATATTTTAACAAAAAAAGATAATTAGATATTTCTAGACCTTTGTTTCATAAAGTTCATGAAAATCCGTTAAACTACTTTTCCAGGAATAGATATAACTAATATTATAGGTAGGTGCTTTACGTTTTTTTAAATATTGTAAAATACCTAGGTATAATTGTGTTCCTTTAAGACTTGAGAACCTTTTACACCAAATGTCATATGAAATCATTTATTCATTTTAGTAGAATGGATTAGTAGCTATCCTTTAGGAAGTGTACATTTTTTAGGATAAATAATATTTAATGTGTTATCTTAAGATCTGAGGTATTAGGTTGGGTTGCCTTAGATTCATAATTCTAGGATATCGTATTAAGGCCATTATGTCTTATCGGCAAGTCTGCTATTTCCCGGGGTCCAAGATTAGACAACAAATTCTTATAGATCTTGCTAAAATAAATTTAAAATTAATAATATAGTTTTTTGGTAAAAAAACAACGCGATGGTCACATCTAAGTTGCTATTTTCTCTTGAAAAATAAGTCGGGCTCTTCCTAACGGCTTCACCTCTCTTACAATTAGTCAAACTCCTAATCGGAATCACTGAGGTCGAACTGTCTGTTTTGGTTATTTATTTATACGGGTGTCATTTTGGAACTAAGATATTTCTTTTTACGAATGAAATCAAATTTACTGCAGAGGATTTCCTTCTCCTTCCTCGATAACTCGAATGTTTACTCAGCCGAACTATTATAGATAAGATACTAACTATCTGTAAATTAACTATGGATTTATGGTTTCTAAGAATTGAACCAATCGCTATAAGTACTTCTATGATCATTATAACTTTTAAAAGTTGCAAACAATAATTTATAAGAATAAAAATTACAAAATCATGTCGTCTACGATATGTATATTGTATCACAACTGCCTGCCGATGTATGTTTTTCGTTGCGCAGTTTTTATAGTTTTTATTTTTTTGCTCAGAAAATCAACATTTTTTCGGAATAAAACGTATTTTATAGCACTTTTTAAAATATTTACTACTTGTCGTGAAAATCTCGTCTAAATCGGACCAGCCGTTTTTAAGTTTGCCAAGAACAAACAAACAGACAGGGAAAACTATTAGAAATTTAAAGTAGCCTATAATGAAAGTTGGAATATTTAATAAATTTTTGTGAAAATTTCATTGAAATCGGTTCAGACGTTTTTAAGTTTACCCTGGACAAACATTTTTTTTTTTTTTGTTTTTGGTTAAAAGTGCAATGAAAATGGCATTTATTTTTCATAAACATGTGAAAATGTAGGTAATAAAGAGTATTCAATAAAACACCTTAAATTTTTTAGATTAGATAAAAATCTCAGCTGAGAAAAATATTTCCGTTTATGTTCGTAATTAACTTTTTCATTATATAGGTATTCAAAAACCAGAAATCTTCAATCTTATTATTGGTATAGATTATATCCATTTGAGACGAAAAAATTGTTTTTTCAATGAGTTTCGACTCTGCAGGGGTTGAAACATAAAAAATCATATTCATTTGAATAGTAATGCAGCTTGCTGTGTATCTTTTGAATATATTTAAGTTCCCTAATTTTTTAATGTCCTTATAAATTTAACCATGGGTAGCCAACAATTTTATGGTTAACTATTAAAACTTTTGTTAGAGAAAAAATCGCCGACTTATTTTTTATGTAAATTACCACTTACCACAAAAAGGTAACCCTTCCGGTAACCACTGTCCATTGCGACATATTTTTCGAGCTGGACCCAAAAGTTCGAATCCTGGATCGCATGTGTATGAGGCTACAGTACCGGTCTGAAGCACATCATCGGTGAATTCCACCGAACAGTGCGCTGGGTAGCCAGGAAACTGGCATTTGGCATCGGATTGCCGCTCCTCAGCCACAATTGTCTCACCTGTGAACCCAAAAAAAATAAATAAATAATCCACCTTCCACTTTTCAAATACCTTAATGTTGACTTCATCATGCGATGAATTTACAAATGCGAATAACGGCGTTATTTTGTGTGTCACCGTGAAAAAAAAAAACTAATTGAAAATTCAAAAATAGCTCCCAACTAGATCTATAAAACGTGGATCTGTCCTTCAACGTTTTTATCAAAGACCAAATAAATTGCATAAGTTTATTGTGTTGATAATTTTGTTCATGAGAAAAAAGAACAGAGAACGAGTTGAATGTGAGAAAAAGAGACGAGGCCTTTACAAAAAGCCCACCTGAAATCTAAAGAGAAATTCCAGTCGACAGGTTTTTGCGGGTCAAACGCAGGCCTTGACTTTGATTTTAGTTTCCTTATGCATACATACACTAAGTTATTCACAAAATGTCTTAACCTCGTTTGACTTTTCTTTAAAACGTGTATGAGATTTTTTCATGAATGTGTGACCTTAACAGAAAAGACGGCCATCACCTTGATCTTCCAATGCGCGCCTTTTTATTACTGTTATTACATAGATATTTATTTTTAAAATATAATTTAACCGAAAAAAAAATTATTACACCAACCAATTTATCATGAACTCATGATTGAAACGATGCTAACGACGAGACGCAGACGAAGAAAAAGATGATTTATCTGACCCATATTTTCAGGGTGTTAAATCGACCCAGGTCTTCAGTCTTATAAATAAAATATACATTCAAAACATCTAGAAAAAATTTTTAACTAAATGATTGATTCGGTTATTTATAAAATTCTAAGTTTAACTTAAAGATAATCAATCAAAGAAATCTTTTTTTCTTGGTTAATTTTTGAAATAATTTTTAATATCAGCCTACTCAGACTTTTTTTCTTACATACCAAATCGATGAATCAGCTAGTTAAGTTTGTTGTGGTCAAAAATTTAGGTCAGACCACGAGGATCCAATACAAACAATTCATAACAATCGCTTTTTGTGACTTACATATATACAAAAAATTATTCATTGAACCAAAATAAATATTATCGAGGATGGGTTACTTATTAAAAAAAATATCCTTTATTATTGAAAGCAATTGGTTTTTTGATTGTTTTATTATTAAGTTTTAGTTATGTAGTTCTTTAAAATGTATTTTCTATTAATAAAACAACGGGACTATTTTTTAAAGAAAATTCTTTCATGCCTTCTGATCAGATGGGCATGACGACTATGCTACGATGCTATGCAATAGAGATAGCTTACTAAAATGAATTACATTAGATTTTAACTTGACGAAACATAATGTAACTTCTATTTACCAAGTCTCTTTCAAGACGTCTAACAGAAGTCTTATTATGACTTTTTAACATCATGTTTAAGGCGAAATATATTCGACTTTTAGACTTCTGAAAGATGTTTAGGTAAATTTAAAACGTTTTTTTTTCTTTTCGTTTTAAGTCGCTTAAACAGGATGGTCACTAAAACGTTTGAAGATATCTTATTTAAGAAATTAGATTTTGATACAAAGAATTCAAAGATACATCATACCAAATAAAAAATTTGGTACGTGCATTAGTGTTCACATTGAATTATTAATTAACTATAAATTTGGAGCAATTGCGGATCCGGAAAGAGCATTGAAGGAACAATTTTGTGAAAAAAAATTAAAAAGTGATTATTTTGGATTATATAGTAATTTTATTTTTGAATTTACAAATTAAAAAAAAATTAACTATTAATTAACTAATAACTATACACTTGGAGCAATAGTGGATTCTGAAGGAGCAATTTTTTGGCATATAGTTAAAAATGTTCTACGCTATGTTTTTTCGAGTTATTTTTAATAAATTTTAATAACCTACGCAAACGACGTCGCGGCTATCAGCTAGTTGTATATAATTTTATATGATAAAAAAAGAAAAATATATTCTTCGGTCTTAATAACGTTTTCGGAAATTGTTTTTCCGTAATAACTAGGTAATTAATAAATAAAGATATAGAGTATTAATATTTAAATTTTAGTGCTATTGAATGTGGTTACAAGATGCTATATCAGATTCATCAAGTCAAGTAGCTGAACATTTTTTAAATGAATTGTGCTTGACTGAATTGTACTGACTTGTAAATAAAATAACTTGCAAAGACAATGCTTATGACTTAATTTCGTGTTTCAATATTAATATTTGACTCGAGCTTGACTTGATTACAAAGTACATTTAGGTCAAGTAAGTTGAAAAACACGTTAGGTAGTGAATCCTTACTTGATTTATATATGTTTGTATTAGCATAACGTTGATATAACAATACAGTAGACTACAAAAGACATATCGTAATGAACGGTTTTGAATATTGTATTGAACTAAGGTTTCAGAAGTTTAACTTTTAAAAAAATACTCAAAATTATATTATTTAGTAAAATATTATGCGAAGTGTAACATTAATATTTTTGTACGCGAGTCTCATTCTGAACCAATTACGAATCAGTTCAAGATAGATTTAGCATTCTCGTCAAGCACATGCACGGGTATGAAAAAATTCAGGATTTTTTTTTCTCACACGACTTCAAAATTTAATGAGAACTAATGTTGGATAAGGTTGAAAGCAGAACTGGACTAAATCACAACTCTTTAAACTGCGAGGGAGCAAGAGAAACGAATTTTTCGTCCTAACAAAAAACCGAGAACCACTAGAGACAATTATGAATCGATAACGAACGAATTTGGTGTAAACCGCAAACATTGAACTATTACTACAAAATCAGAACTTACTGACCCGCAAACGCTCTTTTTAAGAATACGAATAGTCTCCGAACTGGTTAAGGATTGCACCCGCGAACGAAGCTAATAAAAAATTACGTATAGAAAAGAGAACTTCTTTCGTTTTAGTGTCGATTAAAAAACTAAATATACTTATTGGTGCTTCTAAAACCAGCTTATGTACCTGATCAATGTAGAGCTTAAAAAGCTTTATTATATAAATAACTGAGTATGTTTGCCTTATCTTTAATACCAGTAATACTTAGAACTTTAATGAATATCGTGGTTAGATCAC
Source organism: Sisyra nigra (assembly GCA_958496155.1). Classification (NCBI taxonomy): domain Eukaryota; kingdom Metazoa; phylum Arthropoda; class Insecta; order Neuroptera; family Sisyridae; genus Sisyra; species Sisyra nigra. The sequence goes on from OY292314.1 coordinate 48,323,338, forward strand.
CAACCACAGTTCTTATGATCTATCAATTCTTGATAACTTACGATATTTCAGACTAAAACTTTGTTGTGTATAGAAAACTGTTCATAACAATTATATTATGCTAAAATTCAGATACAACATACAACAGCAAAAGTAAGAATACTTTATATAATGAATTTTCCGACTTTTCCTGAGAAAAGATTAATTTTCATGCTGTACACAGTTGTAGGTAAATACAGTAAAAACGTTTAACACGAACATGTTAAACATGAAATTTGACTAACAATGAGATTGAATAAAGGTTGGCATCTTCAAAAATATTATTTCTTTTAACACAAAATGCGTTTATAGAATACTCAAAGAAAAAAAAATCGATTTCATCAGTTTCGTTTTAACTGTTTTCCACTGTTTAATCACATTTATTCAGAAAGTAAAAATCTGTCACTTTCGCTTCTAGGCTATCATAGGTTTTATATTTTCTTGGCCCTCAAAAGACTTATGATATACCTACTGATTTAATTATGAAAAATTGAATTTGAATAAATAGAACCAAATCTTGATCGTTAAATGTTTGAAAATATCCTTCGAGTTACAATATAAGGTTATCTTATTATTATAAGGTTTATTAAAACGCGAATAACCTTTCAAAATTTTAAATTGAGAATCGATCATTTATTTACAACCTAATACTTATCTTTGATTAAGAACAAAATATGCTTTATTGCTTAATAAAATTACTCTCACTTTTTCAATCTATAACTCAATTTAAAAAAAAAATATCAAAAATAATTGGTTTTCCGGGAAAAACAAAATTAAAAAAAATTGAGGAAATTTTTAACAGCTATGAAAAGAAAACAAAAGGAGGAAAATTCAGTAATAGGTAATTGAGTAAAAGTGTGAACCATTTTTCCGGTTTGTTATCTATGAAAAATTGAATGTTTACTTGTTCTTTTTTTCTGTGAATTGTTGGCATTTAAATTATATTTCGAAACTATAACAAATCGTTAAAGAGTATCGGTGAGAAATTGATTGCTTAAAATGTAGCGATCTCAAAAAAGAAAGCCTTACAAAAATTAATTTATTAGTGGAATTTAACTGTAATCAGTAGAAAAAAAGTTTCAAACACAAACAAAAATCACTAAAATCTATAATTAAATAAATCATTTTAATTTAAGCGCCTACAGAATTCTTCAAGTTTTTTTTTTCTTGAAAAATGTCTAACTGTAAACCATCCAGTTAAGGCTTGGCCCGAAAATTAACATAATAAAAAAAATATTTAATATTTCAATTAGGAGATTGTGAAAAAAATTTGCAATATTTTTATTTTATTTGCGTAACGAAAAAAAAATAAAAATTCATAATATAATGAAATAATATTTATATTATAAAAAATATAAGAAGAATGTTGTATTAAAAGTCTAACACTCAACTTTGTGGATACCTAGACAGTCAATGTTATGTTCATGTTGATGCGACAATTAGACCGCAACCGGCTTCTTATTTATTTTTGGCCTTTTCGTATTCTTCATATGACACAATACTTGCATAGATCTACAATATTTTAATTTATTACAAATTTCAAGAGACTCGACAATTGCTAATTAATGCAATTAGGACCTTAGCGAAATAAAAAGTAGCCGTACGATTAAAATGGTGTTACAAAATGAAGAAATATTAAGTAAATCAACACGTTAAGGTTAAACGGGAATTTCCAATGTTGCTTGTTGTAATATATTAATTTTTTCGTCATTTCATTTTAATTCATTCAAGTCAACAATTTTCTTTTTATCTCTATCTACAAAATAAATTGTTTAAATTAACGATGTAGAAAAATTTACTTTACGGTTAATCCAGAACCGGCTTTCTGTTAAGTGATTTTATAATTTTAAAAAATTGATTTTTATTATGAATTTTTAAAAATGGTTATTTTTAATGTTATACATACAGTGTGGAAACTTTGGTGAGAACATTCGATATCTTTGCAGGAGACGCAATTTGAATTCTATTTTATATCACTCTTAATAGTTGATAACATTTTATACATTTTTTTTATTTCTTTATGATCGCTTAAACAAAATCTGAAAATTTAAAAAAAATTTTTGGGCTGCCATTGGGATTCGAACCTACAACCACTAGAGTATAGGACGACAAATTAGTCACTATAAGTGACCTTTAAGAAATTAATTTTTTTAAAGTTAGACTTGCGTAAGTGAAATAAAACATGTTTTTTTTTATTAGCCATCCTAATTCTTTGTTGCCTAGTTATATTATGATATAAAGAGACTTACAGAATAAAGTCAGATGATCGTACAGTTTTCTTTAAGGAGATTATACCAAAATCCCCCCATACCTTCTTTATTGTACGTACCTATTTAAAAAAAATAAGAAATCGATTTTATTGTTCTTACCCAGGGGTAGACCTAGAAAAATATTGTCTTCTTGAAAAGTATTAAAATAAATGCCTTCTTTGTTTATTTATTTTTTCATTATTAATTTACATATTAGTAACTTTCTGTGAAATATTCACGACTGTAAGTTTAAAATACTGAATGTACGATTAAAATAATAAAAATTAACGAATGTGGGATTCGTCCCATCGACTTCTCGCCCGTGAGACCGCCACTTTAATCGCTGGGTCACAAAATTAACATTGAAATAAATAACAAAGCATTAATACAAACCATCTCTAATTGTCGACATACAAACATTTGCCTATTACTATTATGATGATAATATTGCAATTGGATCACTGAGATATCAAGAAATATTAGCTAACTCTTAAGTAATACCGTTTACAGCCGTTTTCTGTATTGTCACTGTCAACATAATGATATTTAAAAATGTTAAGATACTTCATAAAGTTTTAGCTATACTAAAGAAACGTAGCAACAAGAAACAATAAAGAATAACAATGAAGAAAAAGAAGGTCCAAAGGATTTTCAATAAATGTTGAGGTATGAGTTTATACTTCCTGAACCCTTCGTCAAATCTATAAGTTTTTACTAAAAGTTAATAGTCTAAGTTCCGAACCTACCTCGACCTTCACCGAGATTATAATAGAATGAAACCTATTTTATCAGGAATTTAGTATATTAGGAAATATATTAAAATTGGGTTGGCTAAAAAAATCTGGGGCAGACTATTTTTAATTATTTAAAAAAAATATATTTTTATTAAATACTGCAACATAAAGATAATAGAAAAAAAATTATATCATCATTCGGTCTTATTAGAGATGAACGAATTTTAAAGATTTAAATTTTACTGCGCGTGGAAATGTGTGACAGAGAGATCCGAGGTTAGTATACTATGTATTAATAAAGGACCCAACATTGCAGTCAACTGTGATCATATAAAATTTTTTCTATTATCTTGATGTTATGCAATACTTTATTATAGTAGAAGATCCGAACCTACGTCGCCCTTCACCGAGTTGATAATAGAATGAAACATATAATATCATAAATTTAGTATATTAGAAAATGTATTAGAAATGAGTTGGCTAAAAAATCCGGGGCAAGCTATTTTTAATTATTTTTTTAAAAAATGATTTTAATAAAATATTGCAACATATAAAAAAAAATTTTATACATCACAGGTGACTGCGATGTTGGGTCCTTTATTATTACACAGTATACTTACCTCGGATCTCTCTGTCACACATTTCCACGCGCATTAAAATTTAAATCTTTAAAATTCGTTAACCCCTAATAGGACCGAACTTTTTGCAGACAAACCTATATCAAAGTGTTCGCAATAAAACATCGCTTATGATGATATAAATTTTTTTCTATTATCTTGATGTTGCAATATTTTATTAAAAATAATTAAAAATAGTCTGCCACGGATTTTTTTAGCCAACCCATTTTTAATAAATTTCCTAATATACTAAATTCATGATAAAATAGGTTTCATTCTATTATCATCTCGGAGAAGGTCGAGGTAGGTTCGGATCTTAGACTATTATAAATAATTTTTATTAAAAATAAATAAAAATAGTATGCCCCGGATTTTTTAACTAACCCATTTTTAATGAGTTTCCTAATCTACTAATGTCATGATAAAATAGGTTTCATTCTATTATCAACTTGGTGAAGGTGGATGTAGGTTTGGATCTTCTACTATAAAGTATGTTGAATGACCCTAATGTTAAGAATTCTAACTTAGCCCTACTTTCTGGATATTAACAGGTTGTCCATAAATCTAGCGCTACGAAAATTTGAATTTTTTAATTAAGTAAAACAAAAAATTCCATGATTATTTAAAAAAAAAATCGTGTAATACCGTAAAAATTGCCTCTTAAATGTGATAACAAATAGTTATAACTTGATTTAACCTTCCTCCCCTTGAATCTGTTATGTAAATTCCATATGCGTTCCTCATACTGGCTTGTAATTGCTCTAACTTGACCAATTTTGGTCATAAAAGAATCGTTCAGCTTTCAAAATAAATAAATAAAATATACCAAAAATGAAAAATATTGTTATTGAAAAAAAAAATGTTTCACTTTGTATAAACAAGAATAGTTAATTTTTAAAAAATCCTTATCTATAAAACTGCATATTGTTAACAAAAAAAGATCCGAACAAAGAATTCAAATTGTTTGATTTTACCCAAATATATTGACTGTTCTCAATTAGCGTTGGCACACTGTATACTAGGTAAAAATACAGTGACATCAATGAGGTTCAATCGTCTTGAAAAGAAATTCAATTGATAAAATAATAAAAATGAAATGATCGATTGTTCAAAACTCCTTATACATAGATCTTGTGATTGAGGTTAATGGAAAAAAGTTGGAATTCAGTTCATTGTATACTTATAATAAGCACTTTATGAAATGTTTCGTTTTTGATTTTAATTTCGGTTTTTGTGGCAACGCAACACAGTTTCTTATTTTGGATTATTGTTTGTGTATCCTCCTTACCATAATAGATTGGTTGATATCAAATGACACATTCCGCCCTAAAAAAAAGGCCAGAACCTTAAATGGGATATGAAAGTGAGTTAAAAATATTTTTATTCGGTTTCACGTTAAAAAGTCGGTATCAGGTAGATGTTTTAAGTGCTTTTTTTTATTAGAAGACTTCTTGTATCAGAAAAAGGGTGGCAACAAATACCTAAAAATTATATCTTAAATTTCAAACCCTTCGTGAGAATATTTCTTGAAAAATATTTTCAATCGTAATACTGAGTATTTTAATTGATTCGTTTTTATTTCATTAAGTGATTTATATATACTTTTACTAAAATCGCCTTAAAGCGTAACAAATAGAAAAAAGTGCATGACATGATTGCATTTTATAAGTGCAAATTCAGCTCTTACTCGATCGATTTATTTATTTAACGTATTAATATTATCTATTTTGCATAATTGAAAATTGAAAGTTTTCAAGTTATAAGATAATATTCGCATAATCTTAAGTAAGAGAATTTTAACATTGAAGTTTTTTTTTTCACTCACGTTTAATAATGTAAGAGAGACTTCGTTGAATTAATAATAGGGCAAAGATAAACGACTAAACGCCTCACTGCAGGAGTTCAATTAGTGAAAGAAAAATCTTTAAGAGGATGGTTTTTGAGGCGTAAATATCACAGGGTGGTTGTCATATATTACATTGTACAGCCACTAACCCTGCAATCTAATCCTTAACACCTTAAAGAAAGCTATAAAAAGAACTACATATAAAAGATCTTCCCTTGAAATGATATGATCTCTTGCTGATATCTACTTTGTTTAATTAAAATTTATTTAAAAGGTTCACCGAAGAAAAATTCATTTTTTAAGATGAACCATCTTTTTAAATTCTTCCACATAATCTTGATGTTACATAGTTAATTGTTATAAGAAACTATTTTTGATATGATTTTTTTGGTTTAAAGTTTTGAATCTATCTTACATTAGTTCAAATGCGTTCCAATGAAATACGAGGTGAAGGGTTACTTAAATAATTACTGAAGGTTCATCTATGGAAGCAAGGAAGGTAATACCTTCTCATACAAAATTAATTAGGTATATTATATTTAAAACCATTTTTTCCTTGAAAGGAGACTTTTAAATTAAAGAGTACTTTTTCATAACAATTAACCAAATTTATTTCTGACTAGCTGTACCCGTGACTTCGTTCACGTGAGCTTTAGAACATTTTAAGAACTCAAAATTTAACGAAATTCATATTAACGGTAAAAAAATATGACAATGAAAACAACACTGCAAATGTAAATTTAAAAAGCCGACAATGAAAATTCAAAATTGCGTGCTTCTAACTTCATTATTGACAAGTAACCCTATTGACATACAAATTATATTTTAAAGTTTTGTAGTGACATCTGTTGGCAACTTCTCTTCTCCAACTTCTGCGTTATACATCCCTTATCTTACTTCTTCACGAGAAGAAAAGACACATCGCTCAACGCGTAATTCTTGTAAAAATCGTAATTTCTTGAAACTTCAATAACTTTGTATTTAACGAAGATATCATCATGATTCTTGTATTAGATAAGGGCCAAGTATCTAAGATGTTAAACAAAAAATTTTTGATCAAAATCTATCCAGTGGCTTTTTCGTTATTAGCGCACAACGATCGACTTCTATCATTTTATTTATATAGATTTAATCGTAAAAATGTGATACAAAAATTTGCTTCCAAAAAGCATATGTCATTATAATTGTAATAAAAATGTTCTTTAAGGCTGAATTTCAATTGAAAACTTCGAATAAATCTTTTTTTTTCTGCATTATCTTTTCACCTAAATTCTGTCTTAATGATAATCTACAATTAAAAAAACTTCCTCAGATCAAACAACAATTACTTTTTAAATAATATACTAACTGTTTCATCCAACAATTCATTTATAGCAATATTACTTGAACAATTTTTTCGTTATTAATATAAGCAGAAAATATAACTGCGCTTTTATATTCTTATAGAGTTATAAGATACAAATAAAATAAGTAACTAACAAATGGTCTAATGAAAGACGAAGAAACTAAACGTAATTAATGCATTGATTAATTAAATGTAACGTTAGCTGTTTTAATTTTATTTTCTTCTTTGTCGTTTTTTAACTTTAAATTAATTTATTACAAAATGTAAAAGCGCGCGGTACTTCAAGATTTTCGAGACCATAAATTTCTTTTTCTTACGAGAAATTTGCTTGGCGTAATTTTAAATTAAGAAGATGCTTTTATAAGAGCCTTTAATTTGAGAATTCTTTGAAATATATTGTAAAAATTTGCCTTAAATAAGTGAACATTATGATGAAATCTTTTAACCTATTAATAAAGGTAACATATTTGAATACTGGACATCAATAACGGGCTAAGTTCCATTGCCATCAACCTAATACCTACATATATTAGCCTAATACATTAATAGTTACTAGTAAAGATTATGGCATTTAGCCCGCTTTTTACGTTGTGGGCAATATGGAACATTAGCTTGCTTTTTCGGGTCTAACTCAATTTTTTATTTTTGGCACTTAGCCCATTATTGATGTCCAGTCTTCATCTGTCTTTTACACAAAATTTTTAAATTTTTGAAAAAATGCATTTCAAGTTACATCTGGATCAAAAAATTGAACATCTGTTTTTCGTGGTTTTGTTACAATGGGTCAATTGGATACTTTTGGGTTTACATTTTTTTCGTCAAATTTTATAAAATTAAAGAGCCGAATTTTAAATTTAAACTTCAATAGAATACAAATTACATTTTACAGACGTAATTTTAATTTCTTTAATGTCCTTTTCAAATAAATTTATTAAAACATGTAGAAGCTTGCAAGGTATAAATTTTCTTTTCGTACAAACCCAGGTATTTTTTGGGTAATTTAATACAAGAAAAAGATTTTTTTAGGGTTTTTTATTTGGGAATTGTACTGTAGAAAAATTTAAAATAAAGGAAAACATTTATCGAGTTCTTACCATTGATGAGATATGAATTAAGTAGTCCAAAAGTTGCTATTAATAAAACTAACACATTCCTCATTTTCACAAATTTTTGAAAAAATATTTTTAACAGAAATCAAGTTATTTTTAAAATAAGCACTTTTTACGTGGTTTTTCTAGTCACTTATTAAACAATTAAAAAATAACACCTGCTCTTCGTGGTTTTGTTACAACTGGTCAATTGATCACTTTTGGGTTTACATTTTTTTCGTTATTTTTTTTTAAAATAAAAAATACTTCAGTCGATTTTTTTTCAACTTCAACAATTTGCATATATTGATAGAAGTGACAAATCTATTAGATCGAGGAAATGCATGCGAGTCACACTCAACAGTCGAAATGCGCGTTGATAATGAGGCTCTTCAAGAAGCAAAAGCAAGAAGTTAACTGTGTTCACGATCAAGTTAACTTTTACAAAAAACCACACGGACATGAGAAAGAAGACGAAGCAGAAGACGAGGTAGGATGGAGAATCGTAACTGTAGAAGTAGTACCAAGTAGTAGTAGAGGAGGAAGTCCATAAAAAGATTATCGTTCGAAAAAGAAATGAAGAAATGATGGGATGTGGAAAAAGAAAGGGGCAGAAGATTTGCTCGGCGATGAAGAGGTACAGTAATTGATAAGAATAAGATGCATAGCGTCATGGGAAATTTTCTTTGAACAAACAGAGAGATAGTGAGAGACATGTCGTTGTGGAACGGAAGAAGGGCAAAAGAAAGCCAAACGTGACGTTTTATGGAAGCCTCGAATTAATTCTTCGAGTTCCATAAGAGAAATTTTAATCGCTATATCTTACACATACACATTGGTACATGCTCTCATATGTGTGGCCTTCCATATGAAAAGGTATGTCATATGACTAACGTAAGATGTTTGCAAAAAGAGTTTATTGACGTTGAAAAAATTGAATGAGTAAAACGGAAATTTTGTGTACTTTTTTTTTATATCCTTGACCAGTGAATCCCAAGCTTTTTATAACGACGCGACGGACCCTCAAAAACTTTTAAAAAAACCGCAGGAACACCCTAAATATAAAACTAAAAAAAGAAAATTATCTATCTAGAGTTCAGAGGCGTGCGGTCCATACATGCTGTAGATGCGGCGCATGCCTTTGGATTGTAAGACGATTTTAAAAATTGAATATTTTTTATGATTTATTCATTTAATTTTTAATTTACGTAATTGTATTTGTAAAATCATTCTAAAAATGATATATTTTTATCATTAATATATTTTTTAATTTACGTAATAATGAAAGGTATCACTCATAAAATTGGCAAAGTTCGCCAAATCAAATGAACGGCAAAAGCCGAATGAAAGCTTTGCCGAGAGTAGCATGCGATTCTTTGCTTCGAATTGGTCGCGCATGCGCACTATTACGGTCGAATACTATCTCTCTCGGCATTTCACATAGCCAATTAACAGCCAGCAAATGCGTTTTCCGTTTTGAATCTAAACAGTGAATTTAATTGCTACTGATACTTTTCGTGAGTTATTTTGAATTATTGAATATTGGCCGAAAGGCCATACAAATGTTCTGTTCTTTAGGATAAGAACTATTTTCGTGGTTTTTAAATACATTATATGATGCGGTTGTTGATGCTTTTTGTAAGAAGTAGCGTCGAATAAGGCTAATTTAAAAAATACTTATAACACCACGTTTATCAAATAATAAAATAAATTTTAAAAATGTGGTTCTTAGAACCCCCCCCCACTTCTAACTGCATGCCCTGTTTCAAAAGTCACCGCACGCCACTGCTAGAGTTGATTGTATAAAACAGCGTTTCTCAACCTTTTTTGGACCGCGGACCAGTAAAATTTATAAAAAAATTTAACGGATCAGTGATATTTTTAACAACAAAATTTTACTAGGTATTAAAGAATTACTATATAAGTTAATTGTAAAAATGTTATTATCATATATAGGGAAAAATTGTCCGCGGACCACTGGTGGTCCGCCGGACCAGCGGTAGAGAATAGCTGCACGGAAAAAATAGTGGTGTAAGATTTACAGCACTAAACTTGTAATATTTTTACTGCACTTTGTGTTCACTATAATCACAAATGTAACATTAGATAACACACTGTGTTGTATTCAGCTCTAACGTATACATTTTTTAACTACCATAGTATATGTAGCTGTTACAACTGCTGAGTGTTGTAAAAATTAACAAATTTTGGCGTTTGCGCATGCGTACAACACAACCAATAATTTTGACAAGTAAATGCAAGTGTCAAAAATTCAACTACATTTTTACAACAACAAATTTTTTCCGTGTGGTATAAAATATGTTAAATGCGTTAGCTTAAGGGTCCGCGAACCACAGCTTAAAGACCACTACTTGAGGTCAAAGAAAATATTATTTTATAGCAAAACTTTTAAGTCTTACTATTTAAATGTTTGAAAAAAGAGTTAGTTAAGATTGAAAGAGTAAAACGAATATTTTGTATTGGATATTTAGAGAAAAGTTTTCAAGTTTCTGTTTATGATACTTTTACTAATGTAAGACTCATTGTGAACGCCCTATGATACATCATTTCATGACAACCACATCCATACAAATTTTCAAATGGTTTCTATTTTTACGTTCCGGATATCCTTGAGATTTGAATCTAGTAGTTTCACATAACCCCAAAAACCTTTCTCATAATGTACGGACGCAGTTTTACCTGAATCTATGGACCGGAATCCTTGAACTATTGTTTTTCCACCTTAGGGCTTAAAATATTATTTTTGTCCTGTTATACTCGTATTAGTTCATTGTATCAGTCACGTAAGGCTTACAAGTCGAAATTGAGTGTAGCTAAACGCCTACAACTAATTTTTGCAAATAAAAAACGGTCATTTACGGATAAAAATAAAAGGTACACTGTTTCTTGGGTCCAAGATAATTAAATATTATGTAATTCATACTTCGCGGTTCATCCTTTTGGATATTTATCCCTGATAAAATACTCACGACTAATTAGTATTATGAAATCTACTAATCTAAAATAAGTTTAAATAACGAAATAAAATGCAGTAATTATTAGTTGAAAGAGGATAAATACTCAAAAATTTATGTCCTGATATTAAAATGACATATCGCTACCTCAGTGCAACAGTGAGATATCTCAAAAAGTCTAGTTTTGAGATAGTGCATAAAGTAACTTTTAGGCTCCATCTTTAAAAATAGTATTTCTAGATTAATTGTTACGAGAAATTCTATTATTCCAAAAGCTTAATATATCTAGTATTATCTAAAAGAATAGTTTTTTTTTTAATATGGAGCTATATTTAATTTAATTAATCTTAAAACACGGTAAAATCAATCAAATCACACAATATCCTTTGGACGCATGAAGCTGTTTAATTCAGAGAAAACCTAATATCGCACACAATTCTTCTATTTTTGGTGGTTTTTAAAGTGGTATATCGTAAAATTGGTATTTTTGAACTTGTCTCACTGTTGCACTGAGGTAGCGATATATTGTTGCAATATTATAATTATTTCAATTTATCAATATTAATAACGGGTATTAATTATTAGAGGTTCAATGGTCGCGAAAATGTATTATCGAGGATGAATAGCCTTCAACCCAAAACATATCTTACCAACATTAAAATGGTGAACTTCTCCGCAACACTTCAACAATGTGATCTTTATTCTTTAAAATTACATTCGTACTCAATTCTATAAGTAAAGAGTAAAAAGCTACTCATATATAAATCTTAACACTTTTTTCACCACTAAAACTTAAAGGATAACCTTTTTAAACCTAAACCTTTTTCAAATTTTTTTTTGTTAAATAATCATTTAGATACCTACACCCAAGAAAAGGAAGTGTAAAATATAAAATCGTTTAAATGCATATTTTCAAAGGATGACTAAGTATTTCAAAAGGCATTTTAAGGATTTTTAAAGATATACCTATTTGTTATGAATATTATATTTCATTTTATATAGGTTATAACGTTTCGAATTTTTTATTATCTTTCTAAGAAGTCGTTCATACAATTCGCTCGCATACCAGGGAGGATAGGTTATCGCTTAGTGTGACAAGATGAGACAAGGGGGGGGTCTAAAAAACGAAAGTTTTGCAGATCATCAAACAATTCTTTAATTTTTTCCTCGATCAAGAATCCGCGAACTGCTGATATTAAATAAAAACATTGTTCATTTGCTTATTATTATAAATGTTTATAGCTGTATTGAAATTCTAAAAAATAGTACATATTTAAAAATACCAATATTTTATATTATATTATACCAAAGAGTGTGACACAGCGTAATGAAGGGGAGGGAGGGGTACACAAAATATGATGAAATCTAGCGTGGCGTAGTTTATGAACTGAAACCTAAATAATCTCCTCTTCCATCCAGTCTTCTTCTACCAATGAAATGTTAAAGCTAAGGACGTAAAGTACTTTACATCTATATTATGGCCCCATAGACGAGCATTCTTTCCCGACGTTCTTTCCGCTTAGTGCAATCCTGAAGGAAAGACTGACGGAATTCACATTCCTCTCGTCCCCACTAACGACAAGTCATTCCTGCGATCATTCTTTTCAAGTAATCATGCCGTTCCATCACGCCGGGATTCATAATCCTCTCGTGGCCACTATCGAGAAATAGCAATCCGTCAGGATTATTTACTGAATTTACAACCGACGGGAAATAGTTCGTGTATGAGCTCTTTCCTCTCAATTCGAAAGGATTATAATCATGCGAAAGGAAAGCGCATCCTCTCACCTAATCCTGCAGTTTTACAGATGAAACGTAAGGTGTTAGCCGTTACTGGTATGGCTGTCGCTATGTACAGCTTGTACAGGGGAAGAAGAAAAAGAAAATGGATGAAGAGGTGGTTTCGTGATCGGGAAATGTTTAGTGACATGAAATTGCTGAGAGAATTATCGGTTAATGAACGGTTAATGTCCGTGTCAGGGTCGTACTTTTTATATACTTGTACAAGAGCCTGGTGTCCTTTATATTTTAAATTTTTGTTTTAGTAACCCCCTTATTTTTTAATTGCCATAGTGCTGGGTGGGCTTTATATACTTCAATGAATTCTTTAATTACGTGTAACATATTAAAAAGTAGCACTTCAAAAATCGGAATTAAATACTTTTAAAAAACTACTTGTTATAAATGTAAATCGAAATAACGGCACGCTTTCCACTTGAACGTGTAAGAGCTGAGAGAAATGGCGAGGCTCCACTAACGGCGTAAATTTTGAAACGCAATCCTTCCAATCATGCTAAGGCTGATTTTCGGCAAAACGCGTACGGCACGCTTTCCTTTCGTGTTCCATACACAAACGTTCTTTCCGGACGGAATCAACATTCCTGCCGGAAAGAATGCTCGTCTGCGGGGCCCTAATATCACACTTTGTCGATCTCGATATTCGACAGTTTGTCTTACATTAGGTATTTCTATAGTTAATAGAAAGACATATTTTTTGCGTTTAAATAACTTTAAATCTAATGTTTTAATTGGTATACTATAAACTATAAACGAAAATTAAAAATAAGTCATATGAAAATGATTATTTTAAACAGAAACGCCTTCCCATCAAGTAAATAGCTATTAATTAAAAGCATTGAGTCTAGAAAAGAAAACCCAGATTCCGTATTTCAGGTATAATTCCACGGACTTAATTCTAAGTTCTAGTCCAAATATTATTGATTAAAATTTTAGTTTTACAATTATTTAATAGGATCTATCATTAAGTTTTGGCAGACCAAAAAACCTGTAGACGCGGAATTGATAATAATAAACGTTTCCAATAATCTATATTCAATACATTTCAATATGAGCAATACCGGATACTTAACTATTTCATCTTGTAATAAAATAAATTGCAATAAATATTTTACATATCGGAAGTGTTGAAATTAGAACAATGCTTTTTAAAAAAAATCTTTTACTTGATTATTTAAGCCATTTACATTTTAAACAGATTTAGGTGATTATCATTCTATTCCATATTAACTTATTTATTAGAAATTTCCGTGTTCTCAAGCTGTGACTTTTGCAGAAAAAACAAAACATTTCCTCTTTTTATTCGGAAAAAATGTCATTGTTTCGCAAAATTAATCAACTGCATTTGAACGGCTGACTTGTCTGCTTATAACTAATTAGATTGACAAATATCTTAATATAAAAAAATAATAATGATATTGTGGTAAGCATATTATTTAAGGTTCAAATCGTGTATTGTGTTAAATGGCTCCGCGTATATACCTTTTATTATATTTTTGTCGTTGCGGCACCGGAAGAATTTCTTAATCGACGACAAGATAATAGATACCTACCTATTATAATTTGAGATAATATTGTATTATACGATTTGTATTTACTTCCTGATTTAATTGTTTATATTATCAAACGTTTACATATATTCTTTTGGCTTCAAGCATTTTTTTAAGGAAGCAATTTAAAAATTATTATTATGAAAGTCTTTTCATTCCACCCTTTGTTCTTACATTATTCTGGTAACATAATTATATGTATTTTATATATACCTAATATTATTATATTTTATGCATTAGCTTGATTATATTTGAAAAAATTTACAATAAAATATTAAAAAGATTTGTTTTAAAAATTTATGTCACAATTGAAAGCTTTGATAAGCTTTGTAATTCTACGAGTATAATACATTTTATAAGCTAATTGTAAGTAGAGCATTCGCAGCACAAAGCATATTGTTTGCCATTGCTAAATCATTTGACGTGCTCGAATAATCAATTATTCATCAATTAATAAAAATTCATAAAATAAATTAAAAATTATTTTAATCATAAAATAAGTGTTTGTTGATTGATTTTAGTAATTATTTTTACTCAAGTTAGCATAAAATTTACTAAATTCTCACATTTAAATTTGTCTTATAATTTAACGATTGTTTTGTCTTAAAATAACTTAAGTATAGGTTACTTAGGCGTGGTGGACTAGATAGTTCCCTTATACGCCAGTGGTCCTGGGTTCGAATCCTAATGAAAGCCTAAGATGATTTTTATGGGATTCGGATACGACGGTCGCTACTAACCATAGTAGTTAATGCGACCTTAAATAAAAAAAAACTCTTAAATAAGCCTAATAAGCCAAAAAAAAACTTAGGGATGGTAGTTGTACACGAAAATCTTTGACTTATTCATTGGAAACCGATAAAAATCAGTGATGTAAATAATTAAATTGATTTACAAACTATATTTTCTGATTTCCAATCAATGAAATTTAATATATAAAAAGAAAATAGCATTGTTAATCATAAGAGGTAACAAACCAGCATTACCTATATGAAGATTTGATTGTTCAAAGATCTACTTTGGGTTTATTACTTAAAAATGTATTGATTCTAATTTTTACAGATATAAGGATGCTTTATTTATATAATTCTACACATTTATTAGCAGTTACTTGGAATATCATTTAAGTAAAATTTGCTAGAAAAAGTGTAATGCCAGTTTTTAAAATAAAGCTTTGATAAAAAATATTAATAATGATTATCAGAAAACATTAATGATAATGGTCACTGGTTGGGTAAGACTGTCACTTTATATATCAGTGATCCAAGAGTTGAATTCCTAAATTCCTGGGGAAGCTTAAAATTTCTTTCTATGGGTTTTCGGATTTAACGGTCGCTAATAACCGTAGATAATTGGTGCGATCTTAAATGACCAAAAAAAATATAACTCCAATAAAACTATGACTAATAGAGAAACTAAGAGAAACCTCTACAACATTTTTTTTTTACATTTTTAAATTACAGATTACAGATTACAAGTGCTTCCGGGATAACAAGCATAGTATGCAATGTATATATGCCTTATGCATAGTAACACTAGTTGTAAGTGCCACCCTCGGGCGAGGTTTATAATCCAGTATAAAGGCAGAATAAAATGGTATTCTTTGAGATTTTTTGTAAGCTATTTTGGGAATATTGTTATTTCCTAGTTTTCTTTAGTTTTCGAGAAAAATTAGATTTTAGTAGCATGACTCCAATGTTATTTTTTTATGGGAGAATAATTTTGTGAATGTGCCCATTTTTGGAACTACCAAGTTTTGACAGCTGCTCTCAACTATTTTGGAACTAGAGCCCGGAGGTGCAGCCCCCGGTAAAATTTGGGGGCAGAGTCCCCAAAATAAAAATTAAAATATCCCAACTTATGTTGCAGGAGAAATTAGCAAGCTAGGTGTGACCAACATCGAGTTGTTTTTTAACCAAACATCACGTTGTCGATACGAATTTAAAAATTCAATATCTCAAAAACTAAGCGAAAAGTTGTATTCTTCATTTTTGGTTTATTTTAGCGAGATCTATATGACTCAGTTATCAAATGTTGGCGCCCGGGAAATAACAATATTGGCGCTATTTTAAATGAATTTTTTAACTAAATCAACGGATTTAAAAATGCACTAGTAAGGATCTTAATATTGGTATGTGAATAGATTGATAATTCTTGAAGTTGGGGATTTAAATAAGTACACAGTTAAGAACTGAGATTTAGAAATGATAAATTTTAACCTTATTTTTGAATTAGTTTGGGTTGAAATTTCAAAAATCTTTCGTTAGTGAACCTTGTGGTCTTAGGAATAAAACTCCAAAATTTCATGTATTTTAGTGGCTTACAATTAGCTTCAAACATTACTGTTATTCAGATACATGCTGTTTTATATACAGAGATTTTCTGTTAAATTACTAAGCAGTCATATTTTTTTGATTATTATTATTGGATGGTGTTTTAATTGTATTTATCTTTACAGGTGATAGTGCTGTGTTCTAATGTGTTTGGATTGGATTCGTATGCTGTGATTAGCTGATAGCAGAATGGTAGCTGAGAACTATCAACATTTCAGTCAAGCTAAGTGTTGCACTTATTTGCTATTTTAAGATATTTATGCGAAGAAAAATATTCAATGATCAATTATCTATCTACCTCATGAAAATTGTTCTATCGTATGTAAAATACTATTTTTGGAGAAAAGCATCAAAGAAAAAGCCATTTTAAAATAAAGTTGATCCCAAAAGAATCCATATAAAGTTAAATCTGACTTGTTAACAAATCGAGTTGTCAAATTTTGACTTTAGAAAATTGTTTATAAAAAGTGGTAATGCATTTTATTAATCGACTTCAAAAAAAGGAGGAGGTTCCCAATTCGACTGTTTTTTTAATGCTTGTTACCTCAGAACTTTCGCCGGGTGAACCGATTTTGATGATTCTTTTTTATTTGAAAGCTGGTGCTTCTCCTGTGGTCTAATTTTAATTTGAAGAAAATCCTTCACTTCTAAGGGGTTGAAAACTAAGGGATGAAAAATTAACTTCTTATTGGATAGCTCGATTTCGATAATTTTGTTTCTATTACGTACATTGTACCTTTAAATTATTGACATTTAAATTTTAAGAAAAAGATCCACCCCCTAAGAATGAAAATAGGGGATGAAATAGTGACGTTAAACTGAATCATCGAATTTTGATGATTTGTTTGTATTGGAAAGAGTATTCCACTTAGTTCTTTCATTAAATTTAAAAGCAAAAAATTTCAACCCTTAAAGGAAAAAAGCGATGATGTAGTAACTTTCAACATTTAACGGCGCTGCCTCATCTGAGCAGCGCGTTTAGTAGGTTTACCCATATTCAAAGAAATATACAGAAATCTTCAGATCACTAAAAATCGAGAAATAAATAAAAATTATAATAAAATGAAAAACCGACTTCAAAATAAATAAAAAATTTTAAACAAAAAGTGCACTAAAAAGTAAAATAATAATTGCGTATCCTTGCAGTGTCTACAACTTAAAAATTATTAGGATGATATATTGTACAACTATTGTTATTTTTGGAATTGGTGTCAGGCAAGGAAATAAACATTAATGTTGTTTTTAAAAGGTTTAATTAGTTATTGGTATTTTGTAGTCTAAAGATCGCTAGATATTGTCACAGTACTGGTATATTGTATAAAAGTTTATTTAAAAAATACATTTTATAAGGTATTCTCGTTTATTGCTAAGTACCTAAATTATCGTATTTCCTTGGCTGACACCAACTCCAAAAATAACAATAGTTGTACATTATCATAATAATTAGTAAGTTGTAGACACTGCAGGGATACGTAATTATGTTTTTACTTTTTAGTGCATTTTTTGTTTAAGATTTTTTATATTTATTTTAAAGTCGGTTTTTCATTTTGTTATAATTTTTATTTTCAGTATATATATAAAGAGTTTTTGGTGTTTCTAAATTAAATCTTGTTAAATAATAGTTTACAGGATATACATTATACGTATTAAGTAAAAATATACTGAAGTCTTAAGACAGATAAAGGCTAAAATTGCCATTCTTTTCTGGAATTTTAAGTGGTTAATAGCGTAATTAATGAATTCACCTAAAACAAATGACATTTTCCTTTTCGTGCTTATATGAAACCAATTAATAAGGTAAGATCAAAAAAGCGCATTCTATTTTTATTCATTGAAAGCTCATTTTTCATTAGAAAAAATATTCTTTATAGAAAGATTTTTTCACTTATGAACATATAATACCGGTTTATATTCGCAAACATTTCCTATAAAATTTATTCTGAGATATCCAGTTATTAAAAGAAAAAATGACGCATTTCAATTAGCGTGAACTTCCGGAAAGTTGAACATTTTTAATCAATAAAATTATTTCTGTTTTCGTCACCTTTTTGCAAGTGAGACTTTTGTATTGGTCAGAAAAATAAATACAAAAAATGACTCATTCACATTTATCTATTATGATACTTTCATTTCAAAGAACCTTAGAAATCCTAACAACGCAAATAAATTGAAAAATTAAGTTTTGTTTTCATAAAAATATATACAAAAATTTCTAAGATTTTAAAAAATTCTAATAAATTCCTTGATTGATAGATGAATTAAAATAACCAAGAAGAATGTGAAGAAAAGGTTTTGTTAAAATTGAAAAATTTTCTTATGAGTTCTTATAGTGATTAAAATACCTCTCTATAGCTCTGAAATTTCAAGCTTGCAAATTTTACAGCCGGTAGATTCATAAAGTATGAATTTATTAATACCTGCCAGGTATCTGGTGGATGCATAAATAACGTAATATAATAATAATATATAGTAAATTGCTGAATAATTTGAACAAGGTGTTTATAAAGTGACTCGCGATTGTGGCACACGTAGCGGTATTTTGGTCTCATTTTCTTTTCTTTGGCCGATTCTATGGCGGCAATAATGAAATAATCGGCGACAACAGCAAAATAACAATCCAAAGACCAAATCTTCTTCTTTCCACAACGTGACGTCACCATACGACCTAATTTGTCATCAAATCCAACACGAAATTGTTTTCCATTTTTTTTTCTCTTTGAACCCCATTACAATTAACACGATTGGTATACAATCGAACAAACACTGGCTTATCTGCTTCTATAAATATTTTATTAGAAAGATTATCCGGATATTCCCGGATCTTTCTCAACATTTCCGCAGCATGGCCAATTAATTTACATATTATTTTAATTACAATAGAAAAAATTTTGATTACCAAACAGTAGAAAAAACTAATTTCTCCAAGAAAAAATTTTAATAGCGGAAATTTAGCAAGGTCTAGTTTTTATTTTGAATTTTTAAATTCCACCAATCAGGTCTTATGTAACTTGCTCAGATATCAACTTTTTGTTGCTCAATTAGTCTAAATTATAAATTAAAATAATTTTTTCTTCACATTTATAAAGAAATGGAAGGTTTTAGTTTCACTCACTCGAACGCCTTAAACCAGTGATACCCAAACTGTTTTGGCCCACGACACAGTAAAAGAAATCATGAATTTTTGCGATACACCTGTTTACATCAATCTATGATTTTCTAAGAAATTTGAAGAGAAAATTGAATCAGAAATCAAATTTATTTTTCAAAAATACTCTTATTATCATCTATATAAATAAAATGATAGCTGTTTTCAAATGTTCGCTTTTAACTCAAAAACTACTGAATAGATTTCGATCATTTTTTGTTTGTTGTACTTCTTATATAGTTGGTCATTATCTAAAAGAAAAATTACCACAATATCTTCATTAAAAACCAGGTAATTAAAGTTTTAAAAATTGCGATTTTTCTAAGCAGACGCCGTTTGCTGTAGTTCTTCTTTCTTTGCTTTGATAGAGTGGGGGATTTCATATCTAAGAGTACGCGTTACGACGAAATGCAGCTCAGCGAGATATTAGAATAAATAAAATGATTTTTGAATTCTACTTATTTTTTTTCTGTTTTTAAAATATTTTTTGTGGCTTTTTTAAAAATTCTGTTTTAACTTTTTTTATATTTTACTGTAAATATAAATTCAAAATACATTTTTAAGTTTCAACCGTTACAATAATCAAATTACATTTTAACACACCCTTTTATTATTGCATATATTTTTTAACCATTTAGCAAGAAACATTTTTTTAAAATTAAACTATATGCTAAAAAATTGCTCCTATAAAATCCGCAATTTCTCCAAGCGTAAAGTTATTAGTTGATTGAAGGTTTTGTTTTTTTAAAGCTCTTTATCTGCTCTTTTTATTACGCAAATAATTGATCAAATTTTTGCAATATTTTTAATAATTAATTATTTGTAACTATTTATACATGTATTGTTGTACTATGACGTCATCAACTGCCGTTGTATCTTATAAACACGAATTGTTTAAAAATTGAATTACTAATTAACTATCACCTGGAGCAACTGCGGATCCGAAAAAAGTATTTAAGGAACAATTTAAAAAAAAAAGTTATTATTTTGTATAATATTGGGTTGTTCGATAATTAATGTCGTTTTTTCTCATAGATGGCATAAAATTGCATATTTCAGGGAGTAGGGATTCGGTGGGTTACAGTATTATACACTATCTTAAATATTAGACTTTAGACTATCTTCAGTCAAAAACTGAGCGTCATTAGTGAAAAACAAGTTGGTTAAAATTAAGTTGAAAATGGATAATCAAAGAGAGCATTATCGGCATATTTTATTGTTTTACTTCCGAAAGGACAAAAATACGGTACAGGCTCGGAAAAAATTATTTCAAGTTTATGGTGAGGACTACCCTACTGAACGCCAGTGTCAGCGTTGGTTTGCTTGCTTTCGTTCTGGAAATTTTAATGTGCAAAATGCACCACATACTGGTCGTCCAACCACTACTGATAACGACAAAATAAAGGCGTTAATCGAAACTAACCGACGTATGACGACTCGGGAGATAGGAGAGAAGCTCGGCGTATCGAATTCAACCGTTTACTTGCACTTACAACAGCTAGGTTACGTAAACAAACTGGATGTTTGGGTTCCTCACGAATTAAAGGAAATCCACCTCACCAAACGCATTAACATGTGCGACTCTTTACTGAATCGTAACCAAAATGACCCATTTCTAAAAAGAATCATAAAGGGTGATGAAAAATGGATTGTTTACGATAACGTAGTCCGAAAACGATCATGGACCAAGCAAAATGAGCCCCCGCAATCGACATCCAAAGCCAATATTCACCAAAAGAAGATTATGCTTTCTGTGTGGTGGGATTACAAGGGTATAGTCCACTTTGAGCTGCTTCCAAGAAACCAAACTATTGATTCGAATGTCTACTGTCGTCAACTATCGAAATTGAATGAAGAAATGAAGAAAAAACGCCCTAAACTGGTAAATTGCAAAGGCGTGATGTTCCATCAGGATAACGCCAGACCCCATACTTCATTGATAACCCGTCAAAAATTAACAGAACTTAATTGGGAACTGATGCCACATCCACCCTATAGCCCTGACTTAGCACCATCAGATTAACATTTGTTTCGCTCCCTTCAAAACAATTTGAATGGTAAAACTTTCGATTCCGATCAGGCTGTTAAAAATGGGTTGGACCAGTTCTTTGCTTCTAAAAACCAAAGCTTCTTCGAACGTGGAATTTTTCAACTTGCCGAAAGATGGCAAAAGGTCATCCAACAAAATGGTCAATATATTATTGATTAATGTTTGTTATTAATATTAATAAATTCACTTTGAAAAATATGAAAAAAAACGACATTAATTATCGAACAACCAATATATAGGAATTTTTACTTTTGAATTTACAAAACTGTGAAAAATTAATTATTGATTAACTATTAACTATTTACTATACACTTGGAGCAAAAGCGGATTCTGAAGGAGCAATTTTTTGGCATATAGTTAAAAATGTTCTACGCTAAGTTTTTTCCAGTAATTTTTAATATATTTTTGCTTTAAATTTTTTAAATGCTTTTCCTCTGTAAATTAAATATGTTCTTAAAATAATAACCTTCGCAGACGACGTCGCGGGTATCAACTAGTTTAAAATAAAATATACGTTACGCCTTACGGCTTATGCTCTGGTAGATATAAATTTTACTCAAATAAATCTAATACTCAAAAACCCTAGCAAATTAAAAATATTTTTATAAAGCTCGCGACACATAGTTTGGGGATCACTGCCTTAAACCAACTCTAATTTGACTGATAAAAATGAATTTTGAAAAAAAAAAATTTAATTTTGTTCATCCAATAATTAATCTGGCCCTTTGCTATTTTTCTGATGTTCGTCGAGGAAAAAACATTTGTTGAAATCAAGAGAAAATCAAATAAAAGTAAAAACCAACAAACCGTCGCCGACATTGTTGGTGTTTTTCGAAAGATAAACATCCAAAAACCTAATTCACACGCGTGACCATCACAAAAGATGAAAAAAACGAAACAGTAGGTTCATAAATGGGTTTATGGAACCCATCTGTGTGGGTTCCTCCTACCTTGTTTTCCTCATTATATTCCATATATTTTCGTTTTGTTTCTGTTAATTGTGTTTATTTTAACGATGCAGTTCTCTAATAAAAGAGATAAGTTAAAATTTAATGAAATGAAACGAATTTAAACATTACCCGTATTCATATTTGCATACACGTAGAGTCAGACTATGTGAAAATTGTTTGAGAATTTTATCGAATGACCTTTACGTCAATGCCTCTTGAATTTCCCACAAAATCATTTGTTTCCATATTGAGTCTATTAAAGATTAACTTTTCTTTAGTTAAATTGGTCTTTATTTCATGAATAGTGAAACCAATTCCAAACAAATTGTACGATTTTTAGGCCATGTTTTTTTTCATTTTAATGTGCTTTAACTACACGGCCATTGGCACAGTATTAATCAGTATTAATAGTTATTTATAGTTTAAGAGCTAGCAACGTTTTCGAGAGAGAATTTTAGGTCGGCCAGTTTTTATATATGTTATCTCTCGCACTATCCCGGACATCATACGGGCTAGTTTGCCCGCTACAAGCTTGAAAAGGCTGGCTCGACCTGACGTCATTTGAGTGGCCGACCGTTCAGAGATACAGCCGTTGGGCCGACATGTATACAATGAGCTTTACAAGCTTGTAGCGAGCAAACTTGCAACTTTTCGAAAATTAGTCACTGGACATTTTTTATGTAAAATGTTATTTTCTACAAATTTCATCTGAATCTTTTTTTTTTCTAAAAATTTCGATATTTTACCTGTCATAGGTGCGATGCGCACAAATAAACGCAACTCCTCCCGACAGCCAGATAGCCTGTATGATGCCCGGGATAGTGCAAGAGATAACATATATAAAAACTCACCGATCTAAAATTATTTTTTTTCGACGTAGCTAGCTGTCGTACTATTAGGTATGGGTTGGTTCCTTGGTTGTTTTAGATCATTAAATCTCACTCCAGATGCCCAGCTTTTGGAGGGAACAGCATACGTTGTCCCACTGTTCTGGGTCTCCCATCGCCTCCTGGATGGAGTATGGCGTACCCGTCTCCTTTCTCAATCCTTTCAGGAGGTCACACTCGAATAAGTGCTTGGCGGTGAGTGGGGATGAGCATTTTGTACAGTTTGGAGGTTGAGTCCTTTGCAGAAGGTATGAGTAGGATAATTTTGTATCCCCCATCCTCAGTCGGGTTACAATGACTTGGTTTGGTCGGAGAATGGTTTCTATGGGTAGTTTATTTAATATCGATTTTCTGATGGAGTGGAGTTTGGAGGTTTGGCTCTTCCATTCTGTGTCCTATACCGTCCTGATTCTTTCACTGAGATGCTTCTTGAAGTCCTCGAGTGATCCAGGTGTTTGGGCAACAGCAGGAATTTTGGTGGCATTTTTGGCTTCCTCGTGGGCTTTTTCATTGCCCTTTATGCCAACGTGCAAAGGGATCCATAATAGGTTTATAACCTTCCCTAATTCCTCTTGCGAGGCTATATTGGCTTAGATATTAGATATCTTTTGGTTGGGAAAATGGTTGAAAGATTCAATGACTTTGAGACAAGCTAAGAAGTCGGTGCATATTAGGATTTTATTATTATTTTGGTGACTCGCGGAGGAGAGGGCTAGTTCAATTGCGTGGGCTTCACATGACAATATAGAGAAGTAATGCGGAAGGGGTTGGCCCTGGTCTTGTTCTATTTTTGACCCATCTGTGTTTATGATCTGATCGTAATGGCTTTTGTTTTTTATTTCGTAGAATAGCTGTTTGGACACTTCCTGAGGGATTCCTTCTTTCGGGTATTCATGTAAACCTAAGAAAATAATGGTTTTTTTTTCTCCTCCATGGAGGGGTGGGGGAGGGTATTCTTTTGATGAAGAGGGGAAATTGTAAATTAATTTCTTGGAGGTATTTACTTGCTTCGGTTGCAAAGGGTATGGGCAAGTTTTTATTTGGTTTGAGTCTTGTTTGATGGAAACCATGTTTTGTGTGATATGAAAAATTGAGCGCTTTTTCTGTATTTACTTATAAGAAAAATATTGTCCCTGTGATGCTTAATCTATTGATTGTGATTCTAGGCTACTTAGTTTTTGGATTCTAATGTCCCTTTGTCATTATTTTTTTCAATTTATTGACTCGACTAATAGAGCAAAATGTGATAATTGTTTTAACGAGTAAGCGATCCAAAAGTTTTTCCTTGGTGACCAAGTCATAGCCTTTAAAGTTTGCTTAAACCAAATCGACTAAGAAAATATGTAGTGACGTCATAGTAATGAAAATATAAGACATTTTCTTTAAAAATGGGTCAAATTAATAACTCTGATAAGTCTAGTGGGTAATAAAGACACTATACATATAGTATTCTTTATTTTTTGACAAAGTGTCGTTACATTTTTTGACTTCGTCAGGGCTCTACAGTTAAAAATGCAATAAAATTGAGGAGCCCTTAAGAAGTCAAAAAATTTAACGAAACGTTAGCAATAAAATAAAGAATATACCACAAATAGTGTCCTTATTACCAACTATTTACCATAATTACTAAATATTGAAGGGACTTAAAGACAACATGGTTCAAATTAAAGTTAAAGTAATCAAAAAGTCAGTCAAACCTACCCAAGATCCCAAAGATAACACATTGACTGAATTATGTATCCCAAAAAATTGTATGGTTTCTGTAGGATGACTACTTCTCTATTATTCTAATAGTAAGTAATAGTAAAGCAGATTTTAATAATATTTGGTATGAAAGGTTTACAGATATCAAAGTAACACAAGTGCTTCAATGCTTAAAAATGTCACAAGTCACAAAGTATTTGGGATAGCTAATACTTCTTCCTTCTTCCTTGAAAAATAGTTTTAAGAATTTTAATGAACTAAATATTATGTAATTTAATCTTTATTATGGATCTAAGGTCTAAAAGCTAAAAAAATTTATTTTCCTGAAAAATCTACGGTTCCTTAGGGATAGCTACGAGTATGAAAGTTTCTATTAAACACTTAGTTTAATTGAGCTATGCTCAGTAAAACGGGCGGGTATCAACTAGCCAATAAATCTAACTATAAATTTGGTATATGTAATTTAATATATCTTTAGGATATTTTGTTATCTTAAAATTTTGTTGAGAACTAAATTTCACACGAATTTTGTATGAAAATTTTCCAAAAATTATAGTTCTAGGAAAAGTTTTCTCTAACTATTTTAACAACCAAAAAAATTTTAAAAGCATAAAAAGAGGTATCAGACGTTTTGATCCCCGGACAAAATATCCCCGGACAAAATATTCCCGGACAAAATATCCCCATGACAAAATATCCTCATGACAAAATATTCTCAGACACAATATCCCCATGGCAATATATCCTCAGACAAAATATCCCCATGTTTTCGATAAAAATCGGATTTCAAGACGAATTTCTCTTATGGTAAATGATTTTGATAAATCTGTCAATTAAAAAGTAACTATGGGAACTGTCATGTATTTCAAGTTATAATTCATATAAATACCTCCAACAATTAATACCAAAGGGGTCCAGAGAGTCCCCCTGGCGGAGGTTTGGTGGAGCCCCCAACAAAAGAAATTATAGTCATTTTTTGTTCACCCGATTTTCATTCATTGACTGAATGTGCACTTCTTGACACCACGAAGTTTTACACAAAACTTATTGTTTTAACATTTCAATTTTTTGTTTGAGGATATTTTGTCTGAGGATATTTTATCATGGGGATATTTTTTCTTAGAATATTTTGTCCGGGGATCAAAACGCATGGAACGATATACTAATGAAAGTTAGATTTTAGAGAACTTTGAGCTTGGACATTTTAAAACTGAAATTTCAAATCAAATTATCTTTCATATTGAACACTTTTTTACTTTCTTTATCTGAACTTAGTTAATCGAAATTCAATTCTAAATTTAATGTTCAATTTCAAAATTGAGTCGATACAACTATACGAGTATCTATATCAGTAAAAGCTATATAATGTATAAATAAAATTGAAAATAGAACGTTTCAGCAGAAGAATAACTTAGTTGATTGTACAATTTAATGCATATATTTAGTGTGTTGCTGCACACGGGTTATAAAACATGTTCCATTTTAAATGGATGATCAATCAAAAATCGATTGCATAATTTATTGTCCAAATCGATTTTGGAAATCGGCCAATTATTTAATCTTAATTTATTATTAGAGTCATATATAAATGTATATTCAACACTTTATGATATTATAATACAATTTTCTTAAAATATTTCATAATTATTTTTTTTATTGGATCTTATTGAATATTTTCGGCCCTTTTGTTAATAAAATCAAATATTTCACCGATGTGAAAATAAATTCTCATTATAGAAATGCAATATTTATTTGTATTACTGGCCTGAAAATTGCTCTAGAAAAATTCGATTAAACGAGTTGATTTCATTTAAGTACAATATTTTCAATTAATAGAATTGAAAAGAAAAACAGTTTATTATTACATAAATGCCTATCTATTATGAATTTTATTTGAAGATAGGATACGAATAGGTATTAGATTAAATGTTGAGACCGTCATGTTATGTCTTTCATAATAGTCAATTGTAGGTAATTGAAGTCTTGAAGTCACTTAGAAGACGTTTACGTTGTAATAACCTAGTGGCATTATTTTCAGAATGAAACCTCAACATCATCATCACCAACATAATTACAATGAACGTTTTTGTTATTGTTAAGTCTCATACTTTACTGTGTCGAATATTGTTAAGTGCGACATTCCAAAATGCCAACTATTTATCACATTGTACAGATGGAATGTAGGTGGAATTTTTTAAAATCGACGCCTTGTTTAATAATTAACATTCGTCTTTCGTTTTCCATTTTTAAATCAATAACTACCAGAAATTCATCTCTCGATCTAATACAATTATTTAATTACAACACCTACACAATTTCCCTCATTGCTTCATCCAAATTAAGAATCCATGTTCCCATTAATTTACAATAATATATTGGTTTGGTTTCATTGATACCGTTGATTCAAAAAAAAAAAAAATCACCCATCGCAATCGTGTGTTTAAAATGAATTGAATCGAATCGATTGAATTGGCAATTTGGTGCAAAATTACGTGAAACTCGAGGAAAAAAAATCGATCTGCAGATGCTAGCGAAAAACTAATTGAACTTCAGTTGTTGATTGAATTTAATTGAAGAGCACGTGTTGAAATTATTCGCAGCTACAAATTAAAAAGCAGCCAAAATAAAACGAAGATTTTTAATTTTCTTTAACGTCCATACAATGGAAAGAATTTATACTAAAATTGGAACGAATAAGTGTTTTAAAAAATCAAATTAAAATCTTGGCAAATTTACTGACACGTACATATTGTTATTTTCAATGGCTTTGTTGTAAAAAAAAATCATTCATTTTAATGTTATGATTGATGAAATTATTAGCAAAGAATACGTTGAACAATAGTGGAAATTATAACGTGTACGTGTTGAACTATGGAAAATTAGTCTTCGATAGTCTTTATAGTAATGTTTTTAGTCAACAATTATATTTCTCAAACTTAGGATTCCTCTGATACAAAATGTATCTATAAATTATATAAATTACACTGGTCATGAAAATTTACATATTTATTTTATCTCCCTTCATTCTACAATTAGGTAGGTTTAGAGTTATATTAAAAAATGAGGCCTTCCATATCAAAGGTGTACATTTGATTATTTTTTTTTGAAATTGGGATAACGATTGAATTATATAATAATTAGTGTCCTAAATTAAAGGACTAAATGTATTTGCATCAAATACTAACAGAAGTTTTATAAAGCTAAAAATTAAAATCTATATTTGATTCAAGAACGGGCATTTAGCCTAGAAGTTTACAACAAAAACGGACTCTTAACTTTTGACCAATCAGATTCATGAAATTAGTCACGAGGTCTAATTATGACCAATAAATTCAAACTGTTGGCTGTCGTTATTTAAATGCATTTACTAAGGCAATTCTAATAGTTTAGTATGGTGATATTCAAGATAAGGTTTATAGACTTTACTAATTTTTATTAAATCTTATCTAATATTCAACCAAAGCCGCGCTCCAATATACCCTAGGTGCAATCATAGGAATAGTATCATAGTATAATCAGAAATAGTACCTATACTGTTTTGTAACCTTTAATTTGGTATACCTTTATTTTTTAATATGATGTAATCATTTAAAAAATGATTACATCATTTGATTTTTCATTGATTACAATTTTTTTAAAATGTACTGATGTTTTTTAAGTACATAATGCAATCGTTTGAATTAAAAAACAAATACATGCCTTCTATAACCGTTCAGTTCAAAAGCGGGCATATAGCCATAATATGGCAAAATAAGCAATTAAGCATATTATGTTTGTATCAAACACGGAAAAATTATCATTTTTACAACAAAAAAGGACATTCCTTTTTTTACAGGAAAAATTGAAACTGTTCCCTAAATGGTATAATCAGGATTTTAGGATATCAAGTTCAACACTATCAAAATTAATTTTACCGTCAAAAGTTAAAAAAAAAAACTTCTTCTTCTTCTTCTTATCCAACGCCCACGCTTGACATTTCTGTCATTCGGTGCCGCGCCGTCCAATAGAGGTTGGAGATTAGTTGGTTTTGGTCGTTTTCGTTGTTCTCTCTGACGTCTGTAAGTGCAGGACAATTGCCAAGATGCATGGCATTCATGAGTTCCCCATTGCAGAGGGAACAGATTGTAGTCGGTAGGATTCCAATGCGGTGCAAGTGTTCGCATAGGTAGTCGTGCCCCGTGGTAGTTCGGAAAACTGCGACTGACACTTGACGGGGGAGAAGTCGTGAGATAGGAGATTCCAGTAAGAATTCCCATTTTTTTCCTTGCGCTTCATTTTTTTGAATATTGTAGGTATGCCAGTTGACAGTGCTTGCGATGTGGCTCTGAGCTTGTGTTAAAGACATAAGTGTTGACGGTTGATTTAGAGCAGTGGCAGACTTTGCGAGCTCGTCTGCTTTTTCATTTTCCAAGATACCAACATGACTGGGAGTCCATTGTAGTGACAGGTGCCAACCTGTTTTAGCAAGACTGTCCAAGGCGGCTCTACATTTGTTGGTACGAACGCAATCGGTGGGGTAGTTAGAGGATAATGCTATTATCGCGGCTTGAGAATCAATGAAGAAAACAGCTTTATGATAGATCTTAACTTCGTGAAGTTTAGATATAGCTAGTAAAACTGCCTCTACTTCCCCATCAAAACAGCTGAGAGGTTCTTCAACTGCGGCGCATCCTTCAAATATATCGCTTTAGTACCCAGCAAAAAAACGTTTATAGAGTAATGCGGTCCAGAAAATCAGTCCTACTGTAAAGTCATGTAAAAAAATTTTATAAGATATGAGCCTTTGATATGAACGGCCTCAAATATAAAACTTTAAAAGGATCCGAGTCGAAATGTTAAAACCCCGATTGAGCCTTGTGGAGCCTGATTCTTTTGATGTGGATTGCCTTTTTGATTTAAAAACCCTCTTCAACCTAACTACGCTGAAAATAAACGTAAGTATATATATAATATTTAATATATATAAAATATATAATACATTTCCCTACATCTTAAAATCTGTTTCAACCTGTCACGACCTGACTTCAGGCTATCTAGGTTGAAATGAATTTTAGGATGTAGGGAAATGTATTATATATATACTTACGTTTATTTTCAGCGTAGTTAGGTTGAAGAGGGGTTTTAAATCAAAAAGGCAATCCACATCAAAAGAATCAAGCTCCATTCAACCTGTCACGACCTGACTTCAGGCTATCTAGGATGAAATGGATTTTAAGATGTATTAAATGTGGTTACATTTATTAAATGTATTAAAATAAACCCTGTTTCAACGTGGTAGCACCTATTTTAAATCAAAAATCCACATCAAAAGAATCAGGCTTCACAAGGCTCATTCGGGGTTTTAAAATTTCGACTCGGGAATCAAATTTGAATTTGATATTAGTTTCTTCGTAACAGTTGTAGTTTTTAGTATTTTATCAATTATTTTTTACTATTTTTATTTAAATTCTTAAAACTAGTGGATTCGGAGTTGCTACGACCAAATCAATAGCGTTTTCATTCTTAACGTTGATTTTCTTCTAGAAATATAATGAAAAACGTCTACGACAAAAATGCTTAAATTACAATTAATTATTTTCGGTTTCGAGTTTTCATCGGAATAAACGTTTTGAGGTTTCCTGAATCCGAAAAAGTGGTTCTTAGAACAATATCTGTATATGACTTTTATCATCACGAGCAATAAGGTCTATTGTGATGTGACCCTCTGTATTAACTAGGGGAGCATTAGGCTTTTAAAGAAAGCCAGCACCTGCCTAGGAACTACCATTGCTATTCGCCAGGCGTCATGTCCGTCTTTCCAAGATACTGAGTCTTCTTTTAAAAGCTGCCTCACATGAGCATACATTAAATGAACTGGCGTTTCTGCCGCTTCCCATCAAAGACGAAAAAATATGTTGGTGTCGGTCTTACCGATTTTGAGGTTCTTTTGGAAGTTAAAAGGGGAAATTAAAATCAAACTGTGTCAAATGCATCATAAGATATATAAAATGAAAGAATTTATGTTTAGAATCTCAAATAAATATTTTTTTTTTGTTATTTTAAAATACTCAAATAGGTACTCAAAAGATATTGAAGAAATTTAACGAAAAATGACCGTCTCCCCTCTATCTCCCAAGCTACTGGGCCTAAACTTTAAATTTTTAATTCTAAATTTTTTTAGAAAAAAATGCCCAATATGGGTTTTAATTCAAAGTTTATCGGAAAAATAACGCGAATCTCCCAAGTTCTTAAATTTACAAATTATTATAAAACAATTTCAACCTTTTTGTCTCATATATATGCCATACATATTTTAGCTACTTTTTTTAACATTAACTTAATAACAATGCAATAATTTTAAATACCTTAATAGGTAATTTATTAGTTAATAACCAAACACGTGGAGTAATTGCGAATCCCAAACGAGCATTTAAGGAGCAATTAAAAAAAACTTCAATAAGTAATGATAATTTCTTATAGCAATTTTAATTTTTGAGTGCATGAAAATTTTTCAAAAACCTTACTTCCACGAAATAGAGTCTTAACTCATTTTCCTTAAGACGATTTCATCTACTTTTTACCCAGGAGAGATGTACTATTCCCGTGGGATAGATATGTTTTTTTGTTTATCAAAGAGTTAAAGATTGATATGATTTTTGCAATGTGATAGTTTGGGGAAGAAAGACTGGTATAGCTTACTTTTAAGGCTAGAATAATGCATAGTTCCCATGGGATGGCAAAACAATTATATCCTACAGGAACCGTACATTTAAAAAGTTTCGGTAAAGTTCCAATTTTACACAATAACGAAAGAAATCTCTACAACGTTGAAATTAAAAAATTCACAATTTTTACTGGAAAATAAATATGAATTTCAATTTAACACCTGATAAAATTAATAATGAAATTGTTTAAAACATTTGCATTGTTTCATTGTTCATTGTCAAAGATATTAATTAGAAATAAACGTATTAAAATAATAAACTAAAAATTTCAAAATTTAACAGTTACTTAACGGAACGAATTTTAATGAAGTTTTGCTAAAGAACCTGTAGGATAGCTACTAATCTATTCTTTTAAGGGAACATCCATTAATTACGTGAGGCGTTCAGGGGCCGATGGGGTGGAGCCGAATCTCATCTAATCTTACTATGGGGAAAGGGAAGTACTCCCAAATATCACGTATTTTTTTGTTTTGAAAAATATCACATTAGATTGCGGGTTGGGGAAAAGATATATGCCAAATCTTATGACATCTTACCAGAGGGGAGGGGATGGAATTTCAAATATTGCAAAAAATGCCTCGCGATGTCCCCTAAAATAGCTGTACGGTTTTATGTGACATTTTTTATGAAAGATTTTTAAGTCCTAAAGGAAGGAATACAGTTACTTTATTACTAAAAATCCTATAGAAGCTGGTGTGAGACAGCTAACATCTCTTTCTTGAAAAGTAGTTTTACAAATTTTGATGAACTTTCTTTGGATTTAAAGTCTGAAAGTATATATAATTTTTTTTTGTCAAAATTGATTAATTTTTATATTTCGCTATGAACGAAGGGAATCTTATAATCAATCAGTTAAATTTAGATACACTCAGCGAAGCGAGCGAGTATCAGCTAGTTAATAATAAATTAACTGATGATTATAGATGCGGAGCTATTACGGATTTTGAAGGAGTAATTTAAAAGACCAATTATTTGACATATAGTTTAGTAAAAAATAAAATGATATACCTAAACTTACTTCTTTCCAGTATTATTTTGTATATACCTACAATAACCGGTTTGGTTATTGTGAAAAAAAAGTTGAAGGAAGATTACTAAAAATAGCTAGTTCATCAGTTTACAATGGGCAACGTGATATCCTCGTAGGTCTATTTACCTCTAAGACAAATAGACAAGTACCTAACATAAAATTTTGTTTAATTTTGATACTAAGGATATGTGGTGGCAATTTTATCGTAACTTTAATTTTCCAAACTTCCAAACAAATTTTATGTCAGTAAAACAAAATATGACAAACAGTTCAATCGTATAGTGCGAACCCCTTTTATTGTGACTTTTCTCATACTTGCCTGGTTTTATCTTTTAAAACGAAATTCGGTTTATATGAAAGCATATTTCCTTACTTTTAGGATTTTTATAACCGTTTTCCAACTGAAGTTAAATTTGAAGTTAATGTTAAGAGAAACTTTCGATATTAAACAGTGTTATTAAAGTGGCTCATAAAAGTTTTTCATTTTGACATTAATGGTCCTCTATAGTTGCGTATCCTTTTATATGATGCGTATGGTATCGGATCGAGTCTATGCTTGATATCGAAGAGAAAACGAGGAAGCAGTGTTGAGAAGTGAGAAACTGAAATCCTCCGTAAATGACGCATGCGGCATGCGAGCGACGGCGACGCTTTTGTGAGAGTACGCTGCGTCGCGTCGCGCCGGGGAAAAGCTTTTTTCAGTCGGCATCGAGCGGCTTCAAACTCAACACTGTCTCTCACATTTATTATAATATCATAGTACTTTGGTCCCAACATTTTACTTAAATAAAAATCAAACCGTTTCACGACTTGCTTTTACCATTTGTCCATATTTGTCAAAATTTCACCTGTATATTATTCTATATATACAACATATTATCTCGATTATATGCCTAAATAAATATACATATATACTTATACGTCGACGAAATTAATCAAAATATTTTTGAAAATTTATACAATTTATAGCCGAAAATTTGTATTTAAAAGGAAAAAAAAACATATCGACGAACGCGAACTTAAAATACAAACCAAAGCTAATAAATCTGATAAACGTAAACTTTAAATATTAAACCATTAAATAAAATAAAAAATTAAATTAAAAACAAAATATATTAAATAAAAAATAAAATCTTAAACGACTAACTCAATGGGAAAGTTGTGCGTATCTCATTACATGGAAGAAAAATAAAACTGTGTCCATTTTAAAATCCTAACGAAACAGAGAAAAATAATAAATTTGTACCGAATTGCCAAAATAGGTACGTTTTGATGTTGTAAACTCGATGTAATCGTTTTTATGTTTTTCTTTTCGTCCTTTGACACAAAATCATTTGAGGACTTAATTTGTTTTTCCATTTTTTTTTATATGTATGTAAATTATATGGTTATTAAACTAACATGAACGAAAGAAAAACAGAAACGCAAATTGAACAAATTGCGCCCCATTTATAGTTTTTTTTTTTAAATATTTTTTTGTATTCATTTGTAATGATTTACGTTGACACTATAATTTTTTGCACTATCATTTGCAAGTTTTTTTTTTTTTTAATTTTATTTCTGCCGAGACTATTTCAGTGTTCATATTAAGTATAATATCATTGCAAAAAATATCGTAATTAGATCATTTCATTCAACATAACATCTCTGTTGTGTCTATGTGTAATAATCATCATTGTGTCTTGTTTGTTTATCTCATGTGATTTTATTAAATGATTTAATGCCCTTTAAATCGTAATAAAGACAACAAGAACTTGGAAATCAGTGAACAATCAGCAACACTATAATTATTCCGATGACAATAAAAAGAAACGGGATCACAAAAAAAGTACCTTGAATAGAAACATTTCGTTTTTCTTTCAACTTTCTCAAACTTGCGAATATCTTCAATAGTTTGTTTATAAACTAGACTCAATAAATCAATTAGATTATCTAGAGCCTTTTAAAGTTGATATGAATTTAAAATTTTTCAAATAAATCAACTCTTTTGAAAGGAAAATCCAGTGGGATTATGGTGTTCAACTTAGTTTTGTTTTATAAAAAAAAAGGAAAAGTTTTTCATAAAGTTTTCCACTGAAACCTCATAAATTTAATAACTGTGGTCACAAATGGTATAGAAAAAGATTATAGGTATGGCGTTTTTTCTAGAGCTTGAAAAAAAATTTAAATTGGTCAAAGTTATATGATTCCGTAAAAAAAGTTTACATTATAATAATTGAAAAAATTGCTGCGTACATTAATCTGTATGGGTGATGGGTGAAATTTATTTCCGTTTTAAACATTTTTCTAGTTGTAGTTATCAGATAAGGAAACGCTTTTATTGGGATATATTAACTGATTTATATCCCAACAAAAATTTTGTTTTTCAAGATAGGGGTCATTTAAATATTCAAATATTACGTAAACAGTGTAGGGGAGGGAGGGGGTCTCCTATTTGCTTATTTTTTATGACATATGGGTCGAGGGGGGGGGGGTCTGGATGGTGATTACGTCAACAATGTATATTTATTGTTTATCTTTTTTTGTGCTAAATTTAGTAGATTTTAATTCAAACAAATATAGTTACCTTAATACTTGTTTATGTTTGATAGCGAAGAGTAGGTATATACAAGAATTCCCCAAAACAATTGATATTGCTTAGGTACTTGCTCTCGAACAGAAAATAACCAATGTAATCGAGAACTTGAAGTCATGGATTCAAGTTTAATGGACTGAGGACAAATAATTTTAATTTACTACATTTTAAATTTAAAAAAAAATTAAGATCGTTATACTTTAAACATTTTTTTAAAATATGTTTACGAATGTAAACAATTGTGTAGATAAAATGTATTCAATAATTATTTAATATTAATTGTGCAATAATTCCCACTAATAACAATAAAGAAACCTGAGTAGATTTAAAAACATACACACATATTTACGTAAGCATAGGGCGGAGGGTTAAGGTTTTGCTGACTTTTGCTGATAAGGGGGAGGGAGGGGTTAAAAATCACTAAAATTCTGCTTACGTAATACTTGAACGACCCCATAACTAGGTAAACAAAAGATTCAGTGTTTTCTTCCACAGACACAAACTTCAATGTTACAACATTAAATGTATTACTTTAAATGCCTGATATATTTGTGTTGGTATAATATGATACATGCAGCTGTTATTGTAATACGGTGGGCTGCAAAGATTAACCTAATGTAACATAACGCGGATCGTAATATTTTTAAATGTTATACCAATGGTTATACTGTACTAAATTTTTCACCCAACCCCCTTAAAAGGGTTTCACTTCAATTGTTTGTGCATCTTTGTAAAACTTGTAATCGACAAATAAGTGATTGGCACGTTTATTGTAAATTAAGGCCATATTAAAATATCAAAAGGTTATTAA
The DNA here is from genome assembly GCA_958496155.1 of Sisyra nigra. Classification (NCBI taxonomy): domain Eukaryota; kingdom Metazoa; phylum Arthropoda; class Insecta; order Neuroptera; family Sisyridae; genus Sisyra; species Sisyra nigra. The sequence continues at coordinate 48,359,746 of OY292314.1, forward strand.
GTGTATCGATTTGTTGATATTACAAATACAAAACTAAATTTTACTTAAAATCAAAAATTTAAGCTTAAAGCTTCTGCTCTTCTTCATTTCATTTTTCTTTGCTTATTTCATAAAAATTCAACAACATTTTACAAATAACTAAAAAGAAACGTTGAAAATGTTTTTTAAGGGCTAATCGCAAAAAAAACGAATAAAAATACTTTTGGATCTTGATTTCTCTCTTAGTTTTTTTTTATTTTTTTATTTCTACAAACCTCCATCAATAAGGATTTTTAAGAAATTTTCTCAGAACCTGAAACCTTGAAGTTCCTGATTTTTTATAATTTTAATTTGTTTCATTCTAAAGAAATTTATATCTGCTATATACCGTATTTACCAATATTTTAATTACTTTATACTATACGATGTATTTCTACTATACTTTTGTTTTATTTATTGGTAGATTTAAGGGATGTTATATTTACAAATAGCAAATAATTTCTAAATCCTGTATTTACTAATTGTCAATAATCCATCTTCTCTATTTCTATAAAGAGTTTATTGGTATTTTTGACGATTTTCTTCTTTCTTTACCTTAGTCAAATATATAGTATTTTGAAATTTTATATAGGTAAGACTTACAAATAATAACCGCCTTAAAATAATGTGCACAGGGCTAAAGTGATATGGTAGTGATTGATTACTAGGTATAATTTTAAAAATATGCACTAATTCTTGATGCTAAGCGTATTTTGGTTTAAAAGTAACATTAAATATGTTTATGAGTGCATATTTTGAATATTAAAATAAAATGTGAAAAACCATCATTAAACGAAAGCATACCAATAATTCAACAACTTAACTATTATTAGTCAAGTCAACGAACACTGAGGTTATCGTTATATAATTTTTGACTACGGGGTTTAGTAGAGACTAGTTACGAGGTAACCATTCTAACTATACATATTCCTGGAGGTTGCGCTTGGTAGGAGTTGGTTCTAAGAAGATCATGTTTTTCCCTTTAACGCTTTTATCTCAAAAACGGTGGGTCTTAAGAAAATTGTTAAGAATGTTTAATGCTGTATTAAGGGGGTAGATGCAGTCATAGGCGTAAAAAAATTTAATTCGATATTTTTTTTTAGTAATTGAGTTTGTTTTATAAAATTGACTAAATATACAATATTGTTTTGATACAATGCTTTAACTCCGTGATGGCGAACCTATGACACGCGTGTCAAAGGTGACACGCAAACTCATTTTGGGGGACATGCTTTGAAAGGACAAAAAATTTTACGCTACATGTATCATCTCTTGATTTCGTGATCAAATCTTCAGTATCAAAATGTCACTAATTAATATTTTTCCTCTTTTTTCCTAAATGCACATTGTTTTTCTGTTTTTATTGATTTTATAAATATTTTTGGTTAATTTTTTCGTGGCATTTAATTATACAAAATAAATTTCAAAATATAGGTACATCTTTCTTACTGTGGTTGGCAATATCAAAAATTGTTCTATTGTATTTTTATGTGAGACACGGCACCAGAGGTAAGTTGGAGTTTCTCAAAATTTTGACTCGCAGAGCTCAAAAGGTTCGCCGTTACTGCTTTAATTTAACTTTTACCACAAAAATTTTATTTTTATTAAAATATTGCCATTTTTGTTGGACCCGCTCGCGCGAGTAGTACCTCGCGGTACCATCAGAACAGCCTTCTGCATCGTCAGAAAAAAAAATACCATTAGTTTAAAAAATAAATATGGTCTTAAATTGAAGCTTTTTTTAATTCGCAAAATGACGACTTCTGAAACTTTACACCCCGATTTTCGATCAAAAAATCAATAATAAATTGTTTAAAAAAATAGTTATTTGAAACAAAATTAAAATCCTTCAATTAAAGACTAGTTTGTAATGCCAAAAATATTATGTCAAAATTTGATCAAAATCCACCAAGTGGTTTTTGAGTTAAAGTGGTCACCAACCTAAAAAGTTTCGAGAAAAACGTTTATAAGGATTTTATTATATAACGTTTAGAAGGTAAACTTTAATTACCTGTTTTCACCCGTTGAATCCAAATATCATTTTGTTTCCTGAAAACTTAAACATTTCATTGTTTATAGTCAATTATTTAAACATTTATTTTTAAAATTAAATTTAATATAGGTAATTTATTTTAGTTTTTCTTATATTTAAAATCAAAAGTATTCGTTACAAAAATTCGTTAAAGTAAATATTTTTTGAGTTATATACTGAGTTATTTGAGTTATTATACTTTTAGTAGAAGATCCGAACCTACGTCGACCTTCACCGAGTTGATAATAGAATAAAACAAATGTTATCATGAATTTAGTATATAAAAAATATATTAAAAATGGGTTAGCTAAAAAAATCCGGGACAGACTATTTTTAATTATTTTAAAAAAATTATTTAAAATAAAATATTGCAACAAATAGAACAAATTTTACACATCACGAGTGACTACGATGTTGGGTCCTTTATTATTACACAGTATACTTACCTCGGATTTCTCTGCCACACATTTCCACGCACATTAAAATTTAAATCTTTAAAATTTGCTAACCCCTAATAGGACCGAACTTTTTGCAGACAAACCTTTATCAACGTGTTCGCAATAAAACAGCGCTTATGATGATATAATTTTTTTTCTATTATATTGATGTTGCAATATTTTATTAAAAATATTTTTTTTTTAAATAATTAAAAATAGTCTGCCCCGGATTTTTTTAGCTAACTCATTTTTAATATATTTCTTAATATACTAAATTCATGATAAAATAGGTTTCATTCTATTATCATCTCGGTGAAGGTCGAGGTAGGTTCAGATCTTAGACTATTTGAAAAATGTTGGTCGAGTCCTATGAATTTACATACAAACGTTTGACGTAGGTATAGAAATCCGATGCCGTATATAAGTCCGAATGTGTGTAGAAGTCCGACGTCGGGACCGTAATTACTGGATATAGAAGTCCAAGTATAGAAGTCCAATGTCGCCCCAGTAATTACTGGATAACTCGTTAACTATTCTTTACTAGAAATTTTATATTTTAAGAATATATAAAAAACAAAAAATCGATTTTATTAAAATTCTAACTGCATGTACCCCCGTATTCAATCTCACAGTTGAAATTTATGTTTACTGACCTCTTTAGTCTATAACGTCGTTCTTGTTTCGCTGCCTTCGTACTATATGGGTTAGTATACCCATCAAAAACAATCGTTACACTTGATAGTTATTTTTCAAAATAAAATTTTTATAATGTTATATCAGGACGAAGAAACAGTTACAGGAGACATTTTTTTCCTAAATAATAATTTTTTTGTATGTTATCTTAACCCTACGATATTTTTGTACCAAATTTCATATTTTAAACAATTTTACTAGAACTAAGAAACCACTATCCAACAGAAATCGAGCTTTATTCCGGGATAAAAACTTATCCACAGGTCTTTAAAATATCCCTCTACAAAAACTCACTTCAAACAAACAGACGCATTTGTAAATACTATGGTACAATATTAGGTTGGAATAAATTTTACAGAATCCCCAAATTTTCTAAAAAAATTTCAAATGTTGTAGAAAATGAAATGCTAATATTGGGATCATTAAAAAGATTGATTCTCAATTTCTGTTCTGAGAACTTAACTGTAAAATGAAGAACTGACGTACTACAGACAAAAATTTTAACAAAAATGAGGTGTACTTTTTTACCTATATTTACAACAAGAAACTATCAAAAATAGGGAGAAAATGAATTTAAAAAATTGTTGAAAATTATATCAAATTTAATTGTACTAACAATATTTTTCCCTAAAACCCACTGCTTTTGAGATATAAGCAATAGAACAAAAAACGGGATTTTCTTAGGCCCACCCTCCACCTAGCACCTATATTACCTCCGTATTATTCTTAACAAGATCTTCTTGTCAAAAATTTAATAGCTAAATGTGTGTGGTAGTTGCTTCAATGCTTTTCTTATTTTTTCATTTATTATTCGAGTATCCAGTGTAAGTCTCGGGATTTAAACTTGAAATAGATTGAAACTGAATTTAAGCATTTGAATATTTGAATTTCTTAACTGACTGTGAAATCCAACAAAATTAATTCAAATTTAAACAAATCAAGAATACTATTCTAGCTTGGGCTTATTGAGAAATTCGATAAATCTATATATTTAACTAATATCCACCCCAATAGAGTTCAAATCCTGGGATTCGAGCTGCTTGCTTGAACTTACCTAATAATAATATCATATTTTTACAAAATTAAGCAGCAGGCTTGTTCATCTATAATGTCAAACCTTGTTAAATTTCTAGACCTTTCTAGTCCTATTAAAACACGGGTCGATTTATAAATTCCATATCCCACATACAGTAATTACAAGGGATGAAATAAAAAAATAATAAAGTTTATTAAAATACCGTAAATCTGCTTCTCATTAATTCAGAGACTATTAAAACATTTCTCTATTTGCCTCAGAGGTCAAAAGAACCTTGTTTGAAAAAGAAATTTAATATAACAAAAATTGCTCGTTTCAATTAGAATTCAATTTACAAATTAAAATTTCCTTTTTGTTCTGTACATATTTAAAAACATCAAATATGAAATATAAACGACACAAACTCCCACGGGAAGATCTTTCTCACTTTGCTAGAATAATAACAGGTGGGTGTGATGAAGGAATGATCGTGAAAATTTTCCATTTTAGACGCTTGTTTCACCTTTTGAAATGTGAACTCCATAATAACTTCGATGCTTACAAAAGAGTAATATTGGGTTCAATCTGTTGTGATATTTCTTAGCTCGTTTTATTCCCGTCCCTGCAATGGGAGTTTGGGGATTTGATTAGTCACTTTATTATTAATATATTATATTTCAACATTACATTATGAACAACGAACGACGCACAAATGAAACTCCCACGTGATAGATACTTTTATCGAAACTCTTCCTCGAATCCCGAAGGACTTGTACTTTTTTTACTATAGTATAAAGCCTTAAAATACATTCTTTAAAAGAAAGCTCATTTTTCTTAATAGCTATGATGAATGTAACCTAATTACGATAAACTCTGTTTGGTTGGAATAAATAAAAATTTAATATATCATTCAATTAAACAAATACGGGAAATGGAGGAAAAGTGTGACAGAGAGACGGAGAAACGGAATTTTCCGATAATCGAATAATAAAAGAATTGATTCGGCTTACAATAAAACGTGTTTTTCTCGTTTTAATTATCAAAGGCTTTTATTTGTAATTAAAAATCAAAAGCATCGAGGTTTTCGATTACAATTATAGTGATTGTATTGCAATTTCTCTGATTGCTAACTTTTATCGCTATTCGAAATCGTGGTATTTTTTAACTAGCTGCCTCTGTATATAAACTGTTAACAGTTTTTAGATGAAACTAAAATTCCATTTAAAAATATTCAACGAAATTTTTGTTTTCCAGTACTAGTTTTATTTTAATTTATCGAAGAAATTTTTTTTTTAAATTTTGATTTAATTTTTTTGAGTAAATATTTGAGTTGGCAAATTTAAACTTTGTGTAGGTAGATGAATTTTTTGTGTTATTAAAAAAGTTTGCGTTTTTTTCCCTTTGAAGGAAAATTTAATATAGTAGGTACCCACCCACTGGTATGTATGTGGATTATTCAATTGAACTGCTTGAGGTGAACTTGAAACGTTTTCGACGAAAACTAAAAAGCGATATAAATAAATCAGGTAGTGAAGCTGATAATGGAAAGCACTTACTATTATAATATTTCTTCGTACATAATGCATTATGCACACAATAAACGCGCTAGACTGAAAACATTACCAGCTATTAAATATTTGAATATTTTCAAGTTCATACACCCCCCAATTCTAATCTACCATCATTAAGAAAGACATTAACCGATAAAAAAACTTGGGAGTTCAACTTGTCTATGTCATGCTTATTGATAAAAACTAAGTTTTATTTTTATTTTTAGAAATTCTTTTTTTATCATTTCAACCTGATAGAAAGAACACACACCCAACGAGTACTAAATGACTTTGGTTGAAAAAAGACTGCCAATCTTGAATATGCTTGTTTAAAAAAAAGCTTTGAAATCAATAAAATTGTTCCACTTGAAAATAATATTTAACTATTAACTAGAGCTTTTATTATAACAATGTTTACTAAGTTATTTTAATCAAATAACTGAACGATTTAAGTAAATTTAACTCTCAAGGAAAGTTAATTTTATTCAGGTGTCTTCTTTCGATTTCATTCACTTTGAGAAATGTTATTCTCCGGAAAAATTTAAGCGAGTAATTTTATTTTGCCTGAAAATATTTTTAAGGGGGTATTCTAGTCTAGAGGCCCGAATTTCGAGCGTTTTTTGGCAATTGATAAAAAAAGCATTTGATATTTTTACCATTCATTTTTTATCATTTGTTTATTTATATTCAGAGTACACAAAATTAATTTAAAAAAAAAACTATTTTTTTTCGTTGAGTTATGCGTCCTTGAAGTAGATGGGAAAAAAAAGGCTATGTCCTCGTCGCCATGATTTCTACCCTTGTGGTCATCTGAAAAATAAAACAATGATGGATTCTTGATAAGTACGAATGTCGCTATCTCATGAACCTGCAAAACTGAAAAACAAATTTTTTTTAATAAAATGGCGGCTACTCAAAAATAAAGGTCGATTTTTTCACTAATTTTTTAACTTTGTCGACTTTTTAAAAATATTACAAATTTCAAATTTTCATTTTTTGTTGGATCATGCGATAGAGAGATATTTAAAGAATATTCATGTCAAATTTCAAGTACATCGGCTGATTAGAACTTGAGATATTGTGGCTACCGCATCGAAAAAAGTAGTTTCGAGAAAAACGCGTTTAAAGTTTCGGCTAAAGTTTCCTGGTCCAAAAATAATTAAAATTTTGAAAAGCCCTCTTAAGGGCATATTCTTAAAGGATTAAACTTTGAGACTAGAATACCCCCTTAAGGGTTAACCAAGTTTTTCATAATGCCCTTTGCAACTGATTCTTTTTCAGTTTTCGTATACAGTGAATAACGTTTATATAATGAAACTAAAATGATCGAGATATTATTTCCAATAAATTCTATAGATATTTTTTGTATATTTTTTGTATACTTATTGGTTTTATTTTACTCGCTGAATTTTGACTATGCATGCATTGTATGTCGTAGGTACATCGTGAAATTAGGCATAACGTAAAATAAATCATTTCATACACATTTTACAAAAAACCACGCGTATCCTCTCTCAGCCAACACCCACTCACCCCCGTAGTTTTACACAAAAAACACTCCTCTCTCCTTCCAACCTCCACCCACCTCCCAGATCTATATGCAGTTCGTAAACTGCATGAAATTCGTGAGACTAGAAACATCCTGAACTTTATCGACATTTCAAAAACAGCATATAGATCTGGGGGGTGGGGTTTGGAAATAGAGAAGAGTGTTTTTGTTTAAACTACAGGGGGGGTTGAGAGGGGAGAAGCGTGTTTTTTTTTGCAAAATGTGCATGAAATGAATATGTACGAGATATGCACTAAAGGTTCACTGTTTGACTCGATTTTCAATGTACTTGACTTAAATTTTAATAAAAGTAGCTTCAAAATCAACTCATAATAGTCATCAAGTGTACGAAAAAAAATTCCTAGCTTGGATTCTATACAATATGTCTATTTTTAAAGTGGTTCAATCTTCATAAGAATGAAAAAAATATTTTTTACAACGAAGTATGAACATGATAATTATTTTATTTAATTTCTTTGGCGTTAAAATCCATTCTACATCTTAACACGAATTGAAATGTAGAAAATTCAGGAAGTTTTATTAATATTACTAAATTCAAGAAAGTCTAAAATTCAACAGTTTTAGGATCAAACCATGCACCGCTTATAAGCTGGAAATCTAAAATATCCCATTCATTAAATAGACTTTAAATACCTTTGTTTTGACATTTTATAAGTTGACTTTATAAATTTCATAAAATCTCATGTGCATGTGTCATATATTTAGCATATCTAAGCTCAAAATAATGAAATTTTGTAAAAAAATTTTCCTGTATTTTTTGAATATTTTGAGTTAGTATACTATGTATAAAATTATGAGACAAAAGTTTAAAACAAGTTTGATTACTAGCCAATTTTCATATAGCTAGCCGTATCTGAGATATAACTTGAGATAAGACTTAAGCTGTAAATTCAATTCTAATGCTGCTTACTTACCAACATTGCATTTCTACAAGTCATAGGTATATGGTTAGTTATATATTTTATGGTTTAACCCTTACTGCATATTTCTCTCTATCTCGAAAATGGTCAACTAGATAAATATTTCCTTAGAATTTGACCAAAATATCATAAAAAGCACTAGAACGACATATTTACAAAAAAATGAAAAATTTTTCATAAAATTTATAGTAAATTTCATAAGTGGGTAAAGATACTTAAGTCCTTATGATATAATTTATATTAATTTTTCTGTTCTTTCATTTAAAATAGATTTCGTCAAACCAAAAAATATTTTCGGTTGCCGAAAGTAAGTTAGATAATTTTATCTTTTAATATATTTTTTTCTCAAATATCGCATCTTTATACATTATTCTTTAGTCATATTAGTCTTCAGATCTCATTGTCAGATTAGATCATCACCTACAGATCATTCATATTATTTTTAAGGGGTAACTTTGAGGGTGCGTTTCAACTCCTAAATATATGGGTTACTTGTATTTTGATGAAAAATTGCATACAAAAAGATATTTTAGGCCTATAATTATAAGTTTTTCAACAAATAAAAACCATTTTTCTTAATGCTGTTTTATAATTCATCAGTCGTGTGGGTTGTATAAGGTAAAGTACCCAGTAGTTGAACGGAATTCAAAACAAAACCTATTTACCCCTAATTTAAACAAACAAAATGCGAATAAATTGATCAAAGAAAGGTTGTTTATGAAAATATAGATATTTTTTAAGATAAAACCAAACAGAAAGTAATAAATTATGAAATTATCATATTTTTACAAGGTTTTGAAAATATACATCAAATGCACCAGTAGTTGAACAATCTATTTTGACTCGCCGCAGTAGTTGAACGGTAGTAGTACTTGAACAAGTATGAAATACATTCAAAAGATTAGTTTTTCATTGTTGAAAACGATTATTATCAACAAATTGATTAATATTACCCATAAAAAAATAAAAATACCAACTGTTATTTGGGTTATGGGTAAAATTTCGTTATAGACACCCCAAGATTTAGACGTAACCTTACATTTTTTATGTACTTACATTGGAATTTTCAATTTTATTTAATGTAAATGTTATATTATATTATGTTTTATATAAAAATATATAATAATAGTGACATCGCAAAGTTTTACACATTTAAGATATTTGGTTTTCTGTAAAACTTTGCGGTGTCAATAATGTACACCAACAATGTAAATCTCGGGGTGTTTAAACTAGAACTTTACTATAATTTTATTAATTTTATCGGATTATATTGTTGTTTAACAAGTAAATATTAGTCACAATGTTTATCTTACCTTTGGTATCAACTTTTATTGGTTTGAATTCAATAATATTTTATTTCGGGCAAATAAATAAGTTTGCACTGAAAATTTTTTGGAATTACTGCAGTTTTTAATAATATAATCACTATATATGTATATTTTTATACTTTTTTTAAAAAGAAAACAATTAAGTGGAATTTATTATTACTGCACTAGAACACTTGTTACGCTGTTCATCTACAGCTTCCATTAGAATTGCATATACCTAATACTTGAATATCTTGTTCAAGTTTTGGGTACCGCTTTAAACATTGGGAGGTATAGTTAGACGAAACAAATTAAATATAAAAATTATATTTTTTAGCTTTGCAAAAATTCTAAGATGTTAAGGAAAGACTATTTCATTTGGTGGCACTAATTTTTTTACTTACAATAATAATAAACAGTTTTTTTTACTGATTGATCAGTTTACGGTTGAGTACCTTTTTCATGAAAAAAGGAGCCACTATCGGCTATTCTTTATGTGTCAACTTTCAATGTGACAAAAATATTATTATTTTAATTTATAAAGAAAAAATATCGTTAAAATCAATAATTGAACCAATAAATAATCATTACATACACATATTACTTATAATGAATCGTCAGATTTTGTTTTAGAACAAGTTTAAAAATCTGTTCAAGTACTGGGTCCATTTTTGCCAGTGTTCAAGTACTGGGTACTTTACCTTACACGACAACTAACCAAAATTACGGTAAAAAGGGTATGGGAAATCATGACGGTATAGATACTAATAGAAAGCCCAAAAATTAAGGGCTAATGTTACAGTTTGTAATAAAAGCAGAAGCGTCAGCTAATTTATAAAAACATTATTAAGTGAATTACTCAGGGTGAGGGAACGTGGACCCCCTTCTGCAAGTCATCCCACAGGGTTTCCCCTACGGGAAACTACGGGCGGTACATTTTTTCAAGCCACCGCTAGCTTTGATATATTTTTATATCGACTATGGACAGAAAGCAACCGCTTTTTAGTCAGTCCTCAGAATTTATAATACTCCTAGATGCAGAATTTATTAGAGTTTATATTCGCGTATCCTTGGTAGTTCAAGCTACTAAAAATAAACAAACAAAAAATCGCTTTATTATTCATATTATCTGATCGATATGAAACTCTCACTATTTGTAATTATTCTTGAAATCAGTTCTAGAGGATACTTATGAGGGTGCTTTCAACTTCTAAAATGGTTTTCCCACCGATATAAAGTATTAATAACTTAAATTTCGATGAAGAATAACATATCTAAAAATGAACGAAATCGGAGGGGGTCACCTGTAATACTTGCCGTGTCAGAATATTTTATTAAAATTTCATGTATTCTAATCTCGACATACAAGGACACTTTTTAACGAGCATATTTAACAGTAAGAGATTATTAAAAATGTGATTTTCATCAGTGTAAGTGCTGACACTTTCAATTCCATTAACATCATTGGATGATTGAAGCTATGATAACTGGTTTTTTGTGTTTGTCTGGAAAAAAATGAACAACCAAAAAGTAAACTTAAGCCTATACTTTAAGAGCTCTTACTTTAACAACAAGTAAAAGACGTAAATTGGATTTTTCACTTTTCCCAAATAAACGCGAGACAAATAAAGAACGAAACATGTGAAATTGACTTTACTTAAATTGAATCATATTAACAAGGTTTCCGGGTTCATCGCATCCTCATCGTTATGTCACCTTTTCCTTTTCGTTAGCACCACATGAAAAATTCGATTTGACGAAATCTTATTGGCTAAATCGTAACACGATTGACGAGACAAAAATCACACGCTGAGTCATTGCATGCATAAAACCGTGTCATATATCATTATAAATATTTTTCTAAAAAATTAAAAAAATGGATCATATTTTCTTTTATGATGAAAATCAATGGGAATAATGTTGAAATAATTTTCGAATAAATTGATTGTTTCACATGAATGAATTTTAAGGAAGAAGAAAAAATTTATTACCTCATTTTCATTAAAAAATTTTGTTTTTTGTTTTTATCGATATTTTTATATCACAAATCAATGGTCAAAACTTAATATTTCAATCGAGACTAGTGACTAGATTTTTTCGTCATTCACTTGAAGAGAACTCGCTTTGCCCATTTTAGTTTTTCCAAATTCGATTTTACTGTTATTTGTATACGATGAAACAAGGTTCAGATATCCACCTAATAGTTTCGAACTTCCTCAATATATCGATAATGAATAAGAAATTAGTTGCGTCCAAAACGTGCCTGCACTAACAATAACAATTATTTATATTAACACGTTCTAAAATATGTAAGAATCAAGACCAACTTTATAAAGAACAATGAATGATCACGATGTCACAGTAGTATCGACCGTTAAACTATTTTCAAAAAAAAAATAATAATAATCATAATGATGAAATAATGATGCAGTTTAATTCAAAACCATTTAAGCAATTTGAGCTCTTAAACTCGGTCTGTAACATATTAAACTTTTATAGAGCATGCAACGATTTCCTCATCTCTATAATGTATAATGTATGTGATGATGTCTTATATTTGCAATTTAGTAAAAGGAAAAAAATCTTTCTTTCAATGTATTATACAAATATAAACTACCATGGATGCGCTAATTAAGTGGATTTCTATGACACGACGACTAACGCTTGCTTTCCGTTGTTTTATTTAACCTCTTGACATTTTTTCTCGTTATTTTCTAACTCAAAAATTTCGGTAAAGAATAATGAATGGTTTGGACCGATCGATAGAGTATTGTTGGAAGATATACAAGGCGTTTGTTACTTAGATGTCCACGGAGGAAGTTTTAAATTTGAAGCGTTACGAAAAAATGATGAGAGTGAAATTTTTAGATGAGCGGCCATCTTGAGACAAAAATTAACAAAACGAAGTTGGCCGCAAAAACACTCGGTTTCTTGTCGCGCGTAATTTGAATTTGTGTTTTATTTATTTACTTATTTATTTTTATATTTAAATTAAAAATAATTATATATACAAATGACACATATTATTAAAAAATAAGTTATTACTTTTTCCGAATTTTGCAGTAGCTGTTATACTATTTGAAATTTAATGATGAAAATGACGTCTGCATTCCATGCATATTCTTAGTTATCACGAAATCTGGGATTCTGAAATGATTCAACCATTTTAGAATAATAATTTAGTAAAACAAGATAAGAATAAGATTAAGACATTTACTTTGAAAAGTAGCTACTTACTTTATTTCGCAATTTCTATGAAGCTTCGTTTTCATGACATGCATGAATTGTTAACCAGAAAAATGATCCTGACAAATTTTATAAATGTCTGGCAGCTTCCTTTGGATATTATTTATTGATACAAATTAAAATATTATTCTCTTAATTTTATTTTTAATAATTATATCTTTATATATATATATATATATATATATATATATATATAATTATTATTATTATTATTATTAAATATTAATTTACAATTTTTTAAATGCAATTAATAAAAACTAATATTAATGATGCCAAAGAAGTATAACTTCTCACGCGCGTACATAAGTACACGCAACCAATTTTTTTATATTTCTATGATTATCTAATTGCCTGTTGATACTTTTGAGAACCTTCGAGTTAGTTATAAAATTGAAGCCTAGAAAAAATGATACAAGTTTGTTTCGAAGAAATTTTTCATAAAATCAGCCATTTTCAGAATCGACCGAAAAATGAAGTAGGACTACTACTAAGGATTGGTTTATATGGTTTTTACATAGGCAGTTAAAGCATATGATGTTTCGGGATTTATTATCAAAACGATTGATTTAATGAAAATTTGCTAAGTACCAAACTTGTAGCAGTTGTTCTAAGTCACAATTTTACTCAAAAGTACAGCGCATGGAGATAACTACAAAAGTTTGATTTTTGAAAAATTTAAGCCTGAATATCGTGACAGGAGTACAAGATAAGTTATGAACATATTGAATTAACTCTAAAATGTCAAAACAAAACTATTTAAGAAGTTTTAAGTTTACCATCTCCCATTCCGACTTTGACCCTTATCTGACCTTTTATAATAATAAAGCACCTTCCATTAAAGTCTAGTTATTTTTAAAGTTGGCGTCATTTACATTTCTGTCGGTTATAACTTTTATGAATATTATTATCGAGAAAAATTGAGCTTTTAGCTCAATTGTAATCCTACTTCATAATAACAAAGTAAACCATTACCTAATTACCAATCGTTGAAAAAACGTTTCAAAATTTCCAATAATTATATATGCGGTACAAAATATTTGTTTAATGTCTCGTCAACATTTCTGTCCTTTGCGACAACTTGAAATACTTGATTCGGTCAAGTTACATATCATCCAGGACACCCAGGAGCCTGAATAAGCTCTTAACTAATGCCCTCGAGATCCATTGTCTTTTTGTTGAGTGTCTTATTAATTTCACTGGGGTTGATTGGTGCACTTAAGAACTCTTATGGGACACTCACTGATTGCAAGTTAACTTTCACACTTCGGGCATTTTTTTGGGACTATCTTGTCTAATATTTGACTTTATGAGGCCGTATGTCCAATCCTCAATCTTATCAACAGGCCTCCGACCCTTGATTAATTATGGAACAGTCTCCCAAATTTTGTCGCGAACTCTATGTAGGTGTCATTTTCCAGTTTTCGTTCCATCGGTTAAACAAATTTCCGAACTGTCTTTCTGAAGTCGCTATTGGTGGTAGTGGCGCTTGTCCGGTCTTGATCACAACACTTTTTGCAGCCTCGTCTGCTTTTATATTTTCTGGTATACCTTTGTGAGATGGTATCCAAACGATGATCAGGCTTCCATCTTTAGAGAGGCAAACTAGATTTGTTTGTGCTTTCTGGATCATCTCGTTTTTGATATTTGGGTTGGCTAGTACATCGATAACAGCTTTCGAGTCGGAGCATATAAATATGTTACCTAATTTTTGTTCTTCTTTTTTTGGAGTTTTTTTTGGAGTTTTTTTTGTTAAAATTTTTAACAAAAATACTAAAAATCGATTATGTCGTACGGAGATGATTTCGATGCCTCTTCATGAGAGTTTAATATTTTCTTTTAGAAGTTAAGGAGGTATTCTAGTCTAGAGACTCGAATTTCGAGCGTTTTTTGGCAATTGATAAAAAAAGCATTTGATATTTTTACCATCTATTTTTTTATAATTTGCTTATTCATATTCAGAAAGTACACAAAATTAATTTCAAAACAACAAAAAAAAAAATAATTCATTGAGTTATGCGTCTTTGAATTAGAGGGGGAAAAAAAAGACCGTGTCCTCGTCGCCATGATTTCTACTCTTATGGTCATTTGAAAAATTAAACAATGATGGATTCTTGATAAGTACAAATGTCGCTATCGCATGAACCTCCAAAACTGAAAAAAAGTTTTTTTTCATAAAATGGCGGCTACTCAAAAATAAAGGTCGATTTTTTCACTCATTTTTTAACTTTGTCGTATTTTTAAAAAATATTACAAATTTAAAAGTTTAATTTTTTGTTGGTTCATGCGACAGAGAAATGTTTAAAGAATATTCATGCAAAATTTCAAGTAAATCGGCTGATTAGAACTTGAGATATTATGGCGACCGCATTGAAAAAATTAGTTTCGAGAAAAACGAATTTAAAGTTTTACGTTAAGTCTCCACTGGTTTAGTTGCCACGACACTAAAACGGCTATAACTTCGGAAATAATTTGAATTTTGAAAAATCCTTTTAGGGAGATATTTTTGAGTATATAATCTATCGGATTATGAAAAAAAAAATCCTAGACTAGAATACCCCCTTAAGGCACCAGCCACTTCAGATAGCGTGGGTAGTAAGAAAGGTAATAAATATTGACCCAATTGCATAATATTTGTGCATTCAATCAATTTTAAGTGTCCAACTCATCAAACAATTTGAAACACGTGAATTTACAACTTACCGTTTATAGAATGTTCTTAAAACTCGTAATCACAAAAGCACATTCATTAAAGTCTAAATATAAAGTAAGACTATTATAAAAATTATTTTTACAGTTAATGAAAGTTAAGCTATAATTTAACGACAACCTTTTCACCGAAACTGACAAAATCATAATGACCATTACATTTGCCATTGAATTTTTTTTAATTGCAAAAAAACTTTATGATCACCCTCCGATTGATATATATAGTATGTTAGCTGTGCATCAAAAATAAAAGCGTAGCAAGCTTTCATATCGCTCGTAAAAATATGATTGGATATTCGATACTCGTCAATCAATCAGGAAATATTGATACTTGCGATCAGCTTTTTCTTCTGGTTAAAATAAATTTCCCTGATAAAACTATTAATAATTTTAACGACCTTCATTAATCGTTGCAGTCACCATGTTTTTACTCAACAGCCCATTTCCACTTAATTATAATTAAAACCAAATATAATTATGCATTACGACCCCACAAGTAAAAGTAATTACTCTACATAAACTTTAAATCAGATTATAAAGAAAATGTCCACGTTTTTTTTTAATGGTTTACTTTATCGCGGTCACAGTTTCGCTGATATTTGCTTGCTGTTATCAACATGCAAAATCGATGACTTGAATGATTGGTTAACGTTATCAATCAATTCATAGGTGGAATGGATTGGTGGCTAAATAAAAGGGAGTTTAATGTGACCTTGTTTTTCATATAGTGCCAATTATGCGTGGACATTATTTAGACCTTGGACACGACAACGAGAGGTTTGTCCTTTATTTTATGTAGGGTAAGACGCTACAGTACGCCCGAATTGACCACACACCTCACTGATATATATTTAAACTAGCTGACACCCGCTCGCTTCGCTGAGTGTTTCTAAATTTAACTGATTGATTAAAAAATTCCGTACGTTCATAGCAATTTAATGGATGTTTCCTCAAAAGAATAGATTATTAGCTATCCTACAGGATCTTTAGCAAAACTTCATTAAAATTCGTTCCGTTAAGTAACTGTTAAATTTTGAAATTTTAAGTTTATTATTTAAATACGTTTATTTCTAATTAATATCTTCGACAATGAACAATGAAAAAATTCAAATATTTTAAACAATTTCATTATTAATTTTATCAGGTGTTAAATTGAAATTCATATTTATTTTCCAGTAAAAATTGTCAATTTTTCAATTTCAACTTTGTAGAGATTTCTTTCGTTATTGTGTAAAATTGGAAGAAAATGCGTTAAAATTCTATTTCACGAACTTTACCGAAACTTTTTAAATGTACGGTTCCTGTAAGATATAATTGTTTTGCCATTCCATGGGAACTATGCATTATTCTAGCCTTAAAAGTAAGCTATATCATTCTCCCCCAAACTACCACATTTCAAAAATCATATCAATCTTTTACTCTGTGATAAGCAAAAAACATATCTATCCCACGGAAATAGTACATCTCTCCTGAGTAAAAAGTAGATCAAATCTTCTTAAGGAAAATGAGTTAAGATTCTATTTCGTGGATTTTAATGAAACTGCTTTTAAATACACGGTTCTTATAGAATACATAATTGTTTTGCTATCCCATGGAAACCGTTTATTATTCCAGTATGAGAAGTAATCTATATCATTTTCTGGCCCCTAAACTACCACATTACAAAAAAGAAAGTTAATCTTTTGCTCTGTAAAAAAACAAAAAAATATCTATCCCATGGGAACCGTACATTTTTTCTGGATATAAAATATACTATATGTTAAACCGGAATATAATCTATATCTATGCCAAATTTCATCCAGCTCCATTTAGTACTTTTTGAGTGAAAAAGCAACAAACATCTATACTTACAAACTTTCACATTTATAATATACTAGCCTTAAAAGTAAGCTATATGATTCTCCCCCAAACTACTACATTGCAAAAATCATATCAATCTTTAACTCTGTAATAAACAAAAAACATATCTATCCCACGGGAATAGTACATTTCTTCTGAGTAAAAAGTAGATCAAATCTTCTTAAGGAAAATGAGTTAAGACTCTATCTCGTGGAAGTAAGATTTTTGAAAAATTTTCATGCACTCAAAAATTAAAATTGCTATAAAAAATTACCATTACTTATTGAAGTTTTTTTTAAATTCCTCCTTAAATGCTCTTTTGGGATTTGCAATTACTCCACGTGTTTGGTTATTAACTAATAAATTACCTATTAAGGTATTTAAAATTATTGCATTGTTATTAAATTAATGTTAAAAAAAATAGCTAAAATATTTATGGCATATATATGAGACAAAAAGGTTGAAATTGTTTTATAATAATTTGTAAATTTAAGAAAAAAACTTTGAATTAAAACCCATATTGGGCATTTTTTTCTAGTAAGATAGCCCTTACATATTGCTACTGGAGCTTATGGTAAGCTATATACAAACCGCCACTATGTGATTATTTTCAAAAAAAATTTCCTCCCAGATAGAGTCTCATTATAAACTTAAAATACCAAATAGACAAGTAAAATAAATGAAAAATGACGATTGTCGGATTCGTCCTTTAGACCTTTCGTATGTTAGACCGTCACCTTCATCGCCGGGCCACAAAATTACATTGAAATTTTAACAAAACATTAATATACAAACTGTCTCCACATTGTCGACATATATAAATTTGGCTATTATATTATTGTTATAAATTTTAGTTTAAAAATTTATCATCTAGTTTTGTATAATTCAAAAATAAGCTGGAGCATATTGTAGAGTTTTACCCTAAATACTCTATGTTGCATGTTCCTTGTTTGCTCCATCTTAGCTATTTTACGTAGAAAAAATAAAATATCTAGTGAACCGAAGAATACCTATCAAGTATTAATTTACTCATGTTCCTTCTTATCTAATTGATTACAACCATGTCGGGAAAAGAAAAAAAGAAACAACCACAGACGACGTATCTTGTTTTGTTGTTAATGTGTACGAAGCTTCACAGTCAATATAATTAAAGACGTTTTTTTCCACAAGTGTGCTTAATTAGAACCGAGAGCATTACACACGATAATGCGACCGAGTAAACGTCTATCGTATGTACATCGGTACATACGTACATAAACTGAGATGGAACCAGTGGAAAAACGAGAGACAGAAAATTAATAAAAATAAATTTAGTGGAAGGAAAACGTAGGAATTGAGTAGGTTTTGTGATGTTGTGAGCTTTGCAGTGAGTTTAGGGGTGGTTTGACTCGCATTTAGTGGTCGGTGGTGGTTAGTGGAAGAGGATTTTGGTGGCGAAGAGCTTTACTCGTAGCTCGCCAAGTCAGCGGTTGTGGCGTTAAGAGTTGGCGAAGCGAATTACCCACGAATTTGTATGCACGAGACAAGCGACGAACGGTTCGACACACAATCAGCTTTCTCTCACACATTTAACACGCTTAAAGCTCAGCGTGTCGCTTCACGTAAGCGCGTTAATTGCTTTCTATATTACACGTTTATTGCTTATTTCTACCTCACTAATTTCAATCTTCATCGAATCGTCTGCATCCTCTTACATTCACTATCTATTCATTATACCACTGATAAAACCATCTAAACATAGAAACAAGTTTTTGCATTAAGTTTTTTTTAAACTTAGTAATTTTAAAACCTAGAGAATGAATAATGAACCTTATATGAATATCGTATTTAAAATCTTGAGAGATTTCACGGGACATCTAATTGGAAGACGTTTCTCTCGCTATTTTTATTATCTAAATTATAAATTTATAAATCATAAATTATTCAGAAACGAAAATTTAATGACGATAATGGAGCAATTTAAGTGACATAGATATTTTAAATTAAAAAAAAAAAGTTGCATAATAGCTTATACCCGAGGTTACCATTTGGTAGAAATTCGAATGTAGGTAATTCATTGAATGTTTAACAATAAGTTTAATCGATATCTCAAAGAATAGGGTAAAACTCCAACTATCTATTGCTTAGTTTTGTACCTTAGCTCTAAAAGGGCCAATATCCAAAATTGGAGAAATCGTGTTATGCAAACAAATGATCTTCACATATGAAGTACTGTTAGTGCAAAGAGGGTCAATTGTCCTGGAATTAATACATTGAGAGAAACATAAACCTAACAGAGGCCAATCTCATTATAACCTTGGTGCAATGTGCGTTTAATTTGGCATTTTTTTTTTTGGGTATGGTAAAAATAGACATGGGCCATTTGAAAACCACGATACAGATTTATTGTATTATATTATATTTTATTTGATTTGATTTGATTTAATTTATGTATTTGTCATTAACATCATTCATACATTTTATATTTCTGCACTCATATTTTTGACGTAATAACGTCTTATTACTCATATATTGATGAACTATGGCAGCTTGCACAAAAAAGTGTCACGTTTCGTTTGAACCTGTGCGTGCAAGCGAGAACGCGACACAAGAGATAGAAGGGCACGATAGAGTCCTGCTACTGGAACGCCGCCACGCGAGCTTTTAAGAGGACTTCTACAATAAGCTTTGCCTCATATTCAATAATTGTTGAATCCTAGACAACGTGTTTTGTGTTTTTTTTTACAATTTACTTAATAAGATTTAATTGATTTACTTCATAATTTTCAGTCTGATTTCATTTTAGAAAAATTTAATTTTCAATTAATTCCTTCTTTGTATTATACAAAATAATGATAATTCAGTGATAATAATTTAGTGCAATTCATAAAAGTATGCAATTTTTCATCAATGTTTCTTTATGATGTTATCACGTAAAACGATCGTCCGTAAACCGACTTTACAGACAACCAATTTTTTTTATAAAATTAAACTATTCCAAATTCGACAATCCTCAGTGCTTTCAATTTGCTTAAAGAGTGGTGTAATTTTTGTGCGTATTATTTATGTACGTTTTATTATTGCTAAGAACAATTATTTATTGTGAATGGTTTTTATCATAATATGTGGGTAAAAGTTTTTTTTTTTTTTGGTATAGATAAAAAGTAATAAGTACCAAACTTTAAAATAAATCATTTACTCAATAATTATTGTTACTTTAACATTGCTGCTTTATATCAGCACTATTTTTAATTTATACTGATTCACTTTCACAATTCATTCCTTGTTCTTAAATTATAACAGTTATCAAAATCGCAAAAGTTTGAAAATTTAGAAACGACTTTATGAGAATTATAGCGCACACGATTTCCTAAAAGTGTCAATAATATGTAGACAGCAGAGGCGTGCGGTCCATACATGCTGTTGATGCGGCGCATGCCTTTGGATTGTAGACAATTTTAAAAATTGAATATTTTTTATAATTTATTCATTTCATTTTTAATTTACGTAATTGCGTTTGTAAAATGATTCTAAAAATGATATATTTTTATCATTTATAAATTTTTTAATTTACGTAATTATTGAAGATATCGCTCATAAAATTGGCATAGACTAGCACAACAAATGAACGGCAAAAGCAGAATGAATGCGCAGGCGACCGCAGAATACGATCGTTTGCTTCGAGTTGGTCGCGCATGCGCACTAGCACGGTCGAATACTAACTCTCTCGGCATTTAACCTAGCCGATTAACGGTCTCCAGATGCGTTTACCGTTTTGAATCTAAACAGTGAATTTAATTGTTACTGATACTGTTCGTAACTTATTTTGATTTATTTACCCAGAGGCCATACAAATGTTCTGTTCTTTAGGATAAGAAACTATTTTCGTGGTTTTTAAATACATTATATGATGCGGTTGTTGATGAT
This sequence comes from Sisyra nigra, assembly GCA_958496155.1. Taxonomy (NCBI): domain Eukaryota; kingdom Metazoa; phylum Arthropoda; class Insecta; order Neuroptera; family Sisyridae; genus Sisyra; species Sisyra nigra. Next base: position 48,380,985 of record OY292314.1, read on the forward strand.
TTTTGTAAGAAGGAGCGTCGAATAAGGCTAATTAAAAAAAATACTTATAACACGACGTTTATCAAATAAAAAAATACATTTTAAAAATTTGGTTCTTATACCCCCCCCCCCCCACTTCTAACCGCATGCCCTGTTTCAAAAGTCACTGCACGCCACTGGTAGACAGTTACCATTTTATCTACAAGCATGCAAACAGCGATTGCAATAGATTCATAATGACAGCAATTTCAGTTTATTTCAAGTAAATTTTAAATGTATTTATAAAGTCTTTTTGTTCAAACTTCAAACTGATTGTTATAAAAGTAGAAGTAATAATCAAGTAATAATAGTGGATACAAGTGTTGTAATTTAACGTCACACTATCGCATTTTTTCAAAGCTTAAATTTTTACCGAAAGTAACTCGTATCATATGCTCATATCACAGAAAAGCTTCTATACTCACATTTACAAAATGTACCTACCTATTTCGAGTTCAAAGGCTTATTTTGTAAAACTGTAGATTTGTGTGCAACTTTCTCTCTCTCCCTCTTCTTAATTTCAAGAAGGCTGACTTTTTTTTATAGATACAAAAGCTTTCACTCTTCTGGTCTGTTTTGAGCAAAAATCACGCCGAAACCATACACATTGAATTGGTAAAATTTACAACATCAGGCAAAAAAAACATTTTACAAATTGGTTGTCTGTAAAGTTGGTTTACAGACGATAGTTTTACGTGATAATGTCATAAAGAATACCTAATTGATGAAAAATTGCGTACTTTTATGAATTGAATTATTATCACTGAATTATTATTATTTTGTATAATACAAAGGAGTTAATTGAAAATTAACAATTTTTTCAAAATGAAATCAGACTGACAATTATGAAGGAAATCAATTAAATCTTATTAAGTAAATGGTAAACGAAAAACACAAAACACGTTGTCTAGGATTCAACAATAATATCGTACCTCTCTTTCACTTGTATTGCGTTCTCGCTTGCACGCACAGGCTCAAATGGAACGTGACACTTTTTCAAACTGGCTGCCGCAGTTTATCAATTTATAAGACGTTATCACGTCAAAAGTCACCAATAAATGTCACAACATGGTTTTGAAATACGTTATCAAGTCAATTATCACTAAATGATTTTTTTAAATTGTTAACTATATTCAGGAAACAGTGTGCCTATTTTACGAAGTTTTATGAACAATATCCGGAAACTAGCGCGAATGAAGTTAGGGGTACAACTAGTTTTAATATATTTGAGATAAAAATTCAATTTCAATCGGATTTATTTTTGTAAAATTTTATAGCTATTGTAAGTTCGAGTCTTTTTCAATTTAGTCTTCTTCGTGTGCTTTACATCTTATTTTATACTCACCATGTCAAAGGTGTTGGAAAAAATCTTTAACCTATAAATAGGGCTATTTTCGTTTTAGTAGAACAAGGGTAAGGGATGGAAAAAGGTGAATGAAAAAGGGTAGATTCAAAAATAATTTATGTAAAGGTTAGGTGAGAGCAATAAGTCATTATGTCAGTTCATTCATTCCAATATACATACCTTATATATCCATCCGGAAAGAAACCGACAGAATGCGTGTTAAATGATGTTCGCTACGGGTTGAGAAGAAGGAATATAGGTACTACGTGAATAGTGACGTCACGAGCGTTTGTCGTTATACACAAAAGGGTGAATCGAGCTATAAAATGGGGATACGAATGATCGAAGACGTATCGAAGAGGAATGTTAAAGCGTAAAACCAATCGAAACTCGTTCCATTTCCTAATTCCGATTCCCTATATATATATATATATATATATGTGTATGCATGACTATGTACTAACTTAATATAGTATGCAATAACGTGCAATCAAGTTCCATGTTTTTCTTCAATTAAATCTCAAGAGGACTCGGAAAATTTGACTCTAAATGCAATCGAAGCTCAGGCAAATTAAACGCGAATTTATGTATGTTATACCTTGATCTTTTCTAAAAGCAGCCCTGGGTTATTCTTTGCATTCGAATTCAATGCTGGGTGTCACCAATAAAATGCGTTTACGTATGCTTATATTGAACGAAGAAAAAAAAACTATACCTAACTCGATTTTAATCTGCTCTGCTTGTCGCCACTCTTCCACCATCATCCACTTCAGTTTTAATCTCATCGAAGCTTTACGAGACGGGGAATCTCATAATACCAAACGATACCCATCCAAGATTGGGAGGATGGGTGATGGTCGGGAGAGAAAAAAACAATAAAGCGAACCAAGCTTCGTCTATACTCTATAATATATCCCTGTAACCTCATTTCGTTCCAATCAGAAACACCCACCCCCCAAACCGACCTATATCTACTCGCTTGCATATCTTGCTTTAACCTGTACACCGTGAACGCTTGCTCCTCGTCGTTGTCGCACGTAAACTCTAATGAGATTTTTATCTCAATACCGTAATTTTCACGATAGGGAAAAATTATATTATTGTAATAACCGACCTTTTTAGGTTTCTGTTATTATATACGATAGGCTAACAAATTTCCAGTGAGCTACATTTGCCAATTAGTTTTCCGTAATGTCGTGTTTTTATGCACTTAGTTTCTCTTGCGTCTTATCAACAGCAAAGCACGAGCTTTCACTACCATTTGACTTTAAAATGTACCTCCCTTCTATTTTTCATATAAATAATCAAAAAATTTCAAGCTTTAAAAAATAATGCAATAGATTTTATTTCTTATATTCAATATATTATATACAAGAAATATAAAATGTTCAAGAATCGATATCTACACAATATATTATACGTAGAGTGATCCAAAAGTAGTTGAAAAGTGTGATTGGGAGGATAGAGGTTAAATTTTTAGACAATAAAGTCTTCGACGTTTTTTCGCCTGACCACCTATAATATGTCGTTGATTAAATATAATACAATCAGACAGAAACAATTTACAAAATAGCCAATCAAATAACTCTGAGGTAGTCTGGATGATTACTTTATTTACGTGTATCGCTCCTTTGTAATTAGGTAGATTTTTAATTTAACTCATACTCATTGTGTGTAATTAAGAAAACTTAAGATAAATAAGCTACAGATTTTTAGCTTTTAGCTACAGAGATTTATTCTTAGAAAATGTTCTTCTTTTGGTCTTTCAATTAGTTTTGTATAATCAAGTATTTATCTATACTACATACAGCATAAAAAATTTTAAGTTTAATTTTATACTTATATTTTCAGTTTTCACATCAAGCAAATTCGAATATATAAAGTTTTGTTTTAAAGGAAATGTGTTTTGGAAAACGTTGAATTATTGCGATTCTCTTGGTTTAAACACGAATTTACTTAAGCATGAGAAATCACGTAAAATGAAGCATTATTAAGGATTCAATGCTCCCTACTTGTTTCACTTAGTTCATTCTCTGGTAGAGAATTGGGACGAAAGGAGTTTTCTCTCCCATGCTTTGATATACCATCTAAATAGGTTTTATTTGCAGAATATCCACAGATATATATTATATCTAGTTGTGCCGCGAAGTTTTTAATTAAAATCGGTTAACCGAAAGCTCCACTTTATTCGAGGAGTTTTTGAGCTTTTTCAATTTTTTTGAAAACGACTCTAACGATTTTCTTTGAACTTTCTATAGTTCTTAGAACCATTAGTGGCTACAACTTTTATTTGAAATTTTTTCCTGGGAAAATTTGAATAAGGACGGTTATGGGGTGAAGGTTGGAAATTCATATATACATATATACTGTATGCATACAGAGTACCAACTAGACCGGCCATTAGAAGTTTTCGGAGAACGAGAAATAATATAGAAATATAAAAATTGGGATTAAAGCCTAACTGGATTGGATCTACCTTCCTAAACAATTTCTAGTTTTCTGATAATTCCAGTTATACGCAGTGTAATTAAATAAATAACCTACCTGAAAACATGCCCAACTACTGTTGGCCATACAGCATACAACTCGGTTATAAATTACGGGTGTAACGTTGAATTTTCTTATTTTAAACGATAACTCGAAAACCCTTACACTTGGCTATAGGGATATGAATTATGAAAATGTGGGAATTTTAAGAAGAAACAAACAAGGTAAATAAAATTAGGTAGTGCCATTTAAAAAAATTATTGATGTTGTTTGATGATTAGGTTGATGATTAAGGATTAAATGAGGTCTTGTTATCATGAAAGATGCGCAGAATTATTAATCAATCGAGATATGTAAAAATAAATAGGACATGCCATTTTAATTAACGATTTTAGTGTTGACTTCCGATATAACCGGAAGTGTCAGAAAACTAGAAATATTTTAGGAAGGTAGATCCAATCCAGTTAGGCTTTAATTCCAGTTTTTAGGTTTCTATTATTTCAGGTGCTCCGGAAACTTCTGATGGCCGATCTAGCTGGTACACCCTGTATAGTTCTGTTTATATGTACCTATAGCTGTAAAGTGCTTATTACATAAATGAAAGTAAAAGAAAGTACTGTAACGCCTCGCAGGAGATATTTATAATTGCTTTTCTAGGAAATGGTATTCGATATATGACAGACTTTGTAAGGTTTTAAGATCAAGTATAAAAGTATCTACTTGTGTTACTTTACCCTGGAATCCTTTCGTACCAAATATTATTAGAATCCATTCTACCATTTTAGAAAATAACATTGATAAATAATCATCTTACAGGGACCATACAATTTTTTGGAATACATAATTCATTCAATGGGTGCTATCCTAAGATATGGGGTATAACAGTATACTTGACCGACGTTTTAAATTACTACTCCTATAATTTTTATCCAACATTATCTTGAAGTATTTTCAAAGAAAATGACTGAATATTTATTGCTTAGTATGATATCACTTTTTGTTTCCTTGGTTACGAATGCATTGTTAACTTATAGTCGATTTGGCATAGGCAAATTTTTAAGGTGGCTATGACTTAGTTGCCAAGTATCCATGTTTGAACCTGACTAAATAATTGGTATATAAATTTTAATTTATTTTATGAAATCTTGGGATTTTGGACAAAAAAAGAATTATAGATGATTTATTATAAAAAGTGCGACGTTTTGCCAACTTTATTTCGGCTTCATCAGGCAAATTTTAAAATTATCATCTATGTCTAGTTTTGATCGAGTCAATTAATGGTTTAAAACAAGACTGCATGGTCAATATTTAAGTAAATTTTTTTTTAGCTATGAAGAAGGTCACTTATTGTTAGTGTCGTGGTAGACTAGATAGTTGCCCTATACGCCAGTGGTCCTCGGTTCGAATCCCAATGAAAGCCCAAGATTTTTTTTTCTGGCATTTCGAAGATTAAAAATTTTTAGGACTCCTCACAAATAACACTCAAAAAATTATAAATAAATATCAAATTTTAAACCATTAATTGACTAGATCAAAACTAGACATAATAGATCAGGGCTTCTTAAACTTTTTTATATAGCGACCCCCTTCAAGCTTAGGAAATTTTAAACGACCCCCTCCTCCATATAATGAAATATATATTAACCGTAGATGTAGATGTAATCAATGTCGAACGTTCAGTTGAAAATCGAGGAGCGCTACTTCCATATTTTCATTTATAGGCCCTACATAACAGTTTTGCATTGCCACTTTTTTCAAAAAATAGTTATAATAAAACTACAATAGTATTTTGTATGATTTTTATTTGTATTTATATTTGTACGTAGTGTGTATACTAATTTTAAAATTTTATTTATAATGATTGAAAAGTATCAGATCTTTGCAACCCCCTTTTAGTAGTCTCGCGACCCCCCTGGGGGTCGCGACCCACAGTTTAAGAAGCCCTGTAATAGATGTTAATCTTAAAATTTGCCTGATGAAGCCGAAATAAAGTTGGCGAAACGTCGCACTTTTTATTGTATAATAAATCATCTATAGTTCTTTTTTTTTGTCCAAAATCCCAAGATTTCATAAAATAAATATTTTAATCATGGATGAGAACGTTAATACTAATAGATTTTAATCATAGATCAATACAACAAGTCTTGAACAACGTGATATCAATTAATATGGTAATAATTTATATTTATCCTAAAAACCAAGCCTTCAATAAAACTAAAAATATCGATCAATATCTATCGTATAATTTTTAAGATAAAGGCGGGAAGATAGGGGTGCGATTGATTATATCGTTTTGGTATGATTCTCAAGATATTTTATTTGCTTTCATAAATTATTTGCATTACATGACCTTAACATTATCTAGGTACCTATATCATTTTTTATAATATTTTTAAACCCTTAATCTATTAAATGAGATATGCTTTCTAAAACGTACGACAAAAATAATTATTTATTTATTTTTTTCTCAAGATTGTAACCATATCCGTTGAAACTTCTTAAAAATAGCAAGTATACCTACTATTTGAAAATGTGAAATGGAAATTTATTGCTCGTAGAGATTAAGAAAAGCTCGACTTAAATGCTTTATAAATAGTTTAATTTAGCCAACTTCAATACATTAGAATTATCATAAAATCTTCCAACTTAATCATTCCTACATCGGATTCAGAGGCGTGCGGTCCATACATGCTGTAGATGCAGCGCATGCCTTTGGATTGTAAGACGATTTTAAAAATTGAGTATTTTTTATGATTTATTCATTTCATTTTTAATTTACGTAATTGCATTTGTAAAATCATTCTAAAAATGATATATTTTTATCATTTATAAATTTTTTAATTTACGTAATAATATGAAAGGTATCACTCATAAAATTGGCATAGTTTACCAAATCAAATGAATGGCAAAAGCCGAATGAATGCGTTGGCGACAGTAGCATGCGATTGTTTGCTTCGAATTGGTCGCGCATGCGCACTAGTACGATCGAATACTATCTCTCTCGGCATTTAATATAACTGATTAACGGTCTGCAGATGCGTTTTCCGTTTTGAATCTAAACAGTGAATTTAATTGTTACTGATACTTTTCGTGAGTTATTTTGAATTATTGACCCAAAAGCCATATAACAAAAAGCCATAAAATGTTCTGTTCTTTAGGATAAGAACTATTTTCGTGGTTTTTAAATACATCATATGATGCGGTTGTTGATGATTTTTGTAAGAAGGAGCGTCGAATAAGGCTAATTTAAAAAAAATACTAATAACACCACGTTTATAACATAAAAAAATTATTTAAAAAATGTGGTCCTTATAACCCCCTCCCCTCACTTCTAACCGCATACCCTGTTTCCAAAGGCACCGCACGCCACTGATCGGATTGTATCTTGTTGAATAAAAATGGTTGTACCAAAGCTATTACTTCTTTACGAGTAATGTAATAGAATAAGATTTCTTTTGTTTTGTTTCTTTTCTGCTTCTTGAGTTGAATGTGAGCTTTGTTTATAAGTAGCTGGTTGATCAAGAGAGAAGATACTTAAAATTTACAAGTCGAGAAATGAATTGTTTCGCTTTTTTTCGTGTCATGTTGCAACTACCTGTTGATTGTATCAGTGGCTCTTTTTATTTGGTTTTATGGTATGTTTGTTGTTTGGGTTTGTAGACGAAGCAAAGGGGTTTTGTGATGTCGTCATCATCGTCGTCGTCACTTACGACTGCCATCATATCGTCGATGGCGTCGCCGGCGGCTGCCCTTATGGAGTCGTCAACCCATATACCGTCATCGTCGCACAACAGTGCATTCACGTCGATGTTTTCCGTGACAACATCGTCGGCGATTAACACCGCGCGCGTCGAGAATTTGACAACGGCTGGTGTGGTGCTGATGGAGGAGATGTTGACGTCGGCGACGCGGATTGCAGCACGGGGTGGTGCAACGACGCACCATGAATCGGCCGTGTCGCCGGTGACGCTCAGCTCGGATTGGTCACGGGTGGCACGTCTCCTGTTGCTCGCCTCGCTCGCCGTCATCGGTAGCGTTGGTAACGTGTTTATGGTCAGTGCTGTTATGATCGAGGATCATCTCAAAAAGCGAGGTAAAAATTCATCTTCCATCAGCTGAGTCAAGAGCTTCCCAAGCATAACTTTCTATTGTACTTACTATTTTCTCATAAAAAATTTCATTCTGAAATGTTATCATTTTACAATCTCCTCTGCAATCCCAAAATACAAAAGTACTAGTAGTAACAATCAGTGTAATATCTTCATAAATAAAACAGTAGCGTCATTGCCTGACAGTTAAGAGGCTCAACTACTGAAAATAAAAACATGAAATTTCGAAGTGCTATTCCTAGGAGGGTTGTAACTTTCTTTAAGAAAGGATTATTCAGAACTTATTCACTTCTAAGTAGCTTAAAGAGGAGGGTTGTAAGTTTGAATTTTTTCAGACCCACTCCAAAATTATTAACTTTCTCTATTAGAGCAGTTATAAATCCTCGTGTAAAAGTAAAGAACAGCTGTAGTAATAGTTGTTTCTTAATTTGTTCATTTTAGGGTTGAAATTAATATCTATTAAAATTATTTTAACGGCGTTATTTTTAATTGATTTCCTGCCTTATTAATCTTTTTACCAAGCGTATTTTTTGTATTTAATATTTATCATTTTAAATTCTCAGAAATTGCCCTGCTATTTGCTTTTTTCATAGGTAAACGTTTTTTTGAAGTTATACTTCTTTGGGCGCGTTATGAAAAAATAATGAGAGTGAAATTTTAGGATGCGCGAGCATTTTAAGATAAAAATTAACAAAATGAAGTACAAATGACACATTTTATTAAAAAATAAGTTATTACTTTTCTCAAATTTTGCAGTAGCTGTTATACTTTTTGAAATTTAGTGATGAAAATGCCGTCTGCATTCCATGCATATTCTTAGTTATCACGAAATCTGGGATTCTGAAAGATTCAACCATCTTAGAATAATAATTTAGTAACACAAGATATGAATAAGATGAAGACATTTACTTTGACAAGTAGCTACTTACTTTATTTTGCAATTTCTATGAAGCTTCGTTTTCATGACATGCATGAATTGTTAACCAGAAAAATGATCCTGAAAAATTTTATAAACGTCTTGCAGCTTTCTTTGGATATTATTTATTGATACAAATTAATATATTATTCTCTTAATTTTATTTTTAATAATTATATCTTTAAATATATATATATATTATTATTATTAAATATTAAATTACAGTTTTTTAAAATCGATTATTTGAATAAAATTGATAAAAACTAATTTTTAATGATACCAAAGAAGTATAACTTCTCACGCGCTTACATAAGTACACGCAACCACTTTTTTTTCTTTTTGGCTTGACCTGTAGTTACTAATTTTTGCTAAATTTTATGTGAACGAAGTCACGGGTAGCTGTTAATCTCTTTCTCTCTCTCTCTCGTCCCCCCCCTCTCTCAATGACTAACTTTATTTCGTTTATTTTTTTGATTATAAATATTTTAGTTTTTACTACCATTAAACCGACCTTAGCCATCTTCATCAAAGAAATGAAATTAAGGGCTACGAGGAGAATGATCATAGTCCCCTACGCAATAATTTCCACTAAATATTACATTTTAAAATTGGACTATATGATCATTTTTGCACGTTAGTGTCAATCTTTTTCCTGGTATAACTATTTTTTTTCCGTTTTGCGGGTCCCAGGATATTTCTTCCTTCTATCGCTACGACCAAGGAGGTCTATTGTGATGTGACCCTCTGTGTTCACTAGGGGAGCTCCAGGCTTTTAAAGAAAGCCAGCACCTTCCTAGGGGCTGCCGTTGCTATCTCGCCAGGCGTCATGTTCGTCTTTCCGAGATGCTGCAGTCTTCTTTTGAAAGCTACCTCACATGAGCACAAAATGTGTTCCGCCGTTTCTGCCGCTTTCCAGCAGATACGACATATGTTAGTGTCGGCCTTACCGATCTTGTGAAGATGGTAAGTAATTCAGAGTACAGTGGCCCGTATAGAGACTTATTAGGAGCCTTACGTCCCTTTTGCCGACTGACAATATGTCATGAGTTCTCTTCTTGGAGTACTTAATGAATGTCTTAGCTTGTCTATGCCCCGAAGTATTACTCCAGTGCGAGGCCTTGGTTTTGGTCTCCCAAACCAGAAAAACGTTTTTGATTCTACTTTTTGTGATTCCATGTTATAACTCAGTGACTATGGCCTTTCTTGCCAGAATGATATGATAATTGAAAACCATTTGTAAGTCTAACAGTTCTATAACGTAGAAATCTGATTTTATCAAAAAAATTTACTATAGTTATTCTTCCCCGTGGTATTCAAATTTTTTGTTTGAAATTTTACCTAATTTTGAAAAATATTTATACCTATTATTTGGATCATTCCCTTTTTTCCTGTTAGCAGAAAAACAGGTTAGGGCTCGTTTCCCTCCGCACTGAAGCCTTAGGCTTATTATACTCCTGTTCTGCTCATATATCCTTGTTAGACAAGAATTCTTGCTTATTCCAGGATCCTAGTATAAGCAGTCCCAGTACTTTAAGCTCATTTATCCATACAGGTGTCGTTACTTTGTGAGGGCTTTGCAGTCAAAAATGACATGAATCGTGTTTCCCCACCCCCATCTCCACACAGTCTGCATTTAGGTTCTTGTTGGGACACCCCTATAATACCATTCTCTTTAATTAAAGTAATCTTTTCTAGTGGATCCTCGCAGAGTTTCTCCTAAATCTAATCAAGTCATTGACAAAATTAAAATAGTGACTTGAATGTAATTTTTGTTTTAATACCCTTAGAATTATTTGTCTTTAAAACGAAAACTAGTAGAAAATGTATAACCATTTGTGAATATGCGAAGAAAATTTCAAGCCAGAGAAATGAAAATCTCTAAGTGATCTTCAAGCGATTTTTAAGTGAAATTTTTGATTTAAAGGCTCTTAAACGTGTATATTAACAACAGATAGTTTATTATACCCAAGGATAATCCATTTAGAAATGTGGGTTGAAGCCTGATTTTTTAAGGGTTTGGCTCTGATTTTTAAGGGTTATCTAATTAATTTTTGAGACAATGATTATAAACGGTATTTGAGTTAAATTGATATTTTTTCTTTCATTGTGACGTTAAATGAAGCTTTTACATTTATTACTAGAATAAGAAAGGGTACAAAAAAAATTTTTTACAGCTTTAAATAACGTTGAATATTTTTTAAATGAAAATGTTAAAGTATGAAAATCATTTGCATTTGTCTTATTGCATTTAATAATTCAGGTTTTAATCCGATTCAAATGAACTTATTTTCCGATCTTATTGTTAGTCAAACCTTTATCGAAAAATGAGAACTTTGGTTTTTTTAAATACATTTTTGAAAAAGATAAATATTTAGATCATTCTATTTTATAAATTAATATTTTAAAACAGATTATCACAGCTTTTTTCAAACTTTATTACGTAATTGTTAGCATTGGTAGAAATTGTCGACTTTCGTGAATTTGAAGTTAATAATAAGAGTTGAACGAATTCCAAATCAGGGTTGGGGCTTGTATATAAAACAGCGCCGTGATTGACTGGTAAACACGCTGGAGGCTAAGCCACTGAAGATAAAAACATAAACTTTAAGATTGTTTTTCCCAAAGGAGATTTCCCTTAAGGGGTTCCAATTATAGAGAATTGAATATTTAAATTTGTTGAGCTTTATTCCTCAACCTCACCGAATTCCAATTTTGCAATTATAAATCTAAATACAACTTTCTTATTTTGTTTAGTTAAGCAGCAAAAAAAATGTTAAATGTCCTTTATCTTTAACTGAGTAAATCCTTATACTTTACGCATTTTATGTATTAAGAAATTGTCCTTTAATATGGTGGATTTGTGATTTATCCCTTCATAGACAGAATTTTATTTACTTTAATCTGAACTAGGTTTATATTTTATTTTGTTAACTACAAAAACAAAGTTATGGATAGTCACTGGTATAAAAATAAATTTCCATTTACTCTATTTAAGTATACAGTTAACCATATCTTACTAAATGAAATATTATCCAGAAATTTCGTCATAGGGAATTTATAATTTCTTTCGTCATCCCAAGATACGAATGTACCAAGATACTAAGAGTTAATGTAACATATTTTAATAAATTAGAACGGGTTGTAGTTGATGAAATTGTTGGAATAGTCATTGTTTTATACCTACCCTTTACTGAATTGACTTGTTGTATAGAATTTAGTTGGAACTGTTGATTGGATTTTGTTGGTTTTGTCTGGATGGTCGGGACGTTGTTAGGGACATAAAACGCGTTGGCGGCTCGTGCTGGGTGTTGACAACACGGCGGCTCCCAAAGCTCGACACATTCTCGTCCGCGTCCCGCTCTGATCTTTCCGGGCGGCGGGCGGCGTCGCTACGATGCGCCGCGCGAGCAAAGCGATTGTAACTAACTTAATGTATATTTTCATTCTTCTATGTGATATTGATTGATCCGACGTCGCGTCGGTCGGATGGTCGGTCGCTTGATGATCGGGCGGCTGATGTTCATCCCCATTTTTCCGCCACCAACGCTGAATGCCGCCCCCACATTCACGCCAACAACAACCAGCTCATTCAAACATGATGGTTATTTCAATTTGATTGTTTACACATAACAAAAACTAGATTTTTATTTTTGTTGATGAAAACAACAATAGATCGAGCTTGGAACGAGCTTTAATAGGAAAAAAAAACATTTAACTTTCATATCACCAAAAAGCATTTTTAACCGACTTCAAAAAAAGGAGGAGGTTCTCAATTCGACTGTATTTTTTTTTTTTTTATGTTTGTTACCTCAGCATTTCCGACTGGGTGAAGCGATTTTGATGATTTTTTTTTTATTTGAAAGCTGATGCTTCCCGAATGGTTCCATTTTAATTTGAAGGAAATCGTTTACTTCTAAGGGATTGAAAACTAAGGGATGAAATACTAACTTCTTATTAGATAGCTCGATTTCGATAATTCTTTTTTTATTTGAAAGCTAGTGCTTCTCGTGTGTTCCCATTTTAATTTGAAGAACATCTTTCACTTCTAAAGGGTTGAAAACTAAGGGATGAAATATTAACTTCTTATTGGATAGCTCGATTTTGATAATTCTTTTTTTATTTGAAAGCTGGTGCTTTTCGTGGGGTCCAGTTTTAATTTGAGGGAAATCTTCTATTTCTAAGGGGTTGAAAACTAAGGGATGAAATATTAACTTCTTACTGGATAGCTCGATTTTGATAATTCTTTTTTTATTTGTAGAACACAACCTTAAATTAATCTCCTATCTATTTAAAAAAAAAAACTCCACTCATAAGGGGTTAAAAAATCCACACCTTAAGGATGAAAATAGGGGATGAAATAGTGACATTTAACCGAATTATGATAATTTTTTTTCTGTTGGAAAGAATAATCCACTTAGTTTTGTTATTAAATTTAAAAGCAAAAAATTTCAACCCTTAAGGGCAAAAAGGGATGATGTAGTAACTTTTAATATTAAACAGCGCTGCCTCATATGAGCAGCGCGTTTGGAAGGTTAACCATTTTCAAGAAAATAAAATCAGTTTTCAAACTTCAGATCACTAAAACGCGAGAAATAAATAAATATTATAAAAAAATAAAAAACCGACTTCAAAATATACAAAAAATTCTTAAACAAAAAATGCACTAAAAAGTAACAAAATAATGGCGTATCCATGCAGTATCTACAACTTATAAATTATTAGGATGATACAATGTACAACTGCTGTTATTTTTGGAGTTGGTGTCAGTCAAGAAAATAAATATTAATGGTAATTTGTAAAAATTGTAAAAAGGTTTAGTTGGTATTGGTATTTTGTAGTTTAAAGGTCGCTAGATATTGTTACAGTTCGAGTATATTGTTTAAAAGTTCATTTGAAAAATAATTTTCATAAGGTGTTCTCCTTTATTGCTAAGTACCAATATAGGCGTATTTCCTTGGCTGACACCAACTCCAAAAATAACAATAGTTGTACATTGTATCATCCTAATAATTTGTAAGTTGTAGATACTGCAAGGATACGCCATTATTTTGTTACTTTTTAGTGCATTTTTTGTTTAAGAATTTTTTGTATATTTTGAAGTCGGTTTTTTATTTTTTTATAATATTTTTATGTAGAGGTATATTTGTACATATTTAAAATGTATGATTTAGAAACAGGCTTTTTTGAAAACTGGTTTTGGTCGGTCGGTCGCTTGACATTCGGGCGGTTAATTTTCATCCCCATTTTTCCACTATAAACTCTAAATATCACCCCCATATTCATTTCAACAACAATCATCTCATTCAAACGAGACGATGATTTCGATTTGATTGTTTGAACAAAACAAAAATTACTTGAAACCAAAAAAAAAGTGGGTGTGTGTACTTATGTACGCGCGTGTGAAGTTATACTTCTTTGGCATCATTAAGAATCAGTTTTTATTAATTGCATACAAATAATTAATTAAAATAAAATTTTGAGAATAATATTTTAATTTATATCAATAAATAGTACATATGAATAGTTAACCTCAATTAAATTGGAGCATTTGAAAAAGTATATATAAGCACAATTTTTTACACTAATACTTGCGAAAAGTAAATAACATTAATCTAAATATTCAATTTAAATCACTACTGAATATAATTTATTCGTGGAGCGGCCACATTTACGAGAGGTGCGATTCTTTTGAGTTTTAGTACGGCGCGTTAAACGAAGATGGCAGGGCAATGTCCAAAATGCATTTACGCGTTACGGACCTGCGCTGTGATGATAAAATAGACCGATACCAGCCCCCTGTCACTTAGATACGAGAAAGGCTAAAAAAACGTGACCGATTTCTACGGAAATCGGTGTTGTTATAAGAGTCATACGTCTCAAATAGCCCCCTACCACTTAAACTTATCAAAGTTATTATAATTATTATATAAAAATACTTATCATAATTATTCTCATATAATAACAATAATAATGAAAACATTTAAAAAAGTTTCATTTTAATAACTTGCCTGACGTTTAAAAAAAATTATTTCTAACCTCCGACTTCCATAAATTCTTCGGTCTTCGTCAGTCTTTGTGGTCTTCGTTCAACTCGTTTGCAACTATATTGCAACTAATTTACTGCAAATCCATTAAAAATGGTCACATTTTTGTAACATTGAGTTGTAGGAGTTGTTGGAGTTGTGTAGTAAGTTTGTATTTTTATGAATATTAAAAATATATTTAAAGAATTAATTATTTTTAATTTATATATATAAATAAGTAAATAAATAAATAAAACAAAAATTCAAATTACGCGCGCCTAGTTAAGAAAACGAGCGGGTTTGCGGCCAACTTCATCATGTTAATTTTGTGTCTTAGTGATGCGCGCGCATCTTAAAATTTCACTTTTATCAATTTTTCATAACGCGCCTAAAGAATTATAACTTCAAAAAATTGAAACAAACTTTGATTTGAATGAATAAACATTTAACGCGCATATGAACAAAAATCATTGCAAACCTAAATATGAATTTTTCACATTTAACAGACTGTTTTAAAAACGGGTTTTAGAAACATTTTCACGTAAAGAGGTTGATTAAAATCATTAAACGACATCCGTTTCTCTTTTTTCCCATTGCATTTATTAGGTATTCTCCACCCGTATATGCACTTTCATATGCATATTATATACAAAAATGTATTAACTAAATAAAAATACAATTCTGGAAATATCATATTTAGCGAAGGAAATGAATGAAACCCAGCAGCTTTGAATTGTTTGAATAATTTTTTTCATCTCAAAAAACAAAGTTATAAACGACGTGTACCTACGTAATAAAAAAAAAGAGAATACAGGAAGGATGGGAAGTAACCCGGAAATTATTTGATATTTGATCAAGTTAATATTATTACGTCGGAAGGAAATTTAATTTCTTTCTTGAAAACGATGCTTTGTTATGTCAACTTTGACTACGCTTTTCCTGTTTGATAAATCGTAATTTAAGAGAGGAAAAAAATTATATTTGAGTATTTAAGTAAATTTTATTAGGGGTTGAGAAAAAATATATATTTCATATAAAAGTAGGTATCCAAAATTTTGGGTTTATTACAAAATACTGACTGATTTAATCTTTATTCATAATAGTAGTATGTGGCTACCGGCTATAACATACACTTATCTATTCCACTATAAATTAGTAAATGAAAAAGTAAAAAGTTGATTTAATTAGGAAAAGTGGCTTGGGAACGAGGCATCGTCATTTAATATTAGCTTTACACGAGCCACGACGCATCTATGTTAATATTTTAATTAAACTGAAAAGCAGGGGGTTGATTTTGTGGTCGTTGAATAATTAATTTATTTCATTAATCATAATTATGTAATATCTTGCTACTTGTAACAAATTTATTTGTTACTCGAGATAAAAAAATTTTAACTGTCCAAAATGCAACATCGAAACTAAAGATTGGTTACTTGACTTGAGTTTCAAGCTACATGATGTAAATTTACCTTGCAACCAATTAAAACTCCAGTCAAATAATAACACTTACCTACCTAAATGCCAAATCAAATCAATTGCATTGACTTCAACAGTTATTTCATGTATAAGTCAAACTGTTGTGTTATCAACCACTTTTCATTTTAAAAAATGTCCAACTACTTGACTTGATAAATTCCCAATCTAAACTTGGTACTATGCAAATTTTTGTATATATTTTATACATAGATTTTGTTTTTTTTTTCCGGTTCAAAACGTTGTAGATAGATTTTTTTGTAACGTTTTTTTAGATATTTCTTATAAAAACTTGGTATCATTTTTTCATTCTAAATTTAATTGATTGATTAATTGAATCTCTACCTTCACAACGAAATTTAAAAATTAATCTTTTTTGACAAAAACAGATGATAGATACTTTCAGACTTAAGATCCTTAAGATCCAAAGTAAGTTCATCAAAATCCTGAAAACTACTTTTTCTAGGAAGAGATATTAGCTATCTTACAGGTTCATTACCTACCATTTTAAATATAAAATATTCCTATAGACTTGAAAATTTTTCATTTCAAATGTCATTTATAACCGTTCAGCTATTTTATCCTACAGAAACTGCTCCATTTTTTAGGATAAATGGTATTCAATACGTTAAGATCTGAGGTATCTTTAACAAAAATTCATTGAAATTAGTTCCGTTAAGTAATTGTTAATTATTTTAAAAGTTAGTACATTTTTTAATACGTTTATTTCTAATCAATATCTTCGACAATGAACAATAAAGAAATTCAAATATTTGTAAAAAATTTCATTATTTATTTTATCGGGTATTAATTGAAATTCATAATATTTATTTTACAGTAAACTTTGTCAATTTTTTAATTTAAAATTTGTAGAGGTTTCTTTCGTTACTGTGTAGAATTGGTCAAGCCTTTTTGAGGAAAATGCGTTAAAAATGCTAATTTACGAACATTAACTAAACTTACCGAAAATACTACTATAATACACGGTTTTTGTAGGAGTCAATTGTTATGCTTCCTATGTAGGGTGACCAACCGTACTCTTTTAAGAGTACATGTACCTTACAAACCTAATTGGTGTCGAATTTTACGTCCTAAATAAGGACCAACATAAAATGTTTATATTTTTAAGAAAAAGATAGCAATTAAACAGCCACTACGTACAACGTACAATAATATCCAGTCGCTCTGCCAACGCTTTTTAAATCTGTGTTATGATATGCTGTAAAGGACAATTTTGATCTACATGAAATGCACAACGTATCTAATGTATTTAATTTGAAACGAAATAATATTGTATTGTTTAAAATAGCTTGATAGATAACCAATAATTTTTTTGTCATTTGTAAAAGATAAAAATGGTTCCTGTGGGTTATCCTTAGGAGATAGATATATACCGTCGCGGACTTTTTTATCAACGTTTGTAAAATACACAATTTCGCCGCATATAAGTTTGATCTATCTCGTAAGGTTTAGTCAGCGTTTGCAATGTAAGCGCACAAAAATATATTTGTTATGACATCACATTATAAATCTTTGAATTTTCCGACTTTTCTCTACTATTATATGCATGCATTATACCTATAAACCTTTCTCTTGAATCACTCTATCAATTGCTGAAAACTGCATTAAAATCCATTGTGTAGTTTAAAAGATCTAAGGGAACAGACAGCGACTTTGTTTTATACAATGTAAAGAAAAGATAAATAAGCTTAGACTTTTAATGCTTTCGTAATAAAAAAATATATTTGAGTATTTGGTTTAAAGTTTTCTCTGTCATCACATATAAGTTTGCTTTTGTTGACACTCGACAGTGTAATTAATTTACATTTGGCATCCCTTATATCTTATACACATTTATACGTTAAGGGGGTATTCTAGTCTAGGATTTTGAAAAAAACAAAAAATTTTTTTTTCATAATCCGATAGTTTATATATTCAAAAATATCTCCCTAAAAGGATTTTACAAAATTCAAATTATTTCCGAAGTTATAGCCGTTTTAGTGTCGTGCCAACTGGATCGGTTGAGACTTAACGTAAAACTTTAAATGCGTTTTTCTCGAAACTAATTTTTTCGATGCGGTCGCCATAATATCTCAAGTTCTAATCAGACGATTTACTTGAAATTTTGCATGAATATTCTTTAAACATCTCTCTATCGCATGAACCAACAAAAAATAAAAATTTTAAATTTGTTATATTTTTTAAAAATTCGACAAAGTTATAAAATGAGTGAAAAAATCGACCTTAATTTTTGAGTAGCCGCCATTTTATGAAAAACATTTTTTTTTTTCAGTTTTGGAGGTTCATGCGATAGCGACATTTGTACTTATCAAGAATCCATCATTGTTTTATTTTTCAAATGACCACAAGGGTAGAAATCATGGCGACGAGGACACGGTCTTTTTTTTCCCCCTCTACTTCAAAGACGCATAACTCAATAAAAAAATTTTTTTTGTTTTGAAATTATTTTTGTGTACTCTCTGAATATGAATAAGCAAATTATAAAAAAATGGATACTAAAAATATCAAATACTTTTTTTTTATCAATTGCCAAAAAACGCTCGAAATTCGGGCCTCTAGAGTAGAATACCCCCTTAATAGATTTTTGTGATCAATTAAACTCTGTATTTCTTAACCGATTTACAATCTTAAAGTATTAATTGATAGGCTTTGATTCCAATTAGCTTTTTAAGAGGAACCCATGAATACTACGACGCCTATGCTTCCCCTGTGCTAATTAGTATGGTTTAAAAAGTTGTAAATCCAATAACAAGGATGTTTCTACTGTTACTAGTTACTATGTTCATTCAATATTTCACTGGGTATTTCAGATAATTTTAATTAAAAATCATTTAATTTTTAATACATTTTACTTCTATTTTGGTTTTGGCTTTACTCGAAACTCCAAAAGTTCAAAAAATGCATAAGCAAATATTTGTCTAAACACGAAAATCATAGAAAATTTAGTTGGGAAGCCTTGTATGCAAATTTTCATTTTAAAAGCAAGATTTCATTGTCTGTATTGATTAAAATAAAATTTCAGGTAATGCATTTGTCGTTAACATTGCACTGGCTGATTTATTGATAACGGGATTGGTGATTCCGGCATCAGCTGTGGTGATCCTAGCCGATATTGAGGGTTCGTTAAACGTGTGTAAGTTCCAATGGTTCTTGGCAGTGCTTTGCTTCCTAGTCACCGTATTGACATTAGCATCGACAGCTGCTGAAAACTACGCACGTTTGTGCTCCTCAGCAGAATGTTACGATGTGCTTACATCGACCCGAATCACCATTCTTATCATCACCTTTTGGATAATGTGCAGTGTTGCATCTGGCTTGCAGTTTATCTTCGATATCAGTTTCGACTATTGCACACGTAAAACTTCTGGATTGCTACCATATCAAGCGACAGTGGGTGTTGTATTTGTATTCTTACCGATTTTGTTAACGTTTTTCTGTTACCTACGCATCGCGTATCGAGTACGAGCGGCCAAAGCTCGACCAAGTTTTAAACCACCCGTCGCATTCAGCTGGGACTATTCTTTAATGAAAACCAACATGTGCAGTTTTGTACTGTTCGTACTTTTCTGGTTACCCTTTGGTATCATCCTTGCTGTCGGTTCAACACGTCACATTCCCGATGCTCTTTTCTATAATCTCGCATGGCTCGCACTGTGTAAGTCGTGCGTTAATAACTTCTTGTACTGTGTCACAAATCGTCACTTCCGAAATGCTTATATAAACCTCTTCCATTACTGTTGCTGTAAGACGACTGTGTCATTTTCACGACGTCAACGTGGTGATGGTGGTTCACGTCCCTCGGGAGATGTACGCGTACATATTATTCCCGGGTATAATATGTACTCGTATACGAGTCCACAAAGGGGTCGTGAAGGTGGTGGTGGCGGTGGTGGAGGTGGCGCTGGTAAACGATGTGGATCTAGCGCTTGTCGTCCATCGACCAGCCATAGACCAAATGGTCGTGATGTTTATGAGTTATGATGAGGTGGACAAATTGGTCATGGTTCTTCGTCTAGTGCCTCTTCCAATGGCATCTGGATATAACTCGACGAAGAAGCTAAAAATAATAGAAATAGAGAATGTGATACACAAATGATTCCATTAATTTGATTGCATGACACAACGAAGTTTTTAAAGAAAAATAAATGTCAGTGAAAACTTATGTAGGTAAGTAATACATAAGTTAAACAATAATCTCAATGTAGTAATATTCTTGTTAATAAATTAGACTGAGTTCAGTGAAAATTTTCAGCTATGAAATCATAAAAAAAAAACCCTATTATAAAGTCTCACAAAGCTCAGTCTAAATAATATGAGAAGCCAAATTTTTATCATAACCAGTTTTTTTAGTTCCTTAATTCATATTCTTTTCACAATTGAAAAAGGAGCTATATAAGTTATAGACCAGAGCTAAAACCTTTGAAAATGATAAAAAGTGAAAAAAAAATTGTTGGATGAAATCCATTAGAAAAGGAAGAGAATATAACAAAAATGAAGGGAAAAATAAGATACGGTAGATCTGAGGTCGGGAAGTGGAAAAGAGTAGAAGGTTTTTAAGGGTAGAAACGGTTTATCTCGATTTCCGACAAAGCTACAGGTCCTATGGAAAAAAAATTAAATGGCAAAGTTATAGGTTATAAGAAGATCTACAACTTTTGTGCTAACACTTTTTTCATATAACCTCAAAATGTATGTGAAAAATTCCAATAGCCAAGTTTTTGGTTTTTTATTTTATCTTTTTATCTTTTACAAGAAAAAAAAATGTCATGAAATTTGGTGAAAATTTACCTTTTTATGTCCCAAACACAGTATAATTTTTTTGATTTAAAATATTTTTTTTTTCACCTTATTTTGACTTAATATTGAAAAAGCAGTCTAATTTTCAATCGAAAATTCTCACATCAAAACATCTGATTTTTTTAAAAAAGTCGGAAAGCTTTTTGTTTGTTGAAAGCTCTACTTTCTGATGGTGCAAAAATATACATTACAATGTTAAATGTTCCCAAAAAATGCAATAATTAAAGAGTAAATATTAATAAATTGGTCAAAGTTGTACATAATTCAATTGTACATTACACAATTTTGAAAATTTTTTTAAATTTACACTTTAATTATTGCATTTTCTGGAACCATTTAGCATTGTAATGTTTTTTTTGCATCATCAGAAAGTAGAGATTTCAACGAACAAAAACCTTCCAACTTATTTGAAAAAGTAAATATTTTGACGTGAGAATTTTCGATTGAAAATTAAGGTGCTTTTTTAATATTAAGTCAAAATAAGATGAAAAAATAAATATTTTAAATCAAAAAAATTACAATATGTTCGGGACATTAAAAGGTAAGTTTTACCAGATTTATTGAGAAAAAAATTTTTATTTTGTAAAAAATAAAAAAACCAAAAACATGGTTATTGGAATTTTTTCATATAAAATTTAAGGTTATGTGAAAAAAGTGTTAGCACAAAAGTTGTAGATCTTCTTATTACCTACAACTTTACTATTTTACTTTTTTCCATAGGACTTTTAGTTTTGTTGGAAATCGAGATAAACCGTTTCTACCCTTAAAAACTCCCTCCTTCTCCACTTCCCCACCTCAGATCGACTGTTATTTATTGTTCCTTTCATTTTTGTTGTATTCTCTTCCTTTTCTAATTGGTTTCATTCGACTATAATTTTTTTGTGTTCAAAAATTATCAGCTCTGGTCTATTACCTACCGTTGTTTTAAAGAAAGAAAAAATCGAATCTTTTGTTTTAAAAGTCTTATTTTAGCATAATGCACTTTATATTTATAAGTATATATCTACTTATATATGTATCAAATCTATAAAAACATATGAAATAAATGTCTAAAATCTAAATGATGTGAGAGATAAGCACGTATCCAATAAATGTGATGTTTGTAAAAAGTAAAAAATTTCCTTCATATAATATTTATTTAAAAAAATATATAATATGATATTTTTCAACATTATCTGAATGCAACAAAAACGTTTATTATTATGAAAAAATATTGTCCATCATAATATAATCGTATTTGTATAAATGGTCGTATGTGTATATTATAGATTAGAATTTCTACATATAATATACGATATACATATGTATATATAAAAAGAAATATATGATATAGCTTTAAATAATGACCCCACTAAATGAGAGGTCAAGTTTTGCTTCACAAAATATAAATAAAATATTTATATAAATCATATTATGCCAATATATATACACGCCTTGATAAAAGCTTTAAAGTACGCTACAGTACATCAACGTTGCTTCATATTATACCTATCTTAAATAATTGATTAATATGATATCAATTATATATAAATTCTTTTATCGCTCAAAAATGCATTCTTATATATTGCACAAATCAAATAAACGAAGATATGAAGTAATACACTAAAAGAACGTCCTAGATTTTGTTTAATATTTTGCTCCGTCCAAATAAAAAAAGCATTTAATTATTAATAAATGAAAATGATGAAACGAAAGCAATTAAAAGATCTGGGGGAGTAATTAAGGATCCGATTTCTTCACAGTATTATACATAATAAATCATGTCAAGTATTCTGAACATTTTTTGAAATAGATTTAGCTTGATATTTTAACTTGTAAGTAACTAAATAAAACAACTTGCGTACCAATGCTTGATTTGATTGAATATTTAAATATTAATAATGGCTCGATATAATTGACTCAAGTTTGACTTCATTTCAAGTAAAATTTAGGGCTAGTAACTTGAAAATTTCATCAAATTGTGAAGCTTTGTTAAAAATTTAATTTTTCTTAAAGGTTTTATTTTGAAATACTTTTTAGAAATTCTTCAGGAATGGTTTTTCTTCTTCCAGGATATTTATGATAATATTCTATTATAAGTTGTTCTGTCGTCTAATAAGTTTAATTTGCTATAAGCAAAACGGTTTCCGACGTCGAGTTATTTAATTTAATCAACTTAAGAAATATTTAAAGAAACAAAATTGGATTTTAGACATGGAAATTAGAGATTAACTACGTGACTAGATTTTTAAGTTATTTGATTTAATTTGTCAATTACTTGACTTTTGTTTAGCTTTAAAAAAATATAACCAAACTCAAGCTAAATATTAATATTTAAATAACAAGTTAGATCAAGCATTAAATTTTCAAGTTATATCATTTCAAAGTTACAATCTTAAGCTTAATTGTATGAAGTGTCGGAAAACTTGGCTTGATGAGTCTCAAATAGAAATCAATTCTTTTAACTCTAGTCATCACTTTACCGAGCATCGTAATTATATGTTACTAGAAAAACTATCTTTTAGTCAATGTCGGTTTTACCTAAGCAGATTTTCAGTCGAAGTCGACTACTTTAAAAATGACAATGATAAAATACTAGAAAATTCTAAAAGAAGATATTCGTTTTTGTTTCATTTCATTCCGTAATAATAATTGTAAAAAAATGTAGGTACTAGAAATATTTGAAGACTGGACATCAATAATGGGCTCATTGTCAACAACCTTAAAAGCGGACTAATTTCCATGATCATTAATAGTAGGAGAAGCCCAGGCAAGACGAATATAATAAACGAAATGGTAAAAAAACACAGAAATTTCTAAACAACAACCGTCTTTTATTATTAATTAGTATCATCTATTGTAGGTTTTTATTAAAATTGAGTATTTGTCTTACCCACACTATGCATCTTTCCCGGACTTCCCCTAACTATCAATTGGCTATTAGTAAATAGCTTAACTTGCTTTTTCGGGTCTAACTCAATTTTTTTGTTTTTGGCACTTCGCCTATTATTAATGTGCCCATGAAACTTCTAATTTAGATGTCCTTAATTTGTAATGCACTTGCACATTAACACTTTTTATCTGAGTAGAAAAAAACCGATGGCTAGATAAATACGGATTCCTATGAATGTACAATAAAACCGTAAAATTGAATGAAATACGACAAGTTAACTATGTAAATGCAAACATCTTTATCCTCCTCAACGGCTGGACCGATTTTGATGAAACTTTTTGTGTGTGCTCAAGTGGATTCGAGAATCGTTTAGATTTACATTTAGATAATTTTTATTTTACTTTTTTTATTAAAAATTACATTTTTGATTAACAATTACATCGATTTACATAGTTTATTTTTTCCGATAGGTGGCGCTAAGATAAGATTCAGGAAAATTTTCTGTACATTTGCTACTTTTTCGTACATCAAAACGGTTCAGATTGTTACAGCTTATTTAAAAAAGTTTGAAATTTTTGTATTTAAGACGTGTGTACAGGACAACCCCTGTCGGGTCCGCTAGTATATTTGTAAATTTTATCATGACTGCATTTAATACCACATTGGCCACATATATTAGTATAAAATTTGAACTGAATTATCTGATTGTAAAAATAAGGACCATCAAAATATTTTTACAATAGTGATTAAATTATTTATTGAGGGAGAGGGATAAAAATTGTCAACAGGAAGAAAATCAACTTATAAAAACCTTGTAAAAAGGATAACGAACATATTGTAAAATCTAATCAGAGGATTAGAATCTAGGTTTCATAGAACCTAAAGGTTCCTTGTTACTTAAACAATTGTTCCAAAAAGAATAATTTTCATTACCTTTGATAAAATATTTCATCTCTTAATTAAATATGATCATTCTTAAAGGAATCCATAAGCTGTAAGGGTTCTTAAAATATATATATTCTTATTTCTTACCTTGTAAAGACACGAGGATTATTAGATATTTTTTACTATAAAGATAATGAAAGCTTAAAAAGCGTCGAAAAAGTTCGTGTCTTGAATTCCACGCGTGGGATCTTCACGTGTGATAAGCTCAATAGTGAACACACTAAATAGATCTTTTGATTCTCCTGATTAGAAAATTATTAATGTTTGTAAGCTTGTAAACAAAATTTTATCCTAAAAATCAAGCAGATTTAAAAAATATATTTCGTTCAATATCGTTAAATATATCCTTCAATGTCCGAGTTTTGCCTGATATGTACCCAACAAAGTCTACTTTATCTAAAAGAGGGTTTTTCTGGTAACTTATATATTTTAAGATATTAATATCAATATTTGGGAATTTTCCTCCAATTGCACATCAAAACGATAAGAAAAAATCAAAGTTCCGTCGTAGTTAATATCTTTAAGAGAGACCAAATCATTTCTCTTACACAATTATTAAATGTAAAGTATAATACATTACGTATTAAATATATTATGTATTTCTATAAAAAATATCAATTATTTTGCTTAATAAAAAGCAATACAAAGCCATCCAATCCAATTAATTATAGTACAAAATTTCACGCGCGCAAAATTTTTTAAATGAATTTTTTAATAGATTTTTCTTTCCGTTTTGCAATCTCTTTTCTATTACTAAACGTATTTAACGCCATTGAATTGAGAAAATAACAAATTGCATTCAGATATTGTTGCACAATATATAACTCTCTATCATATATTAATATTTCTCATCTTTTCAAAGCGTGTAATTTTTTAAATTTATAATTTATTAAAAAAAAAAAAAGTGAAATCTAAAACTATTATAAGTATTGAACTGTATTGTATTGGTCTATAACTAATTAAATGTAAAATATTTAATTAAAAAATAATAATGAAAAATTTCATTAAGAGAAAAAATTTATTTAAGAATAAAAATTACATTAAAGTGCCTCCTTTTCAACCAAATTCAAACGTTTACTGAATGATTTTAATTGAATTTGAAAAAAAAAAATATGAAAATTTTCGAAAATATCACTTTATTTTTAATAAGGAATATATTGAGACATTTTTAATAAAGAAAACATAGTCACATTGATTGATAATAAAAAAAAAGTTTATACATACATTTTGTAAACTTTAACTCGTTTACGTAAGATCTGTTCGAGATGATATTAAAACCGTACACTTACAGTACAATTGTTGCGCAGTATACGAAAAATTGCCATAATTGTATACTGCACAGAACTTGGATCGTAATGGTATGATTTTATTGGCATCGCGAACAAATCTTTAGTTTATAAACTACATAACTTTTGAACTAATTGGTCTAATAATTTGTTAATGTAAAGAAAAAAATGTTGTTGTTCCCCATCTCGTCGGGTACAAACGGGACCAGAAATTTCATATTCAAGACATTTTAATTTAATTTCCTTCAAAAATATCTTTCCATTTATCATAGACATATATCAATAGCAGTTAATATTCAATACACATTATGTACCACAATGGAATACAATAGAGAGCTTGGAGAGTGAAAAGACTTTTCAAAAATTATAACATTAATATAATACTCACAACCAAAAGAAAAAAAAAATTAATTATATACAATATAAATAAGCTCATAAATGAAATTAAAAACAATCTATACAGAAATATTCGAAATCTTGCACTTAGGTAGTTTTTAATTACAATTTTTCTGGATCTCAAGAAATTTTATTTAAACTTTCCTCTTTTAGATAAACTTATGTATAAATATAAACGTTTTGAACACTATTGTACAAACTATATCATTTCAAATTAATTTTAAGATCAACTTTCAAACTTTAGTTCAGTGATTCAATTTTATTTGGTAACAAATTTTTTTCGATATTAATACTTAAAACAAATACATTAATACATGTCTAAAAATACCAAAGAAGTAATGGTATTTAATATAAATATGTACTTAAATGTTAATCAATATAAGGCAAGCGATTACAAACGATTTGTATTAAATATTTCGATCGTACTAAAAGGCAAAGTATGTTATAAATTAAATTTTAAATCAAGTACGTCATTACTTCGATAATGTACCACTTACTTAATTTCTCTAATAATAACATAGGTACATATTTGATTATCGTAAAATCTATCGTTGGAATGAAAGATGCCAATCGTAAAGTAATCGCTCATCAATAATTAAATGTCCATTCATAGAACTCAACGTTTTGTATCTCTATATCTACTGAATGTTTTAATGTAGTTTACAAAAAATAAAAAGGAAAAATCCTTTGAATGCTCTGTTATATGTACTAAGAAAAAAAAATTGTAACTTTCTCCATTTACTCCTTTCCTTTTTAAGATTAAATACCTGGATGGTACATTTTTATTTATAAATTTTTTGATTCAACCCTTAATATTTGAAATATATAATTTATTAATGCTATAAAAGTTTATTAAATACTTCTTATATTTTTGAAGTGTTATTGTTTCGTGTAAGAACTATCGTGCAGGCAACCCTAATTACATTTAAGTATTGTTCGTTGTTTGTACTTGTAGTTTTAACTTTACAAGTAAGCCAAGGCCTTACTTAAATGCATTAACCTACCTAACTACCTTAATTTTAACCTTTAATCCCATCTAAAAGTATTAACGGCATTATCAATGGAGACTTAGGATTTTATTTGAAGGCACAGAAGAAAGGTACAAGTAAAAATTCAGAATTCTTTTAATTTATATCGAAGTTTA
Source organism: Sisyra nigra (assembly GCA_958496155.1). Classification (NCBI taxonomy): domain Eukaryota; kingdom Metazoa; phylum Arthropoda; class Insecta; order Neuroptera; family Sisyridae; genus Sisyra; species Sisyra nigra. Next base: position 48,408,817 of record OY292314.1, read on the forward strand.
TCCTCTTTTCATTTCGACAATAATGATTTTGTTTACTTAGCATTCCTATTAGCATAGAAAGTAATTAATATATTTGGTGTTCTAATATTAACATATCTACTATAGTCTACTTATTATCAACTTATTTAGTTCTGAATTCTATTTAGGACTTGATGCAATGATAAAGTTGTACACGCCAATCAGTACTTTCTAATTGTTATATTTTTTTTTTTACACAGCAAACAATTTTTAATACAACGAAAAATATTTGAATTCATCTAAGATTACTGCACAAAGCTATATCATGTAGCATCAGTTATCTATCGGTAATATTCTTATCAATTTATTTTTTGTAAGTAAGGATTCTAAAGGATTTTTTTCTCAGAAAATAAAAAAAAAAAACTGAAAAAAATAAATGTAGCATGTATTTGTACGATGTGTTCAATGTAAAATTATTCATAAAAATACATTAGATACATAAACACTGAAAGAGTGTTACTACTTGAAAAGGAATACCGGGAATACTATACATGGCAGCTATTATACAAGAACTATTTTGAATTTTTAAAGTGATTTGTAATCTAATAGAAATTTTAAAAAAATCTAAGTACAAAGCAATTTTGTTAAGCCAGGGTTTGTTATTGGAGGTGAGACCTGTATTAATAAGGATTAAAACATTTTACTACTAAAAAGAAACATTAAATAAAAGTTTTATAAAAATCAACAAATTGACTTTGTAACAATGAATTACTTGGTGAAAATATTTTTTGTCAATGATTTATATAGTTATTCTGGATAGATCTTAACGAGAAGAGTTGGCAATTAAATTCTAAAACTGAAAAAAAAACGAATTAAATTTTCTAATCAAATATTAAAAAATCTAATATTTTAAAAAAATCTCCAGAAAGGTCTATATACTCCAGACCAGTTTTATTCATTCTTTTACAAAACTTTTTAGAGCCATTGAAGCTACAAAATTTTTTGTTCAGAAAAATAAATAAGACCATTGATAGAATAATATTTCCATCCAAGGTAATTACATTTTTTAATAAGTAGTAAAGTTTCTTGTAAGAAGTTGTCGAGATTGCATAGATTACAATGTATACAAGAATGCCAACCATTTCTTGAACAAGGTATTGAAGGTATTATTCATAACTATAATGTAAAACAAACTACTTGTATGTAAATTATTAAACTTCATATTGTAAATCTGTATTTTGTTATAATTTTACTGGCTTAAAAAATAAAGATCTTTAAAAGTAATTTTTCTTAATTCAATTTAAAAATATTATCATAAACATAGTAAACGATATTGCCGACACGAATCCATGTTTTCTCTCGCTTCAACTTATCGTATCCAATATAAGGTGTACGCATTTTAAATGCAACTTGCGCCATTGACACACCATGAATCACGTACGCGACTGTGTGCAAATGTGTGAGTGTATATCAAAATGGCTGCTGTTCAGCTGAACTGATTTATTGACAACAAAATTTGTAAAAATTTTTTTGATTAACTATAAGCAAAACGTACGTTATTAGTTAGTGTACATTTGATTAACGAACGTTCATTTAATTTATATAATATATTATTATTTATCTCGTGAAACGTTTTCTATTTCGTTTAGTATTAAAAAGATGGCTTCAGCAAACTGCAAGCAAGTTGTTGGTGATTGTTTTACAATTGGCTCATTAGTCGTTTGCAGAACGTGTTATAATAAAGACATTGAAGGCGAAGTGATTGCCTTCGATCCACAAACTAAAATGCTGATTTTGAGTATCCTTTTATTTATCGTTACAACTTATATTAGTTTTAAGTGAGACATGGCATAGGCGAAGATGAGCTCAGGGCTCATGACCGATCCATGTTGATATAACCTAACATTTTCTTTTCAATATTTGTCCTTAATTTATTTTTCACTGAGTGTCCTTCTACAAGCGGTAATGTTAGCCTAAATGACGTACACATCGTAAACTTATCACTTGTTAGAGACATACAAGTGAAACAAGAAGGCAATTCTCCCACAGAGCCTGTTCAGTCTTTGAATCTTCAACGTGTAAGAACCACAATTTATATTAAAATAATAATTTATTAATCTCTACATTTATCTTAACTATTTTAGTTGAATACACGAATTCGAAATTCAGTTGATGAAAAACGGCGGATGGTCACAGCTTTATCAGCTCGAGTTAGTCCCGATGGTCAACGTTTATTTATGCATATAAATAAAACTATTAAAGAGGTAGATTTGATACTTTTTGACACAAACTCCAATAATAACAATAGTTGTACATTATATCATCCTAACAATTTGTAAATCGTCGACACTGCAAGGATACGCAATTATTTTTTTACTTTTTAGTGCATTTTTTGTTTAAGATTTTTTACTTATTTTGCAGTCGGCTTTTCATTTTATTATAATTTTTATTTATTTCTCGAGTTTTATTGATCTGAAGTTTGATAACTGATTTTATTTCTTTGAATATGGGTAAACCTACTAAACGCGCTGCTCAGATGAGACAGCGTCGTTAAATGCCACAAGTCACCACATCATCCCTTTTTGCCCTTAAGGGTTGAAATTATTTGTTTTTAAATGTAATTATAGAACTAAATGGAATACTCTTTCCAATAGAAAAAAAAACATCAAAATTCGATGATTCAACTAAAAATCGCTATTTCATCCCCTATTTTCATTCTTAGGGGGTGGATTTTTCTTTCTTAAAATTGAAATGTGAACAATTTAAAGGTACAATGTACGTAATAGAAAAAAAATTATCGAAATCGGGTAGGCTAGGAAAAATGTATTATTTCATCCCTTATTTTTAACCCCTTATGAGTGAAGTTTTTTTTTAAGAAAATTGGATATTAGAGTAATTTAAAACTATGTTCTACCAATAAAAAAAAGAATGATTAAAATCGGGCTTTCCAATAAGAAAACAATATTTCATCCCTTAGTTTTCAACCCCGTAGAAGTGAACGTTTTCTTTCCAATTAAAATGGGACCACACGGAAAGCACTAGCTTTCAAATAAAAAAAGAATTATCAAAATCGAGCTATCCAATAAAAAGTTAATATTTCATCCCTTGATTTTCAACCCCTTTGAAATGAATGATTTCCTAAAAATTAAAATAGGACCACACGGAAAGCACCAGGTTTCAAATAGAAAAAAAGAATTATCAAAATCGAGCTATCCAATAAGAAAACAATATTTTATCCCTTAGTTTTCAACCCCGTAGAATTGAACGTTTTCTTTCAAATTAAAATGAGACTACACGGAAAGCACTAGCTTTCAAATAAAAAAAGAATTATCAAAATCGAGCTATCCAATAAAAAGTTAATATTTCATCCCTTGATTTTCAACCCCTTTGAAATGAATGATTTCCTTAAAATTAAAATGGGACCACACGGAAAGCACCAGATTTCAAATAGAAAAAAAGAATTATCAAAATCGAGCTATCCAATAAGAAATAAATTTTTCATCCCTTAGTTTTCAACCCCGTAGAAGTGAACGTTTTCTTTCAAATTAAAATGAGACCCCACAGGAAGCACCAGCTTTCAAATAAAAATCGGTTCACTCAGTCGAAAAATTTTTTTGAAGTCGGTAAATAAAACTATTTAAGAGGTAGATTTGATACTTTTTTTTTTTAATTAGGGTTTGGGGAAAAACAATACAAGCTCTTCCGTTTTTTTATTTTGTATTTAGGATCAACTAAGAAACATCCCTGTGAATTTAGTGGGAGTTCGTAAGGTAGTGGCCAGATCCAACTGCATGTACAAACAGGTGGATTTCCTTACAAATTCTTCATTAGGTTTAATTTTTATAATGGACGTAAACTTCAACATCCATCCCAGTGATTTTTTTTTTGTTTATCATCATTTTGATTTACCATTTAAACATCCTTAACTGTTCACTGATTCATTTTGTTATTTTTTTTTTAGATTGCTTGGCGGGGACCAGATATTGTTTTATGGCAAGAAGAAGTAGTAATAAGCCCTCCATACGGTTTGGAAAATATTCGAGGAGACGAAAAAGGGCGAGGATATAACTATATTAGGAAAATTGTATGTAATATTAATTTTCAAAAAAATTTCATATTTTTACAAGAATTATTTTTCCAAGGTTGAAAAACATATAAAAGATCAAGCGGCTGCGGGAATCAATTCGTCCAGTCCCGTAGTAAATAATTTAGCAGCAAATAACCAAACGACAGTTGTAGCAGCGACCGGTGCAGGACAACAATAAATTAAATATAAAAAAAAAACAAACATATAATATAATAAAATATTTACGCATAAAATTCCAATAAGAGTTTAAATAAATGATAATACCTATAAATATTTTTCTTCCATCAATTTTTTTGGCTTGAAACAATTTACTTCAATTTAAAAGATTGTTATATTTTTAAACTCTTATTGCTTCTTTTCCCGACTATGCAACACATATTGAAATATATATACATTTTACAGTTACAAAAAATTTCATTTTTCCGAAAAAAAAAATTGCGGTTTTAATGATAGAAATTATCTGACTAATGTCTTATTCTAATGACCATAGTTTGATAATATATTTTTGATTCCAATACATTTTATGTATCTGTGAAATAAAAATTTGTTAAATATCTTGGTCTGAATAAGATTTTATTCTTGGGCGACTTCACACTATGAGATATATTTTAATGTATATTATATCTTAAGGTATAAATTTATATTGCTTATCGTACTTTTGAATGAAAGTATTTATACAGAGATGTAATATAAATTATAAATAGTTTATCGATCGAGTAAGCAATATTTTGAGTTAATATTGGAATTTAAGTAATAAACAGTAGGTTTGTTTTAGACGAAAATAAATTCATTTATTTTACAGTACAAGCCATGCACATTATAAAATTAGAGTAACTTTTTTAAGCATACATTTTTTTTGTGGCGTATGCCTTGTACCGTACAATGTACGTTTTTGTATTCACCTAGAACAGCGGTCGTGGAACTATTTTTACCATTACCCCAAAATATTTTTGCGTAAGTCGATATTACCCCTTCATTTTAAAAGGAGAAAATCATTGTAAATTTAAAATTATATATATTAAAAATCTTGGGTATTTGAACAATATTTAATTAACGACGTTATATTTTAAAAAATTACAAATTTTCGTCGACTTTATTTCGACTTCATCAGGCAAATTTTAAGATTAACATCTAATTTTGTAATAGTAAATAATTGATTGTATAAAATAAGCCTTGATGTGATTATGATTAACAATAATTTTTTTTTTAATTAGATATGTACAAAAATATTAAGAATTATTATTTTAAAAAATTTTTTGAGAATAAATAATAATTGTTAATATTTTTATATCTAATTTAAAAAAACAATTATTGTTAATCATAATCATATGAAGTCTTATTTTATACAATCAATTATTAACTATCACAAAACTAGATGTTAATCTTAAAATTTTTCTGATGAAGTCGAAATAAAGGCGACGAAAATTTGCAATTTTTTAAAATATAACGTCGTTAATTAAATATTGTCCAAATACCCATAATTTTTAATATATATAATTTAATCATTGATGAGAATATTAAAATTAATTTAAAATAAATATTAATTATTAAATTAATACACGGAATAAGGTCACTAAGTGGCGTGGTTGACTAGATAGTTGCCCTATACGTTAGTGGTCCTGGGTTCGAATCCCAATGAAAGCCAAAGATTTTTTTTCTGGGTTTTCGGATTCGACGGTCGCTAATGACCAAAGTAGTTGATGCGACCCTAAATAAAAAATACACGGAATGCAATTAGACAAACAAAAATTAATTGCAAACTTTTCCCCTTCAGATTTTGGAGAAATAATCTTGCTTCATGTTTGATACAATAACTTCAAAAATTTCATTTTTACCCCATTTGGGATAATTTACCCCGGTTCCCCGACCCCTGGCCTGGAACAAACCTAATAATTACGATCACAGTTCAACTAATTGAAAATGATATTTACTTCGTACAATGTGATGACTATCACAGGCTAGTTCTTATATCTCGAAGCATTTATTATACTATATTCCAAAGTGTGAAACCGACTTTACAATACGGCACTATATCGTAAAATACAATAGTCCTTATCAAATAAATTAGGGTTTCCTTCATTTATCTACCAACGTAAATATTTTAAGCATTGATTCTCAAACTGATTACAGATCTACAATTTTACGATTTACTGCCTGTATTTTTCGTTAAAACTGAAGAGATAACAGATCATATTGATTTTTTTTTCTTTCTGTTCCATCAGTTATTTTTTTCTTCTCACAGCGTTTGAATGAAAATAAACCCATTAGTGTTCAAAAGAAACAACGTTTTTCTCAACGTTTTCGAATTTTTTTGCGAAAATATTCAAAAATATTATCAATGGAAGGAACTTATCAATGAAATAAACCGTTATACTGAGATGAAGTAAGATAATACATTTTTGTTACAACTAATTTTTTGTTTGTAAATAAAAAAAAAATGCCTAAAATTTATATTTTTCCTATTTATTACAGACTAGCTGATCCATCCCTGCTTCGATAGGGTGGAAGCTTTCCTAAAAACCTTCACATTTACACTTCATTTCATTAAGATCCATTCAACTGTATTAACATCATCACATAACAGCTTTCCTACAAGAATCACACATTTTTTGTTTATAAAACATATTTTCGTTGGTATTTGAAGAGTTAAAATATTGTTATTCCAAATTTTATCAATATATCCGTTTATTGTTTTAGCATGACAAATACAATAGACCTTCTACAGGAACCATACATTTTCCAAGAGCTATCCTTTAACAAAAATTCCTTTCGATTCCTATATGTAAGTATTACGTAACCTGTCTATTAATTTCAAATCCAAACTATCCTCTACATTCTACAACAGCGATTCTCAAACACTGTGCCGCGCCACTTTTGAGTACCGCGAAATTCATGAAGTGTGCCGCCAAATATTAAAAACGCTAACATTAAAATGTTTATATTATGGTCATTGTGCCGCCAAATTTTTAATTTTTTAAAAAGTGTACCGCAACAGAAAATATCTGCTGCGAGGCGTCACAGTACTTTCTTTTACTTTCATTTATGAAACTCGCTGTTAGTCAAAAGAAGTTGTATGTATACAACCTATATAATATGTAGATAGGGATTCCCAACCTTCACCTCAGAACCGCCCTTATTCGAATTTTCCGAATATGAAAAAGTTTCAAATAAAAGTTCTAGCCACTAATGAGTATAAGAACTATAGGAAGTTTAAAGAAAATCGTTGTTGCCGTTTTCGAAAAAACTTGAAATAGCTCAAAAACTCCAGAAATAAAGTTGAGTTTTCGGTTAACCGATTTCATCCAAAAGCTTCGCGGCACAACTAGATATAATATGCAAGCTAAATTCCAAATTTGGTGAAATTCGGATAAAGCTTTCGCAACGATATGGCTGTCACACATAGACATGTTTCGAAAAACCACTTTTTTGGAGCCAGACGACCTCAAAACATGTATTTTTGGTGAAAGCTCGAATTAAAAAATTCGACCCGATTACAATACTTCCTTTACTATATAATGCTATATAGTAGTAAAAGAAAGTAAAAAGGTTGAGGATCACTGCTCTACAGTCTACACCAATGGTGCGCAAACTATTTTAATTTGCGACCCCATTTTTTTGAAAAAAAAATTTCGTAGCCCATGAGTAGACAGTAAACCATTTTTAATCGTCAACTTATTTAAAATTAAATTATTTCCTTTGAAGTTTTTCCCTTCTAATTGGGTGGAATAGGATTTGAATTCGCGTTTAAAGCTGATCTCGGCAACTATTTTCAATTGAATTTTTATTTTAGTTGGCTATTTATATTTTTTATCTATTATATAAAAACAAGTCGGGTTTTCCTTCCTGACGCTATAACTCCAGAACGCACGAACCGATTTCCACGGTTTTGCATTCGTTGGAAAGGTCTCGGGCTGTGTGAGGTTTATAGCAAAGAAAATTCAAGAAAAATTTAAACAGAAAAGCGGGCAAATCTTTTTTCACATACAGCGCCATCTCTGATGATACATAGCATGTACTGCAAACCAATATTTTAAGTAGATAGCGCCGGTGCGTGATACATTGCTTGACAAGCAATGAGAGTTTTCATAGTGCAAAAAATCGACATAATTGTACTCTTCCCGTGGGATAACAAGACAATTGTATCTTACAGGAATCGTGTATTTAATAGAAGTTTCGTTAAAGTACGTGAAATAGAGTTCTAGCGCATTATCCTCAAGAAGGCCTGATCTCTTTTTTATCCAGGAAAAATGTACTACTCCCGTGGGATAGATATGTTTTTGTTTGACATAGAGTAAAAGATTGACATGATTTTTTGCAATAGGGTAGTTGAAAGGTCAGAGAAAAATACAGATTATTAATTCGTATGTTAGAATAATGCACGATTCTCAAAAAATGCATAACAATTGTACTTATCCTACAGGAATCGTGTTTTTAAAAAAGCTTTCACTAAAGTTCGTGAAATGGCGTTTTAACACAATCATTCCAAAAACGTTATAATTCCATAAAAATTACAATTTTTACAGCAAAATATGATTTTTAATTTAACATCCGATAACATCGGTAAATTAATAATGAAAATTTTTGAAACATTGAAATTTCTTTCGTTGTTAATTTTTGGATGTCTATAAAATTTAAAAGTTAACGTGTTAAATTACTATTGAAAAATTTGAACTTGGTGAAAAACTCAGTTTAATATATAATACATTCAACATTTTCGAATTGTATTGCTATTTAAAGAACACAAGTATAAGTATTTTATAATATTCATAAAAACGTATAGAACCAATAAGATAACTCTTCTAGATAGCTATATAGAATATCTTTCTGGAAATGTAGTTTATCTGATTTTCATGAACTTTCTATGAATCAAAGATCTAGAAATATCTATCTGTCTTTTTTTGTTGATGTGATGAAAGTTTCCATTATTCAATTAGTATAATTTAGATACGCTCAGCGAAGCGAGCGGGGACCAGCTAGTTTTCATATAAAGTTCGTTAAATTTGGCGACCCTGAAAATTTTTCTCGCGACCAACGGCTTGCGCATCACTGGTCTACACCATTTCATTAACATTCGTTGAGGCATTTTAAAAAGGATAAGACTATTCTCAAAGACAATATATTTTAAAGGTAAAAGAAAAGCGTTAATTGATGAGGAACCGAAAAATGTTCTTCTGTATTTAAGGGCATTAAAATTTATGTAAATTATCTAAAATATTTTTATAGGGGAGATAAATTAATTTATTTTCTACAACATTTTACATTTACATAAGAAAGAAATTATTACTAAAGCAATTTTAACAGTTTTAATCTTCGTTAGTATCACTATGTTCTTCATTATCAGACAGATCAGAAACAGGACTTGATTTCCAATTACTAGTAACTCGAGCGACACAGGCAGCCGCTTTAAATTTTGTTTGAGCCCGTAATTTTTCCAATCGTTTTTTCCACTAAAAATTAATGCCAATTGTTAATAAGTGCCAATTCAGTTTGCCAATTGAGTCGTCTGTGAGAGAATGGAAGACGGTCTCCAGTGAGCACATAACGTCACACTATCGAACAGTTCTGTAATACCAAGAGAACATTCTTTCATTTTGTAACTTTTACATTCATTTTACGTTGTGTGCTCTCTGGGCTCTCTGGATCATTAGCTACACGTTTAAAAAACGAGTCTGTGTCTTAGGGCGCGTTCAGACGGATCAACTAAACTCGCCCGACTATTTTCAATCTTGTAGACTGTAGCAGGGTAAGCGACGCGAGAATTGAAGTACAAGCGAGTTGAAAGGGAAGCAAATTGAAAAAAAACTGATCAACTAAACTCGTTTAACAAAAGATTGACTGAATCAAACTTTTGTTGAACGAGTTTTGTTGATCAGTTTTCTTTCAATTCTGCTCAATTTGCTTCCAATTTAACTAGCTTGTGCTTCACTTCTCGCGTCGCTTACCCTGCTACAGTCTACAAGATTGAAAATAGTCGGGCGAGTTTAGTTGATCCGTCTGAACGCGCCCTTACAAATATTTTAATACAGATTTTATGCAATTTAATTCATTAGAAGCAGGTTATATTTAGGAATAAACTGCACTAGTATCTAAAATATTGTTGCACCGCGAAAATATATTTCGTTCACAATTCTTCAAGTAATCTTTGACTTCTTCGTGATAAGTGAATTGTATATCATTGGAGTGAGAAGGATTTTAAATATCTGCTGCGAGGCGTCACAGTACTTTCATTTATGAAACTCGCTGTTGGTTAAAAGAAATATAACCACTTTATAACTATACATAAAAACAGAACTATAATATGCATACAACCTATATAATGTATGTATACAAATTCCCAAGCTTCACCCCAGAACCGTTCTTATTCGAATTTTTCCAGGAAAAAGTTTCAAATAAAAGTTGTACTCATTAATGAGTCTAAGAACTATAAAAACTTTAAAGAAAATCGTTGGAGCCGTTTTTAAAAAAATTGAAAAAGCTCAAAAACTCCTAGAATAAAGCGAAACTTCCGGTTACCCGATTTTAACCAAAAGCTTCGCGACACAACTAGATATGAAATGAAGGCAAAAGTTTGGTGTCATTCGGATAAAGCTTTCGATACGATATGGCTGTCACACACACACACACACATACGGACATGATTATAAAAACCACTTTTTTTGACTCAGGGGACCTCAAAGCCTGTATTTCCGGTGAAAGCTTGAATTCGAAAATTCAACCCGATTACAATACTTCCTTTATCATATAGTAGTAAAAGAAAGTAAAAATATGCGAAAACTATAAAGAGGCCATTTATCAACTACGTCACGCAAAATTTTGCCGTCCCCCCCTCGTCACGCTGCGTCACACTTTTTGCGACCCCCTATAAATATAACATCACAAAAGCTAGACCCTCCCCTCTTGTAAATAGTTCATTTCGATTAACAGCATAATAACATAGATTAATTTTTTCTGCCATTCATAAGTTTTTATCATAAGCTTCACGGAAGATGGTCAACTTCAATATCTTTGTATTACTTTGCTTGGGCATAGTAAAAATTCACTTTAATGACTATTTTAAAACTTCGATACTAAAAAAGTAAACTACAGAAATTAACTTAGTAGCCACTAGGTTACAGTTTCTTCAATAAAAATCCCAAACTATGGATCGCGAGCAAATATTTAGTGTGTCGTAATAGGCGATTCACGAATGTATAAGAATTATGAGCCGCTTTTTTATGATATGAATTATATATAAGCCGCTCAGTGCACACATCGATGAACTCCGTAATGCAAAGAGTTGAGTAAATTAGTAAAATAGGCTTCGGAATACATTGTTTGTTATGCAAAAGCTTAAAATCAAATTATCATTTAGAGCTGTTATTAATTATTATTAGAAAATTTTTTTTCGGATATATAAAGTTAGGAGTCAACCAAGGGTTTTTACAAGAACATTTTTAAATGTTGAAAAAGTGGAGTTAATCGATGTGTGCACTGCCCGGCTCATATTATATTTAGGTACACATTCAATACGAATGGCTTTCTATCATAACAGAAAAATAAAATTAAAATTTTTCATGAACCGTGAACGTCACATTCTCTAAGAGACCCCACCCCCGTCACCCCTTGACACATCTTGACACATTAAACGTAACCCCCCTGCTCCTGGTTTGCGAAAGTATTTAATGAACGACCCAAAATGTGCAGTTTTAGTGAATAATTTTGAAAGTAACTTTCAACCTTTAAAAGGAGCGGTTTAGTCAATATTTTGGACACTGGTGCACTTTATGTCTATAATTCACTTCAAGTGAATTATTTTTGCAAAAATCTGTAATACAATATTTGTAGAACACAGTATTATCTATTCAAAAAACAACAATAAAGTTCTTAGATATTAAGAACGAGCCAAAACCTCTTCGTCTCGAGACGGCAGCGTTTGTAAATAGGAAATCATTTCCGGTTTTTGTGGATCGGCGATGGCCAAAACGCTCAAACATCCGTCGACAGTTCCCAAAACCAAAGCTCGGCCGTCCACCGTGCTCTTAATCGCAGTCAATTCAGCTTGGACGCGATAATTAGCAATCAATTTCATATCGTCATTTCTAAGAATTAAATTCTTTTTAAATCTCCTTTTTTAATTTTTTGCCAGATTTTCATTTACCGAAAAACTCGCAACGTTTTACGCCCGCTGTGATAGTATAATACATACTCATCGGTACTATTAAATAAACACATTATCGTGAAAACTCCTTCAGCAACTTTTGGTATAAACGTCTTAACTGTATGTCCTTTTTTCAATTCAATCAATTCCAATCCACCCCTAAAGAAAATGTTTCAAAACATAAGTTAAACATCTATGTTAATTTTAAACCTTGATGGAGCATAAAGGCCATATTTTCCATCCGCTGTACAACTTCCACACCATCGTGGCACTGTTCGAATATGTTTTTTTGTTTTAACATCGTAAACCGCTCCTTTGTCAGTGCCAATTACACCAATCCATGTTCCTTTGTGAGGCATTGCAACAATGCTCGTAACATCCTTAAATCACAAATTGATTATTACAATTTCAAGCACGAAACAATCAAAATAAACCCATTTACTTTAATCCCACATTTCAACGAAATTTTACTCGTAGAACTTCCACTTTGTGCATTAAATACACAAATGCAATCTCGATTATTTTTATCGGAACCCACACACACCAAATATTGGCCATCGGATGATTGAATCACGTTCTTGAACGGAACTCCAGTGACACATTTTACTGGATATTCAAAAGTGAACTCAATATTTCCACCTTAAAACATTTCAAGAATAATTAAATGTTATCCTTCCTTAAGAGATATACAGTATATTTTCACTAATCCACCACTATTAAAAATCAGAGGGTGCCGGATTATTTGAATGTTCGGATAACAGGATGATAGACCAGTGTTTTAGCCTTTGAAAATGGTAAAAAGTGAAAAAAAAAATAGTAGGATGAAACCCATTGGAAAAGGAAGAGAATATAACAAAAATGAAAGGAAAAATAAATTACAGTCGATCTTAGGTGGGGCGAATGGGGGGTAGGAGTAGGGTAGAAACGGTTTATCTCGATTTCCGACTAAACTACTAAGTCCTATGGAGAAGAGTAAAATGGCAAAGTTGTAGATAATACGTAGATCTACAACTTTTGCACTGACACTTTTTTCACTTAAACTCAAAATTTATGTGAAAAATTCAAATTACCAAGTTTTTGGTTTTTAATTTTTAACTTTACCAAAAAAAAAAAATTTACACGAAATTTGGTGAAAACTTACCTTTTAATGTCCCAAACACAATGTATTTTTTTATTTAAAATATTAATTTTTTCACCTTATAATGATTTAAGTAATATCGAAAAAGCACCCTAGTTTTCAATCGAAAATTCTCACGTTAAAACATCTGATTTTCTTAAAAAGTGGATAAGCTTTTTGGTCGTTGAAACCTCTACTTTCTGATGGTGCAAAAATATATACATAACAATATTAATGTTCTCAGAAAATGCAATAATTAAAGTGTAAATTTTAATAAATTGTTCAAAATTGTTTCAAAATGTACAATTGTATTATAGTTTTGAGCAATTAAGAGGGCCATTACGAAGTAAATTTTCACGAAATTTCATGACATTTTTTTATAAAAGATAAAAATAAAAAACCAAATACTTTGTTATTGGAATTTTTCACATAAATTTTGAGGTTATGTGAAAAAGTGTTAGCACAAAAGTTGTAGATCTTCTTATAACCTATAACTTTGCCATTTAATTTTTTTTCCATAGGACCTGTAGTTTTGTCGGAAATCGAGATAAACCGTTTCTACCCTTAAAAACCTTCTACTCTTTTTCACTTCCCCACCTCAGATTATTATCTACAACTTTGCTATCTAATTTTTATCCATAGGACTTGTAGTTTTGTTGGAAATCGAGACAAACCGTTTCTACTCTTATACAACCTTCCCCCCCCCTTCCAGTTCCCCACCGCCAATCGACCTTATTTTATTTTTCTTTCATTTTTGTTATATTTACTTCCTTTTCCGATAGGTTTCATTCTACTATAATTTTTTTTTTGTTCAAAAATTATTTTCCCTAGTCTAATAATATAATTTAAACATACAAATTATAAATAGTTTTAAATTTAAATCATGCTCGTTAAAAAATAACTCAATTTACTTGGAATCGAACGAACAATCGCCTTGGCTGTGGTTCGACTCACGTCAGTTCCTGTTGGATTACTTGGACGACTTACAGCCAAAACCAAATCTGGGTTGTTCATCAACGTTAATTGACGAATATGCGCCTGTTCCTCTTTAAATAAAACTTGTTCTGTCATCCGATTCCAGATCAAAATATTCCCTGACTCGGCTGAAATAATGAATCTGAGAAAAGGGAAATTAATTTTGCTATTTTTTGCTTGAATTTATGTAAGAAAAAAAAATTAAATACTTAGCGTCGTTTGTGATTAAGGCGTGTGTTACAATTGCTCCCACAGGACTATCTGCCAATTTCGTCATTAATCGGCCAGTTTGTAAATCCCAAACACCAACACATCCTCTTGTTACGGTCACTGATAAATTTCCTTCATTGGACAAACTAAAAAAATAAATGTAAAATGTAAACTTCGCAAATTTCAAAGATTGTATATAGTTGGTACTCTATCTTAAAACAGTTCGATATTAAACCTGTAAGGTGGGAGTGGTTACCCATATTTATTTACACGTATATATATTTACAATTACAGTGGCCAGCACTGGCCTCGAACAAATTGAAATTGCCTAAGCCTTAAGGTATATAGCGTCGTTTCGTCAGGGCAGTTGCGGGAGGTATCACTGCATGTTCGAATTCCATTTCTAGTCACCACAAACCTATACTAATTCACAGATTTACGCATTGTTCTATCTTGAAAACGGTTGAATGTATAAAAGATGCTAAAATCCCACTGCTCTAATCTACAACTTATCCCATAATAACTTAAAATTATTTGTATAAGAAAGAGAAAAAAATTAATAAATTACTCTCAAGTCAGTTATAAAATAACTATAAAAAAATCTAGCACTGAAATTACAAAAATTGGATACGTCGGAAAAGGATGATTTCCATACCCCTATATAAGATGATTCTAAAGGTTCTAGCCGAATAAGCATATCTCAGAGGGCCAAGGTGTTTTTTAGCCTGACGTTTATTTAGTTCTCCTTCGCATATACCTCTAGGTGGTAGTAGTAACTATACGCGATATTAGACCGCCATCCCTTCTATTATCGGAGCAAGAGGGGTTACAACCCTTAACTTAAAATTTTTTTTCTCCGAAACTAATAAAGATAACGGAACAAAATTTCAAAATAACATATAAATTAATAAAATCTACATTCTGTATTTTTTTGTGCTCATATCAAAACATTTAAGTGGAAAAAAATTAATGAAATATTTAAGGGGCTGTTTTTATACCTCCTTAGTTGACACCCACCAAAAAATATATTTTATCCAACTATTAAATAAATACTTATCACAAAAATTTCGAGGAAATCGTTTTGGCGGAACATACTTTAA